>BPLT01000214.1:0-600000 GCA_019656295.1 Rhododendron mucronatum var. ripense
CCCCCCCCCCCCCCCCCCCCCCCCCCCCCCCCCCCCCCCCCCCCCCCCCCCCCCCCCCCCCCCCCCCCCCCCCCCCCCCCCCCCCCCCCCCCCCCCCCCCCCCCCCCCCCCCCCCCCCCCCCCCCCCCCCCCCCCCCCCGCTTCCAATTATTAATCTCATTTCTCTCTCCTCTCTCCAATCATTATTTTCATTTCTCTCTCTACTCATTACCCCCATCTCTAAAGTCTAATCATTATCCTATTTTCTCTCCCCACTCATTACCCAAAAATCAAACACACAAATTTTCAAAACATCATCCAAACAAGGCATTAACTGCTGGAGCAGAAAGGTTATTGAATTCATGCATTCTCAGTCAACGACCATATTAACGGGTTAGTTTCCCGAAAGTGCTAAAAGTACTAAAGGAATCAACAGAATTAACTGCTGGAGCAGAAAAGTTATCAAACTTATGCATTCTCAGTGACGATATCAAAAAATAAGTTCTTAATCCTGAAATGTCCTCAAAACATTTTTACAGATATTACCAAACTCAGAACCAAAAATTCTAAACTTCACATCAAATTGAAACCTAAAGATTTGCCAAAGAATTTACTGAATAAACTACTGGAGCAGGAAAATTCTAAAACTTATGCCACGACAGTGATGATAAAAACAACAAAGATACCAGTAAAAACCTCAAAGTGTCATTCTCAAACCAGTTTAGTTTGTACCGATATTACCAAACTCGGAACCAAAAAATATTGAAACCTCCAGATTTGCCTAAGAATTTACTGCTGGAGCATAACAGCTATCTTGGTCAAATCAATTAGAATCTGATTGAAGTCCTTTTCTATTCTTCCTTCCTCAAAACCAATGAAGCACGGATATAGATACGGGACACGATACGGATACGGCGATTCGGCAAAACGTAAAAAACTAGGATACGGCTACGTCGGGGATACGGCTGTGCAACTTATATATTATTATAATTATTAGTCTCCTGCCAGGCATAAGAAGTCAAAAGTAGTTAATTTGCCAATACCAAGCATTAAGCACACGTCCAAGACAAATGACAAAAGTCATTCCAAACAAAGAAAACCTAACAAAAACTAATACAAAGCATCCAACATCCAATACATGCCAAAAGTCCAAAACGAGAGGTTAAAGTCCCCAAAGAGGAGCTTCTTCTTCATTCGTGTGATTGCAACTACCGCTCGTGGAACCTAAACTTCCGGTTCAAAAACTGCCCATACTAAAAATGAACAAATAAACACATTCAGCAAGTATCAATTCCAGACCAATAGAGAGAGAGGGGAAGGAAGAGAGAGTACGATGAATCGAGAGAGAGAGAGAGAGAGAGAGGGACAGGGGGAGGGAGAGAGAGAGAGAGAGAGAGAGAGAGAGAGAGAGAACCTCACAGAAGGAATCGATCTAGGTTTGCACTTTGTAGGTGTCCAGCCTGTCGAGTCATCGAAAGGTCGTGCCTTCAATCTCAATTCTCCAGATAAGTCGTATAGCATATATTAGCGTTTCTATACACTTTCCCCCTTAAAGTTTCTACTTTTTCTACTTAACTCTAAAAAATTTCATTTTTGACCCCGCCGTATCCTAAAACGTATCTGGACATATCCCACGCGTATCGCTCGCGTATCCGAAACGTATCCGAAAATAAAAACATTTAATTTAATTACAGGATACTTATTTGCCATATCCAATACATATTGGGGCGTATCGGGCCCGTATCCGTATGCGGGAAGTATCCAATACCTATACATGGCTAGTTTCAGAGTATCCATGCTTCATAGCTCAAAGTGAGGATTCATACTCAAAAGTCATATCTCAAGTTGAATAACTCTCAAATAGCTCAAAGTAAAATCTTTTACGCATTTCATTTAATTTATGCATATCCTCAGTGAAGATAGTCAAGCAAATATGTGAATAACTCTCAAATGACCTTCTCAAACTATATGGTACAGTCTACAGATATTACCAAACTCAGAATCAAAAAACACTAAACCTCACATCCAATTGAAACCTCAAGATTTGCCAAAGAATTTACAGAATTAACAGCTGGTGCAAAAAAGTTATTATTTTTATGCAATCTAAGTGAAGTGTTTAATCCCCTAGTCGCAAATCCTTCAATAGTGCCCTGCATCCCGCTCTCCATCCTCTCCCTGCCTTCTTGCTCTCGATCCTTACTCTAGCAAATTTTAGTACTTTGGAATTTAAAAGATGCTTCCACGCTCGCGCACATGGATTATGTGACCTGGTTTAATCTTCAAATGTCCTTCTCAAACCATATTGTACAGATATTACCAAACTCGGAACCAAAAAACACTAAAACCTCACATCCAATTGAAACCTCGAGATTTGCCTAAGAAATTACAGAATGAGCAGAAAAGTCATTATTTTTATGCACTCCCGGTGAAAGTGTTTAATCCCCTAGGTCACACAATCCTTCAATAGTGCCCTCCCTTCCGCTCTCCTTCCTCTCTCTCTGCCTTATTGCTCTCAATCCTCGCTCTGGCCAATCTTAGTGCTTTGGATTATCTTTAAAAGAAGCTTCTATGCTCGTGCTTACAAACGCACTCGTGCTAATCCTCAAATGTCCTCCTCAAACTAGTTTGCGACCAAAAAGTACTAAAACTTCACATCGAAACCTCGAGGTCACCAAAGGATTTTCTGAATGAACTACTGGAGCAGAAAAGTTAACAAATTTATGCAATCTAAGTGAAGATATTCAAGAAAATAAGTCTTTAATCCTCAAATGCTCTGCTCCCATAGTCCAACCAAACCAAGAACAAAAAATTCAAATCAAATTGAACAAAACAAAAGAAAACGTAAAGCATAAGTAGTGAGGTGGGGGAACAAAACCTGAATACTGAAATCGCCGTCGAGGGAGACGTTGTGAGATTCCTCGGGGACGAGGCCGGCGCCAGAGCCGCCTTCAAGCATCATCTGATGCTCCTTGCAATCGAGATCGGAGGCGAGAGCGGCCAAATCGAATTCCGAGAAGAAGGGACCCTGTAACACCGTGTTCACGCAATGCACCGCGCACAGCTTCGACTCTTGTACCTCGTGGTACAACATCCCTCCGTTGCTCGGACCTTCCATTCCTTCTCTCTCTCTCTCTCTCTCTCTCTCTCTACAAGGTAACCCCTCAAACCCTAGAATCACAACCCTCTCTATTCTGTAGTGTGCTCTGGACCAAAAAAAATGTTAACTTCAGCTCCGGTTGCCAGAACGTGAAGGAAAGTATTAAAAGACCGCTGGGATTCGGTTATTGGCGTTTTTTTCCTTTTTTGTTTTGAGCGTTTATCTCATTTTGAACTTTGAAGTTATGGTTTTCTTTTCGGAAATTGATTTTCACGCTTCTTTTTATCTAAATGCATTACTTTTTTTTTGTTTTGTAGTGACGTGAAATTACGTGATTTTCCTTTTCGTGTGAGAAAGGAAAAATGTATGAAGGGTAATTTTGTAATTCTACAAGAATAAAGACAAAATGGAGTGTACTTGAACAAAAAAGAAGTGTGAAAATCAATTTCATTTCTTTCTAACATTTTAGTGCGTGTTTTGAAAGCCAATTTTAGAATCTATTTTGCTAACATATTACTCCCTCTGTTTCAGAAAAGATTGTCAAATCTGCAAAATGGAACTTCAAGGTTTAGCAAGAAAAATCAAAATTTTGTTTGGCGAGTTAGAAGAACTCATTAATACTAGTAAATAGCGAGAAAAACTTAATTTTACAATCTTGTTTTGCGGATCGAACAATTTTTTTGGAGACAAAGAGTACAAAATTTGAACCGGAGAATGAAAGAATTCATAAATTAATCAACGAAAAAAACCATCTTTTGAGAACATGCATTTATGCAAGAAGAGTTAGTTGTTAATGTTGTTAATGAGAATTGACTATTACAGCTGGTTTGGTACTCGAGAAGAAAAGAGATAGGGAGAGAGCTCAATCTCTCCCTCGTTTGGAAGGAGAACAAGGCGAGATAGGGTGAGAGACAGAGGGAGACCAGATCCGCTCCCAAGTCCAGTTCCATTTCTCGCCAAAAGTGGCGAGATTCCATGAGAAAGAGGAGCATGTGGTCCACCCTCTCGTCGGATCGTTATCAAATGAGTGGCTGTGCGTCCCCGGAGAGAAGAGAGAGAGAGAGTGTGTGTGTACCAGGTTTGCTAGAGAAGAGGGAGAGAGTTTCAGCTCGCCCAAGAGTCGCCGGAAAGAGACTAACCTATGAGAATATGATTTCTCACTATCATTTGAATGGAAGAATTAGAAATCAGGCCTCTTTTTTTTCTTTTCCACTAATAAGGGAGAACACATCCTTTTTTTTATTTTCTCATTCCGCCATCCAAAGGGGCTGTTAGTCTTGTGCATGTTGGCTACCGCCCCACTTGGACGAAAAAACCCTTTGAATCCCAATACAAAATTTACGCGCCTCACTCCCGCAAAAACAATTCGATATATTTTTATCTAAATATACTTTTATAAAATCTGAGTATAATTTTAAAATCTATTAATTAGAACCGACACGTGTGAGGATATCTGTTTCTTTCGAAGAAAATGTAAAGATATTTGTTTCTTCAGATTAATTTAAATCTAACAAGCACGGTTAAATCCTAGTTACGTTAGTACATCATATGAAGGGGAAAAAAATTGATCTAAACACTAGTTCCAGTAATGGAGAAATTTTTCGGTGTTAGGTGGATATATCCCACATGATACCCGCTCGGTACATCCGGATCGTCTAACACACTTTTGGATGGCTTGGATTGAAACTTTCTCTCTTCTCACCCTAACACTTTTTCGCTATCCAAATTCGAGCCGTCCCAATAATGACTGTATTTTCACGTGGTACTTTCAGATTGTAGCTCTCAGAGCATCTGCAATAGGAATAATCAAAACCAATAACCAAAATATGCCACATCAGCATTTGATTATCCATTTAGTTCATAATCAAATTTAACAACTTCTCCTTCCACATTGGTATTTTTGCATCCCTAACAAAAAAAAAACCCCACAATACACAATGCACATATATCCAATCGCAAACGAGTTCCAATCACGCACCCGGCCACACCAAATTATTCGTCGATGAGACAATTCCAATATGGGGTGGTTTTGAGTTATTGAATTTGGTCATTGAGTTTTGGTTATTGGTAAAAGTTGTAAAGTTTGGTTATGGAATTGGTGAAATTTGATTATTTGATAAAATATTTGTAACTTTGCTTATTACAATATGAAGTGTTTTTTTAGCATTGTTGTTAAATTTGCTTATCCACGCCTATTTGCTTATTACAATGGCAATGCTTGTAGAGAGTTGAATTTTGTCGATCCCATAGTTTATTTATTGCTTTGGAGCCGAATGAGAAAATATGCTTGCTAGGTGAATGTTAAAGTAAATATGTCGGATACAGAGACCATCTCCTTGTCCGAGTGTTGAGTGCCCAACATTTGGGTTTTAGTTATTTGGAAACGTAGGTCATGCCCATGCTCCTTATTGTTATCATTGTGAAGTAGAGAACTAGATCATGCTCATGATGTGAGAAATCTCTTTCAACTGGTTCTTTTTTCTCTCTGGTAAGTTAAACTTTTATGCATATGGTCTTGCCACCCACATCTAATTTGAGTCGTTCAACCCCTGTGGTACTTTCAGTTGATGAGCAACCTCTTGCCCCATTATGGGAGATCTCTGCACTTTGGATTGTATTCCGAAAGAATCTCAAACCTGTCATTCCATGATCTAACTAACCTTGTATGTTTTTGCCAAATGCAAACCTTCAACATGTGAGATATGCAAACCTTAGAGGGTGCTATCTGGTCTCTGAGCTCCATTCATTGATTTGTGCGGAAGGATAAGAAAAATACTCCGATGGGCATTCTAAGTGGACCTATGCATAGAGTTCTTATTTGATTAGTTACCTGTTTCTTTTTGCCTTTTAGAGGCAGTATGCTGTACATAAAGTACTTTCTGGCCCTACAATGGTCCAGACTAATATTAGAGGGAACACTATTTTTACCTTTTTTGTATCATATTGGCCAGTTCCCATTTCGTAGACCACCCAAAAGCTCTTTGTGGCAAACCGATCTCAGGAGGATCCCTTAAGGCTGTATAATATTAGAGGGAACACTTTTTTTTCAATGGTCTGGTTATTGAGGAAAAACTAAGTAAATAGGTAACATAGGTAGTAAGCCACCTACTTCAGCATGGCAACTTTCAGTTTCTTGGGTTATTATTTGCTTTCACTGTCCGTGATGTAATTTTGATAAATGAAGTCGCTTTTTTTAAATTATTAGATTTTGTTTCGATACAGTCGGCATTGGCTGCTTTGTACCAGGGGAATGAAGTGCATAGGCTTCTCGACTTTGAGAGGTTCTAACTGCTTCCCAAATGTGAACTGAATGAAATTTCTTGTTTTTTAATTCCCTTCTTATTTGTTGCAACAATTTTCCTGAAAATCAATGTAATGCGCAGATACGTTGGGAACCTTCTCTCTCGCCAACATGATACACACTCCATTTCAGAACTCACTGTTTCTCTAAATGCCATAATCTCCTTGGTAGGAATGTATAATTTATTTCATAAAATTCTCTGTTTGAGGTGATCATCATGCAGCCGCTGCTTAGCTGATATAATCCAGGCATCGACTTTGCGATATTTCATTTCAATATGTGTGAGTGTAGCTCAGTTTCACCTCCACCTTCCTCCTTAAACTTTTTCTTCTCTTTTTGCACATGTAAGTAAACTTGTGACCCTTACTGCTACAGATATGAAGCACGTTGATTGGAAGCTCAAATTATGCCGGGATCCAAGCTCACATGACAAGTATTGCTAATGCACTTTTATGTATTAGGAGTAACTTTTGCTTTGATAGTATGCTCTCTGTCTCTCAATTGTCGTCGTTTTGTTGTATCAGGAGTACTAAGAACGAAAGCACCGGTCCAAGGAGAGTTCAAGTGAATTGCATTCACAATTTCACTGTTTGTTACGGTGCCTCGACATATTCGTCTCACTACAAGAATGTGGCCGGTTTTCAAATTTGGGCAATCTTCTTAATTTGTTTTTATTTTGATGTGGTCCAAAGCAGTCATAGCACTCCATACATGACTTGAAAAATTAGCGAGCTGAGCGGTTGTTGATTAGTCGCGGTCCGTTGCGTACTTATGGTGATTATTACGACATAAATGGCCTTGTATTGTTGGGAATATATCACCATTACGAATGCAAGCGGAGTAAATAGAATCCTCATTGTTGAGACGTTGGGTTTCAAGCTGCGGTGTTCAAATTTCAGTTTCTCTTAGAATTAGTGTTACTATTTTTTCGTCTATTGTGTTGGGAATTTCAATTTAGCAATTCGATTTTGTTCCCCATCACCTTCCATTCCAATGACTGAAACCCTATGCGAAAAAGGATTCGTCAGGGGTGGGTTTCAATGGCTAGTGAGCGCAAGTACACATCTCTCTAACCCATAACCCAATTTGATTGAAAGGGACGTGTGATTATGAAACTAATCCTACTCGAATCGATCATGATCTGGTTGTTTTATTGTAGTAGTTGACTGAGTCATTGCTTTTGAAAACAATCATAATCCATATGGGTTGAGTCAGTTATTGGAATCACCCAAATCTATCATAGTTTTTTAATAATGTATCATAAGTTTTTTAATAGGAACCTGGAAATCTATACAAGGAAATTTATCAGTAACATGAATTAAAATAGATGGAAGAGATTATGCACCAAACCATGAAGATATTTCAGCTAGTTTTTCTGGGGATCTAGAATTTCCTGTTATTCACCCTTGGATCTCTTCATTAAGGAGGTGGCACGCCCGGATTAAAAGTTTCACAAGATCCTCATAGACAAATTCTCATAGATGATCCGGATCCTTATATTGTGTACAAATGAGAGTATTCAATAAAAGTGTGTGAGTTTAAGGTGTCCAAACTCATCATTAAGGTCCATTATCTTATGACCAAATCCAAAAATTTCCATTCTTACAAACGCGAACGTATGTCAGAATCATGAATCGATTACTCAAAATAGATGAACAAGGGGATTTTTTCCTATCATTTACAAGTGAAAATGTATCCGGCAAAAAATTCAAAGGAAGTGACAACGGAAAAAAAATTGCAGTACATTGAAGACCTCTCAGCGGCCAATTTCATTTACATGTTTCATTTGAAGGTTGATGACTTTGTTTAGAACCATCCCAACTCACTGCTGGAGTGATCCAACAGCTACACAAATCAGGCCTTTGGAGCATTTCGCCTAAAAAATTCATCAAATGACTAAATACCAGAACTGCTTATATTCACAAATATATACATGCACAAAGACAAATTGTTTCCATCTGTTCCTGTTTTTCATTCAAAACGTTGATTCTCTCTTCCTTTAGTTTCTTCTTTTTTCGAGGCCACTGCAAATCCAGACCTGAATCTTTCCAAATCCAGAAAAACAAAACATGGCGAGTCGTGGAATACGGCATGAAGGTGGAGCAGCTGTCGATCTGGCTTGAAAAAAATGGCCTTGGAGAGTTCTGATATGGCTTCAGCTTCCTTATGGTCATCCATTAGAACTGAAAGGCATGATTCGAGATATATTTTCAGCTAGATCAAAGGAGTAGATCCATGTAAAGAAAGTAAATAGTTGTTTACTTCACATGTACACAACAAACAAACAAAAAAAACGGGAAGAGAAATCCAACCCAAAGCATTTCCCAAGAAGTTATCAACATTAGTCACATTGTGACAAAGTTGAAATATAATGAGATACTTTATCTGATACTTACAAGGTTGGTATGTTCATTTTTCTTTGCTTTCACGATCATCGTCATTCCAACCAGGTTCATACAACCCCTCGTCATCACCTCCAATTGTCGAAATTCTCATTGAAATTCTTTTGGATTCTTGCAAAGCTCGATTTAATAGTGTTCCAACCCAAACTAGAAAAAGTACCGTGAAAGAGGTTCCTTGGCCATTCAATGAGACTCCATGAGTTACTATAGATGGATACCGGCACAGAAACAGCTTTCCACCCATTCATTTACTTTTTATCATGAAGCTTTCAAGCAATCATGCTCAGCAAAATACTGTAGATTGATGGAATTATGATAGAAGCTTCATAAGTTGCTAACATAAGTAGCAATCAATACTTGATCCCATCCCTTCTAAACAGCAAAGTTATTACTTTAGAAAATGTAACATAACAGAGGAGGAGACTTGCAAGAGTTGTCGCTACAAATTCATCCAAAAAGCCTAGGAAGTCATTAGAGTCTTCTGGAAAGCCAGCAAATTCGAAAACTTTAGAAGAAGGTGATGTGGGGTAACCTCTTTTTCTCTTTAGTATTCCTCAACTACATTTGATAGTTCAGCGTAAGAGTGTGATGATATTTCAGTTGAGTATTTTTGGCCAAGTTTCATACTTGTCTGTCTCTGGTCCTGAAAGGGTTCTTTTAGTTTTTGGCCTAGCCTCCTAGGCCAGTCTCTTCTCTGTGGCTTCATAGAAAGGAGGTGGCTTTGCCCAGTCATATTCATGATTGCCCTTTTGGGATGTGGCCAGAGCATTATTACAAACAATGGTTGGCAATCCAGTCTCCAACACATAGAGCTTCGCTACCATACCCGTGTTAATTTAGAAGGAGACCTGATTATGACGGGGCTAAGGATGTATAGGACATTCTCAAGGTTATCCATAAGGAAACCTCACTGTAAAAAACTCTAAATTTGTGCATTCAAGAGTTGACCCTTGAGTTAGTTTTCCAATGGCAACATGTTAAAGAACTTGGCTTAATCAAGCTTACTTCTAGGCACAAATTTCGCCTCCAGCATTTCAAAGATTCTTGATGACCATAGACAAACATGACCAATACAATAGAATTCGATCTTTCCATCAGGCAAAGATCCGTAAACAAAGATCCAGCACAGACACATAGATTGATCATGGTATTGAGTTGCAGAGCATATGCATGACAGTGGAACATAGATGTAAAAAGCAAACACAAAAAACAAATGGATACTTGCACTATGGATTGGAAATGATCTGCAGCGATTAAATTATACTCCCTCCGTACCAAAATATTAGTCCGGTCCGCAAAATGAGAACTTGAAATAGTACAATCTTTCAAAAAAATATTCAACAATTTACTAGATTTTCAAGAGTTCTTTCAACTTATGTAAAAAGTTTGAATTTTTTCTTCAAAAAATTTATTATTTTTAAGTCCTCGTTTTGCGGACCAAACAAACATTTTGTGACGGAGGTGGTTACTGAATTTTCAAGTAACTTACCAGCAGCTCGGTATCGGTATGTTCTTAAAGGATCTAGTTGTGAAGCCATGCACAGGTCACTCTTGGCCATGTCACGGTCACAATACTCTGAATGTTTCTCATATGCTGATGCGCGCATTGCTCCTAGCCTTGTCTATATACTTTGTCATCTCATAATATGTGGCTTTGCGCTGATTTTTGAGATGGTATACACGTGCCAGCCCCTGGTGTGCTCATGTATGGTTGATATTGAGAGCAATCATGTAGCAGTCTACGTACATGCTCCCTAAATTGTTTAATGCCTGCAAGAAAGCAGTGTAAATCAAATGGTAATCCACTCAACCAACAAGACTTTGAACTATCTAAACCAAAACTGAAGATTTTTCTCTTAATAGAATTTCGCTTCGTTTTGGTCAAAATTTTATACTTCTCTGAATCATCTTCATGATTGGAATTCTAAAAAGGGTAAAAGGTTTGACCAGAAGCTCAAAAAAGTTGATTAGAAGACCAAACTACACCAAAAGTCAACTTTCTTTGCTTATTTTTCCTTTTATGAATGATTGTCAGAATCGGACAAGTTTATTTACATTTTTTATGCATCTCATCTAGACGAATAAAAAATAGAAAGTTTTGTACCCGAAGATTGCAAATAAGCCAAGTACCCCACCCCCCCACCCCCCCCCCCCCCCCCCCCCCCCCCCCCCCCCCCCCCCCCCCAAAAAAAAAAAAAAGTTAACAAAGTCCGAATTTTAATCATGCTAGAGAAAGTGTGCATGCTTTATTCTTTTGTATAAGCATGCCGGAGAGAATACATACTTGTCCTTTTCTAAGGCCATCTGAGGGGCATCTAAGAGCTTCTTCCAGAAGTTGGATAACAAACAATGACGACTCCGTATCAAGATTTGAATCAGCTAGAGCATATGCCTTTAGGAAAAAAGCTTCAAAAGGATCTCCGGATAGAAATGGACTCTTCAGCTTTTGCTAATGTTCTTTGCGATGGTCTGTGTCATATAACAACCATCCTTCATAGACAAGCCTTTCTTGCTCAGAGGTAGAATGATTTCAAGCAAGGTGCAAGCTACACATTGCAGCTTTTTGACAGTTCAACCTGTAACGATGACATAGATCAAGCTCATATTGAACACAAAATATCTACTACTGACGAAGACCGTGAAAGTCTTTCCTCTTTTGTATCTTAGAAGTGTACCACGAACTTTTAAGCACTTCAGCTAACTGGGAGACCCTATGTTACGTGGATCCTTCTAAATGTACTAAATACCGTGTTGGACACTCGGCAATCCAACAAGAGTATGAGATACATGTCTGACATGTTTAGTTGGACATTAACCAAGCAAACATATTTTGTAATTGGATTTCACCATGAACTAGGCATAGGACTCCTATAATATAAACGAAATGCCCCAAATAGAATCCAAATATCGAGAAAATGGAAATCAAGATACGATACCAGGGACTTTACTTCTCTGTTTCTCCCTCAGGACACTTGAAAGGGTTAATCTTTCCATGTCATTCTTTATGGCACAGTCTGTGTTTCATGCACGAGTGTCTAGAAACCTGCCTCGTTAAATTCTCTAGAGTCTAACAGAGAGGGCATAACATAATGCAGAAATCTTTAGAAGTAGAGATACCAACAAAAGCACTATCCATTGTTCTGAACAGTAAGGGCTTATTTACATTATCTAAGACCGGTGTAAAGCATGCAGACGAAAGTCCCTCCAACTCAATCAATATCAACATGTCGTGACCAGCTAGGCTTGGTTGGTTTCGTCAGAAAAGAAAGTAGGTTTCGCGGGTGGCACAAAGACTTCCTTTAGAAGCCAAATCTCAAACACGTGGGAGGCATATACCTTGTATCAATTTCTAACGCCCTAAGCCATATAAAATAAAAACCCGGAAACCTGGAAAGCTATTATAATGTGCGCCAATAGAAATTGAATTAGATGCAACAACCACCCAACCCATTGTACCTTAGATTGTTTCTCACGTTCTTGGCTGCGGATGTGGTTCTGTTTCTGGCAAACACCGTTGTTGTAGAGAGAGAAAGAGACGATGGGTGTGGCCGCGTGGATGAGTTCACCAGCTCCGAGTCGCGAAAACAACTCTGGCGGCTGACTCAGTGGTCGGAACGCCGACGGTGAAGGTCGAGTTGGACTGGCGACGATGTTATGACGGACTAAGAAGTAAGAAGTGTTCCCCGCTCATTTTTAAAGTTGTAATACCAGAAGCCGGGAGGAAAAAAAATCTTTTAAAGTTGTAATCAAGTGTTCCCTGCTCATTTTTTTTCAATTTTTTTTGACATATATCTTCTTCGATTAAATACCAAGAAGTATTCGATTGACTTGGAACCTAATAGAATCATTTTAATTGACAAGTTCTCCAATGTGGACAAATCCGATCATAAAAAAGATTCCAAAGTAAGGTCGAAAATTTCATAAAACAAAGGAAAAGCCTTCTCCCTTCATAAGGGTGGTAATCAGGTGCACCAAGCTATCTTTTTTTCAATTTTTTCCGGGAACTTTCTTCTCCGATTAACAACAGTTGGTACTTTTAATTGAATTCATACTTAACGTGAACTTTATAATCAACAATTTATACAATAAGAGCAAATCGAATCATGAAATCAAATAAAAAACGAGGTTGAAAATTGCCAAAAAAATGGGGGAGAGGACACTTCTCAGGGTGAAGATACGAAGTCTGTCCACTACAAAACCCGCATTTCGTAACCCCGCGTTACTGTTTTGTTTTTCCAAAAGGCGTTTTCGCTGAACACGACTTCGTCACAGTACAGATCGAATCGCATGTTTAATACTTGATGGTTTTATTTTGTTTTTCAAGATTTTCACCTCTGATTTCACTGATGGAAACCTCCTCCTCCTCGATTCACTCTCTGGTGTATGCTTGCTCAAAACTCAATAATACAATTTCACTCCTCAGTTTTTTTTCATTTTCCGAATGCTATATCAAGGCCTTTCTCCGATGTCTTTATCCTCCAACATCAAAGCTTGGATGACAGGTTCATCATGGCTTTGCGTCGTTTTCCGGGATCGATTTAAACCCTTTGTTCAGTCGCCCTTGGTTTATATAAATATGTCAAATGCAGTCTATTACAGGATGCCCGTAAAGTGCTCGATGCAATGTCTAAGCTAGACGTGGTTTCTTGGAGTGCTTTAGTTTTCAGGATATGCTCTCAGGACATGAAAATGAGGCAAAATAGGTCTTTGAGGACATGGTGAATTAAGGGATCAAACAAAACTGAGTTGATTTGGGTAGTAAAATCCATGGGTTTGTGATCAAGATGGGAATGGAATCAGACAAATGCATTGTTAGTGCCCTTAACCGATATGTATGGGAAGTGCGGTGGTAGTTCACAGATGCCACAAGTGTTTCGTGAAGTGGACACGTTACATATGGGCGCTTGTAGTACACTAGTTAGTGGGCTTTAGACGAAAGGTTTTGTGGATGAGGGAGGCACTGATGGTATTTAGGCAATTCAAGGACAAAGGGATAGATTTTAATGTCGTGTCTTGTACGTCAGCGATCGCTTCTTGTTCTCAAAATGGCAAAGACACAGAGGCTTTTGTACCTATTCAGAGAGATGCATATTGCTAGGGTAAAGCCAAATTCAATAAGAATCTTTTGTATTTTACCAGCTTGTGGAAACACTGCAGTATGCATGGGAAGGCAACTCATAGTTTTTCAATCGGAAGTGGGATCTCTGGTTATGTGTATGTTGGCAGTGCATTGGTTGCCATGTACGCTGAATGTGGAAGGATGGAAACGTCTCGTCCTTTTTTTGACGAGTTACGTATGCAACCCAAATGTGACAAGATTCTTTTGTAGTGCATAGGCTAAGGAAAGATTAGCTTTAGTTGGGCATGCTTCATTTTCATTATACTACTTTTGAAGCCAAATTGCGATGGATGATGATAAGCAATCGAATATGACAGTTAAGCTATTGGAGAGGTTGGGAGAGTGTGCATCTGAAACCTTGCAAAAACAACTTGCATTTCACCAGTTAGGTTGTGTAATGCTTGAAAGGCAGGAATACAAGGATGCCCAAAAAGTGGTTTGAAGAAGCAGCTGAGGCCGGTCAAGTTTATTTATTAGTAGGGGTTGCAAGGACAAAGTATAAGCGTGGTCATAAATATGAAGCTTACAAAATTATGAACTCAATCATTTCTGATTATTCACCAGCCGGGTGGATGTATCAAGAGCGATCTCTATACTGTATTCGGAAAGAGAACGTGATGGACTTGGATACGGCAACGGAATTGGACCCCACTCTTCCTTACCCGTACAAGTATAGGGCTGTTTTGATGATGGAGGAAAGTAATGTTGATGCCGCCATCCAAGAGACCAACAGAATAATTTGTTATAGGGTCTCTCCAGACTGTCTTCAACTAGGTGCTTGGTTTTTTTATTTCAATGGGGGATTATGAATGTGCCTTGATAAATGTCCGGGCTATTCTGACCTTTGAGCCTAATTACATGATGTTCCATGGAAAGTTGCATGGGGACCACTTGGTAGAGCTCCTCCACCACCATGTTCAGCAGTGGAGTCAAGCTGAGAGTGGAATCGAACATGGCCAAGAGTGACCTGTGCGTGGCTTCACAACTAGATCCTTTAAGGACATACCCATACCGATACTGAGCAGCTGGTAAGTTATTTGAAAATTCAGTTACCTCCTACATCCCAAAATGTTTGTCTGGTCTGCAAAATGAGGCCTTAAAAATAATACATTTTTCAAAGAAAAAATTCAAACTTTTTACATAAGTTGAAAAAACTCATTGTTATATAGTAAATTGTTGAATTTTTTTGAAGAATTGTATTTTTAAGTTCTTGTTTTGCATACCGGGCTAGTAGTTTAGGAAGGAGGGAGCAAAAATTAGTTGCTGCAGATCATTTCGATCCATAGTGCAAGTATCCATTTGTTTTTTGTTTTGCATTTTACATCTATGTCCCACTGTCATGCATATGTTCTGCGACTCAATACTATGGTCCATGATCAATCCATGTGTCTCTGCTAGATCTTTGTTTACGGATCTTTGTCTGATGGAAAGAGCGGATTCTATTTTATTGGTTGTGTTTGTCTATGGTCATCGAGAATCTTTGAAATGCTGGAGGCGAATATTTTGCCTGGACTGGAAGTAAGCTTGATTAAGCCAAGTTCTTTAACATGTGGCCCATCGGAAAACTAACTCAAGGGTCAACTCTTGCATGGACAAATTTAGAGCTCTTTGCACTGATGTTTCCTTATGGATAACCTTGAGAATGTCCTATACATCCTTAGCCCCTTCATAATCAGGTCTTCTTCTAAATTAACACGGCATAACCATACGGTAGCGATGCTTTATGTGTTGGAGACTGGATTGCCAACCATTGTTTTTAATAATGCTCTGGCCACATCCCAAAAGGGCAGACATGAATATGGCCGAGCAAAGCCGCCTTCTCTCTATGAAACAAAACAGAAGAGACTGGCCTGGAGGCTAGGTCAAAAACTAAAAGAAACCTTTCAGGACCAGAGACGGACAGGTATGAAACATTGCCAAAAAACTCAACTGAAATATCATCACACTCTTACTAGCTGAACTATCAAACATAGTTGAGGAATACTAAAGAGGTTACCTCACATTACTTTCTTCACAATTTTTTGAATTTTCTGGCTTTCTGGAAGACTCTAATGACTTCCTAGGCCTTATGGATGAATTTGCTATAGCTACAACTCTAGCAGGTCTCCTCCTCTGTTATGTCACATGTGCTCAAGTAAGAATTTTGTGGTTTAGAAGGGATGGGATTAATGCTACTTATGTTAGCAACTTGCGAAGCTTCTTTCATAATTCGATCAATCTCCAGTATTTTGCTGAGTATGCATGATTGCTGAAAAAGTTCATGCTAAACAAGAAATGAATGGGCGGAGAGCTGTTTCTGTTCCAATATCTTCCTATGGTAACTCATTGAGTCTCCTTGAATGCCCAAGGAACCTCTTTCACGGTATTTTTTCTAGTTTGGGTTGTAATTGTATTAAATCAAGTGATGCAAGAATCTAAAGAATCTAAATGAGACTTTTGACAATTGGGGGGTGATGACGGGGTTGGATGACCCTGGTTGGAATGGCGATGATCGTGAAAGTAAAAAAAAATGAACATGCAGACCTTGTAAGTATCAAAGAAAGTGTCTAATTATATTTTAACTCTGCTGCAATGTGACTCATGTCGATAACTTCTTGGGAAATGCTTTGAGTTGGATTTCTCTTCTCAGTTTTTTTTGTTGTATACATGTGAAGTAAACTACAATTTGATTTCTTTCCATGGATCCACCCCTTTATTCTAGCTGAAAATAATATCTTGAATCATGCCTTTCAATTCTAATGGATGACCATAAGGAAGCTGAAGACAAATCAGAACTCTCCAAGGCCATTTCTTTCAAGCCAGACCTACTGCTGCTCCACCTTCGTGCCACATTCCACGACTCAATGGGTGACTACATTTCCACGCCATGATTGTGAGGCGGCTCTTTGTCTTGATCCAAGCCATATAGATACAATCAAGCTTTATCATGGAGCACGAGAGCCTCCAATGTACAACAGCAGAAGGAAAGGAGCTAAAGTGCTAATCATCATGTGGACCCCAATTTTTTTTGTTGCAGACAAGGCCGGTTCTAGTCAGCGTGTTTTGTTTTTCTGGATTTCGGAAAGATTCAGGTCTGGATTTGCAGTGGCCTCAAAAAGAGAATCAGCGCTGTGAAAACAATTTGTCTCTTTACATGTATATATAGTGAATATAAGCAGTTCTGGTATTAAGTCATTTGATGAATTTATGAGGCGAAATGCTGCAAAGGCCTGGTTTGTGTAGCTGTTGGATCACTACAGCAGTGAGTTGGGATGGTGCTAAACAAAGTTATCAGCATTAAAATGAAACATGTAAATGAAATTGGCCGCCGAGAGGTCTTCAATGTACTGCAATTTTTTTCTATTGTGGCTTCCTTTGAATTTATTGCCAGGCTACATTTTCACTTGTAAATGATAGAAACGAATCCCCTTGTTCATCTGTTTTGAGTAATCAATTCATGATTCGTCGATATATGATCGCGTTGTAAGCATGGAAAGAACCTTTGGATTTGATCATCAGATGATGGCTGTTGTGTTGAGTTTGGACAATGTTCTCCTCTTCTCCAACCAGCAGCAAGATTCAGTTAAGATCCCCATTCATCTTCTTCCTCTCTGTAGAGAAATGTCTTTCTCAAGCATTGCAAAATATACTATTGAATCAAAAGACTTCACAAAAACCATAAGCCGAAAAAAGACTTCGTTCAGAAGCCAAATGTCAAACACGTGAGACGCATATACCTTTCATCGATTCTACTACCGTAGGCCCATGGGCGGCTCCACTATTTCCTGACGGGGTCAGGCGAACCCTGTGCGTTCAGATAATGTACCAAATTTTTCATATTTTTAAATATGGAACTCGTTTTTTCTTTTGTATTATCTGCATTGGATTGATAGCACGAGTCAAATTGAATAAAATACACTTAAATTTGTCAATTACGGAGTATTAAGATAGAACAGCTCAACAAAATATACAATGATTGAGACCCAATAAAATCATACCCGAAAAACTATTCGAATGTGCGCCAATAGAAATTAAATTAGATGCAACAACCACCCAACCCATTGTACCTTAGACGAGGTTCTGTTTCTGGCAAACACCCGTTGTTGTAGAGAGAGAAAGAGACGATGGGTGTGGCCGCGCTAATGAGTTCACCAGCTCCGATTGCCCGAGTCATGAACACACATCTGCCGGCAGACTCAGTGGTCGATGGTGAAGGTCGACTTTGGACGGGCGGCGATGTTATAACGGAGTACGATCAGAAGGCGGGAGGAAAAAGTCTTTTGAAGTTGTAATCAAGTGTTGCCGGCTTACTTTTTTCCAATTTTTTTCGACATATTTCTTCTCCGATTACATACCAAGAAGTATCCGATTTCCTTGAAATGTAACAAAATCATTTTAATTGACAAGTTCCACAATGTGGACAAATCGAATCATAAAAAAAATTCCAAAGTAAGGTAAAAAATTTCAAAAAACGAACGAGAAGTATTCTTCCTTCATAGGGGTTGTGATCATGTATAACAGGTTTACTTTTTTTCATTTTTTTTCTGGATCTTTCTTCTCCGATTAATAACCATTTGGTATGTGATTGGATTCATACTTTACATAAATATTAAAATCAACAATTTATACAATAAGGACTAATTGGATCATTAAATTAATTCCAAAACAAGGTTGAAAATTGCTTAAAAAGGGGGAAAGCCTTCTTCCTAACACTTCGCAGATTGAAGGTGAGAAGTCTTTTAGTATTGATCTCGCGTTTTTCAATCGCGCTTTACTTGTTTCTCGGACGTTTCTACTCTTCCAAAGAGGGCTTTTCCTGAGCACGATTTCGCAACAAAGCACATCGCAAGTTCAAGACGCGAACTTATACCAATACGGAAATCGCCTTTATAGAACACGGTTTTCGTCTCGCTCAATGTCAACCACCTCTCCATGTCAGAAAAACAAAAACAAAAAACCGTCAAAATCACCTCTGATGCAAACAACCATCTCCTTGATTCACTCATACAAGTTCTCAGTTTATTATGGCTTTGAATCGGTATTCGGGATCGATTCAGATCCCTTTGTTCAGTCGTCCTTGGCTTATACTATATATGTCAAATGCAGTCCATGAAAGGATGCCCATAAACTGCTCAATACAATGTATGAACCAGACGTGGTTTCTTGGAGTTCTTTAGTTTTGGGGGTATGCTCAACTAGGACATGGAAGTGAGGCAAAAGAGATCTTTGAGGACATGGAGAATAAAGGGGTCAAACTGAATGTGGTATCTTGTAATGGGACGATCACGGGATTCAAACTTAGTCGATGTTATTCTGCATCAGTGTTGGCGTTTCGAAAAATGCATTTGCGAGGTTTAAAGCCTAATAGGACTGGTATATCAAGTTTTCTCCTGCGGTGGGGGATTTGGAGGATTTGATTTTGGGTGGTCAAATTCATGGGTTTGTGATCAAGATGGGAATGGGATCAGACAAAATGTATTGTTAGCGCCCTTATCGATATGTATGGGAAATGCAGTTGTGGTTCATAAATTTCACAAGCGTTCGATGAAGTGGACACGTTATAATCCAAACTCAACATTAAGGTCCATCATCTTATGACCAAATCCAAAAATTCTTTCCATGCTTACAACGCAATCATATATCTAAGAATCATGAATTGATGGCTCAAAATAGATGAACAACGGGATTCTTTTCTATCATTTACAAGTGAAAATGAATCCAGCAAAAAATTCAAAGGAAGCGACAACAGAAAAAAAATCGCAGTACATTGAAGACCTTTCAGCGGCCAATTTCATTTCATGTTTCATTTGAAGGTTGATAACTTTGTTTAGCACCATCCCAACTCACTGCTGGAGTGATTCAACAGCTACACAAATCAGGCCTTGGGAGCATTTCGCCTCATAAATTCATCATATGACTAGACATATACATGTACAGAGACAAATCTTTTCCAACGGTTCCTGTTTTTCATTCAAAGCGTTGATTCTCTCTTCCTTTAGTTTCTTCTTTCTTCGAGGCCACTGCAAATCCAGACCAGAATCTTTCCAAAATCCAGAAAAAGAAAACACGATGACTAGAACCAGCCTTGTCTGCAACAAAAAATTGGGTTCCACATGATGATTAGCACCATAGCTCCTTCCCTTGTGCTGTTGTTCATCGCAAGGCTCTCATGCTCTATGATAAAGCTCGATTGTATCTGTATGGCTTGGATCAAGACAAAGAGCCACCTCACAATCACATCGTGTGGAAATGTAGTCACCCATTGAGTCGTGGAATGCGGCACAAAGGTGAAGCAGCTGTAGATCTGGCTTGAAAGAAATGGCCTTGGAGAGTTTTGATATGGCTTCAGCTTCCTTATGGTCATCCATTAGAACTGAAAGGCATGATTCAAGATATTATTTTCAGCTAGATCAAAGGAGTGCATCCATGTAAAGAAGTAAATAGTTGCTTACTTCATATGTACACAACAACAAAAAACTGGGAAGAGAAATCCAACCCAAGGCATTTCCCAAGAAGTTATCGAGATGAGTCACATTGTGACTAAGTTAAAATATAATGAGATACTTTCTTTGATACTTACAAGGTCTGTATGTTCATTTTTCTTTACTCTCACGAACATTGTCATTCCAACCAGGGTCATCCAGCCCCTCATCATCACCCCCAATTGTCAAAAGTCTCATTGAAATTCTTTTGGATTCTTGCATAGCTCGATTTAATAGTGTTCCAACCCAAACTAGAAAAGGTACCGTGCCATTCAATGAGACCCCATGAGTTACTATAGACAGATACTGGCACAGAAACAGCTTTCCATCCATTCATTTGCCTTTTATCATGAAGCTTTCCAGCAATACAACTCAGCAAAATACCGTAGATTGATGGAATTATGATAGAAGCTTTATAAGTTGCTAATATAAGTAGCACTCAATACTTGATCCCATCCCTTCTAAACCACAAAAATATTAGTTTAGAAAATGTAACATAACAGAGGAGGAGACTTGCAAGAGTTATAGCTATTAGAAATTCATCAATAAAGCCTAGGAAGTCATTAGAGTCTTCCAGAAAGCCAGAAAATTCAAAAAATTTAGAAGAAGGTGATGTGGGGTAACCTCTTTTACCCTTTAGTGTTCCTCAACTACGTTTGATAGTTCAGCTTGTAAGAGTGTGATGATATTTCAGTTGAGTTTTTTTGGCCAATTTTCATACTTGTCTGTCTGGTCCTGAAAGGGTTCTTTTAGTTTTTGGCCTAGCCTCCCAGGCCAGTCTCTTCTCTGTGGCTTCATAGAAAGGAGGCGGTTTTGCTCAATCATATTCATGATTGCCCTTTTGGGATGTGGCCAGAGCATTATTACAAACAATGTTTGGCAATCCAGTCTCCAACACATAGAGCTTCGCTACAATACGGTTATGCCGTGCTAATTTAGAAGGAGACCTGATTATGATGGGGCTAAGGATATATAGGACATTCTCAAGGTTATCCATAAGCAAACCTCACTGCAAAGAACTCTAAATTTGTGCATGCAAGAGTTGACCCTTGAGTTAGTTTTCCGATGGCAACACGTTAAAGAACTTGGCTTAATCAAGCTTACTTCCCGGCACAAATTTCGCCTCCAGCATTTCAAAGATTTTTGATGACCATAGGCAAACACAACCAATACAAGAGAATTCGATCTTTCCATCAGACAGATCCGTAAACAAAGATTCAGCACAGACACATAGATTGATCATGGTATTGAGTTGCAGAACATATGCATGACAGTGGAACATAGATGTAAAAAGAAAAGCAAAAAACAAATGGATACTTGTACTATGGATTGAAAATGATCTGCAGCGATTAAATCATAATCCCTCCTTTCCAAAATATTAGTCCGGTCCGCAAAATGAGAACTTAAAATAGTACAATTTTTCAAAAAAATTAAAAAAAAAAATTCAACAATTTACTAGATATTCAAGAGTTCTTTTTTTAATTTTCTTCAAAAATGTTTTATTTTTAAGTCCTTGTTTTGTGGACCAAACAAATATTTTGTGACGGAGGTGGTAACTGAATTTTCAAGTAACTTACCAGGTGGTCGGTATCCGTATGGGTATGTCCTTAAAGGATCTAGTTGTGAAGCCATGCACATGTCACTGTTGTCCATGTCACGGTAACTGAACGTTTCTCATATGCTGATGCATTGCTCCTAGCCTTTTCATCTCATCATATGCAGCTTTGTGCTGATTTTTTAGATGGTATACACGTGCCAACCCCTGATGTGGTCGTGTATGCTTGATAATGAGACTATGAGAGCATTCATGTAGCAGTCAGCAGCAAGATCCAGCTTGTCACAATCCTAGGTGCAGGCTCCCTATATTGTTTAAAGCCTGCAAGAGAGCAGTGTAAATCGAATGGTAATCCACTCAACCAACAAGAATTTGGACTATACCAAAACTGATGATTTTTCTCTTAATAGAATTTCACTTCGCCTTGGACAAAATTTTATACTTCTCTGAATCATCTTTACGATTGAAATTCTAATAAGGGTAAAATGTTTGACCAGAAGCTTAAAAAAGTTGATTAGAAGACCAAACTACGCCAAAAGCCAACAATCTATGCTTATTTTTCCTTTTCTGAATGATTGTCAAAATCGGACAAATTTATTTACATTTTTGATGCATCTCATCTAGACAAATAAAAAATAGAAAGTTTTGTACCAGAAGATTGCAAATAAACCAAGTACCCAAAAAAAAAAAAAAAAAGAGTTAACAAAGTCCGAATTTAATCGCACGAGAGAAAGTGTGCATGCTTTATTCTTTTGTAAAAGCATGCCGGAGAGAATACAAACTTGTCCTTTTCTAAGGCCATCTGAGGGGCATCCTAAGAGCTTCTTCGAGAAGTTGGATAACGAACAATGACGACTCCGTATCAAGATTTGAATCAGCTAAAGCATATGCCTTCAGGAAAAAAGCTTCAAAGGATCTCTGGATAGAAATGGACTCTTCAGCTTTCGCTAATGCTTCTTCGCTATAGCCTGTGTCATATAAAAACCATCCTTCATAGACAAGCCTTTCTTGCTAAGAGGTAGAATGATTTCGAGCGAGGCGCAAGCTACGCATTGCAGCTTTTTGACAGTTCAACCTGTAACGATGAAATACATCAAGCTCATATTGAACACAAACTATCTACTGCTGACAAAGACTGTGAAAGTCTTTCCTCTTTTGTATCTTCGAAGTGTACCACAAACTTTTAAGCACTTCAGATAACTAGGAGGCCCTATGTTACGTGGATCCTTCTCAATGTACAGAATACCGTGTTGGACACTCAGCAATCCAACAAGAGTATGAGATGCACGTCTGACATGTTCAGTTGGACATTAACGAAGCAAACATATTTTGTAATTGGATTTCACCATGAACTTGGCATCGGACTCCTATAATATAAACGAAATGCCCTAAGGTAACTTCTAAACACCATTACACCAATTAAATTAAAGAAATATACAAATAGAATCCGAATATTTTGGCGTTTTTCCGTGTCCTTGAGATATAAATGAGATAAATCCATGGACCGATGCTTAGACCTAGACCCACACTGGACACACGTAATGAAACAAGTGGAAGCTGATGTCCCCAAAATTTCATACTGATTGACATCATGCAACTACCATGACCCAAATCTGAAGTGGAAATGCCCGCAAATATTTTCTGGTCACATTACCAAGGAGAAAATTCTCTAAAAAGTCCACATTAATACAAAATTTTGACAGAGTGGAAAGTTCTTGGGAAAATAGCTGGGAGTTGACCTTCATTATGATTTATGCTCTTGTTTCAAACTTAATGGCGCCATATTACTCTGGGATTGTATTACCATAAAAGAAACTTCTAATCTGAACTTGGCAATGACGACAATGTGCTACTTTTGATCATGTATTTAGCAAGTTCCACTGATAATGCGTTTCAGGCACTCACAATATAGAGAGGGCATAACATAAGTTCTTTCTAAGGGCAAAAGAAAACCATAGATGCTGAAATCTTAAGAAGTGGAGATACCAACAAAAGCATTATCCATTGTTCTGAACAATAAGGGCTTATTTACATTATCTAGGACTCGTGTAAAGCGTGTAGACACTGTGCATATTGTTGACTTTGATGGGCCTAAACAAGCAGGAAGAACGCAACGAGAAACACATGTGTGTGGCAGTAAACAGTTTCTCAGGGATAGTTAAAAGCCGTGATATAGCTTGCCTTGGTGTCATAGAATCTCAAAGAATCGTGACTTGGAAACATACAACTTGGTTGCAAGTATCACTGAAATTGCAGCACTAAGGTTCTTATTCACATCTGGAGTGAGGCTCCCAACGGAAACCAACTAGCTGCTGGCTGCTCAGTCCCACCAAAAGCCAAGGGTACTGAACCCTTCAACACAATCATTACATACTGTAAATAAAGAAACAAAACCTTCCTTTTTAAACCAGCAGTAATGCATGGTCCTTTTCGAGAAAAAGTTAGTTTTTGACTCTTTGATGCAACATATACAATCTGTACAAGCAAGTGAACCCAATTTCAAATGGTGAAATCCTGTCCCAGAGCGGTAGAGCAACATGCAGACTCTGCCCTTTCCAAACTAAAATATAAAAACTGCTCTCAAGGTTCAAGATATTTAAAGCTTCACAAAAGAAAGTGTTACTAGAAACATAAGAAAGCGAAACTAGGGAAACAAGAAGCCAATTTATGGAGCAACAAAGTGCTCATCCCCCATCAGTTAGTAGGTGATTGTCAACATGACTCGGTCATTGAGTTAAGAAGACTGATGCCTTCAATTAGGGGTGCAATGAAAGAGAAACAAAAGCACTGCAGTGGTGGTGCTGAGAGTAGAAAAAAAGTAAAGGCGGAGTAACTTTATAGGAAAGGAAACGGAATGGACTCTCTCCTGCATAATCACCAGTTAAGATAGCTTTCGAGGAGAGAAATGTGAACAAACCACATTCCTTTCCCTATTTAGCACAAAATAAAACTATCTACTGTCTTGTCATTTCATTTATCGTTATCTTTTCCAAGCAAGGGAGAGAATAACACGTCTTGCTCTTCTTTCCTCATGAATTATCCAAACAAGATGGAAAGCTGCCATTATCATTAATTTTTTTTTGTTTCTACTTTATTTTATCCAAACTTAACACTTCAGTTTGTTTTCATTTCCCTCCTAGCCTCTTTCCTTTTCTCACCAATTTTGCCAATTGGACAATAATTGAGGATGGTGTAAACCTAAAGTACACCCGAATCAAGATTAATAGGTAATGGTAGTTCGCCATGAAGCATATCAAAGCAGAAAAATGAAACAAGTAGCCTGAATCAAAAGCAACCAAAAAATGATGCACAAGAAATGTACTGGTGCAAACGAACAAGACCACAATACGTATAAATTTGGGAAAAGTCCATTTTACCGGCGCTTTATCCTTGAGGTTTAAACTTGACCACATGACCCCCACTTGGTTTATAGATCTCCATCCATTTTAACAGTTCATGAATCATGTGCCATATGTGCGTAGTTTGCAAAAACTTGTGTCAATGAGCATTTTCCCTCCCAAATGAGGACCAATAGATGCCCTTAGGCTATAAATAAAAAGGAAAGCTCCAATGTTCTCCTCTCCACACCAGCAGCAAGATTCGGTCCCACTAACCCGTATTACCATGTATACTACTATGTACTCCCTCATCTTGGTTCTCGTATTTCTGGCCCTTCACTTTTTAGATACCCATTCATCTTATTCCTCCCTGTGGTGAAATGTCTCTCTCAATCACTGCAATACGTGAACCATTACAAAGGGTAAACACAGTGCGCGAGGTTCCCACCATTGCGGGATCTAGGGAATGTGAAACCATTACAAGCAACCAATAAATTATCTGACGCTATAAAGAGCTAAGTCTAAAATGAGTCTGGTAGAGATTTATACGACATAAAGATCAGTCTAACCTCACATTTCAAGTATGAGGTTCCAGTAGAAGCCTTACCATGCCCAACCAACCGCGAAAGCTATGAATTCAGAAATGGAGTTCAAGTTTACAAAAACAATAGGCCGAAAAACCTTCAGAAGCCAAATGTCAAACACATGGGAGACATATACCTTGCATCGTTTTTAATGCCGCAAGCCATATAAAATCAAAATCCGAAAAGCTATTAGAAATGTGCACCAATAGAAATTGTATTAGATGCAACAACCACCCATTTTACCTTAGATTGTTTCCACACATTATTGGCTGCAGATGACCGACTGAGCTTAAAAACTGGTGGACATGCGCCGGGCAATAACAATGCAGTAAAGAGTCACTGCTATTGCAGTGTACTTTTTCCCTTATCGAAGTCGGAGATCTATAGGAATTCCCCGGGGATTGCCTTCTAATAGATGGTTCGAGGAAATGGAATTCTTTGCTATTAGTGTGATTTTGTTTCTGAGATTTATAAGGCTCAAATAGCAAACACCCGTTGTTATAGAGAGAGAGAGAGAGACGATGGATGTGGCCGCGTGGATGAGTTCACCAGCTTCGATTGCCCGAGTTGCGAAGACACCTCTGCCGGCTGACTAATTGATCGGAACTCGGATCGCGACGGTGAAGATCGACTTGGACGGTCGACGATGTTATAACCGACTACGACCAGATCATCAGAAGGAGGAAAAAAGTTTTTGGAGTCGTAATCAAGTGTTTCCGGTTCACTTTTTCTAAAAAAAAATCGACATATATCTTCTCCGATTAGATAGCAAGAAGTATCTGATTGACTTGAAATCTAACATAATCATTTTAATTGACAAGTTCTACAATGTGGACAAATAGGATCATGAAAAAGATTCCAAAGTAAGGTCGAAAATTTCAAAAAACAGAGGAGAAACCTTCTTCTTTCTCAAGGGTTGTAATCAAGTGTACCCAGCCAACTTTTTTTCATTTTTTTTTAGATTTTTCTTCTCCGATTAATAACCATTGGATACTCGATTGAATTCATACTTTACAAAAGCATTTTAATCGACAAGTTATACAATCAGGACAAATCGGATCATGAAAGTAATTCCAATATAAGTTTGAAAATTGCCAAAAAAGGGAAGAATCCTCTTCTTAACACTTCGCAGAGTGAAGATGAGAAGTGTGTACACCACTGAACTCGCGTTCGGTAATCGCGCATTACTTGTTTGTCGGACTTGTTTTATTCTTCCAAAACGCGTGTTTTCGGAACACGGCTTTGTCATAATACACATCGCGTTTGCGGAACACGGTTTTCACAGAACATATATATACCAACACTTGATATAGGTTTATTTTATTTTTCAAGATTTTCTTCCCACTCTTCGCCTCAGATTTCACTGATGCAAACAACCTCCTCCTCGATTCACTTCTCTGATCTATGCTTGCTCAAAACTCAATCAGACAATTTATATCAAGTTCTTTCCCCGATGCCCTCCAACGTCAAAGCTTGGATGACAGATGATCAAAAAAAAAAAAAAAGCTTGGATGGCAGGTTCATCATGGCTTTGCGTCGTTTTCCGGGATCGATTTAAACCCTTTGTTCAGTCGCCCTTGGTTTGGTTTATATATGTGTCAAATGCAGTCTATTACAGGATGCATGTAAACTGCGCGATGCAATGTCTGAACCAGACGTGGTTCCTTGGAGTGCTTTATTTTCGGGATATACTCAATTAGGACACGAAAGTGAGGCAAAAGAGATTGCAATGAGAGATGATGAATGTTCGACGTCAGAGGAAGATTTTGATATGTCCTTTTGTATTGGTGATGATGAGGTAAGGTGCATTAGATATAACATTGCTTCTCTTTCGAGACCATTCAAACAAATGTTGTACGGTAGCTTTTCGGAGTCGCGAAGAGAAAAGATTAATTTTTCGCAAAATGGGATTTCTGTAAAGGGTATGAGAGCTGCTGAGATATTTAGCGGGAAAAAAGTGTGGATTCTTTTGAACCGGATGTGGTTTTGGAGCATCTCTCCTTGGCAAACAGGTTTTGTTGCGAGGAGATGAAGACTGCTTGTGATGCATATCTAGAGTGACATGGAGAGAGCAATGTTACTTATTGAGTATGGATTGAATGAGACCGTGCACCTTTTGGTGGCCGCTTGCTTGCAAGTATTTATGAGGGAGCTACCGAGTTCAGTACACAACGTAAATGTGACGAGATTCTTTTGTAGTGTAGAGGCTAGGGAAAGATTAGCTTTAGCTGGACATGCTTCATTTTTATTGTACTACTTTTGAAGCCAATTGCTATGGACGATGATAAGCAATCGAATATGGCAATTATGCCATTGGAGAGGTTGGGAGAAGGGTAAGTTGTTAACGTAATACTTGCGGCAAATGAGTGAAAATATATCATGCGGCTCACTTCTCTCTAAACTATCAATAAGAAGGAAGGGTTCTGATCTTCTGTCCGGATTTTTTATTGGAGGTGGTACAATTTCGGATTTGTTTAGAGACTTTTACCGGTAAGAGTTCTCTAACCAAGTCAGAACCATTAATTCTGGCAATGAAAGACCGAGATTTTGGACTGTCTCATCTAGTCCAAATTAAAAAATTGGAGAGGGTCCATATTAGTCTATCATGTTCCATGTGGGAGACATTAAAATTTGTCCCACATCATTGGTTAGTATTGCGAGCTCCTAGCTCAGTTGGCATTACCCACCATCTTCTTTAGTAAAGGACTAGGTTCGAGCCCCTTGAGGGGCGATTGGTCGGGATTCAGAGCTGTTGACAGCCTTTGGACTTTCTAACTCTTCTCTCCTCTAACCCCATTGATGCATACAATATTAGCAAAAACAAAAAAATAAGGTATTGTGAAAACAACTCATGTGATACTCTAAAAATGGCAACGCACAATATCATCTGTGCCATGTTAATAGTGTAGCTTATTTCTTGCACCTCATGGGAAAATATAATCCAATCCAAACAAGTTGAATATGGCTGATCATTGAGAAGAGAAGCTTGAGAAAAAAGAGCCAGTTTCCTTTCCTTTGAGCTTGTCCAACGACAATCCAAAATACCCAGGGAATTTTTCAACTTCTGTCATCCTGCTTTGAAAGCAAAATTGAATCAATTCCTTGCTTCTGTGAATGTGTTTTGTCTACGACCCGATGATTCCACCAATTCTATTCTAGATGAAACTGTGGAGGTTACCACCGTATCCTCTCCCGTTGGACTCCAAGCACTAGTTCTCAGACAAGTAGATCATAGTGGTTCTTCCCACTGTACAAGAGCCTCACCACTTTCTTTGGTTTCTTCCCTTTTCTTGAACCCTTGCTGAACTCAGTTCCATATTCTGCAATGGGAATAAAACCAGACCCCTGTCCGCTTCTTGCATGCTGCAATTTGATAAATAAAATAGATTCTTGTGCTCAAACTGTAAAAATCAGTATGTATCGCTGAAGAAAATCATCCACCAAAAGCAAGATACAAGGCAAAGAACCAAAAGCACGAAAACCTCTCTCCCTCTCCCTCTATCAACAGAGAAAACATTATTCTGTCAATGCTCACCATGCCCCTTCCACTTTCTTTTCCCTTGGAATATGTAACAATGAAGATTCATCTCTTTTCTCACCACTTCTCATCTCATTTCGCTATCCAAAAAAGTGAGGATTTTCTCACCCTTTGTCACAATCCAAAGGGTTGTTAGTATGATCCAACTCAGAAAAATTCTCTAGGCACTATGCTCTCCTCAAACCAATCATTGATTTCTTACAAACTGGATACAATTGTATGCGAAAGAATGTGTCAACCAAATCAGCAACAATTTTTAAACATGACATAGTAGGTAAGAGCCTGACACCTTAGAAGTTGCAACAAGAAATGGAACTCAACAGAAGCCCAGACTTGACAAAAATTCAGTTCAAGAAATCTATTTCCCAAATTGTGCTGATTTAAACATATCAAAGTGAAGTGAGTTGCTCGACAATAAAGTACCTCATGTTCTGGTATGTATACTGTGATCGGCTGGCAACACAACTTCGACAGCACCTAAAGGAGAGCGTGACCATTCATCACCATATAAAATTAAGCCATTATATACACAGTGAACTCAACAAAATAGAGTATGATATTGTCAAACATGATGCAAGAAAATACCTGCATTTAAGAACCAACACCATTCTTTTGGGGGTTTTGTATGGGAAGTGGAACATTAAGATCTTGGTCTTTCTTTTGTTCTATTCCAAGAGCAAAGAACTGAAGAAGAGGAAACATTCATGCCTGTCCTAATGTTTGAAAGTACTTTCAGAAATATCGGAAAGAATTATTTGCAGAATACTCGATTATAGCGACCACTGACCACTACGTTTGTTTGAAAACACGTTTTTAGGTTTCCTAGGAGTCAAACATTTTTATATTTTCTTTAGCACCGAATTTTACTTTTACATATAAATACGTTTCCATCTTCGTAGAAAAACATTCTTAATGGGGCTTCCCCAAAATTATTTTACACTACATAAACCAAACAATGAGTCATATTCTTGTTCCATGGTTTTCCATCCCATTTATTGGTTATGCTATACACTTCATCAACCTCATGGTACTACTCATGAAGTATGTGAGAAAACTGCATCTTGTCATGGCCAAATTTCAAATTCTAGTTTTAAGGGGTAATGAGTGTTATGTGACGGAGTCAAGCAAGTCTCTCTCAAGAAAAGATGCTTTCACACAAAATCTCCAAGCACTGTTTGTTTTCTCCACCTTCCATTCCTTTTGGCACCAACACCACCACTTCTTCTGCAATATATTTGTCTTCGTGGGAAAAGAAAAAGGACACAAGGGATGCACAATACTCATCAACCCCCAAATAAAGGATGCCGGATGCCCATGACTTAAATTCAACTTCTTCTCCAACCCTATTCTTTTGTAAATCAGGCACGAAGGACAAATCAGGTATTACCTCTTTTTTAAATCCTTATTTGAACCTCAAAAGTAAATGGAAGAGTGTCAATGAAAAAGTGTGAAACACACCAATTAAGCTACCATTTTGCACAATAATAAACCTTAATTCCAACAAGGCAACAACTATAATCCATCTCCAGTGGGCTCTTTGCAATATCATTGGTCAAGTTCAAGGGACCATCAGAAAAAAAGAAAAAGTAAATGAATAATGAAAAAAAGGTCGAATGTGTCTTAATCATCAGATACTAACCAGCAGTTCTGACTCTCCTCCCCAGAAATCAGGTCGTCCAATGCGTTGGCAGTAACTAGACAAGGTTTTACAAGAATGCAATGAACAGCTTCCAATAGTTAGAATAACATGAATCGCAATAAGAAAAACAGAATTTGGGCAACAGTTGCCAAGTTAAAGGCCTCACCGTTTCAAAGACTCATCAACAGTAATTGCAATCAAGGCCTCTTCGTACTTAAAGCGTTCATTTTCATTATCACAGATAACTTCTTTTACAGCCATCCGTAGTTCATCTGCATGTATGTGTGTCAGTGAGTTTTGCATATATTTTTGCAATCTAACCACAAATCTTTGAAACAAGCAGCCCGTAAAGGTGACTCAAGAGATTGGAAAACATTTCCGCCAAATAACAGAAAATTATATTATAAAAGCAAACCTAGGCAGCAAAACAGGGAAAGGAGAAGAAAGAAGGGAAAATAAGAAACTTCGTAAATGAGAAGGTATTGCAGTTCTACAGGTCCAATTATAAACACAGGGTAAGACTGTTGAGAATCTTACCTACTTCCCTTGTTTTGCAGTTAAATGACTGGATCAAAAGTCGTCAATGCAAAATAACAAAACCAAGCAAGAAAGAAGCAAGTAGTGGGAGCAGGGGAAGTCATCACATTAATGGAATAGCTCAAAAGACTACGTATGCAATAATTAAAAATAAGTTCTCTCTCCTTCGAAGTAAACGCATACAAGCAGTGATTCTATAGCAAGAATACCTTCCATAATTTGAAAACCACCACAATCATTCAACCACAGCAACAATCAAAGAGAAGTATTAAAGCATGCAACTGGATGAAATTGCGCAAATGGAAGGTCCATAATAATTATATCATTGACAATCCTGTTGGAACTGAAACAAATGAAAGTAAAATGTGCATGGCCTAAATGCATACCAGCATTTTCTCTCTCTTCCCTAGGATCAAGTGTTACCCCTTTGTTCAGAGACATTCCTTTGACCTGATTTCAGTAAAGTCATTGAAGTAGAAACGCATACAAATGTAACTCCAGATTCTGGACAATCAATAGAAGTTCAGTGCTCCGAGATGAGAATACCAAAAGCAGTAGAGTACATTAATATACACAGTAAATTATTCACGTGTCTATGCTGTGATGCAGTAACTAACGTTAGACAACATGAACAAAAATAGAAGTTAATGGTAAAACAAAATAAAATGTGAAGGAAGATGGACAATTGTTCTAATACAAGGAAATGGGTAAATCAGTGGATCAGAATAAACTACACGAGAGATGATATAAATTAATGCTCTCTTGTTACTAGCAAAACTTTGTTCCGAGCCAGTGTATCTACATTTCCAAATCTAATGGAAACAGTATTTATTATATATATCCAATAAGAAGATGAAAAGCCAAGTAGCATTCGGTACCTTTTGAGGAAGAGTAGTAATCAGTGAACTATATTTTTCAGTCAATTCCTCCTATATTTCTGTCAACTCAAGACAGTTATGATCTAAGCCATAGAAGTTATTCATTTACCGCATGCTCATGAATGCTTATAGTTATAACTACAACCTTTTCATAACCATGTCATCTGTTATTCCATGGTTTAAACCATTGTTTTAAATTTTTTTAACCAAATAAGGAATTAATCACTGTTCCTCAAATCATATTTCAGACAATTTTCCATCTGCTAATTTGCCCAATCATGACCTCCAATCATTACACACGAGTTTTGCTCCCACTGAAATTGGTAAAAAGTTTTAAAGGGCGTTGAGTACAGTCAGGATAGTCAGATCATGGCTTCACTCTACTGATGAATGACATCACACGTGTTTACCATCATTAGAATCAGAAATGACCATGAGACTGCAAAAATCAACGCCAATACCCATGCAATTAGAGTGGATGAAAAGAGAAACCCCTCAATACCAATGCCCGAAAAAGACATCGTCCATCACCAGTGACTTTCTGAACTGAATAGTGCTCGAGCTTCTTCATGGCTGGTGAACCTCCTCCTCTAGAAAACACAATCACAGCAGACACACTTTTGGTAAATTTGAATGGTTATAATCTCTAATTTCAAGCATTTCTTAGTACTGTAAGCACCTTTTAATCATAGTCTAAAAAAAGTCAGAAACTTTTTGGGTAAATTTGACCATGGTTATAATCTCTAATTTCAAGGATTTCTTAGTACTGTAAGCACCTTTTACTCGTAGCCTTAAAATTGTAGTCTACCAACAGCATGGAGATTTCCTACTACAGAGCTTTACTGGGTAAGTTTCTAGCACAAATTTGACACCAAAAGAGAAGTAAATCCTGACTGAAAGAGGTAACTTGCATGCATAATACATCAGAAATAACATCAAAATGCATGCACCAAAGATGACTCATCCAGCATATCGCTCATATTCTTACTTATAGCCATATTTAATAGGTTGGACTACTAATGATAGACAATCTTATACAAGAAGTAACCCCGCCGCAATCCCAAGATTATCTAATGCTTTGTGACATTTATTATCCAATGAATAAGCAATCTCGCGTCAATTGTTGCATTCAAATTCCAAAAATACACTCCAAATGGGACTTATAAGAGCATCTACAGCCCTTACCCAATTTTTTCTCAGATTTGAGTAAAAATCTGAGTGAAAGCTCTATTTGATACGAGCATCTCCAGCCCTGTACTCAGATGTTGAAGGATTTCAATGTCCACCGTCACTACTGCTGCTCCTTCCGCCACTAATCAGGTCTTCCTATTTTCTGCGGCTCCTCCAATACAACCAGCAGATCCAACGACCACCACACCACCGCCAACTGGCAACTTTCATAGACTCTCGATCTTACTTCTATTATCTTTGCCGGAAACTTGTGCACCTCCCGTGACCACCAGAAACCGCTGACCAACACCAGAAAACACCACGAACACCACCCCTCACCACAAGAAAATAGCCATTAGAAATATGAGTTTGGGTCTCTCTTGATTTGGTGGGAAAAAAGGTCTCCCTTGATTTCCTATGAGAAAGGGTAAAGGATTGGAGCTGATTTTTGGGGGGTAATACTCAGATTATGAATCTAAGTTTAGGTTTGAGTAAGGGCTATAGATGCTCCAAGAGTAAAAGCTTATACTTAAATTTGGCATAGTTAAATTTGAATCTCCAGCCCTTGCCTATACTTAAATTCCAATATGAGCAAAATATTAAGTAAAAGCTTCATTTGGTATGAAGCACTCCAATGACATACTCAAATCTAAGCATAAATTTGAATAAAAGCTTCATCAATAGCAAAGCTGTAAATTTGAGAAGCACCAAATAGCCATTTACAATTTAAGTAAATATCTAAGCACAAATAAGTTGGTCAAGGGTTGGAGTGAGCTTTACTCAAGATTTGGATTTAAATTAAAGAAAGGGTAAGGGCTGGGGATGCATTGCTCTAACACACTCCCATATCGAATCCAGCCAGTTATAGAACACCACACAATGTTGGAGTACTATTTGCCCAGATAAAACAAGTTTTAGAACTATGGTCTTCAAAAAATTGCTTAGAATTCACTGAAATATTGAAATGTGCTAATCAGAACAAGGTTTCCAAGACTTTAAGTTAACAAACACGGAAAGCCCAAAAATAAAACCTATCAGAAATGGGTGTGCGGACAATTAAGACTACTTTTTCCTGATAACCAGGTGTGTCCATGCCAGTTTGCGTGCACCTCGATTAACCCAAGGAAACCACCTCCAACCAATAACCCAAGGTTTGGTATGTTTGCTGTAACCCGGAGAGAGTTAAAGGACAAGGAAGACTTACGGAGATGGTCCGATTCGAGCGAAGAACCGATGGGCGGTGTTTCTGAAAAATGGGGTGGAGTTGGAAATTGAAAGCAAAGGAGGGGAGATGAACTCGAACTCGGCGAGTCCGTGTCTCAGCCGCTCGAGCAAAGTCTCTGTGAAAAAACACACAAGGGTTGTTAGTATAGAGACAAATGGAAAACTGAATTGGGACTGAGAATCTACATCATACAAGTTACCATTGGAGGGATTGGCCGCCATGAAAAATGTACAGAAGTTACTGCGAGAGAAAAACCAGCTGGGAAACAGAAAGGGAAGGGGATGACGGGAGATAAGGAAATGCGTATTGTCACAGCAACGTCTTGGTTTTTGTTTTTTTTTTTTTTTGTTCTTTTCTTTTCATATTCTCCGCATCAAATTATCAATAGAGTTGCGGATAAAAAAAACCATTATCCATAGAGTTAGTGAAAAATTAGTGGGTTAACAAAGGGGTTGGACAACTTGGTGTTGAAAACTTGAAATTAGAAATTCTTGCAATATTTGTAGGGATCACAATGGGACGACCCGGATTTATAGTCCCCGTCCCATTCATATCGGGCCGGAGTCGGCCGGGGAATATTGGATAAATATTGGAGTCGAGAATAATCGGATTCCATTTCACCGTTTTCATAATAAAACAAATTGTTAATGAGTCATGAGAGTTAAAAAGAGAAAAACAAGGAAAATAAAGAAATGGAGTACTATTTACCCAAAAAAATTATACGCACTAAATTTATCATTTGATATTAGACCAATACTAGTAAGTGGTAACACAATTTTAAAACACAATTCGGAATGCAACTACATCAATAACTATTTGATGCACACAGACCCACATATAGGACAGCTTCAAACACAGTTGCTACACTTATCCTGTTGTGATTTGCATGTCTACTTCTTGAATTTTGGTAGCCTCAAAATGTGTGTAAACTTCAAAACGTGAATTTACTCAAGCTCCATGCAACCAATATAAAAGAAATTCAAACTCCGTGCAATTCCTCTTTTTGTTCTTTATTCGTGGATTGAAGTAATATCTCCAACATGTTAAATGGCATTCTTTTTAAAGGTTAAAGCTTTGAAAAATTGATAAATCATGCTTTCTTACGAGAGACATTTCTTTTTAAATCGGACAAACAAATTGTGACAGAAGAACCAAAAAAATATGATCATAGGGGAACGAAAAAGGCCCAACACCAACAACTATACAAATGGAAGCAGCACATGCATAAGCTTATACTCGGGAATGAAGATTAGTAAACAGGACAAAAATACACCATGTTCACCAGTTGTGGTAACAAGCCTCCGAAGTCCGAACCTAATCCTATGATCAGCTAAACAAGAAACCGTCCCAGCTCACTGTCACACACCTCAAAGCCACGACACGTGTCCCTCTTACCACAAACCAAAAGATCACACCACACCCAATACCACCGAAGTCTGAACATTGAGAGAAGCAAAATAAACACAACGAAACAATTAAAACTGTTCATGGAAAATTTGCACCATCTTCAAATATTTTGTTTGCCAAGAGAACACTAACAAAAGCAAAAGCATTAACACAACAAAATCCACAAACGTTCAAAAGATAAACAACAGTATCAACTGTCGGCCAACCAGAAAACAAGAGTCGTAAAATACACCCATTACCAAAACGTCGGTAGATCTCAAGGCTAGAATGAGTTACTTTGAGTCACCATTTGGGTCGATGATAATAATACAACGTGGCTACCATTCAAGGCCAATCAAAACTTTTGGAAATTAAGGACTCAGATGTGTGTCAGTACTCAGAAGGAGAGATAACATCATCAATCTTCAGAATCATCTTGACAACTTGGGTTGCTAGCAATATCTGCTGCTGCTTCCCAATTAGTGTCTCAAAGACATTTTGCTCACGCATGTCATTCGTGCCAACATCATTGCAGTCTATTCCACACCAGGGATTGTTCTCCTGCATATGAATCCAACATTATGCTTGGTGAAACAGAATTACAGAGAGAGATCCTAAGGCTTCGTCTCGGATTGCCTTTAAAAGCTAAAAAAAGAGTCAACTAATATTGTTTAAGATGACTTTTGGCATTCTTTGTAGGTTGGGCTAATTCTTGGCTTTTATTAGAGATGCCAGTTGACTTTTTCAGCAGAAATCCGACCTATTTAGAGATGGTAAATGAAGCTTAAGTTGCTATTGACCTCGCTAAAGGAAGCAATCATGTCCACAATATACCTTAATTTGCTGAGATTTCACAGCAGATAATGTTTCGATGGGTTGGAGACCACTATTCTCTGCGAGTGCCATTGGGATAGAGTCTAAAGCATCTGCAAATGCCCTGATTGCATACTGCAGAGAGAAGGAAAAAAGTATCAGCTCTAACTGCATGATGGGTAAGCAAGATAAAGAAATAACCTCCATAAAGTCGTACCTGTTCAACCCCTGGATGTCTATCAGCAGCTGCTTCCACGGCAAGGGAACAAGAAATTTCAGCCGCACCACCGCCATACACAATAGAGTTGTTGCGAATGAGATTCCGAGCCACACACAAAGCATCGTGGATACTTCGCTTGGTTTCTTCTATCATCATTTTGTTACCTAATGCATCAAACAAGTACCAGAATCTAGTAAAAGGAAATCTGGGTATGGCCAACCTCATACTTTCGCATTTTAAAAAGATAAAGGATAGCTTTTCCTTCTCTTACTCTAATAATTTTCATCATTTTCATTTTTTGTTCAAATACTGCCTGTGCTTCACTAACGGAGTGAGAAGACACATCACAGTACCACTGCACCAGTCATCACTCCCTTATGGAAAAACAATAACAGATGTAAATAGCCCTCTTTTGTTCAATTAAGGGAATAGATTCTATCCAAACTCATTCCTGAAAACATTCAATCAAATAGCATGGCCATAACATGAAACATCAAGTGGCAAATTAAAACACATGATCATTCATCGCCATTTTTAAGTTGTGACTCCTGCTTAATGAATTTTCAGATTGGATGTGTTGCTGAAACCCGCATTGGGATTGAATGGCACCTAGGAATCGGAACACATGGTTACTAGAAGAGTTGAACAACTAATCCAACTAGTCTTCTTATTAATAATTATGTTCACATATTTTTCCCTCTCAATCTTTTTCCTTCTTGCACAGTGTAAAAGAAAAAACAAATATCAACTACTGCCGGTGCAAGTACCGGAGATAATAACAAAATATTGAATGTGCAAAAATGTTCTCCATTTTGCTTAAGAACAAGATATGAAATCAAAAATTAGGTCTGTAAAAAAAAATTAATGAAATTTGGTTTTCCCAATCCTATTCAATAGGCAATGGCAGACCTCACAAGTCACACCACCAATTACAAATATCAGTTTCCACTTTCCAGAAAGAATAGTAGAATGCCAAATGATTTCGCAATCCTAGACATCAACGTATAACATGACAGATGAAGACAGGCCGTCATTTTTGTTTATTAGCAGATGAAGATACTGTACATGTAATCATGATACAAAACAAAGTAACAACCAAACTCACAAAGCATGGGTATGATGTAGTACTTAATAGCATCTTCTAAGAGCACATGTAACCGGTTTGTCCAGATAAATAATGGTGGCATTCACCTCCTCTCAACATTTACTTGAAGAGAAAAGGCAAATAGGATTCATCAACTTACCACCACGAATGAATATGGTTACGGCCCTCGAATTTGCACAATGTTCGATATAAATCATTCGATCTTTCGTGGTTCCAAATGATTTTTCCCGCACCAAACCAGCCTGTATCGACAAGCCAAATAGAATATCAGTGTTTCATGACCACAGCACTACTAAAGGAAACGAAATCATTGATCCAAAACACAAAACATCAAGCAACCCAAAAATCAAAAATAATAATAATAATTGTTGCAGGGAAATACTCAGCACAAGCACTTCCAACAAGTGCCAACATGAAGAAATGGCATATTAATAGCTCTCAAGGGAAAATATAGAAGAATGAATCTACCATACATATCACGTTACAAGTGCAGCAACAGACAAACGAAATAATCCCATGAGCAATATGGTTCACAGACTGCACAAATTCATCATGAACATGTCATATGAAAGAATTGAAGCACAAGACACAGTTCCAGTTGGTGATCGCATGTATTTGTGCAACTCTGTGCACAAGGAGGAAAAGTGGGAAAGGATGAGGAGCCTTGGCGGCTGGACTACAACCCAGGACTCTTGAGCTTCCTTGCCCGACCCCTTAAGGTTACCAAAAAGGTTTTCCCTAAGTTGTACAAATGTTTTACAACACTAAATTCCATAAGTTGTACAAAGGTTTTCCTTCCTTGTTCCTTATTTTCTTTGCTCTATAATGACACTCATAGTTACCAAAAAAGGTCTGTTAGACTTCTAATTCTATCATGGTGAATGATGATGGCAGGTAACTGCATTTTCCAAAATAAATACTGGTAAAATAAGCTGAAAGAAATCTATCATGGTTAGTGAATGCAAGGTGACCTTGTTCATTAGCAAATAATATATCCTACCTCTAGCTAGTCCGCCTATTCAGATTATGCCAAAACTTTAGCTATTGCAATGAAGACTAAAAATTGTGCAATTCTGTGAGGTACAATAGGTTCCAACGTTCTTGTAGCTAATCAAAAGTAAATTCATCAAGAGTAATATCAAAGTATGACTTTAGGGGGAAATATTCTAGGTTCTTAGTGTTTACGATTCACATGTCATGGCCAACAACTTATCAAAACAAAAATCAATCACATGGCCGACAAAGGAACACTATTTTTCATCAGCAAACACGAGGATGTTTCTGTTTGAAGTACCAGGGTGTTAAGTATGCAACTAAAGCCAGCCGGCCCATACCCGTATTTTCAAGTGGGGGTCAAACAAAATATATAACAGAACAAAAAAAAAAAACACAAAAACTGATATAGAAGAATGAGGAGAAAACACAAAGTACCTTGCCTAGCTTTTCAGGGGTCAACTCTTGGAACCTTGGCACAATCCTCCCACCTACGAGTCACCAATAGAACAATTGTCGGTACTAAGGGTAACATAATAGGAGGAACAGAATAGACAGCAAGAAATGTCTGAAAAGTAAATTCACTGCAAACCTGTGGCTATTGCTATAAGCTCCAGCTCTACACCACCAACCCATCGGACTGCGGGCAAGTTCCTATGCATTAACAAGTGATTTGCTTCATCATCAAAACCCCATTGGCAGATGACCAAGGTAGCACCAACATCCTACATGTCAGGCAGAAAAGTTGCAATGACACAGCTTCTCATGTACCAAAATGGGAATATAATAACGGGGACTCGCTTTGAATTGTACCCAGATATCATAAACTTGCAGAAACACATACTACTAAGATGAGTTTGTTGCACTATATTGAGGAACAACATGATAATTATGAGTGATGATTACAATCCAAAAGGAATCGTTGATTCAAGTTTCTTAAACACAGCTAACCATAAGCTGCATATACATGTAATGGGGATTATGAGTACAACTACTCAGAGACGTACACAAACATATGCAGAAGATCAATGCCACAATCCATAAACAAACAAAATCAGATGATGCATATATACACCACATTTTACGAGTACAAACCTACCTTGCATTTCTGAACCATGTCATCAAAGTACTTCTGCTCTTGCCCACGTAAATTCTGGAACTTTTCGACTGTGTCAATGTCAACCTTATGCTTTGTCTTTGGCTTTGGTGGCTCAAATGGGCAAGTCAAGATTGCAATTTTTGCATCCTCAATATGCTTTGGCATCTGTGGATGGCTCATATCTTTGTCAACAATAATTCCTTTTATTAACTCAGTATCCTCCAATTTCCCACCTACTTTTCCCTCCACTTTAATTAGCTCCAAGTTAACATCCCTCCTCTCTAAATCTGCAACTGCCACAACTGCATTCACAGCAATTTCTGCCAAACTGCGTTTGCATCTATTCACACTGCAACATAAAGTATTTCTCATTTAGCTTGATAATTCAAACTGAACAGAATTAAATGCGGAATTGAGATAAACAAAAATATACTCTCTCCATTCAATTTTGTGTCATGGTTGACAGGACAGTTTAAATGAAAAGCAACTTTGTATGATGACTCTAGAAAAAATCACCATGTGATAAGAATAATCAAGAAAAAAAAGTAACAAGAGCAACTCGTGATTAACTTTCATTTGTCTTAATCCACAGACATCATGGAACTTCAAGACACTAACAGACATATAATGGGGTAAACATAGTAATCATTTGGAGGAGTAACACTAACACCAACGGCACAATCAGATCATTGTAGGCACTACTTACACATAATGTCCCTCACCTCCATGTTATACAAAGTGAAAGATTAACGCTGATGCTATTTTGACTTCTTTTGCTGATGCCTAATACCGTCATTTGGGAGCATTTTGGAGCATGCCAATAAATACAATAAAAATCAAATTAACATAACCATGCAATTCGGAGCAATTTTTCCTACAGCAACTGGGAGCATGAAGACTAACCAGAATTGCAATAATCTGTTCGTGATTCTCACAAGATAAAGCAACTAGAATGAACATAAAAACAGCAAGGTCCAAAGATATATCATAAAGCACAGGGCAGCACAAACAAACCACACAACACACCGTTGGAAAATAACATAAGACAAGTATTGCACTCGCTATGGAAGAAAGGCAGTAAGGGAATAGCAGTGTGATTCTTACATCTTCGACGATAAAGTAGTCATGCAAGTTTGAACTAAAGGCTCTATGTTAGAGGCACTAAATTCAAACTTATTTGCAATCCGTTCCAAATGTTCAACAGCTATCCTGGAAGCCATTTCATAGCCCTCCGCAATACGAATAGGATGAATACCACGCTCTAAAAGCCGCTCAGCCTGTTCCAGAAGTGCACCAGCCATCACAACAACTCCCGTTGTTCCATCACCAATTTCATAGTCTTGGCTTCGTGACAATTCAACCATCAGTTTTGCAATTTGATTGTCAACATCCATCTGCTCCAATATAGTTGCACCATCATTTGCTGACATTATAGGAGTAAAAGGTGAGTGAAGATCATAATTCAAAGATAAACGAGGGAGTTTATTTGACAAAAACAAGATCTCTTCCAGTTGCATGTGCCAAAGTGAGCATATGTAATATATTTACTACGATAATTACTACACATTCACCAAAAGGAGTTGCCAATCTCAATAAAAAGAAATCAAGCAAGGTGGGAAAATGACTACAACACACAAATCTACAAGCGTCAGATTGGGTGTCATGTCAACATTCAAAATGTAGATCCAATAGGAGCCAAAAAAAAAAAAAAAAAGGCTTATACAGTATAATAGTCACAAACAGTTAGAGGGTCGTTTATGACATTCCGAAGCTTAATGTAACAGGTGGAATCTATTGCACTTGTACGCACTAATCAGCAGAAGGGCCAGAATTGCCACTTCATGCGCATCCTCGATCAAAGTATCAAACATATGTTCACTAGTCAAATCTTTGATATGTCAATGACCCAACTCTCAAGGGCCAACCACATACCAGGTGCATGTTAAGAAGCCACATCCATTGCTCATATATGGCCACCAGGTCATCAGGCCTCCCTTGGTTAGTTTCAACCAAATTTTCCCTCAAATTAGTAAGCTGAGGACACACACAACTAGGAGCTCCTATCATACCGCCCCAAAATAAGAGTAGAAATTGCTCAACTTTCTTTTGCAAATCCTCAATGACACTGCACAACTATTGTGACATTTCATGTTTACTTGACCTTCTCTCTATTATCTATACGAGAGAAACCTTCGAGATAGAACTCTAAAAATGGCTCATAGATTGTCACCATTCTTGTTCCTTCTTTGAACTTCCATCCTGATAAAAGCTGAGAATAGTAAAGCTTCACCAAGTAAAACCTCACATACAAGCCAAAATCTTCAGTGTGTGTTTGGAACTTGTGGAAGAGAAAACCAAGGAAAGAAAAGTTAAAAAAATTCTCTACCATTGTTGAGTACAAGAGAAAGGGGGAGAAAATAACAGATTCTAGTATTGTGAATAGTTAAATTTTCCTCTCATTTTCCTCCATTTTCTTTTCTATCGCTTTCCTTAAGTTCGAAACAGCTTTTCCAACAAAATTTCATCATGAAGTTGAACCTTATTCATCATAAAACAAAGAAAATACATTACACACATGAAGCTAAATTTTTCAACAATAATTTATGACATCCCCTGACGATATCAGATGATGTAAATCTTCACATTTACAAGAAAATTCATTCCATTTCCTTCCATCTCACTTGCTCCTGCAGATCCACAAATGAACTTCAAATAGATACCAACCATTACACAAAACCCACAAACAATTTCAAATTCAAAGACGAAGAAGCAAAACTTTTACCCCAGTATTAGAACTTAGTTACAGTACCAAAACCCTAGTGAATTGGAACTAACAAAGCATCTGGACTTTCACTTCATCAAACATATCTAGAAAACGGCCAATTCATATGGAGAGAGAGAAAGAGAGGGAGAGGGAGAGGGAGAGGGAGAGAGAGAGAGAGAGAGAGGTGAACTTGATTTTGTAGGTGAGAAACCTTCGTGACGGTAGTCCAAACATTTTATTTATTGTGGCCATTCTTGTTCGTTCTCTAAAGTTAGCTGAATATAGAGCTTCATCAAGTTAAACCTCAAAAACAAGCCGAAAAACTGTCTTCCAATAAACGTTCATCACAAAGTCGAACCTTCCCGATAAAAAATAAAATAAAATAAACGAACCCTTTTCAGCATATACTGAAAAACATACATCATGCACAAGAAGCTGAATTTTTTTTATTTCAAAACACAGCTTTATCTTCCAATAAAAGTTCATCATGAAGTTGAACCTTTTTCATCATAAAATGAAGAAAATACATCATACACACGAAGCTGAATATTCAAACGCATAATGAAGGACATCCCCGGCCGATATCAGAATAAGTAAATCTGCATTTTTACAAGAAAAATTCATTCCATTTCCTTCTATCTCACTTGCTACTGCAGATCCACAAGTAAACTTCAAATACAAACCAAAGTCAACCAACAGAATGAAAGATCAAAAAAAAAATCAAAACTTATACCTCAGTAACTGTAACAGTACCAAAACCCTAGCGAATTGGAACTAACAAAGCATCTGGACTCTCATTTCATCAAACATATCTAGTCTTCATTAACTGTAATACTGTACCAAACCCTAAAAATTGGAACTAACAACGCATCTGGACTGTCATTTCATCAAACAAAAACATACTGTGATCAAACAGTATAGTCATACGGAGAGAGAGAGGGCGTACTGATGGTGACTTCGCCATCGGGGCTCTGGAGCATCTTGTCCATGCCCTTGGGGCCGAGGGAGGTGCGTAGGATGCGAGCCACGGCTTTTCCAGCCGAAATGTTGGATTTCTGAGCGTCGATTCCCCTAAGCCTCGTTTTCTGCTCCTGCTCCCTTAGTATTATGAACGGCCTCCCATACTCGTCGAAAGCCAACGCCATAACTGTGTGTTCTGTCCACTCTCCTCCGCCGCCGAGACGACTGAGATCGGTATCGAGAGAGAAGAGTATCGGACAACAACTAGAAGGTGTCAGATATAGCAATACTCGCAAGCCCTAAACCCTCCCGCTTCTTTAGCTGAGAAGAGAGTTTTTAAAGTAATGCGAGAAAGTTATGCGAGCAAACACATCTTTAAAACACAACTCAAACTGCAGTCCAAGCATTTGGAATCGTTAGGTGCACAGGTGAGCCCACATTAAGGGTCATCGTCGGGCCGGCCTAGCCCGCCAAGTTGCTGCCCAAGCTCGCCCACAGGTCAGGTCGACCGGGCTTTTTCTTTCTGGCGGGCCGGGCGGGCCAGGCTACCTATCATATATTTAAACCCAAGCCCGGCCCACGGGCTAGCCCAATTGGGGGGCCGGCGGGCCAAAAGCTGGGCGGGCCAACGGGCGGACTTAAATTTCCTTGGGCAAAACTAAATCAAGGGAAAAAAGAAAGGATTTTGTGGGATTTTAGGCTAATAGGCGGACCCGTTGGCGGGCTTTTTGGTGGGTACCACGGGCGGGCTCACAGGCGGACCGAGTAAAAATTCATAGGCCCGAGCCCGCCTATTACAAACTACAGGCCAGGCTAGCCCGCCAGTTTTACGTGCTCGGGCCAGGTAAAAGCCCGGCGGGCTGGGTTGGCTTTGGACGGGCCGCGGGCCTTCGAGCTAAATGATGACCCTTAGCCCACATATATCCCCCGACCATTGAACACAATTGTGTCCATCAGACCACTAAACATTTTTTGTTGGGTATTTAACCTTAGAGTATGGCTTATTCACGGAGTCGTTTGATCTAAGCGGTCCGTTCGGCATTAACAGTTCGAATTTTAATAAAAAAAACTCCTAACAATTCAATATACTTTAGACAAGCGCGATTTATCTCCGTAAACTACTATTCACGAAAAGCTCCATGAAATAATTTTTCTATTAACCTTATTATGTTGTAGTAGGGGTGGTGATGCTCTTAAAGGTTGTGTTTTGAGCAACGTAGCAAACTGGCCTAGTATCCACCAATTTTGTACACTACAACTATTGGCTTTTGTGAAGTTCATACTTAAAACTTTTTGTCAAAATTACGTTGTTTTCACTAAATTAAAACATCTTACACATTTTCTTCTGCCAACCCAACACATTATCCATAACTTTAGGCTCTGTTTGATTGGAGTGATTGGAAAATGGGGGCTCGTTTGGAAGCAGCCTTGTGAAGGGGTATAACTTATACCCCTATAAGACCGTGGGCCCTTACTTATTCCCGGGTTTGGGAACCCAAAAAATTAGGGGTTCTTCGTTTATCCCCCTCTTGTGTAAGACCTGCAAATATCCCTGCGGGGGTATTATTAATGGGTGGATTTATGGGTGTTATTAGTTAATACTCTAGATAAGGCCGAAATAATACCCCCTCTTCATCCATTTCAACTACTACAAAAATAACATTATCTCTCATTTTATCCCTCATTCAAACCAAGTACTATTTCATCCCCCATTTTTAATACCTCATCCAAATCAACTACTATTTAATCCTCATTCACAAACATCATCTCTTATTAACCAATATCCCCTGCTATTTTATCCCCCTTCATAAATAATACCTCAATCCTTATCCCGCATCCAAACGAATCCTGAGGGATAAGCTTATATTGGGGGGGGGGGGGGGGGGGGGGGGGGGGGGGGGGGGGGGGGGGGGGGGGGGGGGGGGGGGGTCCACATATATATATATATATGTTAATCTCAAGAGGATAAGCTAATACTATGGGATTAGCTATACTGTGTTCGGTTGAAAGATGATAAAGGATGGGATAAAATTTTGAGTAGTAATATCGGCCGTTAGATCGAAGTAGCAAGATCATCCGAAGGTAAGTTAGTCCCATGATTATTAATCTGGCGGGGGAGGGGGTACAATAATGAGCCATATGAGGGATTATTGGCCTCATTTAACCATAATTCAATGTCACTCCACTTGTTTGTTTTACCTATGGGATTAGGGGACAATCTCTTACATGGTATGCCTCATGTGTTTTCTACTAATCCAATCCCATCTTCAATCCTCCCAATCAAACAGGCTCTTAGCTTAGTGGAAACAACTTGATTATAAAGAGCTATAAGAAGTAGTCTACAACTTCTAGCTTAACAGAGACGCCCCCTAATCATATAATCCTTCAAAATGTCATTCGTTTCCGCTTTCAATTCTCACTCTGCATTCGCACTCTCATTCCTCGCTAAGTAACCCTCGCGAATTTTAGTAGCTTAAAAGGTTTTTCAAAGATGTTTGCACACTCGCACTCGCCCTCCTGCTCACGTTCGCTGTGACTTAGTAGCAATCGCTTTCTTTTTATTTTTATCTCAAAATAACGAGACCAGAAGGAAAGGGGAACCATGCAACGTACTCCAACATCAACCAGAAAGAACACTTCATCTACTAAGCCAACCCATTGGCTTCCCCGGCAGTAAGGCTCCGAGCAGGAGCATGTTTTAGGTGAGTATTTCAAGAAGAAAAAGATGTACTCTCTCTCTTTTGTAATTTGTTTGTCTACTTTCTTATTTTTATTGTCCCAAAATGCGTGTCCCTTCGAATCGTGAATTTATTCAAACTCTATGCAACCGAACGGGAAATTTTAATTTTTCTTAAATCAGACAAACAAATTGAAACAGAAATACCAGCAAAATATAACTCACCAACTGTTCAACCAAACACCACCAACTATACAATTGGAAGCAGCACACGCATAAGCTTACACTTGGAAATGAAGATTGGTAAACAGGACAAAAATACACTCATGTTTTCCAGGTATGTAAACAAGCCTCCGAACCCAAATCCTATAATCATCAGATTAACAAAAGAACAAAAACGCCCCTCGAACCTCTGGCCCTTGTATCAATGCCCTCGGTCTCAAAACAGTATCTTTTTTTTTTTCAGATTTTCGCCATGTGGTACGACTGAGAGCGCACTGTGGTTGCGGGCAGGAGATTTAGGTATGGCAAGGAGTTTTGGGTACGGAGGATTTATGTACAACAAAAAATATTTTGAGGTGGGAAGAAAACACCTAGCCTCTGAGTTACGTGCGAGGCAAGTCATCATTAGAAGATGTTCCCGCCGTGCCCCTCAACTTCCAATCCATGGGAGTCGCCTTAGGCACCTCGTATCTTCCTCTTCCAAGGCCTGGCATTGAAGGAGAAGGAGACAGGGATTGATTGTGTCGCCAAGCATTGGTTGTGCTATCCGCTGAATCTCGCGACCATCTATCCACCCCGTGCTGCCCACTGTGGCCAGACCGTCCAACCCCGTGCTGTACAAATGGAGCCGCAGATGGTTGTACGTTTGGCCTCTGTTCAAAGTTTCTATTTTCCACAAAGTTGTTTCTAAATGTCCTATAATTGGCACTACTGCCTGATTGAGCTCTTCCACGACAGTTGAATCCTCTTTGTGAATCCGATATCCTAAGATTCTCCATGCCTCTGGATTCATATTGACCAAAACTCGATGATTTCCACTTGTCAATGTTATTATATGATCCTCGATATGCATTTTGTACTCGTGAATTGTGACTGAAACTTGGACCTCTAGTTTCACCCCATGAAGACGAGGAAGAGACCATGACTTTCCCACCGCGTCCAGCTTCAAAGTTTCTAGAACACTTGGTACGCGAATTGGAATCAGAAGAATTGCTCTCTGGCATTCCTCTGCCACGACCCCAGCCAGAACCAGCACCTTTATGCATCTCCCCAGTAAATGACTTCGGTGAATCAGAAGAATTGTTCTCCGGCATTCCTCTGCCATGACCCCAGCCAGTACCAGCACCTTTATGCATCTCCCCAACAAATGACTTCGCTGAGCTAGAATTTGCTCCATTGGTTGCATTTTTGTTTGAGCATCGATATTGTGGCCTGGCAAAAGATATAGGTTATATAGATCGGCGACGTAGAATTGAATAGGAAACAGACCAACCAACAAACCATTCCACAAAAGAGGTCATAGAAAACCTGGTACGACTTGGCTTGTTTCCGTGGAACTCATGCCAGAGTTCCGTTTCTGCAATATCACCTTCGAATATCATCTGGCCAAAAACATTATACAAAGTCTCAGAAAATTAAAATTAAAAAAAAAAAGAGGAGAGAGAACAAAGATGTAGCAAGAAATGAATTGAGACTGACGATAAGGATGTTATGCTCAACGCAACAAACAAACTCTTATGTGATTTTATTACCGAAGCCCAAATAATTGATGATGCACCATAACTTATCATGTTTGGTTATCAGATCATTGTAGATGGGTTGAGAACTGAAATTCAGTTATCTTTTGCTAGGATACGGAAAAATGACCAACACTGATCAAGTTGAAATGATAGTATACCTTCTCAGGGATGTTGACACCCTCGAGGGGGCGAGGAAAGTGTTGAGAGCCATTAGGCAACTCGTAATACACGCATCTGCAAAACAGGATGGTAAATTAATTCAACAGCGATGAACAAGAGAATTGTAGGAATTGGGTAGAGTTATGATTTACAGGATGTTATTTTCTTCGGATTCCTTACAATCCTCCCGCCTGTTGGATTCAGCTAAATCAAAATCCTTTCGAGGACTTATAAAGCCACTCATTCCGCTGCTGGAGAAGAGACCAAATTGAACAATTAGTTGGCTGTTACATGAATCCAAATGAAATTTAAACTTGAACTACAAACCTCTCACCATATTACAAGAAGAGCCGTACAAGATATGCTTGATTTGGATTTCATCTTTAAGATATTTTTAAGTTGCACACAAAGCTATAACTTATGTATCTCACTATCTTGCTAAATGAATATAACACTCCCATCCATCCGGCATCGGCAAAAGTTTTGTCCAGGACGCAATACGAGAACTTAAAAACAATGTATTTTGTCTTCCGGAAGTTACTAACTAGATATCAATCAGTACATTTTAATTTGTGGAAAGAAGTTCAAACCTTTTTTTGCCAATAATGAACTCTTTTTAGGTTCTCGTGTTGCAAACCGGACAATGTTTTTGGGATGGACGTATCAAACACAACAAAGAGGCTGATTCAGCTGGGGAAAGAACTTTTGCAATCCTACGAAATGCACAAGGACTAGCATACAGGGAATGGATCCAGACCACAAACAACCAAGACCCGACCATCAAAGTAGAAGTAAAAGAAGAAAAGAACACGGTCCAAAGTAGTATGGTTCAATGTCATGCCTCAGGAAAAAGCCTCTTAGATCAACCACCTTACCTCAAATCAGTATCAATGGGTCGTCTCCCCTCGTGCAGTTTCTCATACAAGGAAACGATTTGAGATCCTAGCTCTTGCTTAGAGCTCACATACAGAACATCAAACTTGGTCGAGTTCCTTTCAACTTCATCGTCCTATGAATCATCAATAAAGCTCAACGCAAATCGCAAAATTAAGGATAAACTTCATGAAACACGTAGAAGACTATCAGGAAATGTTTTGTACCTGTAATTCTTGTTCTAAGATTTTGGTATGACACAGGAGGCGTTCTTCTGCAATAAAAGGAAGCTTGCAAATGGCCTATGAAGGACGAAAAATATTTGAGGTATCTCATAGATTTCCGTAATTCGTCATGTGTAACTTAGGGACAGTGACTGTCTGGTTATAATAAAATAATCCAAAACTAGAGTGAAGAGAGAAAAATGACAAGAAATATAAGAAAACCTGCCACGTGAAGCGTTTTCCTTCTTCATCCAATTCAAAATCTATTCATCGAATACATGATCAGAAACATGAGGAAATAGAACAAACTCAACAAAGCCATTTTTGTCTAAAAACTCACAACACCAATCTAATTCGACGCAAAAAAGGGCTTACCAGAAGGATAAAAATCAATGAGGTCTGACTCCTCACTATTCATGAGTGCTTTGTAGGATCTCGGAAGCGCATGACCACTGTACATACCATTTCTCACTAATGTCAACTTGCCAAATTACTGAAATAATGTATGAAAATCTCAAAATCAAAGAAACCAAGCCTGAAATTACCTTCTTGGTGGCAAAACAGCCATCAGCTGATCAAAAGGCTTGAATTGTGAACCTTTTTGAAAGTTCACTTTAACTTGCGATAGACCCCTTAAGTCTGACGCAAAGGGAGCATAATGGTACGGATAGAACCTAATACATTCATTTTCATCTAGTCAGTGAAATAGAAAAAAGGCGAACCAATCGTATGTATTCATAAATGTATTGAAAAAATTGTTACCAGTTCCATGATGGAACGCCAGAAAAGTAATATAGAAGGACCCAACATAGCCCTTGAGTATACTTCTGGACCTACACATAGTCAACCGAATAGACTTCATCAGTGTAATCGCAAACTGTTGGTTCACATGCATTAACAGATTTAGTTGATTCAATGACATACAACTTCTTTCCTGGTTCTTTCCCTATCCTCTTTAGTTTCTGCATCAAATTTCTCCTTGTAGTACCTCTCATGCCAACCTACCGTACCCAGCTTCACCTTTGTAATAGTTTCACCACTCAAGTCAATAAACTGCTAAGATAAAGTAACACAGATGCAGAGAATATGTGGCTTCAAAACAAAAAAAAAGGAAAAACAAAATTCGAAAGGGTGGTATTACTTTGTCCAGCGCAAAACTTCCATTTTTGAAGAGGTCCGACCTGTCCCGAATGTACTTCTTCAGCTTCTGTTTCAATTCCTTCATATTTTGCAGAGCCTGTAATACCAGGAGACATGTGGTAAGTGAATTATGAGAGAACTGAACAATGAGAGAATGGAAAATAGAATTCAAAATTGATCCATCATAGAATTGTTCCATTTATTCGAGTTTGTTGTCCCTCGTAATTCATAAAAGAGTAATGAGTCTAATTTTTACATCCAGTGTATGACAGTCATATCACCTAGTACTAAGACATTACGCTACGCACAATATTTCTTCTAGTGTACGTCTTCAATAGTTTTGTACATATAATTCTTTTGTTAATGATAAATTTATGTTCAAATCGCCTACCTCCAATTCATAACCTGTATCCGATGATTCAGAGTTCTCTATCTCTGCAACCTCGAAACTTTTAGAGGGATGATCTTTTCCATCTGCGGAAGCACAATGACTAAGTTCCATCTCATGACCAGTTTCTTCCTCTTGCTCTTCTTCTACCTGACCAGCACATAAATTTCCATTTAGCACCAAGTTGAAGAAACAAAGAAATATACATAGAGGTGTAGGTCTCAAATAATCAACTCTCAAGTAACTCTAGGCTGTAGACAACAATTGATACGCACATTGTTTTTACATTCTTCCATGAGGCGCCTAAGCCTACGCTCTCGAATTTCTGTTCTCTTCTTGAATATTCTATCCTCATATGCTCCAACCGATAGTATAAATTTTTCAACTCTTTTCAATTTCACATAACTTGCTTTCTTTTCCCCCGCCTGTGTAAAAAACACATCAATGGTGAAGTTCTCGAAATGCTTAAAACTTTACTATGGTAAACTTAAATGAAGCTAAATGTATCGTTACCCTTTGCATATCCACTAGATAGCCTCCCAAATTTTTGAACTCCTGCTTATATACATGCATCAGCAAGTTGATACCGCCCTACAAGGAGAGTACAAAACCCATTAAAAAGTGTCACATTGCTTTAAAATACACGAGGCGTGTTAAATTTAAACATGGTCAGATGATAAAAAGAACCTCGCGTATTTCCAATGTTGGCATGTGTGGTAAAAAATCGTTTCCCGTGAAGAAACAAATGAAGATGAAATCATCGATTAGTCGCTCAAGATCAATCTCCATGTTCTCAGGAGGATCCACGATTTTCATGTCAAGCTCCAGATATTCACGGAGCAACCATAAATGTAAAAACTACAAAAGTAGGAGGAAACAGAATCAGAACATAGAACATGTATGGCACTGGTTTGGTCCAGTCAAAGATAAAGCAATAGCAATACCTGATATGGTGTACGCTTTGGTGCACGATAAGCAGCCAAAGCTGCATTTTCTCTAGCTGAATGATTCTGTTCATATGAACTAGGTTTTGCCTTAAAACGGGTAGTATCAACGGGTAACTGAACTAGGACATCCTATAAAATTTACCAAAACGAAGAGAAAGCTCATAAGAAAATCACCAAATAGACTAATTCTTTTTTAAACAAATATAAAGCTACCCCTCCCCTAAGAGCTTAAGATTGTAAATAACGACGAGTTTAATGATTTACGCTGTACTGTAATATATCATGCCTCCATTTAAAAACCTCAGCTTTTTAGATGTGTCAGTGCAATCTAACCAACACCTTGTATCTCTAATGTCGAAATCTCTTGTATAGTTTAGCCTAAGAAAAAACAATTCCCATTGAAACAAAAGAATGCCAATGCATTATAATCAACTTATACCTCTCTCAGTATAGAAAAATGCACTTCATGCGTGGCCAAGGCCAGCATAATTAAATCTGCATCCTGTACGTCGATGTACCATTTATGTAAGATAAAGGGATAAAAGGATTAAATTTGAAATTCTAAAACCAATAAGCCATAGAGAAACTTCACACCAGCCCGTAAAGACAGTGGCGTGTGTTTGGATTGTAACCGGGTGAGGCACGCTGAAGCCGAATGAACATCATTATCTTGTGCTCCCCTTCGCCAGGAACATTGGCATCCGACAGAATTACCTAATGATATACCAACAACCATACATACTAAGGAAAATGTTAAAGGGGAATCGAGCTGTTATATGTACAAAAGATGAGACGAGGACAAAACAATCCAACCTTGACATCCTTCCAAGCAGCATTTTTTAAAAGGCGCTGATCAATATAGTATTGAAGAGACTTTGACAGTTCATGCATAAAAACTGTTCCCGGGGTGATGACGTTGGAATCGGAAGTTTCAGATTCCTGTTTTGGAAACAGTGGTTTCCCTTCGATTTCGAACTGCCTCCTCAACCTTCTTTCCTCGGCTTCCTAGATAAAAAATAATCAGGAAATATCAATACCATCAAAAAATACAATAGTAAAAAATCATCTACATTACGAGAATTGAGAAAAAAAATCCACCGCAATTTCATTGTCCTTCGCTGTACGGAAACGTCTTGACCGTTGCTGATTCATCTTCGCCCTTGGGGCTACACCGTCTACATGAACATCAAATTAGAATAAGTTAGTACCAAAGCCGCACAAATCACAGTATTCATAGTTCTCCTTTCACCTGCAGAAGTTGGTTCTCATTTCCTGGGTTCTACTTGCCTTGGAGAGTAATGAATACACAAAAATGGTCTAGATGATGATTTCTAAAGACAAATGGAAAGAAAGAAAAGCAAAATTTACCATTTCATTTAATAATTGAAGTGGGAAGGACAGTTTCAAAATCAATACTTGAAGAACGAAACACTAGTAGGAATGTAGTTAGAATCCATTTCCTATGGGCACAAAAACAGAAACATTCACAGTGGGTAGCACAATATCTGGACCCAGGCAACTGCGAGTGTTCTGTTCTGTGCACCTAGCATTTCTCGGACTCATCTCAGGTCCAGCCTGTGATGGGACTCCCGTCCAGTTTTGAGCTTTCGTGGGTCTGTTCCAAGCTGAATGCCGAAGGCAGTCAAATTTGTTTGGAAACTCCAAACAAATGATGTCCGACCAAATGATTATTGGCATGGATGATTTTCTCGGCGAGCTCAACACGATGGGCTCCGATCATATTTTCAGGATCAGGACAGACCCACAAAAAGCCCAAAACTTGGCAGGACTGGACCTGAGATTTCCCTTTGCTGCATGGTTCTGGCATTGAAACCACACCGTCGGGCTATGTACTCCGTAGTTTGTTTCTTCTTTTATTGCCTCAAACTTTAATTGTTCCATAGATATATTAACACGAGACTTTTCATTGGAAAGAGAGGAAACAAACAAATAATCATAAATGAAGAAGAGATTACCAACGGCCAAAAACAATAGCTTTTGGGGCCTGACAATCGCAAAAAGCCGATCAATGTATTCGTAGATATTGTCAAACACTTCTTGGAACGTCGTTGGAGGGCAAGTCTGAAAAATAAACATGAAAAGTTACGATTTACGATTTAAGAAGCGTTTGTTGTTTCATCAGCTATTGTAAAATAGTAAATTTCGTCACCACTTATTTCGTCACCTATCGGAAATTTTCTAGTAGTGAGTTACGAAACGCATTAAAATATTATGATTTTAGTAAAAATGTTACGAATCCTAAGAGCATCTCCAGCCTTCACTCATATTTTTTTTCAAAATTGAGTCAAATTTTGAGTAAAAACCCATTTTGAGTAGACACATCTCCAACCATCAAATTCAAATTTACCCATATATATATATATACACACACATTTTATTCTTAATGCATAATGGTAAATAAGGTAAAACAAACAAATCCAAAATGAGGAAACCTGATATTTTTCTCTCTCCATCTCCGTATCTCTCTCCCTAAAAATCAAACACAATTTTTTTTATACAAAACTCAAAACCGGACACAACGATAAAAGACAACTCTGAAACTCATTCTGGAGATACTCTAAACGTCACAAATTCTATTGTTGAAAAGTTTCGATGTTTTAGTATAAAAATTACGAGATGAATCAAAATGTTACTATAAATCATAATGAAAGTGTTCCGCTCTATTGCTGAAAGGTTACAAATTTTAGAAAAAAAGTCACGGAAAACACCAGAATAACTATACAATAAATACATAGGATACACACTTTCAAAGAGCGTGAATCGTAAACTTTCTCCCATGAACTATGAAAATAGGAGGAGTTAGTGAAAGAGAAACTGGAGAGGTGAAAATGAAGGGATAGTACGTAATTACGTACAAGATCCTCCTCCTCGGGGTGAAAGCACGGGTGGATAATACCGTTCATGTCGAGATAGAGGTTATCAAAATCTGGCCCATTAGGGTCAGTAGTACTTTCTCCTTTTCCTTCAATGGCGTCTGCTACTATCTTTGGGTATTTATCCACTAGCCACCGGTAGAATGACGGCACCCCCATCTCTCTCTATCTCTCCCTCTGAGGTAGTGTATTCAGTTCACAGAGCTCACAAAGTACAGACAGTCGCACAGGGGAGGTGAAGTAAAAAGAGAAATCAAATTTTTACCAGAAGATCTAGCGTCTGTGCAGAGAGGGAGAGGGAGAGAGAGAGAGAGAGAGAGTAATGCGGATATAGGCATGCAATAATGACGGTAGGACGGGGGATTCCAAGCAAGCGTCATGCGTGCGGGCTTTTCAACTGGAGAGGCGCTTGGAAATGACGAGGGAACTGAGCAGCTAGGTAAATTGCCTTTTCCCCCCTCTCCTGACGAGCTCTGCTATCCGCAGAGACAATTTATAGAGAACCATGCAGAAAAAAACGCGTTTGGCTCCATTTCGGATCCCAAAAAAATCTAAAAAAATATCGCTTATGAACGCCATTGAAGCATGTTTTGACAATATGTACTCAATTATAATAAAATGAAATTTTGTTTAAATTTATTATTGTTCATTAGAAGTTATTTTTATTCTTTATTATTAAGATAAATTAATTAAATAATTAAAATAATATAAATTTATTAAGTATAAAGTCAATTTTAATTGAAAATAGAATTTGAGTTAACTAAAAAAAAGGGATGTAATGGGAAAAAAACAAATAAAGAAAGTGATCGAAAATTAAAAAAACAGATTCAAACTAGAAAGAAAGAAAGAAAAAGAAATAAAGATAAAAAAAGGAAAAAAAAAATTTAACCGAAAAGAAAGAAAAAAAAATAAAGAGGGCAAAAAAAAAGTAAATTGCTTTTCCCGTTTCCGCTGACACCACCCCCCCCCCCCCCCCGATCCCACACCCTATCTCCAGGACAACACCTCCCCCCCACCCAAAACCAAATTACCCCCACTTTTCAATTTCTTTATTTATTTAATTGCTTTTATCTTATTTATTTAATTTCTATAAATAAACCATTTCTATATTAAAAAATATAATTTAAGAATTAAGTGCTTCAATTTTCAATTCAGTTGATCCGGGGCGAAAATCTTATTTTTTTGATCATTTTATTCTACATGGTTATAATAACTTTTTTGCTCTAAGGTCTTTCAACAAATATCCTAAGACTCATTATTTAGTTTCAAGGCTATCTTATATAGGGTATCTATTGAAAGGCGTTGGAGTCAAAAATTCATTACGACCGTTTATGATAAAATGATCAGAAAAATAACATTTTTGCACCGGTTCAAACGAATTGAAAATTGGAACACTTATTTTTGTAACTATATTTTTTAATCTATAAAAGACAAAAAAAAAAGGGGGAAAAAAAACATTCGGATATTTTTTACGACTGTGGAGTAACCCGAGGCTAACACCCTCGAAAGTTCGTCAACAAGTCTAGCTTCGTGCCGACTAAGGAAGGAATGGTGATTCTAACTGGACTCGTCCGACCATCTGACCTGGGACTTTCCTAGTTATTTCTATGTCAAACATAATCCACCAAAATTTAGAATAATGATTTTCGATGAAAATTAACGACTTATTAATCTAAGAAAAAATATGTGGTTTTGGACTTCCATCAAAGGAAGAAAGAACAGATTTTTGAAATGAAAGAAATAATAATTTGATTAGTAGCATGGTTATTTAGGTTTTCCTCACAGACTGTGTATACAAAAAATTTTAGGAACACCGCAGCGAAAAATTTGGAGCGGAACAATGAATGACTATAACTTTTCAATTTCAGACAGTTGGTCATTTGAGAATGATATTCATAGTAGGGAGAGCATCTCCTTCAATAGTCGCGATTATACAACTGAATTTACCACCGACCAGGTTAGATTTTACTTTTATTGTTTTGCATATTCATTATTTATGTTAAGACTGGTTAATGTTGTACTTATATATATATATATATATATATATAATAGATTTTTGAAAGAAGAGAAGATATGTTAGCTTGGGCGCGAAGCGTTAGTCTAAAATATATATCCTATGAGCCTAGAGCTATCTGTCAACTTTTCATCCATATTGATCATTGACGCCACGTATAAGACCAATGAGTATAGAAAACCACTATTGGAGGTTGTGGGTATCACATCCACATGGCGAACTTACTTACTTAAAAAATTGGATACTTTAAAAGGAGACATCGCTGCCATTAGTTTTTGTTTCAGATCAGGATTTAGCGCTTATGAACGCCATTGAAACATGTTTTGACAATATGTACTCAATTATAATAAAATGAAATTTTGTTTAAATTTATTATTGTTCATTAGAAGTTATTTTTATTATTCATTGTTAAGATAAATTAATTAAATAATTAAAATAATATAAAGTTATTACGTATAAAGTCTATTTTAATTGAAAATAGAATTTGAGTTAACTAAAAAAAGAGAAGGAATGTAAATGGGAAAAAAAACAAATAAAGAAAGTGATTGAAAATTAAAAAAACATATTCAAACTGGAAAGAAAGAAAAGGAAATAAAGATAAAAAAAAAAAAGGAAAAAACATTCTAACTGAAAAGAAAGAAAAAGAAATAAAGAGAAAAAAAAAGTAAATTACTTTTCCCCTTTTCCCCTGACCCCCCCCCCCCCCCCCCCCCCCCCCCCCCCCCCCCCCCCCCCCCCAAAATTACCCCACTTTTCAATTTCTTCATTTATTTAATTACTTTTATCTTATTTATTTAATTTCTATAAATACACCATTTCTATATTAAAAAATATAATTCAAGAATTAAGTGCTTCAATTTTCAATTCAGTTGAACCGGGGCGAAGATCGTATTTTTTTAATCATTTTATTCTAAATGGTTATAATAACTTTTTTGCTCTAAGGCCTTTCAACAAATACCCTAAGACTCATTATTTAGGTTCAAGGCTCTCTTAGGGTGTACATTGAAATACGTTGGAGCCAAAAATTCGTTACGACTTTTTATGATAAAATGATCAGAAAAATAACATTTTTGCACCGATTCAAACGAATTGAAAATTGGAACACTTATTTTGTAACTATATTTTTTCATCTATAAAAGACAAAAAAAAGGGGAAAAAAAACAGTCGGATATTTTTTACGACTGTGGAGTAACCTGAGGCTAACACCCTCGAAAGTTTGTCAACAAGCTTCGTGCCGACTAAGGAATGAATGGTGATTCTAACTGGACTCGTCCGACCATCTGACGTGGGACTTTCCTGATTATTTCTATGTCAAACATAATCCACCAAAATTTAGAATAATGATTTTCTGTGAAAATTAACGACTTGTTAATCTAAGAAAAAATATGTGGTTTTGGACTTCCCTCAAAGGAAAAAAGAACAGATTTTTGAAATGAAAGAAATAATAATTTGATTAGTAGCATGGTTACTTAGGTTTTCCTCACAGATTGTGTACACAAAATTTTTTAGGAAAACCGCAGCGGAAAATTCGGAGCGGAACAATGAATGACTATAACTTTTCAATTTCAGACAGTTGGTCATTTGAGAATGATATTCATAGTAGGGAGAGCATCTCCTACAATAGTCGCGATTATACAACCGAATTTACCACCGACCAGGTTAGATTTTACTTTTATTGTTTTGCATATTCGTTATTTATGTTAAGACTGGTTAATGTTGTACTTATGTTAGCTTGGGCGCAAAGCGTTGGTCTAAAATATATATCCTATGAGTCTAGAACTATCATTCAACTTTTCATTCATATTGATCATTGACGCCACGTACAAGACCAATGAGTATAGAAAACCACTATTGGAGGTTGTGGGTATCACATCCACATGGCGAACTTACTCGCTTAAAAAACTGGATGCTTGAAAAGGGGATATTGTTGCCATTAGTTTTTGTTTCAGATCGGGATTTAGCGCTTATGAACGCCGATGAAGTATGTTTTGACAATATGTACTCAATTACAATAAAATGAAATTTTGTTTAAATTTATTATTGTTCATTAGAAGTTATTTTTATTATCTATTGTTAAGATAAATTAATTAAATAAATAAAATAATATAAATTTATTAAGTATAAAGTCTGTTTTAATTGAAAATAAAATTTAAGTTAACTAAAAAAAAAAAGAAGGGATGTAAATGGGAAAAAAAATAAATAAAGAAAGTGATTGAAAATTAAAAAAACAGATTCAATCTGAAAAGAAAGAAAAGGAAATAAAGATAAAAAAAAGGAAAAAAAATTCTAACTGGAAAGAAAGAACAAGAAATAAAGAGAAAAAAAAAGTAAATTACTTTTCCCCTTTCCCCGCCGCCGCCCCCCCCCCCCCCCCCGAACCAAATTATCCCCACTTTTCAATTTCTTTATTTATTTAATTACTTTTATCTTATCTATTTAATTTTTATAAATACATCATTTCTATATTAAAAAATATAATTCAAGAATTAACTGCTTCAATTTTCAATTCAGTTGATCTGGCGCGGAGATTGTATTTTTTTGATCATTTTATCCTAAATGGTTATAATAACTTTTTTGCTTTAAGGCCTTTCAACAAATACCCTAAGACTTATTATTTAGTTTCAAGGCTCTCTTAGAGTGTCCATTGAAAGGCGTTGGAGTCAAAAATTCATTACGACTATTTATGATGAAATGATTAGAAAAATAACATTTTTGCATCAGTTCAAATGAATTGAAAATTGGAACACTTATTTTTGTAACTATATTTTTTAATCTATAAAAGTCAAAAAAAAAAAAAAGGGAAAAAAAACAGTCGGATTTTTTTTACGACTGTGGAGTAACTCGAGGCTAACACCCTCGAAAGTTCGTCAACAAGTCTAGCTTCGTGCCGACTAAGGAAGGAATGGTGATTCTAACTGGACTTGTCCGACCATCTGACCTGGGACTTTCCTGGTTATTTCTATGTCAAACATAATCCACCAAAATTAAGAATAATGATTTTCGGTGAAAATTAACGACTTATTAGTCTAAGAAAAAATATGTGGTTTTGGACTTCCCTCAACGGAAGAAAGAACAGATTTTTGAAATGAAAGAAATAATAATTTGATTAGTAGCATGGTTACTTAGACTTTCCTCACAGACTGTGTACACAAAAAATTTTAGAAACACCGCAGCGGAAAATTCGGGGTGGAACAATGGATGACTATAACTTTTCAATTTCAGATAGTTGGTCACTTGAGAATGATATTCGTAGTAGGAAGAGCATCTCCTACAATAGTCGCGATTATACAACCGAATTTACCACCGACCAGGTTAGATTTTACTTTTATTATTTTGCATATTCGTTATTTATATTAAGACTGGTTAATGTTGTACTTTTATATATTCATTATATATATATATATATATATATATACAGATTTTTGAAAGAAGAGAAGATATGTTAGTTTGGGAGTGGAGCGTTAGTCTAAAATATATATCCTATGAGCCTAGAGCTATCTATCAACTTTTCATCCATATTGATCATTGACACCATGTACAAGACCAATGAGTATAGAAAACCACTATTGGAGGTTGTCGGTATCACATCCACATGGCGAACTTACTCGCTTAAAAAAAACTAGATGTTTCAAAAGGGGGCATCGTTGACATTAGTGTTTGTCTCAGATCGGGATTTAGCGCTTATGAACGCCATTGAAGCATGTTTTGACAATATGTACTCAATTATAATAAAATAAAATTTTGTTTAAATTTGTTATTTTTCCTTAGAAGTTATTTTTATTATCTATTGTTAAGATAAATAAATTAAATAATTAAAATAATATAAATTTATTACGTATAAAGTCAGTTTTAATTGAAAATAGAAGGAGAAATTAAATAGACATCCTATCTACTAGACTTATTTAGGTGTTCATCCTAGAGGGTTTAAATACTTATGTTCTTGTCCTCAAAATACATTGTTATCCCATTATACCCCTATCAATTTATTATCATTGTATATTTGTGTATAGAATACTATCACTTCCCATATTTATAGGGGTTTATTGTTGTCGGTTCCTTGATTATAGGGATTTCATTTGCCGTTAAAAAATATGCTATGTTATTAGATTCTAGGTCATCCTCATATTCATTCTTTTTTCTTTTGATAAGCTTGCTTCATGAAGGTAACTTTTTCGCGTCTTCGGCTTCAAAATATTCAACACCGGCATAGAAAATTATCCTTTATTCCTCTGTCATATGCATTCATCACTTCCATGGTGGCTTTTAATTTTTTTGGTGCTGCGAATAAGGTAATCTTCCTCTTCCGAAGATCCCGTTAGTACCTATACCGGAGTTAGCAAATGCGAGAGGGATCCAGTGCTACTTCCGCATGTGGCTCTCTGTCGGTGAAATCATTCTCAGGCATGAAGCTCCGGCGGCCTGTAGTGGTAGTGCTCCTACACTGCCCACGCCTCGCCGCCGTTGCCCGCAGCCTACCATAAACAGTCATGAATGGTCGAGCAGCTAGTCAAGGTTCTAAGGTTGTCACTATCGCTTCCGTCATCTTAATCGTTGCTGCAGCCGTTATCGGGATATCAGTTTTAGGGATTATGTTTTTCGATTTTTATCATGTTTGTGAATTGATGATTTTATTTGATATTTAGAAAAGAGAGTGAACGACATCAAAATAGTCATGAATGGTCGAGATTTTAAGGTTGAATCACATTGCTTCCGTCCTCTTAATCGCCGCCGTTACCGGATTCCATTGCCGGAATATCAGTTTTAGGTATTATCTTTTTCGATTTTTGTCATGTTTGTGAATTGAAAATGTTTTGTTCATCTACCTCGATTGAAACCTACACTTCTCAAAACTTGTCATATTTTTTGATTTTTGTTATGTTTTTTATTTGATCATGTTTTGTTCAGCTATCTCAATTGAAACCTACACTTCTTGAAACTTGCCATGTTTTCCGATTTTGTCATTTTTAATTGATCTTGTTTTGTTCATCTATCTTGATCAGGTTTTGTCATGTTTTGTAAATTGGTCATGTTTTGCCATATTTTCTGGCTTACACATTCATTTTTGTAAGAATTGTATTTTCTTTTTAGATTTTAGAAGAATGAAAATGTGAGAGAGAAGATTAGAAGAGAGAAAATTCAAAAGATTAGGGGAGAGAAATGTTTGAAAGAGGAGAGAGAATTGAGATAATTAGATAAGATTAAAAAAAAAGAGAGTAAGATTTGAAAATTAGGAGAAAGAAAGGATAGTTTAGGATTAAATTGAATTTGAGGGTGAAAAGATAAGTATTTAAACACGTTAGGATGAGTACATAAATAAGTAGGGTAAAAAGGATGGCTAATTAAATTTCCCAAAATAGAATTTGAGTTAACTAAAAAAAAAAGAAGGGATGTAAACGGGAAAAAAAACAAGTAAATAAAATGATTGAAAATTAAAAAAAAAACAGATTCAAACTGGAAAGAAATAAAATGAAATAAAGATTAAGAAAAAGGAAGAAAAATTCTAACTGGAAAGAAAAAAAAGAAATAAAAAGAGAAAAAAATATAAAAGCAAACTGAGATGAAAAAAAAGGGAGTGAGGGTAATAGTAGAAATGGGGTGCGGGGTCGGGAGGGGTGGGGTACTGGGGTGGGGTGTAGGGGCTGGAAAAAAGCAAGGAAAAAGCAATCTGGGAAGAAAAAAACAGGGAGGAGAGGTAATAGTGAAAATGGGGTGTGGGGTCGGGAGGGGTGAGGTGTCAGGGGGTGGAAAAATCAGGACTCTCTCATGCACCTTTAGGGCCCGTTTGAATGCAGGGAAAAAATGGGGGGTAAAAAATATGAAGGGGGGATAAGATAGTAGGGGGTATTAATTTTGATGGGTTGGCCCACATTGATTTGATGTTTATAGAGGGGGGATAAAATAATATGTTGTTTGGATGGGTTATTAAAAAGTGGGATAAAATTTAACTTCGTTTGGATGGTGTATAGAATGGAGGGATAAGAAGGGGTGGATGATGGGGAAAACTGTGAAATTACTATTTTGCCCATGTGCAGAGTTATATTTAATTACATATTAAAACCAGTTTATAAATTTAAAAATCAATATATTTAAGCAATTTTGCACAATTGGAAAGTATTAGAAAATGAATTTATTAAAAAAGATATATTCTATAAAATTTATATTAAAAAAACGTTTTTTTTAAGTAATTGTTTGTATTTATGTATTTGAAATTTTTTTGGGGAATTGTTTTTTTTATTTTAAAGAAAAGACAAATTATGATAGATTTGAATGGAAAGTATGATTTGGATTGAATGGATAATAAAAGTTAGTTGAATGGTGAATGGTGGATATATTATTGAATGGTGGATATGTAGTTGAATAGTTGTTGAATTTTTGCTTATATATAGCAAGTAAACTTTGTTCAAACTCATTCAATAATATCAATTACAAAAACAAGTGTATTTCTTTTTTGTTGTATGGCTGGTCGTCCGCCTCCTCGTCACAATTGGGTCCAAGCTGAGGAGATGCTGTTGATTTCGGTACTAAAATCAATGGTGGAGTCCCGATTGTGGACCACCGGGAGTGGACACTTTCGTCCAGGTTACGTGAGGTACTTGAAACGTTTCATGGACAGTGATATGCACCCATTTTCATTATGTTGAAGTCCCAACGCAGTTGCGGATGTGGAACTTTTGGCTTCCAATTTTGTGAGCGCGTATCTCTCCTCGTGAAACTTGAGCAATGCTTCTTCGGCTCCATCGAATGTCTTGTATCTTTTCGCCATGCTTCCCGAGTATCCATTAACTTGGAGTTGAGCTTCTCCCCAAGTTGTATAGATACCCGGCTTATGCCCAACAAAAACCACCAAATAATAGTCTTTTGCTTCACCTGTCATTGAATAATCTATTCGAAAACAATATTATAAGTCACCACAAACGTATTAAACAAAATGCCGCTTAATCGGTAATAAATAGTTGGGAAAAAAATTAACGCATTTGGCTCAAATTTCATCATCGCCAATTGACACGTTTAGGACACAGACTAGGATACAAGTAACAATGCTACCATAAATAGGAGGACTTTTGCAGTCAAATAGGTGGGAACATGTGGCTCAGATTTGTAGACAAGTTTTGGAAGGATTAGGCTGCAACATGAGTTGCCAAATGACCCTCTCAAACATTGCCCCGCCTAAGTCCCCAACGTGTATTCTTAACTTTTCATCATTGCCACACACACATATACCTGCCTGTACGAAACGAGAACGAAAATCTGCGTGTACCAAAAGTGGCCAAAACCTGCAGTTTTAACCAACCAAAAGTGGCCAAAACCTGCAGCTCTAACCCACAATTGAAGTAACTGAACCAAACAGACAAGCAGAGGCAAAAGTGAACCAAAACTGTAGCATACAGATAAGGAGAGCCAAAACTGAACCAAAACTATATCAGACAGACAAGGCTAGACAAAACAGAACCAACACAGCCAAGCACATGCAAAACACAACCAAAACTGAACCAAAACATCAAAGCACAGCCAAAACTGAACCAAAATAGCTAACCACAGGCAAAACTGAACCAAAACTGAAGCACAGCCATAACTGAACCAAATCACCCATCCAGAGCCTAATCTGAACCAAAACTGAACCAAAACTTAAGCACAGCCATAACTGAACCAAATCACCCATCCAGAGCCTAATCTGAACCAAAACTCAACCAAAACTGAACCAAAACTTAAGCACAGCCATAACTGAACCAAATCACCCATCCAGAGCCTAATCTGAACCAAAACTCAACCAAAACTGAACCAAAACAGATGAGCAGAGCCTAAAGGTAACCAAAACTGAACCAGACAGATGAGCAGAGCCAAAACTTAATCAAAACTGAACCAAACATCAAAGCACAACCAAAACTGAAGCAAAACCTGCCCCAAACATGGCCAAAAAACACAACCATAACCTGCAGCAGGTAAGTAGTGCCAAAACAGAACCAATACCTGCATTTGTACTCAACACACACATATCACCTGCTCAGAACCAAAAACCTGCATGTTTCATACCACAGTTGAACCACAGATACAGTCACAAAACTTGCAGTTTGCACCCATAAACAGAGGCCATAATTGGTTAGGCTCATTTGGCTCAGACTAATAGACAACTTTGTTAAGGCACTAGGCTGCAACATGAGTTGCCAATTGACCCTCTCATGTTGCCCCGCCTTTGTCCCCTACGTGTTTTTGTAAATTTTCATCACAGCCACACACGCATATAGGTTTTGGCCTCTGTTTTTCAGTTAAACCTGCAAGTTTTCAAATACAATCTGCCTGCATTTTGGTTCACTCAACACATGTAGGTATGAGTTGACTTAGGGGCTCAGAAATCGTTCATCATTGCCAAGGCCTTTTACCCCCTTTGGCATCCCATTTACCATACCCTATACCGTGGCAAAAACCAGCAGTTTTAACCGACCAACAGTGGCGAAAACCTACGGCTTTTACCCACAATTACAGGAATAACACATGTTATTTTCTCCATCAAACAAATAGAGACCAGAACCTGCTCCAACAGTTGGGCAAAACCTGATAAACAGAGGCCAATTTGTGCAGCATATAAACAGAGGCCAGAACCACAAACATAACCCAAATCCTGATAAAATACACACATATCACCTGCTCCATATAAACAGAACCAAAAGTACAGTTTGTACTAAAAAACAGAAGCCAAAACCTGCTCCAACAGTGGCCAAAACCTGATAAACAGAGGCCAATACTTGCAGCATATAAACAGAGCCCAGAACCACAAACGTAACCCAAAACCTGATAAACACACACACATATCACCTGCTCCATATAAACAGAACCAAAAGTACAGTTTGTACTAAAAAACAGAAGCCAAAACCTGCTCCAACAGTGGCCAAAACCTGATAAAAAGAGGCCAATACTTGCAGCACATAAACAGAGGCCAGACAGCCATTGCCACACACACACACACACACGTAACTTGCAGTTGAAAGGGTACTGATGCCAGGATTGGGCTCAGACAATACAAACCAATCATAAGCGTACTCATGGCTGCAACTAATGTTACCCCGCCAAGGTATCTACCTTAATTAATGTTCGAATTATTTTCATCATCGCCCATAAACACAAATACAATGCATAGATAACCCAGATACCTGCATTGGACATTCCATTACCAAAATCAAACTACATCCAAAAGTACACCATTGTTTATGTTAAGTTTGATATAAGTACACACCATCGTTTCATAAGTACAAACCATATTAAGAAGAAGAGCTTATAAACAAAAGGCTCTAACTATTACAAAATAAGGGACCACATGTATAGGAGTGATTTTCCGGCCACTTCAAAAAATGGGCCATATGGTTTAGGAGTTAAAGATCGGCCAATTCAAAAACTTCTAGTCTACTTCTTCCCCCTCATACCTAAACGGGACCAAAGACTATACCATCTAGGACGGCCTCAGCCCAAGCTTGTTTCAAGTGATCGCGAATGCCATAGAATTGGTCCAACCTGTCTTCAGCTGCACAAATTATGGCACCTAACTTAAATCTTTGGGTATCTGTCAAGTCAAGCTTTTCGACCAAACTATACAAACATTGTCCGCAACCACACCATAGTCCAGAGTCTCCATTGAATGCTTCACAGAGGCTGAGATTTGCTTGATCATCTCTGTTGTTTGAGTAACAGTGTGATGTTCGCCGACGACATGAGCTTTGTTCCGATGAAGCCATGAACCCCACAAAATAAGAATATCCTTCACAATATGATAGTTCATCAGGTGCTGCTAGCACCCAATAAGAAACCAATCCAAGAAAGTACTTGGCTGGATGAGTGGATGAGCCCAAAATCCAGAGCCAAGTCCGACACAGCCCAAACTCCACAGTCTACGGGAGAACTCACAATTGAAACAAAGGTTCTCTAAAGTTTCCACCTCCATCATGCATCGCGGACATTGATCAGCAACCAAAATCCCCTTCGCCTCAAAGCTTGATTCAGAGGAAGGATTCTCCTGGAATGTACACCAGTTATTATCGTTGGGGTCCTGTAAAGTTGAGATACAAAAAAATGGACTGTCTAAACAAGAAAAATTCATGGTCGGAAGCCCAAATCAAGAAAAAAAATTTGAGAGAGTTCGGATTTTACAAAGCAAAAAAATTTGAGATGTAGGGTTTTCATTTTAAGATCAAACCCACCACCATCTCCTCCCCATCTACAGCCGCAACTTTCCACTCCGGCTCGTCGTGTTCTTCCCCTTACACAGCACAGTCACTCCCCCAAAAGCCCATTTAACAGCTTCCAACCTCTCCTCAACCAGTAGCCCCCCTTTCGCATCCCAAACCTCATGAGAGAGAGAGAGAGACAAACGCACCAATTTTTTGCTCGACCTTGGAGGCGCCGGTCGCCATTAATGGCGCTTTCGGGGATTCGTCGGTGTCAATGGAGTTTGGGTGGGTTTTCAGAGAAAAAAGATGTGTTTCTTTTTCTCTCTCTAATTTTCCGGATTTTGTTTTGAGCTCATTTTGAAATGAGAGCTGCTACAGGCACAGCACAAGCTGCACAGCAGCAGTGCACAGATCACTTTTGCGCCCGTTTCGGGTCTCGCAAAGATGATCGGAGCCGCTCATTTTGTTCAAAATACGTCGTTTAGGGTCCCTGTAAAAAATCACCTCAATCCGATATCGGGAAGTATATTTATGAATCATCTAACTTTGCTTCAAAATTTAGGCTAAATTTTGAAGCAAAGTTAGATGATTCATAAATATCCTTCCCGATATCGGATTGAGGTGATTTTTTACAGGGACTCTAAACGACGTATTTTGAACAAAATGAGCGGTTCCGATCATCTTTGCGAGACCCAAAACAGGCGCAAAAGTGATCTGTACACTGCTGCTGTGCGGGAAGTGCTGTGCCGGTAGCTTTTTTGTTTTGAAATTTTGGGGGACCCCCTTCCATCTCAGTGTATTGTACACCTTTGGTACAAATGTGTAGTACCCATAGCAAAATTGTTGTTTGTAGTTTTGAGAAAAATCGGAAATGCTATCGGCACATCGTTTTGGCACACCTCAGCCACATCAGCTAAGGTGGCAGCCCATAAAAAAAATGAGTGAAAAATTGAAATCAACTTCAACGCGTCTCCCCTGTCAAAACACAACGAAAAGAGCTTGAGAGAGGACAGAAACCTCCACCCAAGCCAACCGGCCAACACCACCACCACCGACGACCTCTACCTCCATCGCCACCACCGGAGTCCTCCGCTACCATCGCGCCTCCCCAGCATCGACGTTGACCACCACCAGCGGCAATTTTCGCTGGAGAAAGGGTCCACCAACACCACCCCCCACCTCCAGCGTCTCCATACACTCTCTCTCCCTCTCTCTCTGTCATAGCCCTAGAATTTGTTCCAATTTCTGTCTGATTAGGGTTAGGACTAAATTGAAATTGGGGATTTGAGAACATGTTAAGATTTTGATTTCTCTTTGATTGGGATTAATGCGGCCTGAACAGAACTTGTTTCGATTTCACTCGATTCACTCATATTGTCTCACTCGATTTCACTCAAAATGATAAAAGGAATCATAGCAAAAGTACTTGCTATCATTCTATCATGGCAGACTTTAATCGAACCTAAAAGCTCATTGAGATCGCCTCGTGCTTCATAGCAAAACTTGCTAGCATTTTAAACTTGGCTTTAATAAGCAAACAAACTCTTTCACAATAATGAAAGATAAATATTTGAGCTAATGACATGCTTGATGAAAACTTGATTGAGCTAATAAGTACTACTACTATATTGAAGATTGACTTACGAGATAGTTATTCTTAAAAAAATACAATAATAATAAACTCATTATTTCTCTAGGAAAACCTAAATTGCTTGGTCATCTTTTTTTTGGGCGTTCTTGAGCTAACTTAACACCGGAATTTGAGAGAGTTCACGCTATATATTTTTTTTTCAGACTAATGACAAAATACATATTATTTTCACTAAAAATTTCAAAAAGGGAAAATTTCATGTAGGCACCCGACCTTTCACACAAATCACACATAAACACCTGACCTTTCTTAAATTTCATATAAACACCTGAACTTTCTAAAAACTCATCAATTCAACACCTGACCTTTATTAAATTTCATATAAACACCTGAACTTTCTAAAAACTCATCAATTTCACACCTGACCTTTATTAAATTTCATATAAACACCTGAGCTTTCTAAAAACTCATCAATTCAACATCTGCCATCACCATTTCGTCTAAAACCAAACAGAAAAAAAGTTAAGTGCTCCAATTTTTTATTTGTTTGAACCAGTGCGAAGATCTTATTTTTCTGATCATTTTATTTTAAAGAATCATAATTAATTTTTTACTCTAAAGCTCTTGTTAGTCAGCCTTAAGAAAGTCATAGAATCAAATATCTCTTGGGGCTAACTAACGAGAGCCTTAGAGTAAAAAATTAATTATGATTTTTTAGGATAAAATGATCAGAGAAATAAGATTTTTGCACCGGTTTAAACGGATTGAAAATTAGAGCAATTAGTTTTTAACCATATTTTTTAATATATAAACGATCTATACATGGTTGAAAAATTAATTGCTCTAATTTTCAATTTGTTTGAACTGATATGAAGATCTTATTTCTCTGATCATTTTATTTGGCTCTCGTTAGTTGACCCTAAGAAATATTTGATTCTACGACTTTCTTAGGGCTGACTAACGAGTGTTTTAGAGTCAAAAATTAATTATGATTTTTTAAGATAAAATAATCAGAAAAATAAGATCTTCACGCCGGTTTAAACAGATTGAAAATTGTAGTACTTAAATTTTTTAACCATATATTTTTAATATATAAATGATCTATTCATGGTTGAAAAATTAATTACTCCAATTTTCAATCCGTTTAAACCAGTGCGAAGATCTTATTTTTCTGATCATTTTATCCTAAAGAATCATAAGTAATTTTTGATTCTAAGGCTTTCGTTAGTTAGCCCTAAGAGATATTTGATTATACGTCTTTCTTAATGCTAACTAATGAGAGTTTTAGAGTCAAAAATTAATTATGATTCTTTAGGATAAAATAATCATAAAAATAAGATCTTAGCACTGTTTCAAACAAATAAAAAATCGAAGCACTTAATTTTTTTTCCATTTGGTTTTAGACGAAATGGTGATGGCAGATGTTGAATTGATGAGTTTTTAGAAAGCTCAGGTGCTTATATGAAATTTAATAAAGGTCAGGTGTTAAATTGATGAGTTTTTAGAAAGTTCAGGTGTTTATATGATATTTAATAAAGGTCAGGTGTTGAATTGGTGAGTTTTTAGAAAGTTCAGGTGTTTATATGAAATTTAAGAAAGGTTAGGTGTTTATGTGTGATTTGTGTGAAAGGTCGGGTGCCTACGTGAAATTTTCCCTTTCAAAAATATAACTAAGTCCATTTAATTAAGGAAAACGAGTTGTCGTGAATAGTGAGTATTTTTTTAACTAAATACCAGAAATACTGTCTAGTCAATTGGGTTGTGCTAGTAGTCACCACAAAAAATAGAAAAGAAAATAGGGTACTCTTGCTCTTCCCTTCAACATGATATCACCTAGGGACCTATAGTATATGTTAATGACTTAATTAATTTGAACACACTAATATTCCTGTTTTGAATTTTTTAAAAATGTCTAATACGTGCTACCTACAAGCTACCTAATCCCAACAAACAAATTTGACTGCTGATATTGATTGTTGACCAGATCTTCATACTCGAATGACTCGAACCCCTCCAAACTGGCACCAATTACTTTAGCAAATTGAAAACACTTCTGAAGGGGTGATTTCCAGCCCTCAAGATCCTCATACCCAAATTTGAGTGTACCCATGAACGGCAAGTGCGTTTCAGTCGCGGGGTTATGAATACCAAGTGAGTTTCGGTCGCAAAATCACGAAGCTCAAAACATGATCCTGTAGGTAAAACTTAGTACATATCCACACCCAAATTTGGAATTTTGGATATAGAGGACCTCTGGTAGATTTTAAGCACCCGGGCAGCGCACTTGGCGCTTCCCACATGGGATCTGTAAAATTGTAGACTTGGTTTTGGGACTCGGTGCACCACTTGGCTGCGCCTAGGAGCATCTGGGCAAGTCCAACCAGGAGGTCCTATAGGAAACTTATTCAATGGTAGTAGGAAACCGTCACGTGATGCCTCAAACTCTTTATTCATTACATATATGTGTGGTACCGATAAGATACTTTTTTTTAAAACCAAACTCAGAAATTTTGATAAATTAAAATTTGCAAAGGGCCACAAACGCCAAATTGAAACCCGTCGATCGAAACAAACCTGCAATAATCAGATTATCGATATAGTTTTGGGATGAAAATACACCGAGAGTGACCCGATATTCCGTACCCTCGGCATCATGGGCCAAACCAATAACCCGTACCCGATACCAGTACCAGTGTGTTGAGCTCGCGATCCAACTGTGTTAAATTCCCTCTTTAACGGCCAAACCGAAAACACACACACACACACTCTCTCTCTCTCTCTCTCTCTCTCTCTCTCTCTCTCTCTCTCTCTCTCGCTCTCTCTCATTCAGCACATAAGAATTATCGCCACTTGTTCTTCTCTCTCTCTCTCTCTCTCTCTCATTCAGCACATAAGAATTATCGCCACTTGTTCTTCTCCCTCTCTCTCTCTCTGTGCTTAATAATCAGGGGCAAAACAATGAATGAAGTTTAGGCTTTCCTTTGGAAATGATCTCCAGCTACTGATTTGGTGCTCGTCGAATGCGATCCGTAAGTCTCCTGATTCTATCCGAGGTTCATTTTTTTGTCTGCCGAGAAAATGAAATGAGATCACTGGACTTATGTGCTTATGTTTTTTGTTTCGCTAAGCAAGAATTGGGGCTTCGAATATTTCGATTCCTTTAGGTTTGCATTTTCTTAGCAACTACCCGAGTATTAGGCTCGGTTTGGACGTAATTACTGTTTAATTTTGATAAGAAGTTATAACAGGCAAAAAGCTGGAGTGAATAATGGATTAAATGTAGAACAGATGTATTATAGGGATCCACGGTGAACTGCAATCCTGGATTTCATACGGCCCCTTGTATGGAGTAATTTTCAAATCCATCATGATAAAGCTCCCAACTGAACGTTGAAATTATTGTGAACTACTTTCAAGTAATCAATTAGCTCTATTATCATTGGACAATAATGCGAAATCTGTTGGTTTTAACTTTTAAGGGGGTGCTTGGGGGCTCCAACTTTAGATTATGCATTGTGCATGTTGCTCATTTGGTAAAAAATGCATGTTGCGAAATGAACAGGAGAATGCAGAATACAAAAATCACCTCTGGATGAGCTTTTTGGATTTTGATTTTATTCGCCACACAATACCCTTCTTAAATATTCTGCACATACCATTCAAGCAATTTTACACATTCTTATTACAACAACAACAACTTCTATAAGGTACCTAGCTTCCAAACACCATCCGTGTGGTCACATCTACAGCAGCGGAGTATTACTTATTTCAGAACTTCTTGTTCCTTTTTGCAGTGGTATATTTCTGTTTCATGCGTTTAATTGACGACTTGTTTGGTGGAATTATAATACAGAATTTGGAGAATGCCTCCAGTTTCTCATCCTCCACTAATGTTTACCTGGAACTTGGCTACTGGAATTTCGGCTTCGGATCTCCTTCATTGCTCGAGTAATGGTGTTGTTGGTGTGCCTTTGAAATCTCTAGGGAGGGCTCAATTTGGTGCAACAAGGAGGGATTTTGCACTCTCTGCAAAGAATAGAAAGGGAAAGAAGCACGAGGATCCAATTCCATGGTCTAATGTGGATCCTAATGATGATGGTGAAATACTACGTGCTATCTCACCTTTCAAGCCTTTGAAGGAGGAGCAAAAGCCAGTTATTTTGGATTTTGAGAAGCCTCTAGTGATTCTGCAAAAGAAGATAATGGAGGTAACCCTCTAGAGAAATATAATCTGGTACTTAGTTGACAAGTGACAACATGCAGAGGTTCGCCCTGAAATGGTAATTCTGTTTGGTGCAGGTACAGAAGATGGCGAATGAAACTGGTCTGGATTTTACTGGTGAAATTAAGTTGCTTGAAGAAAAGTACCAACAGGTTTGACATTGCTGCATTGCCCATTCCACACATCTCTCTTGAGTTTGAAGCTCTGTACTTTGACATTTTTCCATTGGTAATTTGGATAATGGCTTGGCAACATAGAAACCTGGCAAATTAATACTGGAGAGTGGGTATCAGATGAGCATGTTATCCTAACTTCAATTTGCTTTCAGGACATTGTCCTGACTCTAGTTGTTTGATTATTCTCTGACCCTCCTCTTAAAATGCCAAAATAGTTTCATGATAGACCTTGTACCTGGCTACTTGCTAGTCCTATCCTCGTATCAGACAAAGTGGGTAGGCTTGCATCATTTTAAGTATCCTACAAGTCTATGCCGGTACTCTCCCAGATCTTTTTGTTGATTGCTAGTGGTCTTCAAGTTTGAGACATTAATCTCTTTAGAATGAGATATGCTAGTGCTGTAAATTGTTGTGCACAAATTTGTCCATGAGGGAGCATGAGGTCTGCTTTTTTGGGCACTCTATCATTGTTGCGCGCTTCTAATCCATAGTGGTGATTTGAAACCTTGTAAGCCATTGTCCAACCGAACTTCAATGACCTACAAAAAACACGTCTTTAAAGAAGAAGACTTTCAACTATTCCAACTACATCTTTCTCAGTACATTTATAAACTTTATATGATGTCTCCCCCATTGTTTATTTCAGGCTCTAAAGGATCTGTATTCAGGCCTGGAGCCAATAGAGAGAGTACATATTGCTCGGCATCCTCACAGACCAACTACGCTTGATCACGTGTTCGATATTACTGAAAATTTTGTATAGTGCTCATGATCTCTCTACCTTGTCATTTTTCAATTCCAGAAAACCATTCACTTCAGATTGTAGTACTAAAGAAAAATCCGCTCCTTACTCGTAATTTATCTTTCTTTACTTCCAGTTTATAGAGTTTCACGGTGATCGTGCCGGTTATGATGATCCTGCTATTGTCACTGGTCTTGGACGTATAGATGGACGAAATTACATGTTCATGGGCCATCAAAAGGGTAGAAATGCGAAGGAGAGTATTCAGCGCAATTTTGGGATGCCAACTACACATGGGTATGTGTTTTAGAGAGGTGAATTTCTATTTACAAGATAGTTTTGACACAAAAATAAATAAAACTTCTTAAGATCCCATGAGGTCTAGAGTGGCATGGAAAAGAAAGGAAAATTTTGTAGTTATCGAGAATAATAAAAGTTCTCTGCAGATTTTGTCGGAATTTAAGTCGACCTGAAATCTAATTTTGACTGTAACTGCAATCATTATCTAACAGTAATTGTTCTTCGTCAGTTACCGCAAGGCACTGCGTATGATGTATCAAGCTAATCAACGTGGAATTCCAATTATTACTTTCATTGACACTCCGGGGGCATTCACAAACCTAAAATGCGAGGTACTAAAACAAGTATGTTGGTAGTAGTATCATCAAGCTGGTGCAATTTTCTCGATTATGGCTTACCAAATTGCTTGCTTTACCTGGATGCAGGGTGATGCTATAGCTCAAAACTTAAGAACCATGTTTGGTCTTAGGGTACCAATTATTTCCATCGTCATTGGGGAAGGTGGTTCTGGTGGCGTGTTGCCCATTGGCTGTGCTAATAAATTGTTAATGCTCCAAAATGCAGTTTTCACTGTTGCCAGGTAATTTTGGATTGGAAGTTCTTTCAGTTGCAGCGTTTTGAATTGAGCAAGTTTACTGGTAGATTTGGTGCTTTTTGTGATGTTTCACTGACTGCATGCTAGCTGTATCTGAAATATGTGATGCATTAACCCGTGTTTTGGAGGTCATTAGTTTCAAGGCTTATGACGAGTAAAATGACCTTTCAAGTTACTTTTCAATTAGTCCCATTGTCGTCAGACATAAAGTGGCTGTTAAAAAACAGTCGAACTTAAACTCGCCATTTTGTTTAGTACACTTGTCTACACTTTACATTGCATATGGGTTGATTACAAAGATCCCCCCTCTCCCCCACCCCACCCACACACACCTTTGTTAATGTTTCCTTGACCATTTATGAAGGATAATTTTGGCAAAGTAAGAAGTATTCAAAGTGGGCATGCATTTCTGACATCCTAAAGGGAATGATGGACAAACAGAAAGGAACAGAGGGAGAAAACTCTAGGAAGTCAATGAGAGGATATGGAAGCTAAAACGAGATGTAGAATTGTCTACATGACCATGCTTACATCTAAACCAAACCAAACCAAACCGAGCCTTACGTCCCAATCACTTGGGGTCGGCTACATGAATCCGTTTCCGCCATTGAGCTCTGTCAAGAGCCACTTGTTCACATAGACCTATTAGACTCATATCTTTGCGCACTACAACATCTAATGTCAATTTAGGTCTACCCCTCCCCGTAACATTGCTACCTAGAGCTATCCTATCCACTCTCTTAACAACTGCATCTTTCGGTCTACGGTAGATATGCCCAAACCACCTGACCATGCTTACATCCGGAAAAAAAAAAATTATCTGTAAAAACCATATGCTTGTCCTCACATGAGATTAGGACCCATCCATAATTAACATATGCTTGCCAGGTGTCTTTTTCATGTACCTCTTGCATGGTTCAGAACTTGCTCTCTCTGATACTGTGAGAACCCTCAGCTTAGTCCCCCATCGGTGGGCTGAGGAGTACATATGACACCACATAGCTACTACCAAGTAACTTGGGCTTAAACATTTTGGGTGCTCCAACAAGTTATTGGGCCAGTAGGAGGTGGGTCGTTACAAGAGGTATCATAGCACAGTTCAGGTCTACATGATAGAGGCCACCTCTGGGATCTTGTAAGAGCCTGATGATGAGCTCTATAGAGTTGAGTGTCACACCATGGCTACCAGGAGAAGGTTTGCCAAAGGAATGAGAACGTTGCATCACAGTGTGTGTGATTGAGAACCCTCAACAGCGTCCCACATCGGTAGGCTAAGGAAAGTTCAAGGGTTGTGTGTAACACCATGTAGCAAATACCAAAACCGTGGGCTTTAGTATTTTGTAGAGGTGAGAAACGGTTGGGTTTGGGTGGATTAAAATGGGTCATGGGTTGAATATGGATGGATTGAGTATGGGTCGATAAATGATAATAGCTGGGTTCAATATGGACGGGTCGAATATGGGTCAAGTCATACCCATGAAACCTTACCCAACCCATTTGTTTATTAAAAAAACTAGCAAAAGTGTAATAATATACTTTTGCATCTAATCTTCCTCCCAATTTTTCTCAGCACCAAGCAAAGACCCCCAAAATGTAATCCCAAAGAAGTGAGATTTTAAGTATCAAAATTCACTTCAGAAGCGAAATAAGACAATATTCTATAATCGAATGAAAACCACAAACCCTATTTGCATAAGGAATAGCAATCGAGTCAAAATGACACTCCGCATTCAACCTGATCAAGCTAATTCGGTCAACCAAATCAACAAAACCCCATAGAATATGGAGTTGCATTAGATTAGATTTCAAGAGAGAGAGAGAGAGAGAGAGAGAGAGAGAGAGAGAAATTGCACACCATAATTTCATCATTCCTTTTTCTTCTCTAAAAAAAAAGAGAGGCTGTTCTCGAATTCTCTCTTTCTCTCTCTAGACTCTTTGTTTATATCATTCCACATTCAACTTTACCCGGAGTAGAGATGTCAATATCGCCTGAACCGTTGGTTAACTGAACCGTACCGAACCAATTGGTGCGCTTTTTAACCAAATTTTTAACTGTGAATCTTTATATATATTCTCTAATATACTTAAATACACCCATATATACCTTTATTTTGTTGTCTTAACAATGAATATTTAGCGTCTTCAAACATATTAGGTTGTTGTCTTTTTCAATATTTTGTTGTTGGACAATGATTTTTGATGTCTTTGAACCACTGGTGTAATAGTGTATTAGTTTGTTGGCTTTTTTGGATATTTTGCGTCTTAAACTCTAGTAAAAAATTTGAATGCCGGTTTCAGTGAAAAACCATAATGAACCGGTAACCGTGGTTTTGGTTATGGTTTAGATACAATAAAAACCGCCAGTTTTGGTTATGGTTTTGGTTTTAGGTGTCTGTTTCGATTTTGGTTTTGCCAATAACCGAACTGCAACTTTGCCGTAACCGATGATGATGTGGCAGCTCTGAGGAAGTGCTCATAGGCCTGGGGTTGTCCAACCGGGGCACGACGAACCACACAAACTTCTTTTCTTTTTGTTTTCCTTCTCATCCACGGTCCTAAGACTTCTAACCCATTTTAAACCTACTTAAACCCATTTATATATGGGTTAATGTGGTTTTACCCATTTATGACTCAAAATACAATATGGGCGGATATGGGTAGGTTCATGGGTCAGGTTGAAAATTGCCACTTCTAGTATTTTGAGTCATGTTGCTAGGCTCCAACAAGTAATTGGACCAATAGGAGGTAGGTCGTAAGAGATATCATCACAATTGCAGGAATTTTTATCAGGTGTAGTTAACAAAGACCCAGAATCTAATCCTCTGTTGTAGCTGTGTTGCCTATTCCTGAGCAGCTGATTATGTCCACTTCGTGAACTTGAACTTCTACTTTAATGCCATTTTTTTCCCCTGTACTCTGCCCTTCCATTGATTCACCTTGATACACATTGTATCGTAGATTCTATTTTTCATTCATATACTGGATGTTTTCTCTTTTCTCCGGTACAGCCCAGAAGCATGTGGTTCAACTTTATACAAAAGTGCCAAAGAGTCTCCAAAGGTGTGTCAAATTGCCCTATTTGGCTTGTCAAGGATATTAAAGGCATACTTTGAAATAAATGAAAGAAAAAGATATTCAACAAATTAACGGAACTGTCCATTTGTGTAGGCTGCTAAGAAGAATAGGATAACTGCACAAGAATTGTGCGAGCTAAAGATTGCAGATGGAATCATACAGGTGACAGTCCTATCCACCTTAATACCATCTCTGTACAACAGAAAAAGAAGATAGAAAAATAGTAAGCAATAAACCGAAAACAAATCCTTCTAGTGGTCCTGACAACCATCCCATGCATGCTGCAGTTAATAGATTCAAAATTGTACAGGCTAATGGTTTTGTGTTGTGTATTTACATAATTTGGTTCTCTCTACAACTTTTGTCGACATTAGATACGTCCAATTAATGTCGCTTGGTCTGTTTTATGCTGTTTGCCTGTGTAACAATTAATCAGCATTCCAACTCATTGTACTCTGATTTTCTTTGCAACGACAAACTGTCTTCCGTTGATCTGCTTTTGCGGTTTGCTCAGTGGAACTCTTGGACTTCCTGCAGGAGCCACTTGGTGGGGCTCATGCTGATCCACACTTAACATCACAAAGAATAAAATCTGCAATCACTGAAACAATGGATGTGAGTATTCTGCCATTATTTCCTCTACCTTGCTCATTGTTTGGATCAAAATCCTAACACTTGTTTGGTTATGTAGGAGCTCTTAAAGATGGACACACAAGAGTTGCTACAACAACGCAGGTTGAAGTTCCGAAATATTTGCCTGTACCAAGAGAGAATTCCTGCGCCGATAAAAAAAGAAGAGGGAATTTCAGTATATCCAAAAAGGAGAGTCACTGTGAGAAGGAGAGAGAAACCCACTCTTGATGAAAAGATAGAAAAACCTATTTCTAAGAAAAAGGAAGGAAAACCTATTCTCAAACGTGGAAAGACTTCGGCCGTGGCATTAGAGGGTGAGGTTGAAAGACTAAAACAACAAATTCTGAATGCCACGCAGTCGTCTACTGATGCTCTAGAGTTGGATCTGAATGAAATGATAAGTAAGCTGAAAGAAGAAGTTAAACGTGAATTTTCCAAAGCAGCTAAATTCATGGGCTTGAAGGACAACATCATGATGCTTCGGAAAGAATTTGCAAAAGCAAGGAATTCGAAGGACCAGCCCGTAAATCTGGCCATTAAGGATAAGATGGTGAAGCTTGTGGATGAGTTCAATCAAGGATTGCATACAGCTCCTAATTACGAAAGCCTGAAATATAAGCTTGACATGTTGAATGAATTGTCTGAAGCCAAGAATCTTTCTGAAAAGAATGCAAAACAAGATACACTACGAAAGGAACTTGGTCATAAACTCATTAAGGAGTTGAAGTTGGGCGTGGAGGAACTCCACAGAGAAATTAACCATGTAATTGAAGGTGTTGCCAATTCATCAGATCTGATGAACAAGATTAAGGAGGTGAAGTTGGTGGTAGAAAAGGTAGAAAGAGCTCCTCCGGATTTGGAGTCGAAAAATAAGATTTGGGCTCTGGAACGAGAAATGAAACGGAGTATTGCTGAGGCTATAAACTCCTCCGGATTGAAAGAGAAGCATGAGAAGCTGGAGGCGGAGATTGAGGCGCAGATTTCTGAAGCCATTGGATCAAATAGAGGGTTGAATGGGAGTTTGGTTAAAGGAAATATGGAAGAACTGATTCCAAGGGTGATGAAGCAGAAGCGTCTCAGGTCAATTGAACAGCAAACCACAGCGTAGCTTAATGTAAGTTCATTCATTGCCATCACTAATCATATATATATATTGGTTTAAGCATGCATCTAGTTCTTGGTTTTAACTGCAAGGTTTTTCCACCTCTAAAGTTGCAAATGAGTAATAAAGAATAAAACGTCGTTTAAATTTAAACTGATCAATACCCCGCACATGATTCTATGGATTTCTCCTTGAATGACTCACCTTGGAATGGCCCGAAGGAGAATCCATTGTTTGGAATTTTGCCAACCCCTAAACCTTATTATATGTTTGGATCGTGTCTTTCTGCATGGATTTATGAACAGATCGAAAAATTAACTGGTAGGGAAACCAAAGATTAAAAAAAATTAAAAATCAACTTCTTCACTTCATTTTCGTCTTCTCTTTTCCTCATCTCGAATCCCTCAGCAGATTCATAATTCAAACACAGCCATGGTGAAAACTTGAAGGGATTCAGATGTCGTTCGCGTTCCAGGGATTTTCAAAGGGCCGTGATATATACTAGATGCCAACCCCTTAACCTTATTAGTATATATATGCCTGTGAATGTGGTTTTGTCATACTGTGGATATTGCTACTTCTTTTGGTGGTTTATTATAGCGACGAGTCTAGTGACCATCTCATGCAAGTTTTCTCTCTTTCGTACAGGTGATTATGTTTTACGAATGGATCAAGGAATTGATATTTCCAACCTTTATTCATCTTGCATCGTCTGGAACAGAGTCTGCAAGGTTTTGCATTTGCACCAACGTGAGACGGTGAGACGGACATTTTCAATTTCAGGTGGGCGAGTGTACATGCAAGGGAAAAAAAAAAGTTTATTGAACTTAGAATACTTCAGGGGTCAAGCTTCAATAATTGATAATTTGTTGACAAATCCTACCGATAAAGGTGATAAAAAAAAATCCTACTAATAAAAGGGATTTTTTGAAATTTGGAGAGACTGAGGTCGTCCCTGCCCAGTTGCTCCTCAGGTCATCAGAGAGAGAGAGGGAGAAGAACGTTCTTTTTGCTTATTTCTTAACTGGATTTTTTCCTTATTTTAACCAGATAATTTATGGCTGTTTCTTTCTTCTTTTTGTTTTAGCTTATTTCTTCTATTATTATTTTTTTGGGTTGGGTCGGGTTTGGTAGATTGTGTTTTTTCTTTAACTAGTGCTTGCCCGTGCCGACGGCACTACCCGTCATTTGATGGCATTTTTGTAATATATTTGTAAGAGTGGTTGTTTTCATAAGAGAATTAGAAAGCACACATCAGCCCTTTGATCAAATGAATATCAACTCTTTTTTCAACTTGTGTGTTGTGTTGTCCCCCACACTCTTGTGTTTTATTAAATAGTACATATATTTTTTGGCATTGTACTATTCACGATTACCACGAGGGTGAGAAATCTTTTTAGTTTTATTATGTACTAGTGTAATCTTTTTAGTTTTATTATGTACTAGTGTTTGTCTGTGCCTACGGTATTACTCATTTTTTGATGACATTTTTGTAATATATTTATAAGAGTGGTTGTTTTCATAAGAAAGTTAGAAAGCACACATCAACCCTTGAATTAAATGAATCTCAGTCCTTGGTGGACCGACAGCTGTTGTATATATTATGGGAGTGCAAATGTAATCTGAAGAGCAGGATATCGATAATCAGGAAAAAAAAAAAAGTCGAAATGGCTTGTACCTTTCTGCATTTCATGGTTCACAGCACTAATCTCTCTCTCTCTCTCTCTGACAAAATCGAAATTTCTGAGTTGAGAAATGCTAAGTGCAAAGAAAATAGGCAAAGAAACGACCCTTAAAGTGTACATGAACGGTTCAGATGCACTGCACAGTGAATCTGGACCGTTCATATACACTTTAAGGGTCTTTTCTTTGCCTATTTTCTTTGCACTTAGCATTTCTCAACTCCTCTTCTGAGTTTGGTTAAAAAAAAAAGTGAACTGATTCATCAGAAATCTCATTATACTCCTGCTCAAGGTTCTGAATTTTGTACCAGTTAATTTTGTACCGGTTAAAGCACCGTTTTTGAAAAATAAAAATAAAACCTCCAAAATTTGGACAATTGAAATTGCACGGGATTGTATCTATGAAATTATATCAATAATCCTAATACTAAAAACCATTTCATTGAAATCCACGCATTGACAATATCAAGAAAAAAGCGGATAAAAAAGAGCACCTCCAAATTCCAATCCTCAAAATACAAATGGAAAAACAGCTTTCCTGTTCTTGGGATAATCCTCCCCAAACTTCTCCAAATACCACTTGTGATTCGCACGTGCCCTGGGCACCAAGTTGGCACACGTGTAAAGAAAAAACCCGAGCCCGGCCCAAGACCAAGTCATCAAGGCCCAGCCCAACCACTCCACCACCTCCCCGAAATAATTCGGGCAGCTCACCACCTCAAACCACCCTCCCCTGGGCACCTTGTACCCCCCGCCCTCCCCCTTCAGCCTCAACAAAACCATGTCCGCCGTCACGTTCGCCGCCATACCGCCTGCGAAAACCGCCAACCCGCCGGGAAACCGCCACCAGAACCACCCGTCGCTCCCGTAGTCGGCGTAGTGAGACACCCACCTGGCCTGGAGGTAGGAATTCAAGAGGTTGAACGCGAAGGCAATCGCGGCGATTGTGACCGGGAAACCACCGGTGGGTTTCCGTTCGTGGGTTCTGAAGTGGATCTTGAGTGGGTATATGATGGCGCGATGGAGGTAGTGGAGGAGGAAGAGGGAGATTAGGATTTGAGCTCTTGGGTTGGAGTGGTGTCGGCCCAGAGGGAAGAGGAGGAGGGTTAGCCAGAGGGTGGGGCTTTCCATGAGGAACCAGGCGAGGGGTGGGTAGATGGTGGGGCCCCACCCCGGACGGCGGTGCTTGCCGTAGGGGGCCTGGAGGAAGAGGAGAGAGAGGGCGGTGGGGGGGCCGGAGAGGAGGAGAGAGAGGAGGCTGTAGTGGAAGAGGCTTTCGTCCGAGGACATGGTGGTTTGTTTTTGGATTTGTGCGGAGAGAGGACTTTTTTGAGTGATGTAGATCTCTGTACTTAAATAAAATGGAATAAATATGTGTTTGTGGTTAAATGATCACATCTGCTTTTAATGTACTCGTAATTTTCATGGAGGGAGAAAAACGTTTCAGAAAGTCTGTACACACAGATATTACATGCACAGATTGTGCACAAATTTTTTTGTGAGGCTCATCACGGATCCCATACAAACGATCCGAGCCGTTCATTGAATGTAAAATATTTTTTTAAGGGTTTCTAAGAAAAATCAACTTAATATGATACTTATAGGTATTCGATCCAATTATTTAACTTTTCATGTTTTTGAAATCTCAATGAAAAGTTAGATAATTGGATCGAGAACTTATATATATCGGATTGAGCTGATTTTTCATAGGAACCCTTGAAAAGGTGTTTTATATTTAATGAACTGCTCGATTCATTTGTGTGGAACCCGTGGTGAGTCCGACAAAAAAATCTGTGCACAATTTGTACAATTTTGTTTGTGTGGGTAGACTGGTTCAAAACTTTTTGGAGCTTTCCGTGAATAGTGTTGTTTTATGGAGGTGAATCTCAAGTGCCTAAAGTGTTTTGGACAGTTCGAATTCTAATGAAAATTTTCGGAGAAGAGTTTGTGGAAGAGTTGAATTCTTTTTCAGAAAAATTTCATTAAACTCTTTCCCAAAAAAGTTTCATTTAAATCCAAACAGTTCAAAGCCGAAATAGACTGCCAATGTCGTGCTGCTCCGTCCGTAGGGGTGTTCCACTTTTGAAAAAATTAACTTTTTTTCAAACGGAGGTAATTTCAAATTCAAATATAATAAAAATGAAAAATATTTTTTCAATTTTTTTTACACCTTTTAAAAGATCTTAATGAGATCTATCAAACAAGATTCATATTGGTAAGAAAATTATTTCGTAAATACATGATTTTTGAGCTTGAAATTGCCTTCTTTTTTTAAAAGTTTTTTTCCTACAAAACCGGAACACCACTAAGTGTATCACTTCTTTAGAGAATAGAGAGAAAGCAAAGCACATCAATCAATTAAAGGGGTTTCTGTTTGTTGGAGGCATAAAGCCTCTCGGATTAGGGAGAACCCTTGTAAGTTTAGCGCGGGCCCACCCATATTCTGAGTTTGTTTGCACAAGCACGCCTGAATAAGCTATACGAATGGGATAAGGAACCATATGAGCAGCCCGGATCATGATTGCAGGTCCATAATGAGTCCACAAAACAGACATATGGAGGGACATGGAAGGCTGAGCTATGAAGAGGAGCTCAGCCGGGTTCCTATTGTTACACTTGTATTCCTAGAGAAACTGTGGAATTCAGTTAAATAGACAAGAAGCAAATACCATCCAAAAACTGGCAAATTTCGTGTCTATCTCAACATATCCACCTCAATTGGATACAAATATGGGAAGAAGATGTCAATAAAAATTTCACCAAGGCAAATGCTTGAACCACAGTTGAACAAAGAAAAACAACAGCTTCAAAGCTGTTTGTAAGTCTACCAATGACAAAGGGTGCTTCTGTGGGGTATCAAGGTCTCCAAATTCTTAACTGTGAGTTTGAACTTCTTCATCTCTCTGCGATTTGTTTCGTACAGATAAATGCACGAATTCGTACCGGTACCAGTGAACATCAAGACTTCACCATTTCTTATACCGCCAAGAGGAACAAGTTTGCTGAGATTAGGGAAACCATTTTCGTGATTTTTGCACGATGAAGAATCAGTCGATGTCGTATATTTTGTTGACTCTGCTAGAATGCTGTGCTGCTTGAACCAATCTTGACCGTGGAAATCTCCCAGAATCCAGATATCAATTTGAGTAGGGGAAACATTGTGTGCCAAAGCAAGATTCCCATCAAAATCCATCAAATGATGCTTGTGCCTGTTTATTGCCTTGCCACAACCAGCAGGAAGCCGCATCTTGAAGAATTTTTCCTCGCTTACATCCATAGAGATAAAGTAGTCATCTGAATCGACAAACCAGTGCATGAATCGCTCGTTTGTCAATATTGGGTCGCTCCAGTAGAAATCGAGGTCGAATGGCCGCTCATGATGTGCGTCCTTCCACGGCCCACAAACAAGTTTCCATTCGTTATCAGAACCGCCTATGGTAAATATCTCGAAACCAAACAAATCAGCATAAACGTGCACCACTTTGTACTTTTTGGTACGAGAATCATATCCCAACGCTACCCCGCAGCGTAGGTGTGGACAATCGGAAGGACATTTAGGGAGTGTTACACAGCACTTGGTCACAAGATTCATGGCTTCTAGCACCCCTGGTTTTTTTACATCGCTTACTAAAAGCAAGCCATTACAGCTGCACCTGATACAAATAAATCGACTCAGTCCAAAATCACGTAGTCTGTAGTGAAGCTGTTTTTCTGACAATTCCATTTCTTTTACATTGAAACGCGGGGGATCCCTTGAGTTTATGCCTTGTACCAATAGTATCGGTTTTGTTTGGATGGCATTTGCGGAAATGAAATCACTTGTCGAGATCATTCCTTTCCATGCTTTACACACTAGCCGGAAATCTTCGTGAAGGTGTCTTGCTGCCACTTTAACAAGAATGTCAAAGACGATACCTTCGGGAAGATAAGGGAAGTACTTCACTTCTTTGCTCTTGATGTTGCTCGCGGATGCATCCTTGGTCTTTTCCGTGACATCAAATTCTTCCGGAACGAATTCAGAGTCACCAATTTCAGCGATTGCGTTCCACATCTTGCCGGGTTCCAGCCGTAGTTCTGAGAAGAAGAAAAAAAGCTAAATTTGGTCGGCTAATCTGCTTGCACATACAAAATGGTTGAATGGTCTTCAAAGAGAAATATAAGCATCATAAGACTACACAAGGTAAATTGGTTGACTATAAATTCACATAGGAAAGAACTTAGTAAAATCTGCAACTTCAATGAGTTTGCCAAGCAGCATCCTGCAAAGCGGCCGGCAACTCGGTAATCGATGGCTCGGACCTTAACCGAGTAAGGGATCGATGGTTCAAATTTGTATGCGCTAAGATTCGATCTGAGCCGTCTATGCTGAGATGAACAACCGAATTGGCCACTCGGAGCTGTTCGACAACATCCCCGGGTCCGTCCTCAAAGGACCTAAGTCCTAACTTGATCAATATCAGGTCTAAATGCAATTTTATTCTTAATGAGGTTAGATAATTAACACTCTACGTTATGCCATGGTCTAGAACTATCATGATTATCACAGTACAAACATAAAGCGAAAACTAAATAAACAAGAACGGCGTACCCGGATCTAGTAATGCGGAACTTGAGCGATACAGTGATGAATTGGAGCAACCACAATTTTGCTAGAGCATTAAGCCCCGAGTGGAGACGAGTTTTCTCTCCCTTGCCTTTCTTTCCAGCTATTTCACGTTAAATTCATGGAACCCTATACGCTCTTTTATTGATAGGGAGAAGACCGGTTTCCTTAATGAACATTATACTCACTTCCCATCAAAATAGAATCTATTTAGGAAACAACTTATCTATTTGACCAATAGAATAAAATAAATATATGAAAAATTCTATTAAACTCATAATCAATATGTGCCATACAAAATAGATGGGCCACCGCAATGACAAAATTACAAGTCTTACACTAAAACCCCATCAAATCAATTTCTAAAGTTTATACGCTTTTATAGTAAAATTTGAACTGCAGCATTAATGTCAATCAAAGGGAAACTCAATCATGGTAGTCAATAGTTTTCGCATTCAATGCCTATTTTTGAGTATCAAAATTATTTTCCATCTAAGAAATATATGCGTAACATAACTCTCGATGGTGTGCAAAAAAAAAAAAAAGAGCCGGAATATACAGAAACATACGAATTTGTACAGGTATGTGTGTGCCCTGTACGTATTGGCAAATACAGAGAGAGAGAGAGAGAGAGAGAGAGAGAGAGAGAGAGAGAGAGAGAGGGGCGGGGGGGTGGGGGAGAGGCGGGGCGGGGGGCTCACCGATGCCGATTGAGGAGAGTCGGGGCCGGCCACAGTGGGAAGGTATAATAATCGCATTCATAAATCAACAGAGATGAGTTATTTAGCCCCATTCCGGTTGCTTAGGTTTTTTAAAAAAAGAAACTTTTAAAAAATAAGATAATTTCAAGTTAAAAAATTATGTGTTTAAGCAAATAATTTTTCTATCAATATAAATCTTATTTGATAGATGTCATTGTGATATTTTAAATGGGGCAAAAAAAATTAAAAAATTAGTTTTTATTTTTATTATATTTAAACTTGAAATTACTTTCTTTTAAAAAAAGAAGGTTTAAGAAATTAAACGATTTATTCTCCTGCAGTGGTTTCAGAGTTTGATTGTGAGTCTTTCTCCAATTCTGAAAAAATAAAAAAAATATTTTAAGGGTCGGGATATTCTTGTATAAGATTGTAGTATAATCATATGATATATAGAATTCCCTAATTTACCATTTTACAAAGTCGCTTTTTTTTCCTTTTTATATAACTCAGAGTGTTCTGTAATTTTGAGGGTCGGGATATTCTCTAGTAGTGGTTTATTTTTTTATTTTTATTATATTTAAACTTGAAATTACTTTTTTTTTTAAAAAGAAGGTTTAAGAAATTAAACGGTTTATTCTCCTGTAGTGGTTTCAGAGTTTGATTGTGAGTCTTTCTCCAATTCTGAAAAAATAAAAAAATATTTTAAGGGTTTAAGAAATTAGGGAATAGATTCGATCATAAAATATTCAGTGATAGACCCTTAAAATATTTTTGATAGCTATCTATCAATATAGATCTTGTTTGATAAATGTCATTGAGATCTTTTAAAAATTATTTGATAGATCTATGAGTATAATAGGCACCAGTGTATTACTGCATTACTTGGCCTTTGGCCAGCTATGCAAGGAAACCCTCAAAATGCTATTTACTTTCATAACGATCATCATATTCTATACATTTCCAGGTTGTCCAATTGCAGTCGTCCAGTAGAGTTGACCATGGAAAGATCTAAGATAAATGAACATACTTCTCGTGTAATGAAGTGGGCAATGCGAGTACCCAATCTAACAGACAGATTGTGAAACAAACTTACTTAAAGAAAACGAGGAAGATCATAGCATGATTTGATCTCCGCAATTCCGTCTCTAGAAGGACGAATGCCGACTGCATTGATATCCTTTCCAAGTGGAAGAATTTTCTCCTCATCAAGCAGTCCAACCTCCAGGAAAAGGAAAATATATATATATATATATATGTGTGTGTGTGAGCGCGCGCGCCTTACTACACCTGTAATATGAGCAACAATGAACTAAAAGAAGGCAAAGTCATAAATATTTTTTCCCCCAATAAGTACTGCTCTCTTATTAAGCCCCAAACAAACCAAGGAGATGGCCCTGGAATTACAACTGAAAACTAAACCATTCAGCTACACTATACAACACATTTGTAAACAAAAAAACCATCCTACCCTATACGAGAGCCACAAGAAGCTATCAAACTGTACAGTAGCAATTCTAACCGAGCAAAACAGCTTTCTCTGACAACCCCCAAGCTGTACAAATTCTCTTATTAACCAAAGAAGGCTTCACCTCCTTAGCTAAGCTTAAAAAATCTTGGATGGATTCAATGGTCAGTAAAGCCACCTGATGAGCTGGAAGAATTTTTTGCTGGAATACCCGTAATTCCTCTCCATCCACGCAAATTTATAGTAGCAGCTAAAGACCCTTTAATGGCTGATAGCCCTGCCCCCTCTAGTTAAATGTTGGGTAAACCAATCCTTGATTTCTGAGAGCTTTGACTGTCCACCTGAACTAAACAGCTTGCTCCACACTTCAAACTAGACAGATCGTGAAAGTGGATACTCAAAGAACAGATGTTGGCGAGATTCTTTTGCCGTAGCACACAAGGAGCAGGTCACATCCACAGCCATCCCTCAGCTATCAAGTCTGTCTTTGGTACTCAGTCTATGTTGAAAAGCCAACCAAAAGATGAAAGCCCACCTAGGCACATGCTTCTTAAACCAACCAACCTTTGTCGATTGCTGCTGCTTAGGAGATTTCTGCCTGATTGCTTCCCATGCAGACCTAGCAGAGAAAGATACGTTAGGGCTGGGCAACCAAACTGCAGAGTCTTCAACTTCCGGATTCTTCTTGGACAATTTGGAAGGTCTTTGGGCGCTGAGAGATATTGGCCAATCTCTGATTCTCGACAAAACTGGAAATGGACAGTCCAACTTTTATGGCTTGATAATTGGCATGGTCTTGGGCCTCTCTATGAGAAATTTGGGGCTGATATTTTGCATAATGCAAGAAGATTCCAGGCAAAGGTGTCCTCTATTATTCAATCTGGGATGTGGAGATGGCCTAGAGCCAGAAACGGAGTGATGCAAAGCCATGAATTTGTTAAGTTAAATCAACTTGTGAGACAGATAGCAGCCCAGTCCTAGCTTATCCTCAAAACCCAATCCTAGTTTATTATCTTAAACTCACAGGGTAATCATGCCCAAAGAGCACCTGAAGGAAAGTATAGGGAGAAGCGTTAATAGGCTGCAACTGGTGAAAAACTGTAACAAAGGGTAATTGATGTGTAATGTCTTGATCCATCCATGTTGACAATCAAATCGTCATTCCGTGGTCATTTTCCACCTTAAACAATAATGAAAAGAACCTGAAAAGAGAATTCGTCACAATAAATTAATAATCAGACCGTATAATTTGACCCTATACAACAAGCATAAAGTACAGACAAAGAATGATCAGAATATTAAATGAGTGAGTATCTGTAAATTCTCTCTCCATTGACAACTTTGGAATGTCCGCAACAAAGCCACTTCCAAGTCCGACATGTGACCAACATAAACACAAACACACCTAGATTCGTCTGTGAGATGTAGGCACGCTAAGTGTGGCGTGGACTCTCTTCCGTATTGCCGACAGCTAATATAATGGGTGAGGGCATAAAGTAACATATTCAGTACTTATTTGACTGTCAACCCACAAAATCAATTAACAGTAATTGAACCATAGACTTGATCAAAATGAAGCAAATAACGCACTAAATGTATGACTACACAAACAGCTTGTGCATAAATCGTCTCCAATTCTGCATGAGAGAATTACAGTAAATACCTACTGCAAATTCATCAAGAAATATGAGGAAAACTGTTTTCACGAGAACATAGCATTCTTAATGAGGTTGATTCCTGCTCTTTCAAGGATCTCGCAAACAAAGAGCGTACATCAGAAGTCCATCCAAAAAAGCCCCTCCATTATTTACAAATCCCGGTCACAAAATCAAATACAGTTTTGTCATGGGTCTTATAAAAACAAACAAAAAGACTAAACTTGGTACCGTTCTATCAATCTTATTGCAAAGTCAACAAGTTGCCTACGCTAACAACATGACCTCAGTCACGTAACAACAAATCTGCAATTTAACAACATAAGGCTTGTCAAACTAGTCTATTTAACTACATTCTTTCCATTAACAACACATGAAAGGACGGGAAAAAATTCGAATGTGTGAGATTGTACCCTCCAGAAAATTCGAATCCCTGAGAGTTCGTAGAGCCCGATCGGCCATATCAATGTCACATTTTAATAAAATCCCTCCATTGCATTGCTGATTAAGAAAAAAAGAAGATCCCTTTTTGCATGTTATCATCCCGTTTTTTCCCAAATCTGATCAACCACAGGGGCATAGTTAGATCAGCACACCGCTAGTCAAGTCTGCAACACTTAAGCTCAAAAGGCATTTTCAAATCAAGCTTCAAAGCCCTAATATCCATCAATTACCACGTTTTGATTCCACAATCAGCTCTATAAGAGAAGACGAATCAACCCTGCATCCAAAAGCATACAAAACCGGAAGAGTTCAACACATTTTTTTTTTTAGGAAAAAAATAACCAAAGGATTAAAATTCAAACCAAACCGAGCCTGCCTCGTGTCCCAATCAATTGAGGTCGGCTGTATGAATCCTATTTTTCCATTGAGCTCCGTGCCATCTAGGGCTTCCTCTTCACTATGGAATAATGAATCAGAAGGTTCTTCATAAACACGCATCAAACTACACATCCTTCGTAAAATTCCTGGTCACAATAAATCAACGCTTGTAGGAATCACCTGCAAGTAAATCTCTCAAGTTGGTCTAAAGTCACCCAATAAGCATTCTACCTTAGGCTGAAGAAAACACATATTTCTACCAAATAATACTACTTTTTATGATGGATAATTCTCGAGAGAGCAAGAAGGAAGCAATTCTATACGACGTTAGAACTTTGAATGGCACTACTGATAAACTCTGTTTCCTGCATTCACATTTCTACCAAAGAACCAATGCGAGCGTGCGAAACGGCTGTAGGAATTAGACCGAGACGCGTGTAAAGTGCCCCGGGACACCAAGAAAGAAAAAGTCCCAAAGAGAGGAGAGGAGTCAACTCAACTGGAAACGATGTCTGCAAAAAGCACTCCGACTCATCGCCGATGACTTGGGAAAGCCCTTGGGGTTGGGACGGCGGCGCGTGGTACGTGGGTAGACGTAGTGTGGGCGGCGGGGAGGTCAGCAGGAGGAGGATGGCGAAGATGAAAGTGCTTTAAAGTTCCATAGAAATATTAATAACAATATTGGGTTTGATTCTCTGTAACCAAATCTATTTTCGTAAGAATAATTTCACACAAATCATCTCCGATTATAAACTAATCAGTACTCGATTGATATGATATTCAATATGGTTTATCTTCTTGACACGATCTACAATTTGAATAGATTCGATCATAAAAATTAGCCTAAATGAGTTCACAATTTACGATTACGCATGGCAAAGACTCAATAACAGTATTTGGTTTGATCCAGTGAGACCAAACCTATTTTATTAAAAATAAACTCGCACAAATCATGTTTGATTATAAACTAATCAAAATTGGATTAACATAATTTTCAACAATGTGTATATTATTAACCAGATCTACAACTTGAACAGTTTCGATCGTAAAAATAAACCATATTGAGTTCACAATTTACCAATTACGAGTTTCAATGTACTTCTCAGGTTCAACCTGAGAAGTCTTAATTAACCCAAGCGACGTCGTTATTGGTACCTCGCGTCTGTTGAACGCGAGTTCGTGTTGGATTACTTCTCCTCTCAAAAGGCAGGCCTGTAGAGGGTGTGAAACATTCAAAAGCTCAACTGGAACTGAAAATATGGTCCCGATTTGAGTCCACTCCCCTCTCTCTCTCCAAAAAACTAATTAGGAAACCAAATTTCTCTCTCTACACCAGTGCGATCATGAACTTCGCGGATCCATCTACGGTGTTCTTGGCGGCTGCCGGCGGCCACACCGTCAAGCTCTTCGACGCCTCTGTCGAGTCCGGCGATCCTTGCACCTTGAGCTACACTCCTTCGCCCGGTTTTCAAGTCAATTCGCTCAGATGGAACCACACCAGTGAGGACTCAATATTCCTTCCTTCTTCGTTTTTGAACTGATTTTGTATTAAATTGTTTCGATTTTTTATTTTTTATTTTTTATTTAGCAACCTCAGTCACGTAATCCTTGAGTAGGGCCCTCTGCGCTGTGTGCCCACTCTCAATCTTGCAAATTTTAGTAGTCTGAAATATTTTTAAAAATGCCTTTGTGCTCCCGCTCGCGCGCACACAAGTGCATTATTTGACTTCGTTCGCACCATTAATTCTTTCCGAGCAAGGTCGGCTCTAGCATGGGTTGAGGATGTTCAAGTGAACCCCCTGTTCAAAAAATACACGAAAATTATACATTTTTTCGTATAATACTCAACAAAACAAACCGTATACAGTATATAAATATCACTACTGTATACAGAGTTTTGTATACAAAAAAATTTGAGCATTTTTGTCACCGCTGAACTAAAATCATGGAGCCGCCCCTGTTTCTGAGGGGAATGACTTCGGTGTCCCCGGTCATTTTGGGTTTCTGAGGGGAATGACTTCGGTGTCCCCGGTCATTTTGGGGACACCGTAACTTTTGGCATAACAAAACCATTATAAGTATAACCAAATTCATTACAAGCATAACCAAAACCATTATAAGCATAACCAAAACCATAACAAGGCATAACTTGGTTGGTTATGCCTTGGTTGGTTTTTGGTTATGCCTTGATTGGTTTTTGGTTATGCCTTGGTTATGCCATGTTATGGTTCTATTATACTTCTAATGATTTTTGTTATGCTTGTAAGGGTTTTGTTATGCCAAAAATTACGGTGTCCCCAAAATGACCGGGGACACCATAGCATCATCCGTTTATGAGTAGTAAATTGCGGAGCTACTGTTGCAGATTTGGTTGTGGCAAGCGCCGGAGACGATAAGAAGATCTCTTTGTGGCTGGAGAATGGGGAGAGTATGGGGACCATTCCAATGGCCGGCACCGACACAGCGACACTGTCGATAACATTGAGGTGATTTTTCATCTGTTAACCATTTGATTTGGTGAGATTTATTCAGAATTTGTTTCTATTTCATTTGGCATTCACCTCTGCCAGAAGTTGGGTACACTTCCATGTGTGCATGTACATGGGAGTGTGTAGTTGAGCTGGGGTGGGTGATTGAGCTGGGCAATTTTGTAACACTTTGATCTTACAGTTTATTCATGTTATAATGAAAATAATTATGAAATTTTGTTATTACTAAGGCAATACTTGATGTCACTCTTGTGACGCAAATTCAAAATGTGCCTCTTACTTTGCAGTCAATCGTTTCCTCGCTGAGTTTTATGTCATTGAGGCAATGGCTGCTTTTTTAACATGTAACCATGTGATAAGGATGAAGAGATTATGGGTATGAGATGGGGATCAGTGCCCTGTTTGGGCTTAATTCCTATGACTCCATGTGTCTAGAAACAAAATAGGAGGAACAGCTATTGCCGAAGCCTGCAATTACAAAGCAGGTCATGCTTTCTTCAGTCGATACGGTTGATTAAAGAATGGTTTATTTTTGGCAAAATCCATGTTTGCTTTGACAGTAGATGGAGAGGGCCCAACATAACAAGGCCCAGGTCCTGAAGAGGTTTGAACCGAGTTCATGAAACCTGTCGGTTGGAATGAGGGTTTCATTCGAACCCTTCAAAATCCCGTAGACGTGGTCAAGGGTAGAACAAACTAGGACACATGGTGGATGGTGGGAGAATTGGGGACGTGATCTGAGGAGAGAAGTGGTCACACGTTGTAAACCTATATCTCGGAAGGTTCCAATAACAGAATGGAAAAGGACCTATACCCTGGACTCCAAAAACTCAATATATTCGAATAAGGAGCCCAAGCAGCAGAATTCCTACTTAAAATGTACTTGAGGCCTGGTTCTGCTCTTTCTTTTTGCTCTACAGTGTTCAATTTGTACTTGTAACTTGTAAGTTTGCAACAGTTAGAGTGTGTTTGGTTGGATGAAATGAAATGTGAATATGAATAGAATTAAAAATGGAATAGAATTGGAGGAATTGAGAATGGAATAATCATTCTCATGTTTGATTGTGCTTAGGAATAGTCATTCTCATCTCCAATGGAATAGTGTGGCAATAGTAAATTTTGGAGTAGCAATAGCATTTTTTGGAGTGGTAATAGTAATTTTGGAGTGGCAATAGTAATTATTGGTGTGGCAATAGTGAATGTTAGAGTGACACTAGTAATTTTGATGTGACAAAGAAATGAAATAATAATTCCTTAGTTCTTTTGGATGGAATGACAATTCCTTTACTAAGGTGAATAGTGATTCCATTTTGAATCATCATTCCATTATTCAATGGTGAACCAAACTTTGGAATAAGTAAGTTATTGAAATGACTATTCCATTCCAACCAAACATACCCTTAGTGTTATCTATTTCTGAGTCCAGGTTTTGATGTCTATTTTACTCATTTCTGTTTTTGGAGGTTGATTCTTTGTGGAAAAATTTGTTTCCCCCAGGAAACTATAATGGCCATTAGCTTTTGCAACAATTCATCTAGATACTTGTGTTCAGGGGGAAGTGGTCAAGTTGTGAGAATATGCGATTTGCAGAGGAAGCGCTGTATCAAATGGCTGAGAGGTCATACTGAAACAATAACAGGTGCAATGTGCAACTGCAAAGATGAGCACTTGGCTTCCGTCAGTAGTGGGGATGTTACTCTTCACAGTCTCGCTTCAAACTCTGAGGGGTCGGGATATTCTCCTGTAGTGGTTTATTTTTTTTATTTTTATTATATTTAAACTTGAAATTACTTTCTTTTGAAAAAAGAAGGTTTGAGAAATTAAACGGTTTATTCTCCTTTAGTGGTTTCAGAGTTTGATTGTGAGTCTTTCTCCAATTCTGAGAAAATAAAAAAAATATTTTAAGGGTTTAAGAAATTAGGGAATTCTGTATATAATATGATTATACTACAATCTTAGTGGATCTCACTTTTCATGAGGAGGTATAAGAACATCCGCATTGGAAATAATTAAAATCAATAATCAATATGTGTCACGTCAGCATTTAATTATCCATTTAGTTCATAATCAAACTTAACAACCTCTACCTCTACATTGGTTATTTTTGCATCTCTAACAAAAAAAAAATCCCACAATGCACTTATGTTCAATCGCAAACGAGTTTCAATCACGCACCTGACCACACCAAATTATTCGTCTTGATGAGACAATTCCAATGTGGGATGGTTTTGAGTTTTAAGTTTGGTTATTAGATTTGGTTATTGATAAAAGTTGTTAAGTTTGGTTATGGAATGGGCGGAATTTGATTATTTGCTAAAAAATTTGTAATTTTGCTTATTACAATGTGAGGTATTTTTTGAACATTGTTGTTAAGTTTGCTTATTCACACCCATTGGCTTATTACAATAGGGATGCTCTAATAAATTTAAAGCTTTACTAACCACTGCCAGACGAGCATTAATTGGCATTTTCCTTGAAAGCTATGAGGAGTGAAATTGAATATGAGATCACCGTGATATAATTGTGGATGGATTTTGCTAGATTACACACAAGATTAAATACTTGGAAAGAGTTTAAAAAGTTAATGTCTGAGATAAACAGATCATTAAATATCTATGCATTTAGGTTTAGAACACATAAAATGTACAGCATAAAACAAATGGAGTCGAGCTGAATAGTGGTCGTTTAACAAGTCAAATATACAAGTCAAGTTTGAGTAGTTTAGCAATATGTGTTCGGACAAATAAGTCAAAGTGACTTATTTTTTGTTCTTATTCAAATTTTTTTTCGTATCACTTGGCTTATTGTCAATTTTTTGGGGATTATTGCATCCTCACAACAAGAGGAATCTAAAAAGTCCAATAAGCCAATTTTTTTCGTCTTTATTCAAAAAAAATTGGATTTTGATAAAAAAAAAAATTACTTTCTAGATTCTTCTTGTCGTGAGGATGAAATAATCCCAAAAAAATTGACAATAAGCCAAGTGATACGAAAAAAATTTAAATAAGTACAAAAAATAAGCCACTTTGACTTTATTCTATCTCTATCATAAAAAAGAGCACATGAGAGATTACATAATCAAAAGAAAAGAAAAGGGAAAAATTCAAAAAAACCCTTGAACTTTGAATCCAATGTCAAATAGGCACCTGAGCTTAAATAAACTTCAATTGAACACCTGAACTTTCACTCTGTTATTCAATTTACCTCCTGCCGTCTCAATCCGTGACTTTCTTAACGGCAACCGCTGAGCTGGACACTAACAGATAGAACAAAACGTTAGAGGGAGAAATTGGAGAGAAACAACAGTGATTTGGCACCTTTTTAAGGCCCCGTTTGGCTAAGGCTTATTTTTTGTCCTTATTCAATTTTTTTTTTTCATATTTGTTGATTTTTCAATAATTTTGTTGGAGATTATTGCATCGTTATAACGAAATGAATCTAAAAAATAAAAAATTATGATCAAAATCCATTTATTTTAATAAAAATGAAAAAAATGGCTTATTTTTGTCTTTATTCAAAAAAATTATGTTTCGATTGTAATTTATTACATTTTAGATTCCTCTAGTTATGATGATGCAATAATCCCAAAAAAAATGATGAAAAACTTGTTATGTTTGGATTTGTGTTTGAATTTTTTTTTGAAAAATAGTAGGGGTAATAAGTGGAAAGAGATAGAGAGAAATATTGGAAGTATGAAGAATTTAGGAGAATTTTTTGAAAAATTCTTTTGAATTGTAAAGAGAACAATAAAAAACACAAAAAAAAATTAAATAAGGACAAAAAATAAGCTAGTAGGCTTATTTAGCCGAACGGGGCCTTAAAAAGGTGCCAGATTATTGTTGTTTTCCTCCAATTTCTCCCTTTAAAGTTTTGTTTTGTCTGTTAGTGTCCAGCTCAGCAGTTGCCGTTAGGAAAGTCAAAGATTGAGACAGAAGGGGTAAATTGAATAACGGAGTGAAAGTTCAGGTGTTCAATTGAAATTTATTTAAGTTCATGTGCCTATTTGACATTGAGTTCAAAGTTCAGGGATTTTTTTGAATTTTTCCCAAAAGAAAAAGGGTTTAACCCAAAAAATCTCACTTGATAGTTGACTTGGGGTGTTTGGATAAATAAGCCAAAGTGACTTATTTTTTGTCCTTATTCAAATTTTTTTCGTATCACTTGGCTTATTGTCAATTTTTTGGGGATTATTGTATCCTCATGACGAAAGGAATCTAAAAAGTAAATTTTTTTGACCGAAATCCAACTTTTTTTAAATAAAGACGAAACAAGTAGCTTATTGACTTATTTTTGTTTTTTTGTTGATTTGTTTGGCTTATTTTTTGAGGGAAAGCCAGTGATTTATTAAGAAGAACAACCTTTTTCGCTGATGGTGAACTTTTGGAAAAACTTATTTTTTAAAAAAGTGGAATGACCTACAACGGTTCGGGTGGGGTTACCATTCCTGCAGCCCAATCTTAATTAGATCGGGTAAAAAGCAAAAAGACCCACATTTAAGGCAGTACCCTGTACCCTTATGACAAGTGTATTAGCTTGGAGTATTTAGTTGTTGGGCTTGATGCAATCGCACCACGTGGCACCAACCCCCATCTCGTATTTATATTACTTATTAGGGCTGTCCACGGTCCGGATTGGATCGGATTCGTATGAATCCAATCCTAATCCGTATCTCACGGTTTTTAGAAAATGCAATCCAATCCTAATCCAAAAGTTCGCGGTTCGGTTTGGATTCCGAACCGTAAGTCACGGTTCGGTTCCGGTTTTATCCACGGATTTTCTTCTATAAACACTAAAAAACGCAAAATTACTTCAACTACTATATTACATATCATTCCAAATTTCTAGTTCAAGTGATGAGCAATAAGAGAAATATTGCAGTCCAGATTGGCAAATTTCCATTTCAAATGACCAGCAATAAGAGAAACATTACATTGCAATAAGCTTCAAACTGCAACATTACAGTTACAACCATTGTTACATCATTCCAGTCCAAATTTCAGTCTAGGTTTTATCATTCCAATAACCATATTTCATCAGTCTTGAATTTGATTAATGGAAACATTTTGTAGAGCTGCAATGATATGAATGAAGCTAAGTTAGATCATAATAAAATGAAACTTTTGAACAGTTTACCCCTTAAATTTTATATATTGTCATATTAATGTAAAATTGTTTAAAAAAAATGATAACAAGGAGTAAAATTATAATTATTCATAAATATTACAAGCACATATATATATACATATATATTTTTTATTTTTTTTAAATATCTCACGGTTCGGTTCGGTTAATCCGCGGTTTTGAAATAAAAATCCAATCCTAATCCGTATCTCACGGTTTTTTAATTTTCAAATCCGTGTCCGGACCATTAATCCACGGACAAAATCCAAAAAGCACGGATCGGTTCGGTCCGGACCGGTTTCACGATTCTCGGTTTTTCTTGGACAGCCCTATTACTTATAGTATAAAGTAACCAACTCGTTTCTCCCCTGCCCAATTGACCATTTTACCTCCTCTTCTCGCCGCCACCGCCGTCCCATCTCGAGGCCGCGGCCTTCTCTCTCTCTCCCCCCTCCGCGGTACTCCCTGCTTCCCAAACCCCCGTAATCATTTTCATATGTAGCAAATAACTTTAAACGGGACGGTTTCGAGAATCCCTAAATTTTTTTTAAAAAAAGTCTTCTTAATTTTGCGATCAAATTTTTATTATTTGAGTCGCTTAATGTAATCAGAACGTAATTTTAAGGGTACTTGAGAGAAATCAGTATAAAAAAAAGGACTGGAAAGTGTTTCATTCGAATATTTTTTTATTAAACTTTATTGAACAGAATTTTTTTATTAAACTTTATTAAACGGTTCAATAAAAAACTGCTCAAATCAAACCATTTCCAGTTAATTTTTTTTTCCAATTTTCCACGGACATCCTTAAAATCATGTTTTGCATATATTAAGCGGCTCGGATCATTAAAATTTGATCGAGAACTATGAAATTAAAATTTGGAAAGTTTTTTTTAGAGGTTTTCGGAACTGTCCCGAACTTTAAAATACAATTTTGAATACAAATATTTCCGAAGCCGTTCGATGCACGTATGTCCTACGCATCTGAATACAGTTGTCTTGAGAGTGCCGCTTGACTTTTCGTATATTCTATACTATTTATTAGCAAATAACTTTAAAATACAACTTCAAGCACAAATAGTATATCCGAAGCCGATCGATGCACCTATGTCTATTCATTTGGATACAGTGTTGTGCAGGGCTGCCTAGATTTTTTGTAGTATGTATATGTATATGTATATAATTATATATACGCATGTATGTATAGTGTTCTTTTTTTAGTTTTCTCTCATTTTCTTTCTTTTCGTTCCTCTCGTGTGATTTTGATTCATTAACTTCTCCGACTTCCATTCGCATAACCAGTCCTTGTCATGGATTTGATAAACAAATAAAACTCCTACTCCTATTTGATCTCTCTCTCTCTCTCTCTCTCTCTCTCTCTCTCTCTCTAGGGTTTTTAGTCTAACTCCTGCACTCAACGACACAGTAGAAGATACAAGTACACCATAAACTCCTGTCTCTGTAGATTTCACCTAATTGTACGAGAAAAAAAAAATTCTTGTTTCCTTTTTCGCGCTTTAAAATAATTGTTGAAAGGCGTCGAGTTTCTACCTGCTGCTCGGCACGCATGTGGAAGCTCCAGTGCGAATTCGTCGTCGATTGCATTGCCAATTGAGGTTTGAATTTTGAACTCTTGCTATACTTTTTTCGGCGTTTCGCTTTTCCCAAGATTTTGTGTGCTAATTCGTACTACAATGAAGTTGGTGGATGAGAAGAACTAGCACACACACTTACAAACCTGCGGCAGTAGGGTTTTGCTTTCTGTTAGGTTGTTTGAGTAAATGAAAGAGAAACAAGTGAAAATTGATGTCGTGCATGTTAGGTTTTCGCTAGTTCGGACCCTAAAAAATCGAGAATTGGGGTGGATTGTGGCTGTGATTAGGACTATTTGGTTCGGTGGGATACGGATTAATGCTTTCTGTTTTTCTGGGACCGTTTTATTTGTCCGCTGGTTGCTTATGTTTTCTTGCGAATAATTGAATGATTACTGCTGTCGCATTGATTACGCGATTCTGTTGATAAAATTTTGGGAAGTCCTAGTGCTTTCGATTTTGTGATTTGGCATTCTTGTTCAGCTCACGCGAGGCTTCCATTTGGTTTTATTAGTGAAAAGTGTGTGGGTTTGGGGGCGGGGTTTGTTGCTTTCGTCACGAGGAGATATGAGTCCTCTACTTGTCGAGTACTAAAATTGGTACTTTTTGTTACGGTGCTATTAAGCTGATTACACGGGGCTTCGATTTGATTTGTTCATCTGAATGGAGAGTAATTGCTGCCATGGGAATGGAAAATTGTGAATATACACTTTATATCGCCGTTATGTCAATTTGATTTTATGCTATCTTTTCTTTGTCAGCTCATTCATTTCTGTTGCCTTTTCTGTAACTATTTCTTAGTGTACTTTTCCCGCCAATTGTAGAACGTTGTTGGCTTGGTCGGTTTCTCAAGCTTGACAATTGACATACTTTTAACATTTTATTTTTTGCTTGGGTTAGGTAGTAAGTTCCTTATTTTTCGGAAAAAGTTCCATATTTGTTGGAGATTTTGATGTTACTGAAATAACAGCATAGCAGTGCACTGGCAAATGTTGTTTGGCGCAAGTTAAATGATTGCCAGCATGGACCTAAATGCCTTGCCGCAGCCAGAAGAAGACGAAGACCCTTTTGAGCCACCGTTTGAAGAAGTAACTGCTGCAGTGCATAAAATAGGACATGTAGAGCATATAGAGTCTGCTGTTGAAATCGCCCGTCGGGTACTTCACTTTCTCTTCTGATGTAATTATGCATTTGATTTAAAGATTACATTTATTGTTATCAGGACCTGCTTTTAAATTTTTCCTGGAGGTTGCTTTCTTCATGTTATCTGGTATTCATCTGGCCCTGGTAGTTTATGTAGGTATTTTAGACATGTTATGGAAGCAGAACAGTTCCAATGTTTCCCATAGTACTTAAAGAACGCATCCTTTGTTCTTTCTCTATCTCTCTTTTTTTTGATTGTTATATTGGCTTTTGGAATGAATCTTTTTGGCCTGTCGTCTAATTCTAATGATTCATAATTATTAGCCATTTATAAGCCGCTATTTATTCTCCATTGCTCCCTCAGCTGTAGTTCATTGTAGACTTGTAGGTTTTGTTATGGGAAGCTTCTAGGGAAAAATGTAAGCTTCTTTCCTGATTGTATCTACATACCTTTTTATTCTATTCGGGTTGCTACTCACGAAGCAATGCCCTTGACCGTAGTAAAGGGTACAGCTCCACATGATAAGAAAATTCAAGTTAAAATATATCTTATAGATGAAAGTTTTCGTTCTTCAGAAGGAAAAGGCTAAGATAGTGTTGATTTTGGAAACAGAATGCAAGGTGCGGGAGTCGAATGTTAAATATGAAATAGTCAAGGCTCCGTTGCATTTCAAGTCTCAGTACAATATGTATGTATTTGCTAGATTTTGTTGAAAAGATCTTTGTAGTTCCTAGTTGCTACATATTTTATCTACGACATTCCAACATTATGACTATGTTACATTGATAAGAAATTTTGGGGGCAATGATATTGTACCCTAGCTTTGAGTTATCTATTTGTTGTTGCCCTTCTTTGGTTGGCTCGGTTTTTTTCTACTTGGTTTTAGTGTTAATTCCCTCTCCTAAAGTTTGGGTTTGGCATCATTATAACTGGACATCATTGGGTGCCGGGTTTGAAATGCTAGGGAAGCGTCTTTTATCAGTGTTCTATCAGGTTAAGCCGAAGATGTGTGCTGAATTCAATATGAAATACCTATTTGAGGCCTTGGAGTTGGTAGGTGCACAAGAGGGCAATAGCTAAAGGAGATTTTTACACCTTTGTGGTGGACCATCAATAAGAATCAAGAGGATAGATAAGAAATATAGCAAAACAACTAAAGAAGGAAGAAAGATATATTTATATTCTTTCAGCCCTATTAGGAGTCTTGAAATAACTTGAAAGTAATACCAAGACCTAGAACTACCAGTATGGATAACTATTCAAGTAGCCTGGTGATGTCCTAGAAAGAGAAAAGACAACCAATTCTTGTTAAGCAACTCAATTATCATGCAGATGACTTTAAAACTAGTACTAGGCTCATGTACATATGATTCGTTAACGGCTTGACATCACACAATGGACAAGAATAAACAACTATAATTGAGGAAAAGAATTGTTTGCTATGTGTTTACTGATAGTTTCGCTTCTGCTTTGATTGCTCTTGCTTAATGAATTAGGTTCCGTGGCTTGATTATTTTCTCTCTTTGATTTGTTTTTCTTTTTTGGAATTTCAATTCTATGATGCAAGATCCCAGTCCTTGAACGAAGTTTTTTTTCCTTATGCATTAATGTTTTGCTAATAGGAGGGTTAGACATCAACCTCTCCATCTCTGAATTTTTTCTCTCTCATCTTTTCAACTTTTCTGGACGAAACTAGACACACCTGTTTGTTATGCTATTCTTTTCAGTGTCAGATTAACATTTCTGATACACGGGGGCTAGTCTGGATAATGTGTTTATTTTTTTCATGGGTTGATATGTTGTATGATACTCGATGCTGTTTGCTTCTTATATTAGGAGCGTGAAGAAAGACGTCAGCGACTCAAAAGAGAACGCCCAGATGACAAACCAACTCATGCACCTCAGCCACTTATATATGATCAAATGTACGAGAAAAACCATAGACCTTATGAAAGAAATAAGCTTCCCCCCGGTAAGATTTGTCAATTTGATATGCTCTGGGTTCATGGGATTGATCTGATGTAAATGGAAAAAGGTTTCGGCATTTCGCTCATACAAGTTACTTGTGTTATTGCATCTGCTAGGGCTGAAAGAACAATGGTTTTCTATTGTGGCTGTTTGCTGCATCTGCATACTTGACAACATGACATGTTAATTTTCCTGCCTTTTAGTTTCAATCACGTATATTAAAATCTAGCATGTGCTGTATTTGAAGTTTTGAACCCAGCTTTGGGTTGGAGTTTTAATTTTTGTTGGACGATTTACAGTCATGGCTTTAGCAGCTTTGCCTACTTGATGTCCAGCCCACTATTTTCTCTGGTCAAGAGTTCCTCATTTCCTCTTAACACATTGGTATGTAGGATTGTGGAATGGGGTAATGGAATTATTGCGGGCCCCTATCTATTTGGAACGGTGAATAAATGTGTGAATTTGAGAACTGGTTTGCTATGTTACATCGACTCTGGAGTCTCCAGTTTAGGGCGCCGAACCCATGTCGATGCAACACTGATGCCGGATCCTGGAAACCTCTGGTCGGATATGACATAGTTTTGGAGATTGGGCTACTGTTCCAGAGAAGGAGAAAGGGAAGGAGGAGGAGGAGTTTGGGTTTCAAATAAGCTCTGTCCACCCAATAAATTATTAGGTTGGGTTTTAAAAAACCAATTTTTTGAGCCATAAAAGTGAACCAATTGTTTAAGTAGGCAATATGTATGTATGTAGTGTCTATAAATATAGATACAGTGCTAATGCCGTAATGAGTAGAACTTGGTCTCCCGCCGTGTCCATTGCTGGGCGGCGCAGTTCTTGCCTAATGGCTTGGGTGAGCTTTTGCGGCAAGGGGTGGTTGGATGTTATTCTCCATGGGTTAACCGGTGGTGGTTCTGTGGTGTGTGGAGGTGTTTTGCTGGTTGTTTCTGTCTTTAACGGTGGTCAGCGGCTGCTTGTTTAAATTTAACAGAAATGTAGGGGTAGGTTTAGGTTTCTTGGCTGGGCTTATATTGTTGTGTTTGGGCGTTTTAGGCCCACTGATGTATAGGGCTTTGCATTTTTACGTGTGTTTGGGCTTGTCCCAGTTGGCTGTATTGTCCAACTTTTTGTTGGATTCTGCTCTCCATTTCCCCTTAATAAAATTTTATTTTTGCTGATTAAAAAAACTAAGAAAAAAACTGAATTGCATTTGGGAGTTGTTAACTTAAAAGTGAATGATTGGTTACGTAATGTGTCTTGAAAACATAGATAAAATTTGATTTTACATTGCATACATCACACATGCTATATCCCATCCTGTGTTGTAATATTTAGCAGAGGCGACACAGATGTCCACCCGATCATGTCTTATGTTTGTGTGTTGTCCCTTGTTCATGGTTACAGGAGGGGATGATATGTATTCCTGGTATTATTAGGTTCTATTTCCATGCCTTTATACTAATGATATGATATTCCCACCCAATCATGTCATGTGCTAGTGTGTCCATTGTTCATTGTCCCAAGAGGGGATTATGATATGTGTTCCTGCCTTCCTGGTAACGCAAGTTCTATTTTCATATGCTCGTTCTGACTAAGTGTATACGTCATAGTCATTTCTATAGGTAGTCATATCTATTGGCATTCGTTCTTGATTTAGATACTGTGTATATTCTATGTAATTTTTGTGGCTTGCTGTCACACACACTCCAGAATCATATGTATCATTATAGTAGATGTCCTCACTCAGTCAAGGGGAATTTCCGAGCAATCATAAATTATATATTGTTATTGTTAGGATGTGTTGGTTTGAAAAGTGTTGAGGGCACCGATTTAGTTATCTTGCTGTTAAACAAGCGGAACTTCTTTTACATTGAGTATTTAAATGATTATCCCTGGGAGAAGTCTCATTTCCTGCATTTTATGCTGTGTTTGGATTTGAAATTTTTTTTGAAAAATAGTAGGGTTAATAAGTGGAGAGAGATAGAGAAATGTTGGAAGTAGGGAGAATCTATGGGGAATTTGGGGGTAATTTTTTGAAAAATGCTTTTGAAAAGTAAAGAGAACAGGGCATTTAGTTTCTTAAATCTTTGCATTTGGTACAAAGTTAAAGGCTAATGACAAAATTGAAGGTTTTCTATCGGAGGTCATTGATGCTGAAATTTGATCTGGGATCTTCAGTAGTTGTGTACTTTAAAAAATCAAGATTTCAAACTAAGGTCCTTCCTGAGGAGAGATGATTTGCTCTAGGGGCATGCCCCAAACCCCCTTCCAGCCACACGTGTGGAACTTATGCACTTGGTGGTAGTTCTCACACTAATGTGTGGCTAGGAGAGATGTTTGGGGTGCGCCCCAGGTGCACTGAATAAATTCCTTGTTGGGTGAAGTCTGCACATTTGGGAGATATGGTGCTACCTTTTATCCACAACAGGTTGATTGCTGAGGCTTTCCTATTAATGGAATAATTCTGCCCTTTTCACATCATCTTATTCTTGGCTCTGTTCTTCTTCCTGGAGTTTATCTTCTCGAAATTGTTTAGTGTTGCACGCAAATGGTGTCTCCATTTTGGTTCATGTATTTGTAGTTGTTAGCTGCCAAAAAATTTAAAATTCTAGTGTTATAGATTCTAATTGGCTTACGATACCATTTTCCATTATCATCTCTTTTGTTATTTCCCATAAGTTTTTGTCCTTCATATCACAGGTTGGTTGGGTTGTCCTGCATTTGGCCAGGAAATAGGTTGCATGATTCCTTCTAAAGTTCCACTTAGCGAATCCTTCAATGACTCTGTTCCTCCTGGTAAAAGATACTCTTTCAAGCAAGTGATTCATCAACAGAGAGTTTTGGGGAGAAAAGTAAGCAATGTTGTCCTTTCTTATCTTGGTTTTGCAAATCTAAGTTGTCACGTAATTTCTAACGTCAAGTGTCTTTCTCCTTTCTTTTTTTGGTTAGAATAATTGGTCCCCATGTAACTTAGATCATCAGAAGTGGGAATTATTCCCTTTAGATGTTCAATGAGAGATTCTATTTCAGCAGAAGAGTCTAACTAGTGACTATATTTGTATCCAATGTATTGATTTTTCAACCTTGAGGGGCTTCTAAACAAAGGAAAGAAGGGTCATAGTATTACTTACTAATATTTGATTCGAGATGCCTGGCATGTGAAATGAAGGATCTAACTTGGGGTGATAGAAGCAGCATGCTAACCAGTCATGCAATTTGCAAGCAATCCCTTCTAGGAAGCACTCTGAAGCAGTCTCTGACTTCATAAGTAATATGTTACTGCTATTTGAAACCCTTTCTAGGAGATTGACCTTCTTTTTCCTTTCAGCTTCTTAGGACTTCGTTACTGAAGAGGTTGGGATGTTGGGGTAGTTGAGGTAGAAGAATTTTTGAGAAAGAAGAGACTTCCCAGTTCCCGCACGAAGTCCAAACGGGTCATGTTGAAGTCTTTTATTGACTTCCTGATGGTTTTATGCAAGGCCGTTCTATGTAGGGGTCTTTCATATGCGCTGATTAATTTGAAAGAGGAAAATCGTGCCATAGATGTGTATTTATACCTAAAAATTAGCATCATGGATGCAATGGTAAATCTTTCAAACTTAAGATACATCTTGTAGACGAGTTTTTTTTTTTTGGGGCCTATTTAGTATAAAAAAGTTTGCTTTTGTTGCTTACCGGGAGTTAAAATCTAAATTTCCTTCACTGATGTTTCCAGCTTGGTTTAGTGATCGATCTTACAAATACTAGTCGTTACTATTCAGCATCAGATTGGAAGAAAGAAGGTATTAAGTATGTTAAGGTGGGCAGTGGTCTACTTAGTCAAGTTTTTTCCTTGTTATGATTTCTGAAAATTGAAAATGAAGTCTGTCTGACCTTTAACAATTGTTGTGGTGTTCAGATTCAGTGCAAAGGGCGTGATTCTGTACCTGACAATGAGGCTGTAAATTGCTTCGTTTATGAGGTAATTTTTCAGTATGACGTATCTATTATATGTTTAGCTCTATGGTTTGGTGAGGTTTGCCAGCTTTGACCATTTTCTCATATTTTTCCTTGACTGCGGATGACACTGTTATGAGGAGTGAGTTAGTAGAGGGAGAGAACATATATAATGTGTGAAGTATTGAGTTATTAATTGTGTCATAGATTTTGTGTTCAGCTGATAGTGACACTTGTCAACATGGGGTGATAGAGGGCTTATGCTTTATATTCCAGAGAACTAAAAGTTGAACTCTGTTATGCTTTGTTATTCTGATGTTTTGTGTAAAATAAATTTGTGTCTGCATTTTTTCAGATTGCACAATTTGTCTCCCGTCAGAAGCACTCGAAGAAATATGTTCTTGTCCATTGCACACATGGGCATAACCGAACAGGGTATATGATTGTTCATTATCTCATGCGGTCACTATCCATGTCTGTCACACAGGTCAGTTTTTTTTTCCCCCCTATTTCGTTTGGACTTTGGTTTTTTTGTTTCGCAGAAGCATTATACTTTGGAGTTATTTGGCTCCGGTGATGCAGGCAATTAGGTGTTTTGCTGATGCTCGCCCGCCAGGAATCTACAAACCAGACTATGTTGATGCCTTATACAACTTCTATCATGAAAGAAAGCCGGAAATGGCTGTTTGCCCTTCAACTCCGGAGTGGAAAAGATCTTGTGATCTTGATCTTAATGGTGAAGCGATGCCAGATGAGGATGACGATGGAGATTCTACTGCTCCTTTGCATGTACCTATCTACTGCATTATTTACATTGGTTTCCAGTTCATCATATCTGTTTCACACATTTGTAGGCAGATTTGATCTGAAATGCATCTATCCACAGCATTCTTTAATTGTTATATTTTTTGCACTGTTTAAGCATAGATGTTTCTAAGATTGGCCTTTGAGGCAAGAAGTTGGCTTTCCAGATTTTTTGTTTCTTTTTGCCTCTACATTTCATTAACAGTTGAAAGTACGTTGTCCATGGATAAGCACAGGCTTCGGTCTGTATTCAATTGGGGCATCCTTCTTTCTAAGTTTGTTATAGAAGTATAATGGATTGCTGGGCCCTAGTGTTGGTTATCGGCTACACACTCCAGATGCCTCCTTTTGAGCTAGTCAAGCAGGCATTGAACACAGACTGAGACTCTCATTCCACTTTGACACCAATTCTTGCACTTGGGGGCCCATTTCCTCTTAAATGGGTTTGCATGGTTGACTCACTCATTACTGCAACTAAATTTGCTTCTATATCTGTATCTTACCATAGTGAGGTAATCCGGCTGGCACTTGTGGATTTAGGGGCTGCATCAAGTAGGAATAGTGTTGCAGACCCTACGGTGGTAACACCCTACTCCTATTACCGGGGTCTTCCGAGTAAGATTTGTAACATGTCCACAGGGACTTTGTCACACCAGATGTCCTGCATTAACTTTCCCTGCTCCAGCTCCAACTTCCCTTGCTCTACATGACTTATTTGGTAATATATGATACGATATTTGAAATAACCAGTTTCAACCCTTTTCGTTCTTTCAAGATTGTCTATGTCTCTTGTCTCTTGTACTTTTGGAAAACTGTGTGATTGGGATGGGAGGTAATTCTTTTGCGCTCCAGTCTTAACATGTCTTTGATTTTTCAGGAGAATAATGAGGTAGATGCGGTAGATGCTGTAATGACAAATGATGATGTTTTGGGAGATAGTATACCTTTCGACCAGCAAGAGGCATTGCGGCAGTTCTGCTATCAAGCACTGAAATTGGGTACAGGGGTAGGAATTCCAAAAGCATCACTTCCATTTTTTATATTTGGGCTCATTTACACTCACATTATCTCTCTATTTTTTGGTGAGTTTTTAAGAAATCCCGATTATGGTACATGTTTAATAAGTATCTTTTTGAAGATGAAGTTTGAGTTCTAGATTTTACAGCATGATTAAAAATTTAGACTTGATTTTTCTTACTTGTGCTATATTTATCTTTCCTGTCTCAGTTTAGAGGAAACTCGCAATTTCCAGGTTCACACCCAGTTTCACTTAACAGGTACAAATCTTTTTGCCCTCAACCATGATTATGGAACGTTAGTGCCGGTATTCTGTTAATTCAGTGATATCAGTGTATGTTATTAGTTAAGCTTCTTAAAGTGTCATGGCCAATTTGTTTTTCTGTCTTGGCATCTCGGTGCATTGAGTCTGGGACTCTGGGCATTTTTATCTTTGATGAAGTTGGTAAAAATCGTTGGCTATAAGATGAGGTCTCACTCATGACGCTTCAAATTTTGCATTCAATGCACCATTTGGAGGGGATTGTCTTGAAGGCTGCAACGGAAGCCACGCTGTAGTCGGTTGGATAAGTGAACAATGTAAGATGTTTAAGTCTAAGTATTGTCATTACTTTTTGAACTAAGACCTACTTTTGGCAAGAATGAAATCCCTCCACAAGGTGTTCTCATGTGAAGGTTTCGTTCGGTGGTTTTGAACAAGCCATGTATATTAGCATAATACATGCAAGCATTTTTGTTGTTGATGCTGTACGTGTGCTGTGATGAAATATTTCACTGTATGCTTATTTGATGTGGCCAATCCACACTTTCTTAGTTAAAAAGCTGTTGAAAACACCCTCTTCGTCTCTGATGTCTAATCTCTAATCTAGATATTTTTATTTTGAAAAACACTTAAAACCAATACCCCTATTGTTGTCAGAGACTCAGAGGGCTTGAGGTTCTTTCTATCAAAGGCTTCCATGTATCTGTATAAAGATATTGGTCTTGATTTGAGTACAAATGCGGCCATGTGATTGTGGTTATTGTGAGCTAAACCGAAAGGCTAGAGGAGCCCTGAAAGTAATCCGGAATAACCAATGAGATAATGAAGGCTTGGGTCGCCGAAGAGGGTTGGAGAGAACCCAAGGCAGATCCTAGTCCTAGAAAGAGAGAGAGCGGCAGTAGAGGGAGACCAAGAGATTCGAATGGATGCCTAGAGATAAGGGGGTTAGGTTACGAACAACCTGTTATGATAACGCAAGTGCCCTTAAATGAGGGGGAGACACCCCCGAAGGATGACTAGTCAAGGGGTACGTGCCATGTGATCAAGCTGAGGTCAACCTCTATGGCATGAAGGACTAGACCTAGTATCACAAGTCAAAGGTGATTGGAGCTGAAGCTAGTTGACAAAGGCCAGGTGGCTAGATAGAAGGTAGGTAGAGCCATGCGATGTCTAGACCCTAGGCCTGATGTTCTATTGATTAGAAGTCAGTGGTATGAGGGGCTTTGTATCATGCGACCTTGGGGGCCGCATGACTGTCAAGTGGTAGGTAAGGGTTGACTTCTCAGGTTTCAATGGGTAGGTACTAAGACGCCTAGACACGAATACGGGATACGGATATGACGCGACACGGACACAGACACATCATTTCTCCGAAAATTAGGACACGGACACATCGGGGACACGTCAATTGTAAAGTGTATTTGTATTTGTATTATAGAGGTAAGCTATGATTTCATATAAACGTCGGAGACATTTTAATGTGTCCTTAGCATGTTTCAAGAGTGTTGCCAACATGTTCTAGAGTATCCACAATGTGAAACTAAAAGAAATAAAGTAAAATCATTAGACAAGTATTTAGGCATGTTCAATATGTGTCCGGAGAGTATTGTATCATGTGCGTGATTGACACATGTTGGACACGGATACGTGAGGCTGGTAGACGTGTCCCTGCTTCTTAGGGTACGTATGATACGAATCTCAAGGAAGGTTAACCTTCGGTCAGCAAATCTGTCTCTCTAAGACTAGTCTAAGACGTAACTCTTTAGGAGAGTTCGGACCTTCAGACGACCCCTTAAGTTCAAGCCTCCATTCCACGATCTTCCTTTGGTCCCGAGTGACTTGGGCCCTACCTCAAACCCAAGTATGAGCCGTCGACCTCAGGAGTGGGTTGTCTCATTCATGAACTTAAATGATCTCACAAATTTTTTCTGATGTGAGCATGTTGAGTATGATGTTTTATTCATACATCCAGGAAAGTATGAATCAGGTTTGTTGTTAGATCACCAAATGTCAAGCATAGTTATTCAATGGCCCCCAAAATGTATATCAAGAATTGAATACTCTTCCTCATGTGCAACCTCATCCTGCATGTGGAAATGCAAATCACAGGGTATGACTTGAACGCCAATCCTTGCCCAACCCATGTTTTGATACCATGTTACAGCATCTGTTGTCCACAAAGCCAAAGTACACTTCTTATGTATATAGTATTTTCGTTATTGAATTTTCAATCCTGGGTTTAGTCTCTCTGTATACTATTATGTGACAAATATTTCCGGCTTGCAGGGACAACCTACAGTTGTTAAGGCAACGCTATTATTATGCAACATGGAAAGCGGATGGAACACGATACATGATGCTAATTACCATGGATGGTTGTTACTTAATTGATAGAAATTTTAATTTCCGAAGGGTCCAGATGAGATTTCCTTGCAAAAGCGGCAATGAAGTACGTATGCGTTTCTGCTTAGGAAGGTTTTTGGCCTTTGAAGCATTTTTAATAGCATTTTCCTTGTTTATGATCACCAATCTGATGTAATTACAATCTTCTTTGAAGGCTTTAGCTGAGAAAACTCACCACTATACTTTACTTGATGGGGAGATGATAATTGATACTTTGCCAGACTCACAGAAGCAGGAAAGAAGATACCTGATTTACGATCTCATGGCTGTTAATCACGTCTCTGTTGTAGAGGTTAGAATATGAATTCAGATATTTGATGCAATCAAGGATGCTTCTAAATCTTATTCTTGCATGAATGTGTTATAACATTCTTTGCCTAAGTTACTCTCTGACAAACTTTTGATAGACGTTACTTGTATTTCGATGATCCGTGAGAGATGGCACTGGCAGTGCAATTTTAGTGTCTGAATTTGGCAATCACGTCTGCTAACCCGCTTGTGTCCAATTGGATTAACTGCGCATGCACTGGCTTGATATTTCATACTGTAGTTAGTTCTCTATCTGTTTTGCTGATATGTAAAGTTACAGTGTTCACTTATGCAGTAGATCCGTTAACCTTGTGCCATAGTGATTGAAGCCATGATCCTCTGATTGTTTATAGACTATGCTAGATAAGTTAGATCAGTTTTTTTTTGATTTTTTTATTTCTATAGAATTTATATCATTTTTTTTGGTACTTAACGCAAGAGATGTAACATGCATGGCCTAGATACGTGAGCGATAATACTTCATGGCATAAAATTTCACCATTTCTCTTATACATTGGGAAGCGATTGGTAAAAGCAATATGTAACACTCAGGCTAACTTCATGCAGTATTGTATGGTTCTTATCCCATCATTGAAGCCTTGTGTTTTATTGTTTTTAAAATTCTTTGGCAATTGTGTGATTAGCAAATCTTTGCAGCGGCCCTTTAATGAACGGTGGAAAATGCTTGAGAGAGAAGTGATCGAACCTCGGAACTACGAACGCCAACATATATACCAGAGTAGAAATCCGAATTACAGATATGACTTGGAACCATTCAGGGTAAGTTTTGAGTACACGGACAAGTGTTTATGACTAAGTTGATTTCTCAACTGGGAATGGCTATTGATTGCCTTCAGTGATTTATCAGGTTAGGAGAAAGGATTTTTGGTTGCTCTCTACTGTTAACAAGCTTTTGAAGGAATTCATTCCAAGGCTTTCACACGAGGCAGACGGTCTCATTTTTCAGGTACTTGAGGTTTACATGCAGTGATACGTGCATGAAAGTCAATAGCTGCTAATATAACGAAGTTTGCTGGTCCATGCTTCTTCATTACCTTGAAATATAAAGTTGTTGTCCAAACATTTTTATTTGCCAAATGTCTGTGGGTGTGCAAAATACTGATCTTTACTTCATACATATGGAAGTAATAAGCACTGCTGGATTTGATTTTACCTAATATTCACGAGATAGTTTCTTAGTGGCTTGTTTAGTTTATTGAGTTATCTTTTTCTCCTCGTTTCAGGGCTGGGATGACCCCTATGTTCCACGAACGCATGAAGGCCTCTTAAAGTGGAAATATCCCGAAATGAACTCAGTTGACTTTCTGTTTGAGGTTGTATTTACAACTTAGAATTGATACTACCTAGAGTTGGTATCTTTCTGTATCCTATTTCTCCCCCTTTCTTTCAACTAAAAACTTTGTTTTCCATACGTACTTGTCTTAACAGAGAGTTGATGATCGCCAGCAACTGTTTTTGCATGATCGAGGGAAGAAGAAGCTGATGGAAGGGAACAGAGTCAAATTTAGTGGTTGGTGGATTTCTCCCTGTTCTATATCCTTTTTTTCTTTTGCTTTGGATTGTTAACAAAATTGCCTGCAGTTTTTGAGCATTCATTGCTGTTAAAATTTGATGCTCTTAAAATACCACCATATTAATATGGCTAGAAGAGTAGCAACTTAAACAAATTGGTGCTGAACATGAAACTTATGTATTGAACTGTTATGAAGGTAATGATCAGTCAAGTATCCATTATATGTCTATTCCCTTTTATCTTTTTGTCTCAAGTACTGAGGTTAAGGTTTGAATTCGCATGGGAAATTTGGTACCTAGTAAAGAATTTGGTACTTTATAGCTGGATGTATTATTGAGGAATCTGTTAAGTTGCTTGAGAATCCACTTTGGAGCTGGAGTCTACATAGAAGTCAACTCAGGATCACATGGTGTCATGGTTTGCACCAACCCGCACCCCCCCCCACACAAACAACCCCCCCCCCCCCCGGTTTGCAATAGTGTGCGCTGCTACAAACATATCATGTTTCTCTGCACATCTTGCCTATCTGTGATTGAAGTTGGCTTTTAAAGTGTTCTTTTATCTAACTAGTTGTCTAGTTGTTGCCTATAGGCATGTGTTTCATTAAACAGCTCTCTAAGGAACTTAGAAATTTTATATAGTGGATCAACATGCTTACAAAAGCCTTAAAACACAATATATACATTCGATTGCCCAGTTCAATTGTCACAGCTTGCACTCGTTTGAGTCTTGGAAGCGTTTCCTCTTTCATGCTGCTGAATTTTTTTTGGGAGGGGTGCTCTTTCTTTCAAGTCCCTTGAAGTCATTACCATTTGGTTGCTTCATTTATTTCATGTATGTTAGGAAAAACAACTTCCAGACTTCAAAGTATTACATTTACGATTAAGGGGGCTTGTAGCTTTTATTAAAGATGAGTTTGTATCAACTATGAAATATGTTGGGCTTGATATCTTCATTTTTATTCTGAGACTCCGGCACTTGTTTTTTTGTTTGTTTTTTGATCGGTACCGGCAATCGGTGTTTAATATTTTCTTTGATTGCTTTTCTGGTCCTATGTTTCTAAGTTGGTCGAACATTCCTTCGATTCTAATTTTTCATTTTCGGTAAAAGGAGATATCACTGAAAATCAACAAATATAGTACAAAGGACAGACTTCAACAAACAAAACAAGAAACTAGGTTATTTAATTTGGTCGTTCATTTACTTGATTTACTTGCAAATGGTTTGCAGATGATTCTGATCCTGCCTCTTTCTCGGGGAAGATCATCGAATGTTCATGGGTTTCAGAGGAAGACATATGGGTCTGTATGCGCGTAAGGACAGATAAAGCTACTCCGAATGATTTCAATACCTACAAGAAGGTTCTCTTCATTGCCCTCACCCGCTAGCAGTTGTTTTTTCTCAAATTCATTTGAAGTAAACAAAGGTGCTTTTGGGTTGTAACAGGTGATGCGAAGCATAAGGGATAATATAACCGAGGAAGTGTTGTTGAATGAGATTCACGAGATTATTCGCCTTCCCATGTATGCTGATAGGATACGTAACGATAGCAAGGCCCATCACCACTCTAATACAGCTCGGCGTAGGTGAGAAGCAAGTGAGGAGCAACCGTAGTCAAGATATTGAAGACTGGTTTAACGGCCATATTTTCAGAAACAGTCACCAAGATTAGGATGTAATTACCAATTAGGTACCTTAGTTAGATAGCCTTGTAACTTGTGCTACGCTGGTGAGATGTATGATCCAGTTGGTACACTTTAGTCAGTAGTCCTTAATGTTAGGCCTCTTGGGACTTTTCTTTTTAATACTAGCAATAGGATCAGTGTGTACATAACTAGCATTATCAAGTTCTTCTCTTCTTTTACTTAGTTGTCTGTAAGTTGTCTAAAAAGTTAGCCATTTTCAAGAGCCTAAGCTTCATTAAGAAGTTTTCGCACACCTTCCACCTGTGAATATAATTCCAACGAAACTCCAAGTAGTTTCTCCTATTTTACCATTGTCTAAACTTCTCTGGAAAAGAGTAACTGCTGCTGCTCCTTTCTTTCAGTGTCTTATCTAATTTGCTCGCGACATGTCTGGACATTTTAGATTGGTTTAAGGTTATGGTGAATGCTCGAGTATAAGAGGGATTTGGATGAAGTGATATACTATTTGCTGTGTTATTTTTGGATCATGGTGAGGGTAGCAATGGTGAATTTGTCAGTGGATTGGATTAGCATCTTGTGTATAGAACGAGTATCGAAGGCTATTGATAAATTTTTTATTTTGAGGGCATAAATTGCGCGGGACAATGTAATGCAATGAAGATTTTGCCTTATGTTTTTGCTATAACTAGCAGTCAACCGCTCAACCTGTACAATGTATGAAAATTGAAAGTTAATAAAATAAAAAGATTTACGGACATGTTTGTCCTAAATGTTTTGATGACGCAAATGATTCAAATGGTTATGTTCTTGATATATTTGACTCGGGGTAACATCACCAATTGGGCTGCGTTTTGCTACACTTTTCAACATTTTACTCCACCAAAATTAAATCCAGAGTCCAATAATGCTTTGGAGAAGGGCAATAGGGTAACTTCGGAAATCAACTTACCTAGGCAATTGGATACTAGAGAGAGGCATAATAGACCTTTTAAATACACACATACAATACCCAAACTTCCGATGTGGGAGCCAGCTCAACTGACGCAGGCTCAAGAGCCTCGCCACTAAAGAGTGGCACCACGACGGAGGGCCCAAGGATCTGCACCAGAGGTCAAGCACCCAAACCACAATGGGTGGGCGAGACTTGGTTGCCTTGGAGGAGAGTAAGAGAGTAGTTTCATATACTAACTCACCCAGACAATTGCTGACTAGGGAGAGACATAATAGACCCCTTAAACACACACACACACAATATCCAAACTATCGATGTGAGAGCCGAGTCCAATAATGCTACATACGCAACTTTTTACCACAACTTACCACACCTATTGTGTATTAAAAGTCCAAAAAGAAAAAATGCCTGAACAAAAAGATGAGCAGTTGTGCTTGCTGCGGTAAAAAGTTATGTCTTGAAAAATGTTTTCTGCCTGAAACAAATAGAGCGCTGAGAGCATTTGCATAAAAAGCACAAATCTATGAACCGGTATAAAATATAGACACAAATAATAAGTTTAAAAATACGAATGCAAATCAACAAAAAATATAAAAATGTGGACAATATTTTTACAAGGTGTTACAGTAAATTTGAGGCAACGATTTTCACACCCCGCGTTTATCCATTGGCATTATTTTTTTTGTCCATATTTTTATTCATCGGCATTCTTTTTGTTATTTATATAGTATGATTTTCATGCTCTTTTTTTTTTAATTGATTATATTCTTTTAATTTTTATTTATGAGAAAGTAGTACTAAATTCACGAAGGGGCATATATTGTGCAGAGTTGTAAACTGACTGCGGTGCATTACCCGGAGACTCTATTACTAGAGTCCTAAACTCTCCGTTCTCTCTGTCTCTCTCTCTCTCCACCCAGATCCCTACAGAAACCCCAGCAAGGGTTTTCCATCTCAACTTATACGAATCGAATCACAACAAATTGATAAACAAATTAGGCCTCTGGGCTTCATCTGATCCACCATTACAACAAATCACGACGATCTTATGAGGAAGACTAGCGTTTTCTTGAGTTGCTTCTTCCTCGTTGCTGCTTCCTCGTGCTTCGTCCGCGGCGTCTCGGAATCGAATACGGACGAGACGAAGAAGAACAAGTTTCGGGAGCGAGTGGCTTCCGACGATTCACTTGGTTACCCTAACCTGTAAGTTTTATGCATCATTATATATCAAACGGTGTTTTTTTTCTGTTATGGCTGCTGAGAAAAGAGAAGTTTGGAAAAAAATGAAGTAACAATTCGGTGTGGGCAGGATTTGTAGTTAGCAGGGCCCGAACTACTTGTATTTCTACATTGATAGCAACAATTATCTCCTCATACAACTTACATGCTAGGTCTGGAGAAGAGACGAGATGGTGCATTTATACGTAGCCGTAAGCGATCCAACAAAAATCGTAACTTGGCAATTTAGAGGGCTTTTCCACACTACACATAGATAGGGATTTGGAGAACCTTTTCACCCAAGCGACTTGCAGGGGCCAATTCCACAGAAATTTTCCTAATTAAGCTGAAAAACTAGTACAACTAACGAGAATGTTTAGAGTTTTGCAAAGGCCTGGGAACCCCGACACCCCCTTGTGTCCACCTTGGGTGTGAGGCATGTGGGGAGTGGTTGAATTGACTTCCTTGATTTGGAATTCGAATTTGAAAAAGTAGTGATAAGCTGTTATTCCGTTGTTTTTTTGATCAAGTGTAGTGATGATTTATTATATTCATATTGAACTAGTCAGGAAACGTGGAAAATGAATTGTTTATGTTATGGTGTAGATAGGTTGGATGTAGTGGTGGATGCAAGATTTATACTCAGCGGAATAACAAATTCGTGTAATTATGAATTGAAAATAAAAAGCATACTATGTAAGAACATCTCCTGCCCTTACTCAATATTTACTCACATTTGAGTAAAATTTAGAGTAAAAGCTTCGTTTGATATGGAGCACTTCAATGGGTAAAGTTAAATGAAAGCATAAGTTTGCGTAAAAGCTTCATTAATGGCATAGTTGTAAAATTGAGAGGGAGGAATAGCCTTGAGTAAAACTCAATTTGATATGGGTGTGAATCAAGGGTTGGAGTAGGTTTTTTGGGGTTTTACTTAGATTTTGGTTCTGAGTTTAAAATTGAGTGAGGGCAGAAGATGATCTAACTATATATTTTTACTTGTTAGGTATGAGAAAGAGACTCTTTTTTTGTATAGGCTTAGCCGCTGATTAATTTTATAAATAAGACCAACAAATAGTTGACAACTTTGAATGTTAGGGGTTTCCCCCCCACATATATAAGAATTTTAAGAAAATATTTCACCCAAAAGGACTTCAAAAACTAGCATAATTAGTGAGAATATTTAGAGTAGTGCAGGGGACCAGGCACCCCCTTGGGCCGGCCAGTGGTTTGGTTGTTTTAATTGTGTGTGAGTTAGTTGCATGGCTTCAAGGTGTGATTGTTATACTTATTGTAATTGTGGGTTTGTGTAGGGACGAGGATGAATTGTTGAATACTCAATGTCCACAAAATTTGGAGCTGAGATGGCAGACAGAAGTTAGTTCTAGCATATATGCGACCCCATTGATAGCTGATATAAACAGGTGAGAAGAAGATGATAAAGTTTCCTTTCAAGCATTTTATTTGACAAGTTTTGATTGATTATTTATGCGATCTTACATATGTTTTTTTCATTCATTTAATTGGTTTTTTGCCTCTTCATTTGTTTTAGTATAAATTTCTGATTTTCACGAAACAAATCTAGGAATAGACGACCAATTTTTTTTTTATCATAACTATTAGAGTTAGTTAAGAAAGCATTTTGATGTAACCCAAAACCTCCCTCAGTTTGTTGGTATGGATGTAATACGAGTTGTTTGTTATGCTTGCTTATTACATGAGAAAATTAACATTTACAAGCTAAATTAAACCAGGCACCATAATAATGAACGACTACAAGAGCTACAAGCTAATGTTGGACCCATGACCTATAGGCTTTAGTACTTCTTGTTGCATCTGCGTGAGCCGTGCACCATTCCTCGCGCTTAATTAACCACACATTAGCTCCTTAACCTGCTAAGCTCGTCTTTTGAACCCATCAGGATGTTTTAAACACTTGAATAGTTATTTGATTGCTTACAGGAAAATCGATCTTTAGTTTGGTAACATATGGTTTTGCTTATGTTCTACAAGCTTATTTTGGTCCTCCAGTATATCCATTCCCGATGGAATTACCCAGGGTGAACAAAACAGGAAACATCGCATCAGCATTCTCCACTAGCATACATCAAGCTGCTTCTAGGACCTCTCTTAATTGGCCTTGTCCCCGCTAGAACATCTACTAACAAACTTTGGAAAGGATTTGGCTGGGCTTTCTGGCCCAAGAAGGCCACTTGAGCAGCTATAGTCCGAAGTGGTCCTTTGAGGCTACGCTCGACGGACACCTATCTTGGCCTACTTTCACTGATTGGACCTTGCTCGTCTTTGTTTGCAGTTACACTAGTTATAAATAACTCAACTTGTCAAAACATATGACAGCTGAATTTGGCAGTTTTAACAAAGTATTTTTTTATGGCATTGTTTTAACATGTTCCTTACTAAGACACATCCAAGCTTAAAGAGAAGTACCCTTTAAATTTTAAAAGATTGGGTCCGTAAGAGAAACCATCTATCTCCATTGAATTAAAAGTGTATATAGGGACTGTTATTTTTACTAAACTAAAGCATTATGTGGAAACCTGCTTTTTTCCTTGACTATCACTTTCATTAATCAAGGATTCAAACTGGTTTATGTTCACGCACAATCTTCGTCGTCTTCTATCTTTTTCTCATTCTTTCCTTTTCCTAGTTTTTGTTACGTATTTGACTATCATACTCTTGTTTTATATGTCAGTGATGGAAAGCTTGACATAGTTATTCCCTCTTTTGTTCACTACTTGGATGTCTTGGAAGGCTCTGATGGAGATAAAATGCCAGGTATGGCTTGTGTAAGCCTGTGTTATGGTATTAATTTTCCTGCTTAATACATCGTGGTGACTGAATTTATTCAGCTAACTGGTTTCTATTCTAGTGAGGAGTAGAATCTTGTGGGAAGTGTTAACTATTTCTTGTCTTTTGGGTCTTTGTAGGGACTTCTTTTAATGAGATTCTTTTGTTTTTTGTTTCTGGAGATTGGAGAGCAGCGTGTGATATATAACTTGATTCCTTTGTTTTGTTTGTATTGTGGTGGCTTGCGGTCCTTCAATTATTTTGGACTCTTCCTTTTTCTCTTTAATGAAATATCTATTTGTTGCTGGTAGTGAAAAAGGAGAGAAAGGCATTTAAGGAACACTTATATGTTCTGTTGAGTAGTTTTACCCTCTATGGAGAACATTTTATCACTTAAAACATAATTCATCAGGGTGGCCTGCTTTTCATCAGTCTACTGTACATTCTAGTCCCCTCCTATACGATATTGACAAGGATGGTGTGAGAGAAATAGCTCTGGCTACTTACAATGGCGAGGTGCTGTTTTTCAGGTACTCTTATTTTAATTCGAGTGGTTAGTTGTTTTCGGTATCAAAGAGTTACTGTAATTGGGTTCCAATGTGTGTAGAATGAAGAACAGTTCAAGTTATTCTTGTGTAGGGTTTCTGGCTACATGATGTCAGATAAATTAGTGATACCCCGGTTGAAAGTGAAACAAGATTGGTATGTGGGTTTACATCCAGACCCAGTAGATCGTTCTCATCCAGATGTCGATGATGACCTACTCGTCCAGGAGGCTCTTATGAATTCAATGAATCGTAAGTCATCTTCGGCAAATATGCCCTAATGTATATGCAATTATTTGTTCTTTAATTCAATTCTTAGCTTTTGTCTTTGTCAGATAATTTGCATCTGTTCTGTCTCATCATCTGAGATGTCAGTATAATATTGACTTGGTAATTTTTAATGCAGTTTGATGAATTTGATTGGTATCAGGCTATGTTGGTACATATTAAGAACAAAGTCCATGCGGTTTTTAGTTTTGGTTTTATTATGAGTTTCATTGTTTATAATATAGTGGACCGTCTTTCATTTGAATCACGAGTTGAATATCTCGTAACACACATCACGTTTTATTTACTTGATATTGATGCAAGTGAAGATGAACACTTTAAAGGCTTGTTCGCGTTTCCTCTAGATAGAACTATAAAAGAAAATTTGTGACAGTTTAGTTCTTTTCTTTTGAGATTTTGTTGCAGGTCTAACTATTTGAAACTTTTCAAAGACATTTAAGTCTTAGACATGCCCAGAGTCTCTTTACTTTACTGGGATGCAGGCGTCCTGGTGATATCATTGGTTAATAGGTGCCAATTGCAGTCTTTTTCTCATGGTTGGTGATATCATTGGTTAATAGGTGCTGATTGCCGTCTTTTTCTCATGGTTGGTTCCTGTATTTGTTAACAAATGTTTAGTGATTGATGCTTTCATAGAGTTTCATGGAAGCCAGCAATCCCCGTTTCTATCTTTTCATTGGGTGCAAGATTGCTATTGAACTCGTAAATGAGGATCATATGAAGTGCTCTTCTTCTATTCACGACTAAATCAGGAACTGTTGGGTACCTTTGTAGGGACTAATGAAAGTCAAACTGGATCAAACAACTCAAATTCAACAGCAACAGAAGCTCAGGCTCACACAGTGGATGCAACCGATGTAGGGAAACAAGGGAAGAAGAATGGTAGTCATGTCGAAGCAGAAATTAAGTTGCCAAGCATGGAGAATAGTACTTTAGACTCTAGATCAGCAGAACCCATCAAGGAAGAGAATGCAACTAATAGTAGAAGACGCCTTCTTGAAGATGGTGCCTCAAAAGGGTCTGAGGTGAGTGGTTCTGACTCCAAAGCTAATGCCAATGGAGATGTTCATGAAGCAACTGTGGAGAATGATCAAGGTTTGGAGACAGATGCTGATTCATCTTTTGAGTTATTTCGAGATAGCGAGGAGCTGGCTGATGAGTATAATTATGATTATGATGACTATGTGGACGAATCCTTGTGGGGAGATGAGGAGTGGAAGGAAGCACAACATGAAATTATGGAAAATTTTGTGAACGTCGACGCACATATCTTGTGCACTCCTGTAAGTGTATTGGAAGATGGAACTTTCCATTAAAGATGCTTAAAAAATGATTGTGAGGCATGATTGAAGTGGTCTTTCTTGTTTTCATCAGGTAATTGCCGACATTGATAATGATGGGGTCTCGGAGATGATTGTTGCGGTGTCTTACTTTTTTGATCATGAGTGAGCTCCCCTCCTTTAACTATGTAATGCTTTTCTTTGCATTCCGCTATGTCATTCCTGGCTGGTTAGATTTTATTTCGTTTAGGCAACTTGCAACTTCTGATGTTCCCAAGCAGGTCTTTTATATGATTTATTAGAACTTAGTTTTACGATATGGGAAATTTTCTTTTAAATCAAATTCCTCTAGTTTTTGGGTTTTTAAAGTGTCCTTGTGGTCCATTTTATGGGTTAGGGTACAGGATCTCATTTTCTATCTTATTGACATAACTTGAGCTAAAAAAGTTTTGACTTGAGAGCATACATTTTAGAGATTTTCAAATAAAACTGAGTGTTTTTTTCATCTGTAGTCCTCAGGTAGCTCATTGTCCAGCTTATTTCCCAAACCCATTTACTGAGTGTTTTTTTCATCTGTAGTCCTCAGGTAGCTCATAGAAGGCATTATCAGGTAGTTGTAAGTTGAGATAAGCTTAGTTAACTCCTTTGGTTGATTTCCTTTGTCAAAAGATTAGTTCAAGTTTTGAAAATGCTATTAACTGCAAATGCTAGACGTAGTGTATGAACTGATTATGCTTTTCTTCTGCTGATATTAGTGAGATGCTTCAAAAATTTTGTTTGTTTCCATTGTAAATTCCATTTTCTTTTCTCTCGCTGCAAATAATGGCAGAAGACGACTTTGTCTGCCGTGTTTTTCAACTAACTAATTGTAAGTGGCCAGGTACTATGACAACCCTGAGCATTTAAAGGAACTCGGTGGAATTGAGATTGGGAAATATGTAGCTGGTGGTATTGTCGTTTTCAATCTTGAGACAAAGCAAGTTAAATGGAGTGTACAGCTAGATCTAAGTACGGATACTGAAAAATTTCGTGCATATGTATATTCTTCCCCAACTGTTGTTGATTTGGATGGTGATGGGAACCTGGACATTCTCGTCGGAACTTCTTATGGCTTGTTCTATGTTTTGGATCACAAGGGTAATCACCCAGACTACTTCTACTGCATCATTATTTTCTTATTCTAGACTTAATGCATGTAGTATGGTCTAAATATTTCTCCAGAGGTTTTTCTATTAGTATGTTTACGACGATGTCAGAGATCTGCATATTGTTCAGTGTTAATGCTTGACAATAACTACCACAAATAATGTTGCTCTTATCCAATGCAAGGGCACCTCGTTTCCTTTTTTTTTTTTTTGCATCTGAACAAACAGAGCCTCTAATTTCTGGGTCTTTAAGAAAATATTCTCCTTGCTTGTTGAGCTTGAGCATACTAGAGTGCACCACCTTGCCCACTGGCTGCTAGGTCTAAGGATGGCTAGTTCCTGGTGCTTGTCATTTCTTCTAAGCCAACTGTCTTTGGGTTCAATTTAATTCACAGATACTTTTCAGAATGAGAGTTGTGATACTGAAGAGAAAATTCACAGAGATAACTAATTGAGTTGACACCATCTGTCGTTCGTTTAGTGTTGAATTTGCATACATGGCACTTGCCAAAAGATTGATGTAGTGGATGGATGGTTTTGTAACTGCCTATGTAGCACGCACGTAGACACGGACATGGACACAGATATGGGCATGGGACACGGGAATTCTATAAAAATGGGGACATTGATTGTCGGCCACAGTGGGGGACACGGCAATATTAATCGCATATGATATAAAAATGTGGATGGATGGTTTTGTAACTGCCTATGTAGCACGCACGTAGACACGGACATGGACACAGATATGGGCATGGGACACGGGAATTCTATAAAAATGGGGACATTGATTGTCGGCCACAGTGGGGGACACGGCAATATTAATCACATATGATATAAAAATGTGTGTATTTTTTCCGTGCTTAAGACATGTATATTGTTACATACTTGGGCTCAATTCTCCTAAACTTTTTGTCGAAAACATTTTTCGGTATTTTTTAAAAACTTTTCATAACTTTTTGTAGAGCTTTTCATCCCAAGTTATGGGGTTAATCATTTGTCTCAATGAGAGATAAATATAAAAATGTGGGCCGATTTAAAAAAAAAAATCATATAAGACGACACTTTAGACCAAAAAAAAAAGACATCTGTTTGGTATTTTTTTCATCTTTAGTGAACTTGTTTTTGCTTTTGTTCATAATTTTGTACTTTTTAGACTCCTCTTGTCAAGATGGATAATTAATCCAAAAAATATGATGCGAATCAAACAAAAATTCAGAGAAGACGAAATTAACTTACAAAACGAAATACGCGAAAAAAGTTAAACAATGGAGCTGTATATATACAGAGATATATGGCTACACTGTTTTATAGGCACATAGTAAGAGATACACATATATGCTGATATATACCGCTATATATCATTTATACACCCATACACTATATATACACCCGCGGCGCGGGGGGGGGGGGGGGGGGGGGGGGGGGGGGGGGGGGGGGTGGGTGGGAGTGGGGTGGGGGTGGTGGTTGTTGTGGATTCAATTGACTGATTCTTGATCTAGAGTTTCAAGAATGCCTTTTCCCCCTCTTATTGGCTTCCATCGATGAGTTAGGATAGATTATATTGACTTAATTACACTACAATTCTAATATTTACAATATTAACGTATTTGTACCCCCCACCAAAAAAAAAAAAAGGAGGAAGAAGAAAAAGAAAGAAAGAATGTATAACAAGTCTAACCCCGCCATGTCCCCTGCCAAAATATGAACTTAATTTAAGGGGTACTGCGTGTCCCTGTGTCCTGACAGGGATACTGTGTCCTATTGGAGTGTTGGTGCTTCATAGGTAACCGTGTTTGATACTGTATCTGCACTGATTCAGGCAAGGTGAGGGAACACTTTCCTCTTGAAATGGCTGAAATTCAAGGAGCTGTAGTTGCAGCTGATATCAATGATGATGGCAAGATTGAATTGGTCACTACCGACGTACATGGAAATATTGCTGCGTGGACTGCTCAAGGAAAAGAAATTTGGGAAACACATATCAAAAGTCTTGTTCCACAGGTAAGATGTAGTATCTTATTCCCTTTAATTTGGTTGCTGTGTGGATTGGTAATTTGAAACCATAAAAGTGATCTCACGCACATTATCCGCGTCCTTAATAAATACTTTTGTTCTCCTAAGGGACCCAGCATTGGTGATGTAGACGGGGATGGCCGTACTGAAGTTGTAGTCCCAACGCTGTCGGGGAACATATATGTTCTAAGTGGCATGGATGGATCGGTTGTACGTCCTTATCCCTATAGAACTCATGGGAGAGTGATGAATCAAGTTCTTCTAGTTGACTTGAGCAAACGTGGGGAGAAAAAGAAGGGTCTGACTTTGGTTACTACATCGTTTGATGGTTACTTGTACCTGATAGATGGACCCACATCATGTGCTGATGTAGTGGACATTGGTGAAACTTCGTAAGATCCTTTCAATCCTTTAATCACCTCAACACATCAACTCTTCTATTTTTGATCTGAAACTCAGCTGAAATTTGAAATGTTAACATGACAGATATAGCATGGTATTGGCAGAAAATGTTGATGGTGGAGATGATCTCGACCTTGTCGTGACAACAATGAACGGCAATGTTTTCTGTTTCTCCACCCCAGCTCCTCATCATCCCATCAAGGCAGAATGGAACTTTTATCTGATTTGTTCTTGTTATAATCACATCCATAGTAACTTCATGTATAAGTGGATTATAAGTTTTTGTACATTTTCAGGCATGGAGAGCACATAATCAGGGACGGAACAACGTTGCTAATCGCTTCAATCGTGAAGGGGTTTATATTTCGCCTTCTTCCAGACCTTTCCGTGATGAAGAAGGCAAGAGTTTCTGGGTTGAAATTGAGATTGTAGACAGATACAGGATGCCATCTGGGTCCCAAGCGCCATATAATGTCACTGTAAGATGTACCCTCCTACCTTGGTAAATTTTGTCGGTTTTATCTCCTATAATGACTGACTCTCTTAAGACTCCTCCAATCTCTCACTTCTTTTGCCCCATCCCGGTCTCATAATGGTGATTTGAACTGTGTATCCCATTGGCCCTTCCTAGAAGAACGTAGCCGTGTTTTAAGATGGATGGCAAGTTTGATTTCAAACTAAGCAATCTGTTGAGGAAAACAAAACACGATTTGTGCTTGTGTCTGTTGAAATCAAGATTATGTTTTTGCATGGATAGTCTAGCTGGACTTCCGAGATGAATAGTTGACATTAATGTCTGGAATGGGCAAAAAGAAAGGCAAACGATTTGAGGAGTCTTCAGTGGAGCTGAAGCCGATTTGGTTAATCTTTCCATTTATCTGATAATTTTATGTTGCTTGAAAAAAATGTAGACAACCTTGTTAGTTCCGGGCAACTTCCAAGGAGAGAGAACGATAAAGCAAAACCAGATATTTGATCGCGCTGGAAAATTCAAGATTAAACTTCCAACAGTGGGAGTAAGGACCACAGGAACAGTTTTGGTGGAGATGGTTGACAAGAACGGAGTATATTTCTCAGATGAGTTCTCCCTCACATTCCATATGCACTACTACAAATTATTGAAGTGGCTTCTTGTCCTCCCTATGCTTGCCATGTTTGGTGTGCTTGTTATCCTTCGTCCGCAAGAGGCCATGCCATTACCCTCATTTTCACGAAACACTGACTTGTGATAATTAGCACGTCACAGATTCAATCACAGAATTGCCAAACCTCATGGAATACATGCATGTGTTGACCACCAGTGCCCGAATCATCGAATAGGAAAATGAGAAACATTGCACGAAACGTTTGCATCGCACAGAGGAAGTGAATTAGGTCATGTTGGTTGAAACAGGTCTGAATTGAGATTCGAATATACCATGTTAAACCTGTTGTAATGTTTTCGGACCTAGTTGAGTTCTTTGTTCACCATTTTTTGCGATGTCTGATGTAATTTTACTTTTTGACCGATTGTGAGGTATAATCTGAGGAAGGAAAATGATATTTATTTACTCTGTGATGTCTCCAGCAATTTTTTGTTTGAAGTTTCTCAATGAATTTCTCTGGGTTCATGGTTTGGCCCTGAATAGTTTTCAAGTAGCAGGTCAGCTTAATCAATTGAACTGAAGACATAATATTGTACATTCCACTGAACCATCACAGGCTTAGCCGAAGTATGGGCAACCTTGACATCATCTCTCGAAAGCTTTGTAACTGCCGCATACTGAAACATTTGATTACATCCAAAATTTCTACGCTTCACAAAAACCTCAACTGTCTCCATACAACGTAAGGCTCGCACTAGACTCGGACAATCCGTGAGAACCTCAACTCTGGAGTACCTCTTGCTAGAAGCCCAACGCAAGGCATTAAGAACCGCCGAAGCCTCCGCCATCATGGCGGTAGGCAAAAACCCTGCAAACTTCCTTCTCCTGGGCAAAAGTGGCCTTAGACACAGAGCACCATGCCGCTGGGTTGGGCTCCCATCGGGTTTAGTTTTTTCCAAAGTGTGGACGAGCACAACAATCTCTTTTAAGATCCATGGCTTGCTTGTTGCCACACATAGACCAACCAAACTCACACTTGTTCTTCTTTCTTTTTTTCTTTTTCGATCTTAAACATTCTCTTCAACAATCACTATTTTACTCCCACCAGTAACTGATACACCTGTTATGTGGAGGTTTTGGGGTATTAATTTCCCTAGAGATGATGTTAATGTAGGCATTTTATATTTTCTTTGATTTAATTTCTCTCTCCATCCCAAACACCACTCGATTGCGCATACACCAGATTGCCCACATGACATACGCTGCGGCCAACCGATCTGGGGCCAACTTAGGCCAACCCAAAGGCCACTCATTTACAGCCCCTTTGGATAGAATGATTTTAAGAGAAAAGAAAAGAAATGGTGAGATTTGGTGAGTCGTGAGAAATGGAAAGAAAAGTTAAAAAATAAAACGTTTTGATTTGCTCATTCCCTTTCTTTTTGGTGAGATTTGTTGAGAAACGATTTCCTTTTTTTGTCTCACCCTTTCTCACCATCCAAAGGGGCTGTGACATTAGATAGGATCACCAACATAGAAGTCTAGCCCAAAGACTGGAAGCCCGGCTGGCATAACCTCTGGTCTCTTGGCAGCTTCACAAGCAAGCAAAACAGAGAGAGGCTCAATTCTATGCAACACCTTCCACAAAAACAAAGCCACCTTCCTCCATACATCCAGTGATCCACACCACCACCATTGATTTCCAGCCCGCATGCTCCTTGAGCGAAGCAAAAAGCAGTGCTAGAGGTGGCAAATAAATGGGTTCGGGACGGGTTTGAACAGATTGAAATGGATTATGAGTTGAATATGGACAATAATAGATATGGACCGGTCAAATATGTGTGGAGTCGTACACTTAGTCACATAATCCTTCAAAATGTCCGGCGCTTGGGCTCTTCCTCGCACTGTGTTCGCATTCTCAATCCTTGCTCTCACGAATTTTAGTAGGTTGCGATGTGTTTCAAAGAAGCTTTCAGGCTCTGACACACAAATTATGTGACTTAGGTCATACTCATAAAACCCGACCCAACCCGTTCCCCCTTATTTTTAAATTTTCCATTCAACCATTCTTAGGCTTTGTTTGGATTAGGAAAACTGGAAGAAAGGAAAAGAAAAGACAATGGGGAAAATGAGAGAAAAATGAGAGAGAAAATTTACTACTATTCACCAGACTCGAAAATTTTATTTTCTTCTCTCTTTCTCTTCCAACCAAACAATAGAAGGGGAATATTTTCTTTAATAAGTTCCAAACGGAGCCTTAAATTTCCACAAAATCATCCTCATTCTTCACCGACATGACCGACCCAAAGGTCCCATACTAGCCCCCCTCAAACACTTACTCCCAAACTCACCGAGTTGACTTAGCCTCTCCGAGACCCTCCAGATCTTCTCATCCTCCATTGTTGTCTTCTTCGTCGAGCTCTCTACTTCTCGAACGTGTTCGGGATGTTTCCGATGACGTCATCAACCCGGCGGAGCAGTTCCTTCGCAGCTTTGCAGAATCCTCACGAGAGGCTTTCTGGTATCAAATTTGGACATAGGGGTTAATTGTTCGTCTTTTTCAGTTAATTGGACATAAGGTTTGCTTTGATATGGTTGATTATTCTATCACGGGTGGTTATGAAGTTTTGGTGGATTATAATTTGTGCTGTTAGTATTGTTTGAAATAGCAGTAGCGGTACATGTGTAGCAGCAGCGGGAGTATCGAATGATACGTTACAAGAATGATATGTAGCGGGAATCGGGTGCACCTATAGCGGCCAAAGAATTGGTTTTAAAGCAATGAATAGCAGGAACTGGCGTGCAAATTACGGGCAGCACTGGTATAACGTGTTGCAACGGTGCCTTGGCCTCGGCCACCTTTAGGTTATCTTTCATTGCCTTCACCTTTTCACGCTCTAATTTTAGGTTGCTGCGGTAGGGGGACTTCTCTGCGGCCGCGAGCGTGGCCTTATTCAGGGCATTGAGCAGAGCCTGCCCAGCCTGTACAAGAGTGCATGTTAAGCTCAGTAGGCTAAAGAACAAAGTCAACAAAAGCAAGAGAATGGGGCTCGATTCTCGAACATACCTGCACTAGATAGGCACTAGCATGAACAAGGCTTGGCTGAAAGTCCTGGGGCACGTTCTCCATGTCCTTTGGTAGTGCCAGACCTTGGAGCGTTGTAACTGCAAGACCAGGCTCGGCCTTGACGCTGTTTTCCAATGTCACCAGCCTCCCTTCTGCCGAGGCAAAAGAAGGAGCGAACTCCTGAACTACCTTTCCAGCCGAGCCCACCGGCTTTTGAGCGGCCTTCAAGCCACCTGAAGCTGATGACTCGGTCCTCTCCTTCTCTGTCGGATGAGGTGTCGGTGGCTTGGTAGGAAAAAGTCGTGGGTAACTTTCTGCCTCTTCCCCCGGAGATCGCTTGGATTTGACCCGCTCTGCCGAGCCGAAATGTTATCCCTAAGGTTGACACGAACTACGTTCCTCCTTGACATGTCTTCTATGAACTCGGGTAAAATGGTCCGAAGAGGGACGCTAATTCCTGGAAGCTCGGTCTTTTGACTCTCCCTAAACCAATAAGCAGCTGACATGCTGAAAGTCTGGAACTTCACCCTCGGCTCCTTGGCCTTCTTGCCTCCCCCCTTTTTATGGTTTCCCCCTGTCTATTGTACACCTTTCTTCTTTGAGATCTACTTCTTGCTCGTTTCCCCCAACTTTTCTTTCTTCTTTAGTTTACCCTTGTATGATGGGATGTAATTCAACAACGTTGGCGCGACTCGGCAAGCTTGCGACCTCAAGATTTCCACGCTCTCCTCGGTAGATTGAGAATTCAAAGTCTTTGTGATAGCTCGGTGATCTGCAAAAAGGGAAAAAAAAGGTAAACAAGTAAAATGAGTGAACAAAAGGAAAGAAAGTACGACGAGATAAAAGGAAATTAAATCACCTTTGAAATCTTTGATTTTCGATATGTGGTGCCTATGGTTAGTTTGGTCGCTGAACTCGTAGTTACCACTCACCTCCACGTAGAGATTTGCCCATTTATCAGTGTCAGATAACCCATCCACTAGCGGCTCTTTGCCTCGGCGTGTTGAGAGATACCTACGTTCGGTACAACCGTGCCTAGACATGATATATGTCTCAAAATGGTCGGCGACGGCAAACTCCATCTTGTGAAGCTCCTTTAAAGCGATTACAGTCATTACGATCCTATAACTATTGATAGCAAAGAAGTGAGGGACGAGGTTGAACCGAGCCAACAACTCCCTCAAGAATGGGTGAAGAGGGAACCGGAGCCCGGCCTCGCATATGGCCATTAGGGGGACGATTATATGCTCGGGTCTATGTTCCAATTTATCCCTAATTTGGTCACTAGCGACCCGGCTGACAACCACGTCATCTGGTATGTGATACTCTCGGTAAAAGTTTGCGTACTCCTCTTGGTCCCCACTGAAGAAGTGGGCATGGGGGCAAACTTGACCCCTCTCATATAGGTCGGCAACCTCTGCATCCACGGTCGGAACATCTTCGTGCCTTGACTGCACAGACGTCGAGGCCTCGGCTCCGGAATTGAACCTTGAATCGGCCTCAGGCCCTCTCTGTGGCTCGACATCAGAATGGGTAGATTGAGTGAATGAGATCTCGGGCTCAGTAAGAAACTCATCTCCACCATACTTGTAATCACGTTCGGCGTTCAAGTCTTGTGAATCGATTGACATGTTGGAAGCTATTGGCGAGTTTTAGTGTCAGCTCCTACTCCTATCCAACCACTCTTGACGCAGCGAGTCGTCGAAATCGTCTCCCGAGCTGTCAGAGTCGGAAGAGATGACTATCACTGGGTGAGCCAGACCTAAGCAAAACGAAAAGATATAATGAGAAACCTCATCGTCGGCTAATAGATAAGGATCTCACTACGCTCGGCTCCCCTACTGGCTCACCCTAGTTCACTTTATGTACGCAGGCTCAGGAAACGTTTAAAGTCCAATATTGGGCTCGGCGTTATCGTGTGTCAGCCGGGGCCCGCCAGCATCAGGGTTGGGGCTCAGAAGAACAGGTTGAAGATAGAGATGAACATCATTGTTTAGCTCCATCTTTGCACTGTTCACATAGAACAAAAAACCCAGAAAAATGGTGCAAAATGGCTCAAAAACTATAGAAAAGTGAACAGCAACAAAATTCGAATTTATACTTGAAGTTTTCTGAGAAATCTGACGGTGGATTGATGAGGAATTGAAGCTGGAAGGTGAAGGGATGAAGAAGGAAGCTCTGGCGATGGAGTTCTAGAGAGAGAAGGGATTTATAACCTTTCTCTCTCCCCTCCATCGTCCCTTATATAGGGGAGGGATTAGGGTTTTTTGAATCTCCTGCCATCATAACACCGCCGAACCGGTGGCCAACAAGCACATGACACGTGGTTTCGATAGGACAGTCATATAAAACTCCAGCACATTCCAGACGTCCTCTCGTCTGCCGTACCCACATGGGAGATGACACCTGGCACACTCCCATTGGGCTTGACTTTGGCAGTTACTCTTCTTTCGAAGGCCGAGGGTTTTGAAGTTTGGTCGAATCTCGGCCACATCTGCTATCATCCAAGCTTGGCAGTCTATAAGGTTCGGCCAGGTCTATTATCAATCTCCACCACACAATCAGCGTTGCCAGAGATTGAGGGGCTATTGTAGTGGGTTGAACATAAATAGTACGAACCCACGTTTAATAAAACGACCGAAGTTGGGGTCGAAAGTGGTAGCTGAACTTAATCCCAGGTTCGGCTCATATCGAAGCCTAACAATGAATGATGATTCGCTTACCCGACGACTGGTTCTAAGAGAAAATCCTCAGGCTCGGCCGCCTTTGTCATAGACAACTCAACTCGGTTCTCCCAACGAATCACTTATCCTCAAGCTCGGCCATATGTGGGGCTCGGTCAACCATGATGTCACGTGCCTCCCTACGTGTTGAAGCGGTTACGCCAGAAGATAATTATGAGGGTACATGGGGGTGCCAGCTCACACCAAAAGCGGTTAACAGATCTTTTCGGTGACATCACAATGACGTTAGCCAATCCGTGCCAGGCACATGCCTGTACTTGGAGAGCAAGTCAAGTGGATTCTACAAATATCAAATGATTGCAACCCTAAAGAGGTACACACTACTGAATCCCAGAACCCTAGTCTCTTGCTCTGCTTTCTGCACATTCTCATTCTCTTGCCGGAGGACCTTGCAGGGCAACCCCGGCCAGGTCCTAGTCGTGCGTTTACTGTGCAAGTTAGGGCAAGACGGCTAGGAAATACTCGAACCAATCGAAGAGGAACTTGGATCAACGGGCCACACAAACAACAATTGTAAAGTTTTTGACACCAAATTATGCACAAAAGTACTTTATTTTTATCTAAAAATTACACTCCTTTTTGTAGAGGACTATCTTTGAGGAACGAATGGTGTGGTGGTGGTGAAGTGATGACGGTGGTGGTGGTGAAGTGATGATGGTGGCGGTGATGATCTGGTGGCGGTGGAGTGGGGATGGGTTTTTCGGAAATGCAATAGTAAGTTGCGGAATTTTTGGCCAACATAAGTAGGTTTTGTCCCAATCGGTGTTTTCATGTTTGACTTCTTGCTAAACTTGGGTTTTGGGTCTCGGATGGGTATATGATTATTCTTAACGTTGTTTACTCGGTTGAGTCTCGGATTAGAAATATGATGCCATCATTCCTTGTACCTATTAATCTTTATAACAATTTCAGAGATTGATGAAATTTTTTGCCTTTCAAAAAAAATAAATTTGCACAACTGTAGGAAATAGTGTGCAAAAATAATAACAAAGAGAAAAAAAGTAATCTGAACCCACAACTATAGACTTTGAGGTAACTTAGAAGTTAAGGTCATAAGTATGAAGAACAAGACTAGAGAGGAATTTTCCCTTTGTTCATTGGAAAGTTAAATATTTAGCCCCTGAACATTTTTAGTGGTTTGGCATTAAGGCCTCTATGAATAGGCCAAGCCTGCATATATAGTCTTTGGGCCGAACTTGAAAAAGTTGGTATCCTCTTACTGTAGCATACTTCTTGATTTTCTATCCTGATACACACGGGCCTAATAGGCGTACTCAATGAATATTGCATCTCCGTAATCTTACGACGACTGCAGTTTGCTGTTTAGGTGATTTGAGCCTATTTAGGACTCACTTCTAAAATGCTAGCTTGAGTCTATTAACCTGTAGGTTCCATGGAGTAGAACATAGGTATAAAATCTTGGGATGCTGATTCTTGAAATTAGCATTTCTTTTGAATACACAGGAGCTAGATTTTTTAGAAAAGTCTGTGGTATGTAATCAATCAACTAGCAATGGAACTGAAAGAAATGGAACGGTACCACTTTTCATTATTCTTTTGCGGATACATCAGTGAAACCAAATGTTAACAACAATTGTGTTTTATAAACACTTTCAGAACAAGGTATTGAAAGCATTATGGAACAGATGGCATAAATATCTATAAGAAAAGTAAATGAATCCTAACATTTGAAAATCAGGAGATACGGACCCAAACAGCGACACTCGGCACTCCCTGGTTAACCACAAACATCATATAATACCCTGGCGGCGCCACCTTCGCACTGGGTGGACCCCGAAACACAATCCTGTACTCTCCATTAGATTTCGAAACAGGGCGGGTGATATTCATCTTTACCAATCTCTGCCCCTGTGAAAACGAATGCGTAGTGTAAGGCGCACTTGCAAAATTCACCTCCCAATTTCCCGTCGTGGTTGATGGCACCGTTACATAAACATTGTAAAGGTTCGACCCGTATTGCACCAAATTTGGGGCCTTCGCTATCACCGGCCTCAAATTCGAGTTGCTTGCTGATAAATAATCCGGCGAAAATGCCTCGATTCTCAGCTCCGTAGGGAAAGGTTGAACCCATGTGTATTCCACATGCGTGTTACTTCCGGCAATCAAAATTCTCCCGTCGGGCAGTAAATTTGCGGTCGAGTGGTACATTCTGGGGATTGTAGTGGGGTTTAGGATCGTAAAGCGGGAGCCCGCAGGTTGGTCGGGTTGGTATAGAACTGGGTACAAACAAGGATTATTTGCCATTCCGTACCCTTGGGACCCCGCTTGAGCCCCGTTGATGATTATTATGTCTCCTGTTGGTAGCATCACCATGTCCCCCATGTTCCGAACAAGCGGCATGTTCTCCATCTCCCAAGTAGGGTTGGGATTTGTTGCCACGATCCGCCCGCAGTTCTCTTGGGCCGATATCGTCAGTTTGTGACCAAGGTAGGCGTCGTATTGAGACCCACCACAAATGACGATCGTGGCTGTGGAATAGTTACCTTCCAATGCTAGCATGGCAGAGGATCCTGCGGACGGGTAGTTACGCGGTCCTCCCCCTATCAGGGTGAAATTTTTTAAAATCACATTATTAACGTAATCATATAGCACGGATTGTTTATCAGCAAATATAAACAGATTTCCATTTGGGAGAAGGTGAACGAATGGATACAGGTTATCCCCTTCGTTGTCTTTCCCATTGCCGAGGAACGAGAAATTAATCGCGCCGTTGATTCTCGGTGGGTAATACTCCACGCTGTTGGTGCCGATACCCCCAACTATTATGATAGAACCGTCGGGAAGTATCTGATTCGTGGCGTACCAACGCCCTTGGGACAAGGAGATGTTTTGAAGCTCAACCCAATCGCAAGAGGAAGTGTCTTTGCAGGGGGTGAATGTTCGGAACTTGGTGTTGCCGTCGTTCCAGCCGCCGGATTGGAGGAGGGTGCCGTCAGGGAGGAATTGGCCCGAGGAGCACCACGTGTCGGTTTTGATGGTAAGGGGACGAATTTTGTTGGTTTTGAGGTCGAGGAGAGCGGAGTGGGCGGAGCAATCGGTCTTTAAAACCAGGTCCTTTGAGTCGTTGCGGCATTGTCGTACGCCGTTAACGACTGGGAGCGATAAATTGGACGCGCCGATGTCGGTCCGATCGAGGAGGACGACGGTATTGAACCGGGTGACTGCGGCGTGCATGGCGGCAATGCCAGCGTTTTGCACAATGACTTCCCACCTGCCCCCCTGGGCACGTGTTCCGATGATTGTGAGGGCGAAGCAGAGGAATTGTAAACAGAAGAAAATGGGAGCGGCCATAGTGAAAGCGACAGAGTGTTCACTGTTTAGTTGTGTGTGTCTGCCCTTGTTACTCAGATATATTTATAGATATGAGAGAGAGAGAGAGAGAGAGAGAGAGAGAGAGAGAGAGAGAGAGAGTGTGTGTGTGTCAAATGTGGGGGTTAAGTTGATGTCGACCCTTCCCTGTTCTCAGTTGAGTTGGGAAAAATTATGAATTGAAGTAGTAGTTGCCCAACAGATTAAAAGGGAGTAGGCGAATTTTTGCGAAGGTCAACTGAAAGAAAACCCAACGGCCGCCATTCTGCCCTCCACGTCCTTCTTCTTCTTCTTCGTCTTTATTCGCCATGCTTTTTCTGGTCGTTTGAGTTTTTATTGTTCTTGTTGTTGTCCTCTGTTTCTGGACACTCTCGAAATGGTCAATGAGTTTCCCACCTTATTTTATTATTTCAAACAAGTATGGTTATTACAACCATAATTTCAAACTTTAGAAAAACATATTTTATAACTTTAGACGAGCATACCCATCTATTGGTGACGGACAACGCCCCGAATTTTTTAGGGCCCAAAGCGAAAATTTAATGTTGAGCTTTTTTTGCTAGACCAATACAAAGGATATCAAAATAAGAGGAGCTTCTAAAATTTAGAAATTTCCGAAACCTAAACCGATGGCATTTTCGGCTTTAGCTCGGAACCGGCCTTGCTGCTCGATGGGTTCCACTAATGCAGGAATGATGGTTGGTTGATTGTTCTTCAATTTTTTTTTTCCCTCTAAATTTCTAGGGGATGAACGTTGGTTTGCCCAGGGAATAATACTGTTGTGTCATCCCCTGAGAAGATCAGTGAAGATTGGAATTTATAGGGGAATAGCATAATTAAGTAGTTTAATGGAAACAACAACTTTCTGGTAACAACAACTAATTAATTCAATGGATAGGGCAGAGGCGATTCTCCTAAATTCTTTAATAATGGTAACAACAGCATCAATCGCTATCTTTTGAAAAATCATGCATTTTGTACATAAAAAATAGTAACGTGTTTATGAGAATTCTTTTGAAAAATAATTTACACCAATTGTTTCTTCTTAATGAGATCTTATAAATTAGTGTAAAAAATTTGGGAAAAAAATTATCGCTTTTACATTATTTTTTACGTGCAAATTAAATACCTAATTTTTAAAAAGGGCAAACAATTTGGGATGGAAGGAGTATCTGGTATAGAGGCAGAGCCATGTTTTTTAGTCAGCAAGATCAAAAATTTAGAGAGTTATTTTTTTTATTAGCTAGTCGAAAGAAAAATTAAACTAAAAGGATAATTGTAAGGTGAATATGTGCATGATAGTCTCATTCTTAATATTATTTACTTTCGAAAAGAAGACAACTATTGGAATTTTTAAGCGTTTGAAGTAAGTTGGGTCGGCAATTTAGGAATTTTTTTGTGGGATTAAAGTAACTAATTTGGGTACAAACTATCAAATACGTACCCTTATGGGAAATCAAAGTGGGTGGAATCAAGTTACCCTCGATTGCGTGTTCTATATATACCTCCACTGCTGTCTCGTATGTTTGTAAGTTTTAATGGCTTTGCTGTATAAAACCGCTTTTAGACAACCTTCAACAATTAACAGCTCTATTCAAGTAACATGGGGAAAAACTTATTCACGGGCGTGATCTCGGCCGTCCGTCCATTTCGACTTTGGACGGCCTTGATGTTAATGAAATTTTTCCGGGAAAGCCCCGGAGAAGTTTCATTAAAATCTGGACCGTCCAAAGCCGAAACGGACGCGTGAGATTGAGCGGTTTCATACGTGAACAACATATTTACGGACGCTCCGTGAAAAAGTTTCTCTTGGAGATTAAATGAAGTAATGAGCTTCCCAATACGGTCTGGATTAGTGCTCTTGCTCGTCTTTGGATTTAGGGGGTTTTAGTCCACAAGTACAACCTTTGTAACTGCATTTATAATGTGTTACATGGTGTCACTGCAGTACTGTTATGTATTATACATCGTACTCTTTTTCCATCATAAATTAGTGTGGAGCACAAGATAAATTAGGGACGTGAGACATTAATCTGCTTGAGAGGCAGTGAATGAGGAGAAATTATTCTTTGGTTTTGGAGAAAGGACGTTCATGTGCTACTCCACATGTGTTATGATTGGTAAATACCGTGGGTCTCATAATTTTTGTGGTGATAAATTTGAAGATGAAATTACCTCGGCGTGTTGTAATTGGCGCAGAGTATCACTCCAAGAGCACTCAATAGAAAACAAAAAAAAAAAACCCCTATTGAATAAGACGTAAGGATGTATTTGCTCCTAACAAGAAGAGTAAGACGTGTGAATATATGATAGTGTTATGATGGCCAGAAATACAAACACTATACTAGTTCAGCAAAGTACCACAACTATATAAAAAATAATTTATCTATCTATTAATATAAAGAATGTCACCAACTTTTTTTTATTGAAGACCGTGCCTAAGAATTTTAAGAATCACAACGAACAAGGCCCATTGGAGAGATCGATGCTCTAAGCTTTAATTTTTTGGACTCCATTATCAGTCCACAATAGTGATTCGAAATTAGTGTTTTCATATGGTTGATTAATTATTCTGTCAATTAGATCTCGCTATGGCGGAAGAATGGGATGAATTTTGGAATTTTGAAGGAGAAGAAACACAATTTGAGAGAGAGAGAGAGAGAGAGAGAGAGAGAGAGAGAGAGAGAGAGAGAGAGAGAGAGAGAGAGAGTTGATTTTTCTTTTTCCTTTGCTTATTACTACTAATGTTTGTTGCTCTGAATCCTGATGAACCGGTTGCTTTTTTGTCCCTTTGATCATACACCCATTGCCTTTTTGTCCCTTTGTCCCTTTGATGAATCCTGATGGACCCGTTGCTTTTTTGTCCCATTGCTTGTTAATCACCCATCATTACCAACCCATATATGTTAATGGGTTAATGTGGTTTACCCAATTATAAGCCATAGTACAATATGGGCGGACCCGGTAAACACATTAAAAATTGCAACTGGAAGCTTATTAAGATCATTTAAGCAAGACGACAATTGGGAGGACCCGGTAAAGATGAGTTACGTAAGTATAGTCAGCAGATCATGATTCTGCCTTTGTCGCAATGATCCTATGATGTAACAAACTTTTTTGACAGGTAAGTGTGGATCCAAGCTGCAGTTTTTTGGTTTGCTCTTACTCAAACAGGCCAACTAACAGCTTTCCTTTCTTTATTGAGGAAGCTCGCCGGAGATCTATTACTCTTCCTCTGCCTCAGCAGGATCTGGGGTTCCCTCTGCTTCGTCTTGGTCCTTAAGTGGAATTAAAGTCAATAATATAAATTCCCTGGTTACACCTCTGATTCCCGATCCTTATCTAATAAGAAAATCCCAAAAAGACAATTCTAAGGCTGGTCTTTGGGCTACCAATTGCCGTTTCAGTTTCCTCTGGTCTTGTACCGGGTGAGATAGCTTGAACAGCGGTTTTCTTAGTCGGGTAACTGGGAAGAATTTTGCTCGAGCAATGGTGCATGGTGTGAAGTTGTAACTGGTCTTATTTTCATTCCTGACTGCAAGCACGTAATGTCTGTGAGTCATAACCAAAATATTCTTCTTGAGTAGTTGAAAAAAGAAGAAGCATGGAGGACTTGAAAAACTACGGACGGAGATAAAAAAAAGTAAGAATGAAAATGTGGAGCGAAATTTTCTATAAAGTGTTGCGGCGAATTTACTGATCTCTCCGATGCCTCTGTCCCCACACCGATCCCTGCAGAAACCCCAGCTGGGGTTTTTCAACTCTACTTATACGTAACCGAATCACAACACGTCGATCATAAACTAGGCCTGGGGTGTAATCCGATCCAGGGCATTTCACCAATCTCCACTCTTATCCACATATCAATTGTTTGACGATCTTATGAAGAAGACTAGAGTTTTCTTGATTTGCTTCTTCGTGGTTACTTCCTTGTGCTTCGTTCATGGCATTTCAGAATCGAATTCTGACCTGACGAACAAGAACAAGTTTCGGAAGAAGAACAAGTTCCGGGAGAAGAAATCCAATGCTTGTTAATTACCCGTTGCTTTTTTGTCCCTTTGATCATAAACCCATTGCTTGTTAATTACCCATCATTACCAACCCATTTTGAACCCATTTAAACCCATAGATGTAAATGGGTTAATGTGGTTTACCCATTTATAAGCCATAGTACAATATAAGTGGATTTCGACGGGGTTATAAGTAGGAATGGCAATTTCGGCCGATCCGACCCAATTCGATCCGTTCCCCACCCCAAATGGGTAGGGGATTCGGGGATTATTTGGGGATCAAGTAGGATATAGGGATTATTTTTTAAAAAAAGTGGGGAACGGGTAGGGGGTGAATATGAGTTAGTCTCCGCCCGTCCCACCCCGATCCCCGACCTTTCCCCGCCCTGAATCCCCGTTGTGTGTGTGTGTGTATATATATATATCTATATATACACACACACATACATAATAATTAAGAAGTTAGAATTTCATTTATGTATGCCACCCACAAATACTGATGCACACAAGATCCCCATTCCCCACCATCTTTATGACTCTACATTTCATTCTTGCTCATGTTCTTGTTCCAGGCTTCATTAGTGTCCAGACTAAAGTTGTTCTCTCTGAATCCGAACGGTTTGCTGTTATGGAGAAGAAATCGACTAACTTAATTTCAATTTGGTTTGTAATGCACTATGGTAGTAGCTATGTGAGCGTTCTAATTTAAATTTGGTTTGTAATGGCACTATCACAACAAATATGTGACTATTTTCATTTCAATTTGGTTTGTAATGGCAGCCTAGATTGTTTTTTTTTTTTTTTTGAATTTGGTTTCATGGTTTGTATTTTATAATGGCAAGTGACTTTTTTTTTTTTTAAAGTTTTAGAATCTTTGGATCCCCGATTCTCCGCGGGGATCTCCACTCCCAGTTTGGGACGGGGATGAAGGGTAAAAATAAATTCCCGGTGGGGATCGGGGTGGAGATGGGGAAAGATTTGGGTTCGGGGTATCCATCCCCGACCCTCCAAATTGCCATCCCTAGTTATAAGTGGGGCGATATATGTGGATTCATGGGCCGGGTTGAAATTTGCCTAGTCTACTACGAGCTATGACATCTCTTGTGCACCATAGAAACTGAACCCAGGCTGCTAATTTGGCCTGGAATGAACATAGGTATATAACATTACAGTGGCTGACATGGCTGTTACTTGTGCTAATGAGTAAGTTCCACTAATAGGATATCAAGATAAACAAATTCAAAATTGCAACTGGAAGCTTATTAAGATCATTTAAGCAAGACGGCAATTGGGAGGACCCGGTAAAGATGAGTTACGTAAGTATAGTCAGCAGATGATGATTCTGCCTTTGTCACAATGATCCTATGATGTAACAAACTTTTTTGACAGGTAAGTGTGGATCCAAGCTGCAGTTTTTTGGTTTGCTCTTACTCAAACAGGTCAACTAACAGCTTTCCTTTCTTTATCGAGGAAGCTCGCCGGAGATCTATTACTCTTCCTCTGCCTCAGCAGGATCTGGGGTTCGGGTTCCCTCTGCTTGTCCTGGTCCTTGAGTGGAATTAAAGTCAATAATATAAATTCTCTGGTTACACCTCTGATTCCCGATCCTTATCTAATAAGTAAATCCCAAAAAAGCCAATTCTAAGGCTGGTCTTTGTGCTACCAATTGCCGTTCCAGTTTCCTCTGGTCTTGTACCGGGTGAGATAGCTTGAACAGCGGTTTTCTTAGTCGGGTAACTGGGAAGAATTTTGCTCGAGCAGTGGTGCATGGTGTGAAGTTGTAACTGGTCTTATTTTCGTTCCTGACTGCAAGCACGTAATATCTGAGTTATTACCAAAATATTCTTCTTGAGTAGTTGAAAAAAAAAAGAGCATGGAGGAGTTGTAAAACAATGGACGGAGATAAAAAAAGTAAGAATGAAAATGTGGAGCGAAAGCGGCGAATTTACTGATCTCTCCGATGCCTCTGTCCCCACATATCGATCATAAACTAGGCCTGGGGTGTAATCCGATCCAGAGCATTTCAACAATCTCCACTCTTATTCACATGTCAATCGTTTGACGATCTTATGAAGAAGACTAGAGTTTTCTTGATTTGCTTCTTCGTGGTTACTTCCTTGTGCTTCGTTCATGGCATTTCAGAATCGAATTCTGACGGGACGAAGAAGAACAAGTTTCGGGAGCGAGAGGCTTCCGACGATTATCTTGAATACCCTAACCTGTAAGTTCTTTGATTCACTATATCATCAAGTTTCTTGGTTTGTGTGCTGATTTTGAATTGGAATTTAAAGAAGTAGGGATAAACAAATAAAGCTAGCTCGTGTTGGTTCATTAAAAGTTTGTATTAGACGAGTTTGTTACATAAGCAAATCAAGTTTGGATATATTTTTAAAGGTCATTGAGCTCTCAAACTAAGCTCGAACAGGCTACTAGTCTTGGCTTGTTCGTTTTTATGAACATTTATGATGTACAAAAACTTCAAGCTACTTTTGTTAGGCTCGATTAAAGCTAGTTTGAAATTGGCTCGTCTTATAAATAAGCCAAGCTTGAAGATGTTTTGACGCTTGAAAGGTGATTGTGCATTTATTGTAATTGTGGGTTTTGTGTAGGGATGAGGATGAATTGTTGAATACACAGTGTCCACAACATTTGGAGTTGAGATGGCAGGCAAAAGTTGGTTATAACATATATGTGACCCCCTTGATAGCTGATATAAACAGGTGGAAAATTTTGATGAACTTTGCTTTCAAGCGTTTTATTTTGACAAGCTTTGATTCTTAATTCATTCTACTTACATTAGTTTTTTGATTCATTTAAATTATTTTTTCTCCTTTGTCACTTTGTTGACAGAGGAAAATTGACATTTTCAGATACAAAATCTAGGAAGAGAAGACCAATTGTGATCATCGCCATTAAAATTAGTAAGCAAAAGCATTTTGAAAAAAAACTTACACGGGACAAAAATGTCAATTTGTTGATATTGATGTAGTAGGAGTTGTTTGTTATGCTTGCTTATTCCATAAGTAAATTAACCATCACATATTCACAACTAAAGTAAACCAAACACTATGATTTTGAACCGTTACAAGACATGAGCTATAGTAGCTAATGTTGGACCCACGACCTGTTGGCTTTAGTACTTCTTGTTGAATCCGCGTGCACCATTCCCCATACTTAATAACCACAAATTAGCTCCTTGACCTCCTAAGCTTGCCGTTTGAACCCATCAGGATGTTCTGAACTCTTGAATAGTTGTTTGATTGCTTACGGATAGATCGACCTTTGGTTTGGCAACATATGCCTCTGCTTATGTTCAAAATTATTTTGGTCCTCCCCTAGACTTGCACTATATTACCCAGGGTGAACAAAACAGGAAACATCACATCGGTGTTCTCCACTATCATACATCAAGCTGCTTCTAGGACCTCTCTTAATCGGCCTTGTGCCTACTAGAACAACCAAACTCTGGAAATAATTTGCTAGGCTTTCTGGAACAACTAGGCCAATTGAGAAGATAGTCCGAAGTGGTTCCTTTGAGGCTATGCTCCATGGACACATATCTTGGCCTGCTTTCACAGATTGTACCTTGCTCTTCGTTGTATGCACTTACTTTAAGTGTATAAATAACTCGACATTTCAAAGCAATTACAGCTGAAATGTAGCAGCTAGAACTCAAATTGTTTTTTGTATGGCATTGTTTTACTAAAACACTTGCGAAAGTTTCCCCAAGCTTAAATAAAAGTACCCTTCAAAAGAGTGGATCCATAAGAGAAACCATCAATCTCCATAGAATTAAAAGTGTGTATAGGGACTGTTATTCTTACAAAAATAAATGATTAGTCAGAAACCTGGTTTTTTTTCTAAACTATGACTTTCACTAATCATGGACTCAAACTATCTATGATCGTGCACATTCTTCTTAGTCTTCTCTTTTTCTCTTTCTTTCCTTTTCCTGTTCAGTAGATTTTGGTACATAGTTGACTATCATATTCTTGTTTTATATGCAAGTGATGGAAAGCTTGACATACTTGTTCCCTCTGTTGTTCAATACTTGGATGCCTTGGAAGGCTCTAATGGACAAAAAATGCCAGGCCAAGGTATGACTTGTTTAAACCTGTGTTCTGGTATTACTTTTCCTGCTTAATGCATCATGGTCGTTGAATTTATTCGACTCATTGGTTGGTAGTCTAGTGAGAAGTAGAATCTTTTGGGGAAGTGTTTACTACTTTTCCTCTTTTGATTTTTGTATTGGCTTCTTTTAAAGGGATTCTTCTGTTTCTTATTTCTAAAGATTGGAGGCAGTGTGTGATATGTAACTTCATTCCTTTGTTTCTTTCATAGTGTGGTGGCTTACTGTCCTCCAATTACTTTGGGCTCTTCCTTTTTCTCTTTAAGAAAATTTCTGTTTGTTGCTGATAGTGATAAAAGAGAAAGAGGCATTAAGGAACATTTATATGTTCTGTTGTGTAGTTTTAGCCTCAATGGAGAACATTTTATCACTTGCAACATTATTCATCAGGGTGGCCTGCTGTTCATCAGTCTACTGTACATTCAAGTCCCCTCCTATACGATATTGACAAGGATGGTGTGAGAGACATTGCTCTGGCTACCTACAATGGAGAGGTGCTGTTTTTCTGGTAACTATCCTATTTTAGTTCGAGTGGTTAGCTTTTTCTGTATCAAAGAGTTACTGTAATTGAGCTGCTATGTGTGTAGAATGAAGAGCAGTTCAATTTATTCTTGTATAGGGCTTCAGGCTACATGATGTCAGATGAATTATTGAAACTCCAGTTCCCAACCTTTCCAGTCCTTATGTCCCAATCACTTGGGGTCAGCTACATCCCTCCTGTTCCTCCATCGAGCTCTGTCAAGGACCACTATTACACACAAACCCTATTGATACCCCGGTTGAGAGTTAAAAAAGATTGGTATGTGGGTTTGCATCCCGACCCAGTGGATCGTTCTTATCCAGACGTCAATGATGACCTACTTGTCCAGGAGCCTCTTATGAATTCAATGCCCCGTAAGTTATCATCTGCAAATCTGTTCGAGTATATATGCAGTTATTTGGTTCTGTTATTCAATTCTTAGTCGTTTCGTGTTCGTCACCTGTCCCATCTCATCATCTGAGATGTCAATATAATGTATACTTGGTTATTTTACTGTAGTCTGGTAACTTTGATTGGTATCAGGCTATGTTGATACATCTTAAGAACAAAGTGCATGCGGTTTTTAGTTTTGCTTTTATTATGAATTTCGTTGTCTATAAATTTAGTGGACAGTCTTTCATCTGAATCACGAGTTGAATATCTCATAACACACATCTCGTTTTATTGTACTACATTTTGATGCAAGTGTCGATGAACACTTGCAAGACTTGTTTGTGTTTGCTCCTGATAGAACTACAAAAGAAAATTTGTGATAGTTTAGTTCTTTTCATTCAGATGTTGTTGCAGGTCTAACTACTTGAAACTTCGAAGACATTTAAGTCTTAGACATGCCCAGAGACTCTGCACTTTACCAGGATGAAGGCATCCTGGTGATATCATTGGTGAAAACTCGCGTTTTTGGCACACTGGGTGTGAATGCGTGGAGCGCGGGCGTGCCAAGACTTGTAGCGCCTAACTTGTTGTGAAGATTCCCGTGAATCTTGACTTCTATCATAAGAGCGATTGTGTGCGATCCAAAGGTTAAAGATCGCAAGGAGGTTAGTGGTTTGCCACACGGTTGTGGACTTAAAATTTCCTAGTCGTATAGGAAATGGAACTTAAAAACGTGAACTTTATTACACCGGGATAATAAAGTTTGATTACAAGGAAAATAAAATCCAAACTACTTGATGAAGTAAGTTTGAATGGGGGTTTGAGCACGAAGTACTCGATAGGCTACTTTGTTGAAAGTAGGAAAGTGTTTGTAAGCGTTAGCTTTGATTGGTGTTGGACCCATTTTTCTTCTTGTGAACTTGTATTTATAGGCATTGCAGTATGCTGATTCAGGCCTGAATCCGAACTCAGCTTTGCACCACAAGCTGCCATGTGTCCCATGAGGCTCCCTCCTTTTGTACATGCTGAATCATGGGCAGTTATTTGCAATTGGTAGATCATGGGTGATGTGGCAATAACTCCCCACCATCTCCCCTTCTCATGCTAGCTTGACACATGGCCAATTGACTTGGTCAAAAGCTGATTCAGGCCTGAATCCGAATTCAGCTTTGCACTACAAGCTGCCAAGTGTCCCATGACTGCTCCACTTTTCATGCATGTAAGGTAGTGGACAGTTTTTCTGGCGGTTAAGAGTTCATGGGTGATGTGGCAATAACTACCCACTATCTCCCTCTTTTCATGCATTTAACACATGGCCAATTGACTAAGTCAATTGGCCTTTGAACTTTGGAGGGAAATAACTGCTAGCAAGCAATCGAATCCCTTAATACATGGGCCGCACCTCATGGACCAGATCTGCTCCTTTCTTCATGGGCCCACCCGTGGGCCAATTTTCCAACAAATCATGGGCCGTACTCCTCATATGGGTTGCGTATTTTTTGGGCCCAAATGGAAAATACATATAGCCCAAGATTTACCCAATCAATTACTTAGCTTTCGGACCAATTTAATCAAAGAATTAATTAAATGGCCAATCACGGCTAGCCCGATCCGCGGTGCCAAAAATGGGCATAAACAATTGGTTAATAGGTGCCGATTGCAGTCTTTTTCTCATGGTTTGTTTAGTCATTGATGCTTTCATAGAGTTTCATGGAATCCACCAATCCCCCTTTCTTTCTTTTTGTTGGGCGCAAGATTGGTATTGATCTCCTAACTGACGATTACATGAAGTGCACTTCTTTTATTCACGGCTAAATCAGGAACTGTTGGGTACCGTTGTAGAAACTAATGGAAGTCAAACTGGATCAAGCACCTCAAATTCAACAACAGCAGAATCTCAGGCTCACACAGTGGATGCTACCAATGTAGAGAATCAAGGGAAGAAGAACGATAGTCATGTCGAAGCAGAAATTAAGTTGCCAAGCATGGAGAATAGTACTTTAGACTCTAGATCAGCAGAACCCATCAAGGAAGAGAATGCAACTAATAGTAGAAGACGCCTTCTTGAAGATGGTGCCTCAAAAGGGTCTGAGGTGAGTGGTTCTGACTCCAAAGCTAATGCCAATGGAGATGTTCATGAAGCAACTGTGGAGAATGATCAAGGTTTGGAGGCAGATGCTGATTCGTCTTTTGAGTTATTTCGAGATAGCGAGGAGCTAGCTGATGAGTATAATTATGATTATGATGACTCTGTGGACGAATCCTTGCGGGGAGATGAGGAGTGGAAGGAAGCACAACATGCAATTAAGGAAAATTTTGTGAACGTCGACGCACACATCTTGTGCACTCCTGTAAGTGTATTGGAAGATGGAGCTTTCCATTATAGATGCTTAAAAAATGATTATGAGGCATGAATGAAGTGTAGTCTTTCTTGTTTTCACCAGGTAATTGCCGACATTGATAATGATGGCGTCTCAGAGATGATTGTTGCTGTGTCTTACTTTTTCGATCACGAGTGAGTCTCCTTTAACTATGTAATGCTTTTCTTTGCATTCTTCTATGTCATTCCTGGCTGGTTAGATTGTATTTCGTTGAGGCAACTTGCGACTTCTGATGTGCCCAAACAGCTCTTTTATATTTTTACTTAGAACTTCCTCCTATCCTTCAGCAGTTATAGGATATGGGTAGTCCACGGCTTAAATTTTTTTCTTTTAAATCAAATTCCTCTAGTATTTGAGCTTTTATAGTGTCCCTGTGGTCCATTGTATGGGTTAGGGTACAAGGATCTCATGTTCTATTTTTTTGACGTAACTTGAGGTTAAAATTTTTACATGAGCGCATACGTTTTAGAGACTTTTCAAGTAAAACTGAGTGGATTTTTTTATCAGTGGTCCTAAGGTAGCTCATTGTCCAGCCTATTTCCTAAACCCATTTACTTCGGCATGCAGGTTTCATTTTTGTTTGACGTAACTGGAGCTCAAAAAATGAGCGGCTACGTACAGAGAGTAGTTAACCGAATCTGGGTGGGTTTTGAACGTAGTCCTAAAGTAGCACATTTGCTAACTTGTTCCCTAAAACCCCATATAGTTCAACATAAGCGTGTTTTCGGAACACAAGGTTGAATGAAATCATGTGTCTATTTCTTCTTTTTTTCCGCTATTACCTCTCATTAAAAGCATATTTAAATTGTGCTTCCATCTCCAAGAGTTTGTTTGGGCATGCCTTCATTGAGGGAAAATAAATAAATAAATAAACCATAGGAAGCACAGTTTTCCTTGAAAAAGGCTTGATGTTTTGAAACCTGCACTTCTTTGTTATTATTTTTGCCTTCATAAACAGCATTGATAGGTAGTTGAGATGAGCTTAGCTAACTCCTTTGGTCGATTTCCTTTGTCAAAAGATTAGTTCAAGTTTTGAAAATGCTATTAACTGCAAATGCTAGACTTACTGTATGAACTAAATAAGCTTCTCTTCTGCTGATATTAGTGAGATGCTTCAAAATTTTCATTTGTCCCATTGTAAATTCCATTTTCTTTTCTCTTGCTGCAAATAAAGGCAAAAGACGACTTTGTGTGCCATGTTTTTCAACTGACTAATTGTAAGTGGCCAGGTACTACAATCACTACCCTGAGCATTTAAAGGAACTCGGTGGAATTGAGATTGGAAAATATGTAGCTGGTGGTATTGTCGTTTTCAATCTCGATACAAAGCAAGTTAAATGGAGAGTACAGCTTGATCTAAGTACGGATATTGGAAAATTTCGTGCCTATATATTATCTTCCCCGACTGTTGTCGATTTGGATGGTGATGGGAACTTGGACATTCTTGTCGGAACTTCTTATGGTTTGTTCTACGTTTTGGATCACAAGGGTAATCACACAGACTGCTGCTACCGTTTCATTATTTTCTTATTCTAGAGCTACTTGCAGTATGGTCTAAATCTGCCCCGAGGTTTTTCTCTCACTATGTATGCAGTGATGTAGCTGATCTGCCTATTGTTCACTACTAATGCTTGACAACTACCACAAATTGTGATGCCCTTATCCAATGCAAGGGCAACTCGTTTCCTGATTTTTTTCGCATCTGAACAAGGAGAGCCAATAATTTCTGGGTCTTTAGGAAAATATTCTCCATGTTTGTTGAGCTTGAGCATATTAGAGTACACCACCTTGTCCACTGACTGTTAGGTCTACGGATGTTCCTGGTGCTTGTCAGTTCTTCAAAGCCAACTGTCTTTGGGTTCAAGTTTAGCTCACAGATACTTTTCAGAATGAGAGTTGTGTGGCCAAAAAGAAAATCCACGTCAATAATTAATTAAATAAAGTTGACACGATGCGTCTTGCAAAAAGATTAATGTCGTGAATGGATAGTTTTCTAACTGCTTTTGATACTTGGGAGTTGGGATACGTTTCATTCTTTTTGGCAATCGGGGTGCTGAAATATCTACACTGATTCAGGTAAGGTGAGGGAAAACTTTCCTCTTGAAATGGCTGAAATTCGAGGAGCTGTAGTTGCAGCTGATATCAATGACGATGGCAAGATTGAATTAGTCACTGCCGATGTACATGGAAATGTTGTTGCGTGGACTGCACAAGGAGAGGAAATTTGGGAAACACATATCAAAAGTCTTGTTCCACGGGTAAGATCGATGTAGCATCTTATTTCTTTTAATTTGGTTGCTGTGCGGATTGTTAAGTTTAAACCATAAAAGTGATCTCATGTGCATTTATCCGTGTCCTTGGTAAATCAATACTTTTGTTCTTCTAAGGGACCCAGCATTGGTGATGTAGACGGGGATGGCCGTACTGAAGTTGTAGTCCCAACGCTGTCGGGGAACATATATGTTCTTAGCGGCATGGATGGATCGGTTGTACGTCCTTATCCCTATAGAACTCATGGGAGAGTGATTAATCAAGTTCTTCTAGTTGACTTGAGCAAACGTGGGGAGAAAAAGAAGGGTCTGACTTTGGTTACTACGTCGTTTGATGGTTACTTGTACCTGATAGATGGACCCACATCATGTGCTGATGTAGTGGACATTGGTGGAACTTCGTAAGATCCTTTCAATCCTTTTAATCACATCAACTCTTCTATTTTTGATCTGAAACTCAGCTGAAATTTGAGATGTTAACATGACAGATCTAGCATGGTATTGGCAGACAATGTTGACGGTGGAGATGATCTTGACCTTGTTGTGACAACAACGAACGGAAATGTTTTCTGTTTCTCCACCCCAGCTCCGCATCATCCCCTCAAGGCAGAACAGAACGTTTATGTGACTTGTTCTTGTTATAATGACATCCATAGTAACTTCATTTATGAGTGGAGTATAAGTTTTTGTACATTTTCAGGCATGGAGAGCACATAATCAGGGACGGAATAACGTTGCTAATCGCTTCAATCGTGAAGGGGTTTATATTTCGCCTTCTTCCAGAGCCTTCCGTGATGAAGGCGGCAAGAATTTTTGGGTTGAAATTGAGATTGTTGACAGATACAGGATTCCATCTGGGTCCCAAGCGCCTTATAATATCACTGTAAGATGTACCCTCCTACCTTGGTAAATTTTGTCGATTTAGCTCCTATAAAGACTGACTCTCTTGAGGCTCCTCCAACCTCACTTCTTTTGCCCCTCCCATGTCACATAATGGTGATTTGAACTGTTTATCCATAGGCCCTTCCGAAAAGCTGTTGAACAAGTTGAATTTTGTTTTTTAAAATGGACGGCAAATTTGATTTCAAACTTAAGCAATCTGATGTGGAAAACAAAACACGATTTGTGCTTGTGTCTGTTGAAATCAAGATTATGTTATTGCGTAGATAGTCCGGCTGGACTTACGAGGTGAATGGTTGACGTTAATGTCCGGAATGGGCAAAAAGAAAGGCAAACGATTTGAGGAGTCTTCAGTGGAGCTGAAGCCGATTTGGTTAATCTTTCCATTTATCTGATAATTTTATGTTGCTTGAAAAAAATGTAGACAACCTTGTTAGTTCCGGGCAACTTCCAAGGAGAGAGAACGATAAAGCAAAACCAGATATTTGATCGCGCTGGAAAATTCAAGATTAAACTTCCAACAGTGGGAGTAAGGACCACAGGAACAGTTTTGGTGGAGATGGTTGACAAGAACGGAGTATATTTCTCAGATGAGTTCTCCCTCACTTTCCATTTGGACTACTACAAATTGATGAAGTGGCTTCTTGTCCTCCCTATGCTTTGGATGTTTGGCGTGCTTGTTATCCTCCGTCCGCAAGAGGCCAGGCCATTGCCCTCATTTTCGCGAAACACCGACTTGTGATAGTTAGCTCGTCACAGTTCCAATCACAGAATTGCCAAAACCTCAGGGAATACATGTCTGTATATATTGACCAGTGCCCGAATCATCGAAGAGGAAGATGATAAACGTTGCATGAAATGTTTGCATTGAACAGAGGGAGCAAATGAGTTCATGCCGGCTGAAACAGGTCTGAATTTGATATTCGAAGATACCATGTCGAACCCATTGTATGTTTTCAGGCCTAGTGATTTCTTTGTTCGCCATTTTCTGCGTTGTCCGATGTAATTTTTAGTTTTTTGACCTATTGCGAGGTATAATCCGAAGGGAAAAAACGGAGAGATTGTTGACTGTGTGAGGTCGTCTCGAGCAAATGTTTTGAAGTTTTTCGACAAGGGTGGAATTATTTTCGGGTTTCATGGTTAGGCCCTGAGTAGTTTTCAAGTAGAGAGGATCAGCTCAATGAATCGAACTTCATGGAGTTTTTGCAAGGTACCGAAAAGTCCAAGCAAATACACGAAAATTAAACTAAAATAGAAAAAAAGAAATGTTGCAGAAAACCAGCCGGTGTTGGTACCCGGGTCCCATAATGCGCGGGCCGGTGCGGGTGTGATCGTGCAAGAGAGTGAGCGTGAATGCGTCTTTTAAAAACCTCTTAAACAATTAAAATTGGTGAGAAACAGAGTCCTATTTTTCCTTCTCTCTCTACAAACCGATGTTTTTTTTTCTATTGAGATAAAGAAAATTAGAATAAATCTCCCTCTCTCTCTCTCTCTCTCTCATAGGGTTTGAGTTCTTGGTTCGATTAGGGACTGAGCCAATTCATATGTGCTTCAATTGTGCGAGAACTCATCGATATGTATGTATAGACTGCTCTATACTCCTCTCTCTTTCTCTCTATCTCATTCCGGGAAAATCGGATTCAAAGCCACACCTTGCTTGCTTTATAAATCAATGGGTGGTGGTGGAGAATTTGAGAAGGGGTTGGGAAGCCGCGGCGGGGGTATTTTTTTTTCTTTTTCCCCTTTCAAAAGCGCATATTGAAGATGTGCGTTCCCCCCTTTTTTTTCCTTCTCAAAACACATGTTGAAGATGCGCGATGGACTATTTCTACAAAATGTTTCAAAACATGGACATTTCGCTAATTTATTTCCAAAATTTGGACACATCGGCAAAAAATCCTACATCAATTCAGGCTAACAATGTGGACAGAAAGCGTGGTTATTGCAATAAATTCATGAAGAAGATTTGTCATGAATTAGATCCGATATGGGCATCTGAATCCGAACCCAATACTGATTATCGGATTGAACCCAATACTGATTATCGATTGGTGTTATCAGATTAGGATCGGTTATTTTTTATCAGATCCGGATTGAATCAGGTTTATTGACGGGCCTAAATTCCTTCTATGGGACCCAAAGTTCAAACCCATTTGGAAAACTCGTAACGTACACTAGATTTTGCACTGATTTCCCGCCCTATATATCGCTCCATCCACTGATCAGTGAAGTCAGCCTCTCTCTCTCTCTCTCTCTCTCTCTCTCTCTCTCCGGTTAGGGCTTCCCATCAAGGATGAAACGAAATCGCAAGCTCAAGAAACCAGACGCGTCTTCCAAGGTACATTCGTATCATCTTGGAACACAGTCTCTCCCCTGCATTCAAAACCCTAACCACTTCCTCGCACTTCAATACGCTAAAGTATTTGCTTGAATCCGCGGCAACATTGTTCCTATAACTTCACCAATGCGATTCCCACTGTTTGTTTTGGTTGTAGCTAATTTTGAAAGAAGTGATTGGATCAATGGACTTTTGCCTAAATTAATTTTTTTCTAAACGTAAGCGATTAAAAGTGAATTTTATTTACTGGTATTTTTCAGTATTTGTAGGATTAATTGTTCCACTCGTCGAGAGGAAATTGAAAAGTTTAAAAATATAGAGAAAAGTAGAAAAAGTTCATATAACGACACGGAAGATAACTTTTTTGGACTCTTACCATCTTTAATCGATTACAAGTTATTTTTGTGTGTGAATATTTTCGGAATTAATTGTTTTTATTGACGAGAGCAAAGGGAATAGTAGAAAAGTATAGACTCAAGTTAGCTCATACAAAAACGACACGAAAGACATCTTTTTTGAAAAATTTTCTGTATTTGGTGAACTTTTTAATTTTTGACCTTTTACAGATTAATACAAATTTTTTGACCCGAATCTAAAAAAAGACTAACAAAAAAGATTGAAAAAGAACCCCTAAATTTAGGCCAAAGTGAACCGACCCTCAATTCACTGATGTTGTACTTGCTTGAATATTCATCTAAGTAGACGGCTACATTGTTGTTATAGCTTCACAATGCGATTATCAACTGTTTGTTTCGGTTTTGCAGCTGATTTTGAAAGAAGTCATTGGATTGACTAACGAAGAATGCGAATGGATTGGCTTCGAATACTTTCAGCCCGAACTGCGTTTATGTGGCGGGGTGTGTTGTGGTGGTTTACAATGTGGAAATGGACACCCAATCCCACTTCATGGTGTCCAATAGAATGCCTAAGCTTTTGAGCTGCGTTTCCATTTCCAAGGATTGGTGCTTTGTTGAGGCTGGAGAGGTAGGATTGTATTGTTCATCTATGATTTATTGAGTTGGGTTGAATGGTAGATGCTCAATCTTATCTTATGAACTACAAAAATTTGACTTAGCTGTGTCAGTTTTCTTGGGTTTGGGATGATTAAACTTGAAGAAAATTAGAGGACTTTGTCGCGTGCACCTACTGTAACTATGAAGTTTTTACATGTGAAAATGACGTCAATAGAAATAAGAGGCCTACTTAAACAGAGTGTAACATAGGTAGGCCTTTCAAAAGTATACAGTTGCAGTTGATATCACTGTGGTGGAGTGCTGGAAGAATAGTTTACTGACCTCTTCCTTTTCAGTGTATTTTCATATTGTTCGCCTGAATTTGTTTAACATAATGTTGCAGTCAGGCCATCAGCCTGCAGTGCTAGTATGGAACTGCACGAGCATGGCTTTATTATCTGAGCTGAAAAGCCATCAATATGGAGTACTGACGTGTACTGGTTTCTCACCTGACGGTTAGTTTAAACAGTCAGTTGGATCTTCGACACTTGCAATATGTTTTCATTATACTTCTTGCTCCTTGTGGAAATGCCATCATGATGATGATGTCCGCATCCTTTTTTATCCTTTTGTTAATGAAGCTTCTTATCCTTCTTTTCTAGGCAAATATCTAGGTTCTGTTGGATTTTCTCAAGATGGATACATATGCCTCTGGGATTGGCGAAATGGGGTGTTAGTTACAAAGGTTAAAGCCTGTTCATCTTGTTCTTCTGTTGAATCGGTTAGCTTCCAATCAGATGCAAAATTCATTTGTGACTGCTGGGAAGAAGCATCTGAAGTTATGGAAAGTTGGGATATCGATAAGACCTCGTGCAAATGTTGGGGTCAAGTCTTTGGTTATGCATGGGAAGCCCATGAATATCGGTTTCCAGAAAGGATACTCATTCATCGCTGTTACATCTCCCTTTTTGATTAACGGTGGCCTTGTTAGCGGTGATCAGGCTGGTGAAAATTTACCTATCTATGGATTGACCAGGTGGTGGCTTAGCTTTCGTTTCTAGCATATATTTGTTGTGTTCTAGATATTTCATGTCTTTAAATACTCTTTCATTTACAGGTGTTTTATGCCTTCTAAATTCTGGGTTGTCTATACCAAATTCAGTGGACTTTAAGGTACATGTAACATATCATTGCTAATCCAATCAAGTAGTTGATACGAATGCCAATTGTTAAGTGGCTTCTTGAGTTGCCAGCTTGGAAGCTTTGATCGGTAGGAGGCTAGGCAAGAGAAGGGGTTGCTTAGTGACAGAGGAGCGTGTATGTTTTGTTTATTTAGTTTTTGTTCGGATTTAGTCCAGTTTCTGTTCGGATTTAGTCCAAATTCTGTCCGGATTTAGTCCAAATTCTGTCCGGATTTAGTCTGGTAGGTTGTTGATTTCCATCGGTTTTTTGATGATGTCTTTAATATGAAGCTTCGCAATCCCGAGGCGTCTGATGTGTGGGTACTAGCTACACGTAAGCTGGTCATTGTTGATAACGGTGTGGAATGAGCAATAGCTCTTGTTTAGGGCTAGATATTAGCTTCGTTTCTTTGGTTTTTCGGTATATCATTAATTTAGGGGTTTAACTGCGTCTCTATATCTCTGTATTTGGATGGAAATCTATAAATATACAGCATGATCTGTGTTCCGGTGATAATATAAATGTCGTATAACTTTTTAAAATGAATATACTTATTCTGATTGAAAAAAAACCGTGAATTGCATGAAAGCTTTCTTGCCATTAACTATTACACTAAGGTTGGTGGTGATTTTAGAATACTATTTATTGTAACGTGCTTTCTGTAATGGATGGAATAATTTTTTCAGTAACTCAAAACTGTGAACCTAGTATTTAGGGGTCATTTCGCAAAATAAGTTAAATGGCTTATATTTTTTTGTCTTTATTAAAAAAATTTCGCTTTTATTAGTTTTTTGTCTATTTTTTTAGGGTTATTTCTTCTTTATGACAAGATGAATCTAAAAAATAAAAAATTCTGATTAAACCTCTTTTCTTTTTGAATAAAGACAAAAATAAGCCAGCTTTTAGTCTTTAAACAAAAAAAATTGAGTTTCAATTGTAATTTTTTCCTTTTTAGATTTCTTCTGTCATGACGAACCAATAATTCTAAAAAAAATTGACAAAGAACTCTAACAAATTTGAAAAAAAATTGAATAAGGACAAAAAAAAAAAAAAAAGGCATTTCACATCTTAAACCGAATGAGGCCTTACAAATGTAAATTTTTTTTTGAATAAGCACAAAAAAATAGCTTATTTTGCCAAACCACCACAGGCTTTTGGTTCGTGTTATTTTATAGGAACCTTAACAGTGGATCTATCAAAAAAATCTCTCTATTTCAAACTTCTAGGCCTGATTGGATGCCGTATATGTTTTGAGTGTATTATTTATGAAGGGAATAAGATAGTAAGGAGTATTAGTTAAAAAGGGAGGGCCACATTGATGTGACATTTATAGAGGGTATATTAGAAAATAGATAGTTTGAATGATGTATTAAAAAAGAAGGGCGCATGATGTAAAAAAACTGTCAAATGACTCTTTTGCACTTGTGCAGTCCCAAACTTTATTATGCTAACATTAATTATATAATTGCAAAATTTAATATATTTAATGATTTTTCGACAATTCTAAGTTATAATAATTTACTATACCAATAAATTTTTAATCATTATAAAAAAAAAACTTAGAATGTTATTTAGTTTAAAAAACTTTTTCAATTTGTTCCAGCCATCTATTTTTTTCCATCCAGCCGTTCATTTTCATTCTCCCGTGTTCCAATACACCAAATCATTTTCTTTTTGGGAAATTTTCAAAATGGCACCTGAACTTTCACCTAAATGTCACAGAAACACCTGAACTTAAATTTATGTCAATTAAACACCTGGACTTACAAAATCCCCAAATCTAGGCCCCTGCCGTTATATTCCGTCCAGTTTGTTGATAAAAGTGATGACGTGGCATATTTATCCCGTTAAGTGCCCCAATTGCACATGATAGAAAGTCTAAAACATACACACAATCAAAACCCCTCCCCCCCTCCTGGCCTCTCTTTCCTTCTCTCTTGCAAATCCAGAAGAAAAACCCATATACCCATAAACCAAATCGATCAAAATTGAAGGAAAATTGCAACGATGCCCTTCTCAAAATCCACCGACGGCCCCGTCCTCAGTCATCAACAACCACCTCCGCCTCCCCATTTCCGCCGCTCTCACCGACGAAATCAACCTTGCAGGCAAGTTTGAGTTTGCAAGCGAGTTTTTCGCTCCGCCGCTCCTCTGTTTACCTGTGGGAAGGTTGAAAATTTTCAAAGAAAGAAAGCAGATACTGGTCTTAGGAGGATCTGGTTTGCTATTCCAGCTGTTGTGATTTGGTGATGGTGATTACACATGAGTGACGCTAAGTTCGAGTTCTGGATTTGTTTTTTGTTTTTTCTCATACTTTAACAATTATATTCTTGCAATGGCACTGCATTGATTTGTCTGGTTTTCTTCAATATGGTTCCATCCACGGATGTGCAGGCCTCCATGCGATATGATTAATGGATTTGTTCCTTCTCACTTACACATATCCCAGGGGAACAAAAAGAAATCAGAATGGGAAAACCTAACCAATATTAGAGAGAGGGAGATGTGGGAGAAGGGGACGAGAGGCGAAGAGAGAAAGGGGAAGAGTTTTGATTGTGTGTATCTTTTAGACTTCCTATCATGTGCAATTGGGGTATTTAACAGGAGAAATATGCCATGTCATCACTTTTTCCAACAAACTGGACGGAGTAATACAGCAGGGGCCTAGATTTGGGGGTTTTGTAAGTCTAGGTGTTTAATTGACATAAACTTAAGTTTAGGTGTTTTGTGACATTTGGGTGAAAGTTCAGGTGCCATTTTAAAATTTTCCCTTTCTTTTTTCCCGAAGAAAAAAGAAGAAAAAAGAAGCAGAGCGGCGGCACTAGTCCTCGCTCTCCGAACGTCTCTCTCTGTCTCTCCGATCTTCTCTCTCTATCCCTCTTCTCTTTCTCAACTGACGTCATACGACCACCGGAGATCAACTTCTGGCCACCGGTGAACGACGATTGCTCTCGAAATCAACCGGTTGAAGACACCATGAACGAGACAGATAACTCAGAGGGATTCAATCAGAGACTAATCCAGTAAAGCTCAATTACACATATTTATGTAGATATTTGTATCTATTTGTGTGTGCGTTTGTATTAGTGCTGTTAACTTATGTTTATTGGAATTTTAATAGTTCAATTATTACTTTGTTTAAGCTAGAATTAGGGTTGGTTTTTGTGTTGTACCGGGACGGGGTTAAGTTTTGATGTATTGTTTTATTTGGGTTGTTTCAGAGAAGCTCCCCAGTTAGGTGCACTATTGAAAGAAATGAAGGATGGACTAGATGTAGTGAGAAGTAAAGTCCAAGCCATAACTGCAAAGGTAAAAATTTCAGCTTTTGATTGGGCATATGAGGCATGTTGCTCCCCAAAATATGAGCATATATTCACTTTTAAACTGGAAAAAGGAAAACAGAGAAAGAGGTGAGTATTGTATTTTCCATTGTTCCTTTCGGATGCCAGTTCAAAAGCATCAAGATACAGTCACTTTCCTTACCACTGCACCATTGCAAACTCCTTGCTTCTGTAAATAGCACATGGTCAATCCACCATTAACACATCATGCATAGATGGTAATCATACCATCAGTACTCCCTCCGCAGTTCGTACTACCTCAATTACTACCAGCATTGCTCTTAATATCATTGCTCTCTCCAATGCATGGTTCGAAGTAGCAATTTAGTCTGCACATTTTGTTGTGGAGAAATACCGATCAGACAATTGTTCTTCCTGCATATGAAATTTTCGTTTCAAACAGTTTCATTGGTGTGCTTTATTTGGGATTTTGCTTTGTAGAGGTTATATCACATCACTTGTTCATTTTTCTCCTACTCTCCAGTATATGGGCAATGGTAAACCGTAGGTTTGATTATTTGGTTACAATAATGAAAAAATTTCTTGTTAGGTGAAAGCAAACCATTATCCAACTGCTGATGGGATAAGTTACCTCGAGGCCAAACATTTGCTGCTTCTAAACTATTGCCAGTCACTTGTCTATTATTTGCTTCGCAAGGCAAAAGGATTATCAATCGAGGGACACCCCGTTGTTCAGAGCCTTGTGGAGACAAGATTATTTTTGGAGAAGGTATTGATCAATTTATTATTGTTTATATTACGTCTGTTCTTAATCAGTAACTCATGAAATTCACCCGCATTTTGTTTCATTCAGGTTCGTCCAATTGACAAAAAGCTACAATACCAAATTCAGAAGCTCACAAGGGTTTCAAGTAGTGCAGTCGATATAGGGGGACTGAGTGAGAAGGGGGAAGATGCAACTGCAACTCAGAAGGAAGAGGATCTGTTGAAATATCGCCCAAACCCAGACATGCTTGTGAATATAGCTCCTGAGGTGAGTGAACTGATCGTGTCGTTTCCGTATCAAAAATAATTAATAAAACAGAATAATTACTACTATCTAAAAGATAGTGGTAAGTACTCCGAGTATCGTCCTCAGGGATTACGAAGGCTAAATTGCAATTGTTCTAACTAATTTCTAACTTAATTCAGAAAAAGGATTTGATTGTTGGATTTCTAAAATTATGCAAACTAAATTAACGCAAAGCAATTAAAAGTAAAGAGAGTTTATAAGAGAAAAGATCTAGGGTTTCGAATCCACTCGACCCGTTGTAACAATATTCATGCAATGATAAAGGTTAATTATTCGAATCAATCCGAATATCGTTAGGGTTCATGGGCCCTCACGGTATCGCCTAAAGATATTTATGAATCATCAAATAGCATGGGGTATCGCCGCCTAGCACGAACCGTCTTACTAGTACGACCCGTCTCTATGGCACGGATCGTCTAATAGCACGGCGCGTCTTACGGAGCATAACCCATCTTATTCGGTTATCACAAACTAATTAAGAACCGTTGTATGAACGTGCATAAAAACCTAGAAAATTATATACAAGATTTGATAGAGAAAATTAATACCGCAAATAAATCTTTAAGTCATACAACCATGATTCGAATAATAAAACACAAAATCAAAACACAAATATTGTTACTCAGAGTTCGAGTTTCATCTATACCCTAGAAACGAGTTTAGCCAGACATCAGAGAGGAGAACATCGCGCTGATCTTTTTGCTTTCTGCCGTGGCTAACTAAAGCGGTGCTCTCGATTGTATATGCGCAGCCTTCTCTTTTTTTTTTTTGTCTCCACGAATACTGACTAATCTGCGCAGCCCCTTTTTTCTTCTGAACCTCCCGTGCTTCCGTTGATGCGTGCCTTTTATAAGCTACTGATGCCACAGATAAAAACCCTCTCTTTTTTTCTTGCAAATCCCAGCCGACTCCTATTAAGCCTTGGCCCACCAAGACAAGTAACCATTGGGTGGGCCAATTAAACATTGGGCCCACCATCATGTTGTAGAAGTCCTAGTCTCAGTGAAAATAAGAAAATACCAATTGGCCACCAGGACAAATACTCAATTGTGTTCTTCTGTTACACATTCACTTCCAAAAACACGTGCAATGCGCGCAGGAGCAACAATATTAAAGCCCGTTCAAATGTAAAAACCTCTGAATACCTAAAACACAAAAATCAATTATTAAGTTTCAAGTAACAACATAAATGGACTTAGCAAGAATAAATTAGTGGGCGCTTATGTGAACATTTACGCACCTATCACACCCCTCAACTTACACTTTGCTAGTCCCGAGCAAAGAAAACAAAATACAACTAAAGAAAACTAATTAAAATCGATAGTTCTTTTAAACCCCCAGGCGGCCCCGATAGGACGAGTGAAGTCTCGTGAGGGTTTTCAGCAGTGAACACCCACAAACACGGGGAACCTTTCAATACAAAAATCACAACCTGTCATGCAACTCACCGACATATCAAGTAGAGGACACGAAGCTACCACAAAGATATAGCAAGGCAAACATAGTTCCAAAAACTATCACTTCAACAAATAAACTGTGGAACTTAAGCTTAGCGTGTGTGAATACGGGCCTCAATCACATATGAACAATAACCAACCGCTCTCTCCGGACCGAGCCTCGACTTCAATTCTCACCGTGTCATGCACTCACAAATGAAATAACTCGAAACAAGGTGCATTATGAACTCTCCTGTGTGCGGTAAGAAGGTATGTAAATGGAAAGCAAAGTACCTCGCACACAAGACACGAAAAAGAATGCTTTATATAGTGGACACATAATCTCATGAACAAAATGCCAAGTGTTAGAACTCTCCACCAATCAATCCTCAACCCAACACCCCCAAAGATCAAATAGGACTTTATTCAAGGTCATAGCATTAAGGATGGGATAATGTATCAAGGCTAGGGTAAAAATAGATTTAAATGTGCGAGAATAGGCGAGTATTGTAATTCAACTCCACCTTATCTCTCCTTCTAACCCTTCAACATCTTTCAATTACAAAGCAACCATTCCTCCTTTTTCCAACTTATTGGTGGCCCTTGCTTCCTTTGTTTTCTTCTTCTTCTTTTTTTTTTTTTTTGTTGTGTTTTTTTTTTAAGGGACACCACCAATTTAAGCACAAAAATTCACAATCTATCCAAAAATTTACCTTTACATATTTTTGCCTTTCTCCAAACACAATATGGAAGGTGGAGCTAACCAAGAAAAGGCTGAGTACAAAAGGCTCAAAGTGGCTTGCAAGGGATAAATGTGAAAACAAAGGAACGAACCGGCCCAAGCATCAAGAAAATGCCTATAATCCTCTCCCAGGGGTGTAACATCCATGTGACAAACCAAAACCAAGAGATACTGATATGCATTCAAGTCCAACACTTGGCGACCAAAGATAATGAGATTGACAACAAATGTGTTTCTTTCCATGACAAACAAAGAGTTTATTCGACACCACTCCAACAAAAAGCTTAAGGCATGAAAGCTCACTTGGGCATATATAAGTCTCCACTAATCATAGCCTTTAAGACCAGTCAAATCACAGCCCACAAGCAATCAAAGCCCGACGTGCAATGTGCAAAAATGCTAAAACAAAAGCGCCAACAGTCTAGCAAGTGAAACTACTCTGCCAAAGAGATATCAAAATGGTACCAACATGCCTATCCTCAAGTAACCAATAAGCGAGCACAACAAGTGTCAAACTGCATGCAAAAGGGTCCCACTATTTTTTTATATTTTTAATCTAACAAGGAAAAAGAACAAAGTGATTCCTCCCCCCAACTTGAACTATTCAGTGTCCGCATTGAAAACATGAACATGAAAAGATATGACAGAAGCGTAAAAGAGAGGAAAGGTATCACCGCGAATGGGAGGAACCAAAGCAGAGTAATAAAGCGTAGGAGGAGACCCCCCAACTTGGATCGAACAACCTGCCAAATGTTAGCCTCCACAACAACAAAAAATATGAAAGAAAAGAAACTAAACAAAATAAATAAAGACAAGAAATAAAAAGATACAAATAAAATAAGATAAAAATCCATCCACTTTCTTCACGCGAAAGATACGGGTACTACTTTTCTCCCTTGCCAAAGATTGTGATTCCTTACTTGTTGGAAGAGCAATATGCGTAGGATTCAACGATATCTTGAGAAGTGGTGCCATCATCTAATAGGCTGTCACTCCCTCTGGGGCTGCCAGATTCCTTACCCACCACTCGGCTTATGAAGCAATCTCCGCCAAGCTGGACACTAAAGTCGGATGGTTCAGACAGATTTCTCGCTGCTAACTACGCGCCTGCCGCCAGACCCAACCTCCTAAGTACTACATACATAGCTTTGACAAAGTGGCTATACCAGACCATTGAAAACCGTTCGAGCACGGCAAACACTGGAGTTATCACAAACTCCATGGATTTTAAGTCTCCTAGACTTCCAATGAAAGCACTAATCTATATAAAGTGGGTCCATCAAAGAAATGGACTCCACCGTGGAACCATCCACCACGCCATCACCAATTCCTTCCACGTAAGGTTTAAGCAATTGGCCATTGATCTTGAAAATATTACCAACACGTGGATCCTTAATCTCTATAGCTCCGTGGGGGTAAACACGGATGACAACATATGGACCATCCCACCGTGACCTCAACTTGCCCGGAAAAAGTTTAAGTCTAGAATTAAAGAGCCACACTTTTTGACCAACTTCAAAGGACTTTCTAACAATGTTTTTATCATGAAATGCCTTAGTCCTATCCTTATATATACGTGCACTCTCATACGCTTCATTGCGCAACTCTTCTAATTCAGCAAGTTGGAGCTTACGATTTAACCCAGCAGCAGCCATATCGAAGTTAAACTTCTTAATGGCCCACATAGCTCTGTGCTCCAACTCAACGGGCAAATGACACGCCTTACCAAAAACTAACCGGTAAGGAGACATGCCAATAGGAGTCTTATAAGCTGTACGGTAGGCCCATAAGGCATCATCAAGCCTTAAAGACCAATCTTTTCGATCGGGCCTAACCGTCTTTTCAAGTATGCGTTTAATCTCCCTATTTGACACTTCAACCTGCCCACTAGTCTGAGGATGATAAGGTGTCGCCACCTTATGAGTGATAGAATACTTTCGCACAAGGGCGGCGAAGTGTTTATTGAGAAAATGGGTGCCCTCATCACTAATAATCGCCTGTGGATAGCCAAAACGAGTAAAAATATTACTTTGAAGAAAGTTGACCACAACTTTGTGGTCATTGGTCTTGGTGGCAACCGCTTCCACCCACTTGGACACATAGTCCACTGCCACAAGAATATACGTGTTCCCATGCGAACACGGAAACGGACCCATGAAGTCTATCCCCCAGATATCAAACATCTCCACAACAAGGATGGAGGACAATGGCATCATATCACGGCGCGAAATATTGCCGGTTCTCTGGCACTTAAGGCATGCCTTGCAAAACACATATGCATCCTTAAACAGAGTGGGCCAGTAAAAACCGCTTTGTAAGACCTTCGCAGCCGTCTTTTTCCCACTAAAATGCCCTCCGCACTCAAGTGAATGACAGAAAGTGAGAATGCTATGGAACTCAGTCTCAGGAACACACCTCCTAATCACCTGGTCCGAACACAACTTAAAGAGTTCTGGATCCTCCCAAAAATAGTGCCTAACCTGCACAAAGAAACGGTCCTTGTCATGCTTGGACCAATGAGGGGGAAGCGCGCCTGTGGCTAGGTAGTTGACTATGTGTGCATACCATGGGGGTCGCACTTGTGACACCTCAAAGAGTTGCTCATCGGGAAATGAATCCTTGAGGGGCAAGGTGTCACCAGAGGCATCCACGAGGATCCTCGATAAGTGGTCTGCTACAGAATTTTCAGAGCCTTTCTTGTCTCGAATCTCCACATCAAACTCTTGGAGGAGCAGAATCCACCTAATCAGCCTAGGTTTGGTCTCCTTCTTAGAAAGCAAATGCCGCAAAGCGGCATGATCAGTGTATACTATGACCTTTGACCCTAAAAGATAGGACCAGAACTTGTCAAGAGAAAAGACCACAGCGAGTAATTCCTTCTCCGTAGTGGTATAGTTCAACTGTGCATCAGAGAGGGTCTTACTCGCATAATAAATGGCATGAGGGACCTTGTCAACCCGCTGGCCCAAAACAGTACCGACTGCATAGTCGGATGCATCACACATAATTTCAAAGGGCTGGGACCAATTGGGAGACTGCATGATAGGTGCTGTGGACAACGCCTCACGGAGCTTCTCAAAAGCTCTCATACATGCCGCATCAAAAATGAAAGGAGCATCCTTAGCCAAAAGATCACATAAGGGCTTGGCGATTTTAGAAAAATCCTTGATAAAACGCCTATAAAACCCAGCGTGTCCCAAGAAAGAGCGAATTTGCTTGACTGATGACTGATGAGGGGGGAGGAAGTCGAGAAATTAAGTCAACTTTTGCCTTGTCAACTTCAATCCCCCTCTTGGACACTACATGGCCCAAAACAATCCCCTCTTGGACCATAAAGTGGCTCTTTTCCCAACTTAGGACCAGGTTAGTCTCCTCGCAGCGTTTAAGCACCTTTGCAAGATTTTGGAGACATGAATCAAAGGAGGCCCCAAAGACTGAGAAGTCATCCATGAATACTTCTAGAAATTCCTCCACCATATCATAGAAGATAGCCATCATGCACCTTTGAAAGGTCGCAGGTGCATTGCACAAGCCAAAAGGCATGCGCCGATAAGCATAAGTACCATAAGGACAGGTGAAGGTAGTCTTCTCTTGATCCGCGGGGTCAACGGCCACTTGGTTATATCCGGAATAGCCATCCAGAAAACAATAATAGCTCTGGCCCGCCAACCTCTCTAGGATTTGATCAATAAACGGAAGTGGAAAATGATCTTTCCTAGTCATGGAATTGAGCTTTCTATAATCAATACACACACGCCAACCAGTCGTCATGCGTGTGGGCACAAGCTCACCCTTGTCATTCTCAACAATAGTAATGCCAGACTTCTTGGGCACCACCTGAGTGGGACTCACCCACTTGCTATCAGAGATGGGGTATATGATACCCGCATCTAGCAATTTGACCACCTCTTTCATAACAACCTCCTTCATGTTAGGGTTCAACCTCCTTTGCATCTCTCTTGATGGTTTCGCATTTTCCTCGCAATGAATGCGGTGCATGCAAACGGAGGGATCAATACCCTTGAGGTCGGCAACTGACCACCCTATCGCACCCTTGTGCTTTTTAAGCACCTCAAGTAATCGACCCTCTTTCTCGGAAGAAAGGTCAGAGGCAATGATCGCGGGCAAAGTGTCATCGGGACCAAGAAAAACATACTTCAGAGAAGCCGGGAGAAGCTTCAACTCAAGCTTCGGTGGGGCTTCTATGGAGGGAAGAGCTGGAGTACTAGACAAAGCAGGTAAAGGCTCGAAAGGAGTTTGCCAGGTAGGTTTGGCCATACAAGGTGCGAGGTCTAACAAAGAATTGACCTCAGCAATGGATTGGTCAATATCGAACTCCTCATAGCCAAAATGGGCAAGACATGCCTCAAGAGGATCCTCAGCCAAAATGTACGGCAATGCCTCTTCTACTAACTCATGAACGACATCGACTGCAAAGCAATCTTTCTCCTCATGAGGCTGTCGAGTGGCTGAATACATAATCAGACTCAGTTTCATATTACCGAATGATACCTCCATCACTCCACTCCTCACGGAAATCTGTGCATTAGCCGTGGCTAGAAAAGGACGACCCAAGATGACAGGTGTTTGAGATTTAAGGGCTGTGGGATGGACTGGCTCTGTGTCAAGGACAATGAAATCAGCAGGAAAGTAGAAATTATTCACCTTGACAAGGACATCCTCTAACATGCCCCGTGGGGCTTTCACAGAACGATCAGCCAACTGCAGAGTAACTGAGGTGGGCTTCAACTCACCAAGCCCCAACTCCTCGTACACAGAGTATGGTAAAAGATTGACACTGGCCCCTAAATCTAAGAGTGCCCTATTAATAAAGTGATTACCTATGACACAAGAGATAGTGGGCACACCAGGATCAGCAAGCTTGGGGGCAGTGTTAGATTGAAGAACAGAGCTAACTTGGTGAGGAATGGGGATGGGCTCTAAAAACTTAGCTCGAGCCTTCCGCTTGTGAGTGCACAAGTCCTTGAGGAACTTAGCATAAGAAGGAATCTGCTCAATGGCATCGAGCAGTGGGATGTTCATCTTAACTTGCTTGAACACCTCCATGATATTATCAGTGGATACTCCCTTCTTACGAAAGGGTGAAGGTGCATTCAGGCAAATCGGAAAAGGTGCCTTAGGAATATAAGATGGGGTCTCAGATGACCCTGGAACAACTGTGGACAATGGATCGGTCTCCTTCTCCTTAGACCTCTTATCAACCTTAGACCTCTCAGCAACAGGTGGAGACACTTTCTCCTTCGCTTTGACCTCCTCCAGTCGGGTCTCTACGTCTCTCCCATTTCTGAGGGTGACAACTAATTTCGCTTGTTCGTGACCTTGCGAATTGTCAATATGGTGCATCCCTCTTGGATTAGCCACTGGCTGACTCGGTAATCTACCCTCATCCCGATGGTTAAGAGCATTAGCTAGCTGACCCACTTGGGTTTCCATCTTGGCAATGGATTGAGAGTGGGAATGAAGCAATTGGGAGTCAGCTTTCATTTGTTGGCAATCGGCTCTCATTTCAGCCATGGCCTTCAACATTTGCTCCTCAAAAGATGGTGTCCTTTGAGAGGACACAGGAGGAGCAGGAGGTTGTTGGTACTGGGGTGGTGCAGGTGGTGGACAATAGGCCTGAGTGTTGGAAGTATTAGGAAATGAAGGCCTCATAGGTTGGGCAAATGGTTGCCCTTGGTCTGGCTGTCGCCATCCAAAGTTGGGATGCTTCTTCCAGCCGGGGTTGTAAGTATGAGAATAGGGGTCATTTGCTGGCCTACCAAACCCCTGGGCCGCATTCACGTGCTCTTGAAGAAATTCTGGAAATTGAGATGCCATGTGGCACTCATTTATTTGATGGCACGGACTGGAGCACAATTGACAGACCTCCGCAACAGCAGCAGGAGGTGAAGAATGTGAAGGACCATGACCCAAAGATAAGAAAGTGTCAAACTTTCGGGTTAATGCATCTACCTTATAGGAAAGATCATCAGAGCGGCCCACCTCATAAAGGCCACTCTGTTTTGAAGAGGTAGAGGCTGTCCTATTTGTGCGAGATGATGCAGCTCGGTGTCGTGAATTTTCCGCTAACTGCCCAAATAAATCCCACCCCTGATTCTCGTTCTTAAGCATAAATGTGCCTCCACATGAGGCATCCACCATATATCGGTGTTGTTCGCATAGTCCATCGTAGAAACATTGGACTAGCTGCCACTTAGGAACTTGGTGGTGTGGACAACTCCTAATGATATCATTAAGTCTCTCCCATGCTTGGTGAAATTGTTCGCCCTCTTTTTGATAGAAACTAGTGAGTTCTTGGCGAATTTCTTTTGTTTTGCCTATGGAAAAGTACTTTTTCAAAAACTCATTTTTCATTTGATCCCAAGAGGTGATGCTATTCGGTGCCAAAGTATTAAGCCAGTATTTGGCTTTATCTTTAAGTGAGAATGGGAATAACTTCAACCTAAGGGCATTATCAGTGAAGTGCTGAATTTTAACGGTGGAGCAAATCTCTTCAAAGTCCCCTAAATGCCGATATGGGTCCTCATTATCAAGTCCATAGAATGATGGAAGTGTTTGTAACAAACTGGACTTGATTTCAAATTGTGTTGAGGCAGTGGCAGGCAATGTTATGCATGACGGTGAGGTGTAGGCAGATGGGAGAAAGTACTCCCCAATTGCCGGTGGATCTGCAGCCTCTATTCTTTCAGCCATTGTAACAAGTGAAATGGGTAAAGGCCAAGAGTTACGAGAGGCTGCTCGATTAGCTCTAAAGGTTCGTTCGATCTCTGGGTCAAAATTATCAAGTAAAGGGTCCAGTGATCGACGACCAAACATACAATGCAAAATGTCCCTAACTCAAATAAAAATAAAAACAAACAAAAAAAAACACTAAAACTCAGAAAAATAAGAAAACTCACAGCGCCAGGGCAAGCCAATTGAATTGCATTGCTAAGTTGCAATGTTGCCGCTTACTTTTTGCTCTTGCGCGCTACAGTTTCTCAATTCCTGTGTCTTAACACAATAAAAATGCTAACAAAGAAAGAATGCAATTAAACAAATAAGATGAATAATAAAATTAAATAAAAAAAACAACTAAAAATACCTATACTAGGAATTAAAATAAAAATCAACTAAAACAAAGCAATCATGCTTGTAATCCCCGGCAACGGCGCCAAAATTTGATCGTGTCGTTTCCGTATCAAAAATAATTAATAAAACAGAATAATTACTACTATCTAAAAGATAGTGGTAAGTACTCCGAGTATCGTCCTCAGGGATTACGAAGGCTAAATTGCAATTGTTCTAACTAATTTCTAACTTAATTCAGAAAAAGGATTTGATTGTTGGATTTCTAAAATTATGCAAACTAAATTAACGCAAAGCAATTAAAAGTAAAGAGAGTTTATAAGAGAAAAGATCTAGGGTTTCGAATCCACTCGACCCGTTGTAACAATATTCATGCAATGATAAAGGTTAATTATTCGAATCAATCCGAATATCGTTAGGGTTCATGGGCCCTCACGGTATCGCCTAAAGATATTTATGAATCATCAAATAGCATGGGGTATCGCCGCCTAGCACGAACCGTCTTACTAGTACGACCCGTCTCTATGGCACGGATCGTCTAATAGCACGGCGCGTCTTACGGAGCATAACCCATCTTATTCGGTTATCACAAACTAATTAAGAACCGTTGTATGAACGTGCATAAAAACCTAGAAAATTATATACAAGATTTGATAGAGAAAATTAATACCGCAAATAAATCTTTAAGTCATACAACCATGATTCGAATAATAAAACACAAAATCAAAACACAAATATTGTTACTCAGAGTTCGAGTTTCATCTATACCCTAGAAACGAGTTTAGCCAGACATCAGAGAGGAGAACATCGCGCTGATCTTTTTGCTTTCTGCCGTGGCTAACTAAAGCGGTGCTCTCGATTGTATATGCGCAGCCTTCTCTTCTTTTTTTTTGTCTCCACGAATACTGACTAATCTGCGCAGCCCCTTTTTTCTTCTGAACCTCCCGTGCTTCCGTTGATGCGTGCCTTTTATAAGCTGCTGATGCCACAGATAAAAACCCTCTCTTTTTTTCTTGCAAATCCCAGCCGACTCCTATTAAGCCTTGGCCCACCAAGACAAGTAACCATTGGGTGGGCCAATTAAACATTGGGCCCACCATCATGTTGTAGAAGTCCTAGTCTCAGTGAAAATAAGAAAATACCAATTGGCCACCAGGACAAATACTCAATTGTGTTCTTCTGTTACACATTCACTTCCAAAAACACGTGCACTGCGCGCAGGAGCAACAATATTAAAGCCCGTTCAAATGTAAAAACCTCTGAATACCTAAAACACAAAAATCAATTATTAAGTTTCAAGTAACAACATAAATGGACTTAGCAAGAATAAATTAGTGGGCGCTTATGTGAACATTTACGCACCTATCATGAACCATATTGAAGAATTACGTCTACATTATTTATTTTCTTACCATTATTTTTAACGTTTATATTATTGAGGAGATTAAGATACTAAGGAATTCAACAATTATTTATGTTTGTATATGAAGTTGACGTGGTTGGTCATTTCTGCCACATTTTCCTAAAATTCCATCTCCATTAAATATGATAGGATGGTGTTCATCTGTATCAACCTCCGAAATTCGCCCCAACTTCTATGGAGGAAGAGAAGATCTCTAAACAGGAAAGAAATGCACTGAGGAAAGAGAGACGAGATGCGCGACAAGCTAGCCAGAGTGGATATGTAAAAGAATTGATGGACGATCTCGAGGGAAGACCCGAAGAGGTATGTTGAGGATTTGCATTAACTGTTTGCTAATATTGGATGACTGCAGTATTATTGAATTGATTTTCAAGTACCTATGGATGAAATTCAGGTGAGAGAAGTTGTTGGAAATGAAAGTAGGGAAGTTACCAGATATATGGCCAAGATGGATGAGCGGGCCAGGCAAGAAGAGGAGCTTTTTACACGTGCTCCTCTCACCAAGGAGGACAAGCTGAAAATGAAACGCGTGAAAAAGTCGGGAAATGGGTAAGTGCAGTAAAATGTGAAAAATAATGTCATGCAGTCTTTCCAACCATGCTCCATACGAGCTTATTAGTCTCATAATCTTGAACTCATGATATTTATGTTTCCCTCTTTTCCACACAACCTGTAAATCTTGATTTTCTCTGCTTATTTGTTCCCGTACGGTGCCACATTATTTTTTTGTACACAGGTTGGATGGTCTCACGGACAGCTTTTATGATGAAATTAAAAGTTTACCCTTGGAGGACAATGCTAGTGAGCAAATGGCAAGCTTTGGTAATCACAGTGGTGGAGAGAGAAGACAAAGGAAGTGGAAGGTAATTGAATAAAGGAATTTATATGATATTTGTGTGTAGAAATTATCTGCCTTGAACTAATATGCATTACTTTGGCTATTATTTTGCAATTTTTGCTAATGCATTAATTAGCATCCTTTCCAACTTAGGCTCTGTTTGTTTCATTGCAAAACATTATAATCATGTTCCAGTGTTTTTGATTAAGAGGTCAAGTAGACAGAGCCTAAGTGAATAAGAGGTCAAGTAAATATATTACTCATTTTCTTGCAAATGGCGGTAAATGATTTACAGTGACAACCTCCGTAAGTCATTTTTGTGCCCTTGCCTGAATTCGACGTTGAATCCACTGACTAAGTGACTATTCCTTCACCCCTACCCCACCCATTACTCCGTTACCCTTCTACTGAACTTTACCGCACCCTTCACTCTGTCTTGAACTCAGATTTGTTCTGAATTCAGATGCCATCGTGCAGGAACCAATTTTTAACATATGCTCTGCAATGGATTTTTTCTAGTGTCAAACCAACATCCAAAAATAACTTCAGAAAAGATTAATTTTTACAAAATCATTTACGTTGAAACAAATGGATGCTTAGTCTTCTAATGACTTATCTACTAGCTTTGAAGTAAGAAGCACCTAGTTGCATTGCTTGATGAGGATGACAACTATAATGGGTTTTATTGGCCTAAGGGTCTGAACGACATTGCCTGGAGATCTGTCTTAGGCCTGTCATCCATATTTCAACCTGATCATTAATGTAGATGATTAATGAAGTTACCTCTCGATCTGTAGTTCTCTACTACATCAAGCTTTTAGATAAGCTAGTTGTCAAGGACATGGGTTGCTGTCAAATTTGGGATTGGGTAGGATTTGAGACAGCATGGCTGGTTGTTTGGAAAATTCGGTTGTTTTGATGGGTTCAGAAAGCACAAGTAAATGGACCAGCCTTATGAAGTAGTCACCAACGTGCACACACTTACAAAAGTTCAAGCTGTTTCAGTCTGTGTATAGTATTTTTCAAATTCATGTTATGGAGTAATTTTGATTGTAAATTAGTATATTTTGTAAGCCTATCTTTTGATTCAAATTCAGCTTCTATCCATTGCAAATACATTTTGAGAATTTGTGCTTAGACCTTTCGACGATTTTGCTCATTTCAGAGGAGGCACTAAGGACAAAAAGCTCAGACTCCGTTTTTATTGCTGTTGGAAAATATGCAATACCGCCTTTTGAGTTGTTTGCTAGAGGAACTGGAAGCTTATATTGGTGCGTGAAATATAGGTTTCTAACATGATTTGCATGTCATGTAACTGCTGGCTCTGGGACCTCATTTGTCAGGCAAATTTTGTTCAATGTTAAAGAGGACTTGTTGGTAATCTGAGTAACTTGCATCAAAATTTTATGGGTGCACCCGAATTTCGACGTGCTTGCCATTGGTTGGGCCACTTAAATGCTGTTTTATTTCTGAATGCTGTCTTTACTTGATCGGGTTATTTTATTTTGAGGCCTATGTTTGTCGTGCGCATCCGTAGGGGAGTATGAAGAAATTCTCCAGTGGCTGCAGGACTCTTGTACTAGCATACTACTCCATTTGCGAAAAAAGTTTTTATTGAGTGCTGTATACCGACCTTTCTTTTCGTTCTTGTAATCAATATAAGTGGTGGGGGTGTTCTAATTAGGGAAAATGACAGTCATTACAGTGTTTTGATAATTAATATTTGTTAATGACATTTTTAGTATTAATAAATGTTCTTAGCATGTTCTTAAGAAATTAATGTAGACGACAAATTTCTGGAGATAAATTAGAATGGTGGAGTTTGTACTCCTTGGAATTAGAAAATCAGATGGAAACTAAAAAGGAACAAATAGATGGGAAAACCCACTCGTTGGGTCTCAAAAACCAAATTGAAACTGTAAAAAAATTAATAAAATTCCGATCAGTCACTGATATTTACAATTATTGAAGATGAATTTGAGTTCAATAATTATTATCGCTTTGTATGTGATTCCTATGGTTAGATTGTTGTATTTTGCTTGAGGTTTCGAATCCAAAGAGAGACAAAAATGGTGATTAGGGGAAAGTCAAGAGGTGTGAAATTGGTTAAATGATCGGCAGTGGACGTGTGCTAACACAGAACTCCAAACTTACCGTTCGGGTGACTATATAGGCTTAATTCGCCGGCGGCAAGGAGGAGAAGGCACAGAGGTAGTGGTTTCGCCGGAGAAGTGGTAAGTGAGAGAGAAAGGAATTGTAATATGAAACAGCACTTCAAACTATTAACATATAATCTTAATATGATCCTTAGTATCATCCTTCATTCATACATGTTATCAAAACTACTAATTCCAAAATATACAACCAAATTAACAATCATGTTAATCGTGTGTAGCACGACGGTACCACCCTAGTATTTACTTATATGATCCTAACCCTTCATTTTTTCAGTGTAGATGTGTAAATTGCTCATACACAATAATCAAGTTAATTGGAAATCAATAGGTATCTCAACAATCACATTTGAGACGGTTAGAATTCTAAAGATCCATTTTAAATTCTAATTTTCCAATTCTCTTGAAACAAGTATGCTTTGACCATCCCTAAAAGAAAAAAGAAGTACGCTTTGACCAAGCGTTTACCGATCGATATCCGATTAACCTGTTTTTTTCACATAAGTGATTTATACATAGTAACTTACAAAATAAACGGCTCACATTATCAAAATAGAACATGTGAGTTCCATATCTTTTCACATGAGAATCACATGTGAAAATCATGTGGGAGGGTCCGAATTCTTATGCAACCACCTAACAATAATAACGTATGGAAGGATTTGATGTACGCAAATGCATTGGCAGAAGAAACTATGATGAGATCATATTTACAAGACGATATTTATCAATTTTCAGAGTCCTGCTTGAGAGGTTGAGGTATATTGTACACAACGAGTCCAGCCAAGAGAATCATGCTGCCGAAGACGAAGAATGAGCTCAGGTTTGTAGCTTCGGGCAAATAGGGCAATGGAAGGGAAAGAATGTAAATTGCAATTGGAACTGCAAAGTAAGAGAAACACCCCCAGTCAGAAAGAAAAAAAGTAACACAAAACCACTAAATACACAATGAGAGAGAGAGAGAGAGAGGACCTGAGGACATTGCAACAATAGAAGAAAGGACTGCAGAGGAAATCTTTAGAAGATGGAGCACTGATATGTTGAATGCTATGTTGTTCACGATATAAAGGATGGGCAATAGCGGAGCTCCATCGCAACCTGATGGCAAAAGACCGGGAGAGAAACATTAAAGCCTATGTAAGTATCATTCGAAGGAAGCAAGTCCAGACTATTTTCCCATAAGAATCGCACACACCTTCTATTTACCAAATTTATCAAAAAATCTGAGCAGTTAAATGATGTTGCGGCATTTGTTCGCGCAAAAATTTATATGTAGTTACTGAGTCCTAATTTGTTTGTGAAGAAACCACATGAACCCAATCACTTTTTGAGAGTCAAGACGTAAACCAAGTACTTGCAATTTGCAAAATTTCCTCATTGCTGTTAAAACTTCCCAGGCATGCTATCTTATCTAATTGTAATAACTCCTTTGAAATAAAAGGTAACAGGCTTTCCATACCTGTTGAAATTTGACAACCAACTCAAAAAAAAGCAAAAACTCATCAATTAATAGCGGGAAGAGATCAAATTTGCAGTAATTGTGGAAGAGATGGGTCAAAGTATAGCACCGTTCTGGATTCAAAATGGCAATTGACTTCTCAAGTTTTACCAAACGTGTAACCAGACCTTGAAAGAAATATATTCCGCCAAAAGTACAAAATTACTAATCACTACCTTGATTTATTTCTACACAGAATCTGTTTACGTGGCATAATAACGGTTATAAAGTGAAGTCAGCAATTATTTCCACATTTCAGGAACCACATACAAACACAGATGCAAAGACCGACCTATAGTTTCACTATTTATGTCCATCTATACGCACGTGTGTGCATGTGTGTGTGTCCATGAGCAAAGGAAGTAAAACCACAATATAATTGGCTATCTCTTTCCGTAGAGAACACATTATCTGCCTTTATCCAAATGTAAGAGAGATTACCAATAGTATGGGCTCCCATATTGAAAAAGCAACCGGCTCCACTCCTTATGTACGAAGGGAGTTGAGAAAATGGGATGCCTCTTAAGTTTGACAGGAAAGGCAGAAAGAGAAGCACAAACAGTGCCTGGAAATCAAAGCAAACGATATGATTCCATGCTGATAAACAAAATACTGTATTAAAGACCTGGAGCTTCATCCAAGATCCAAAATCAAGGAAAGTCCATCCATTTTTATCCAATAAGCAGTATTTGTTACTCGGATTGGCAGATAAAGCTCCAAAAAAATGCAAGATAAAGCTTAGTCATTCAGCCAACTAAATCTACAGTTGCTCAATTCAAAGGTGGGCAATGTACAGCTTAAATTTGCTAAATAGAATAACCAAAACACAAACAAATTTTTGAGGAATCTCCTCTCCAATGGCTGCAATTCTTAGTGGGCCTTAGAAGCTTGCAGTTGGCAGAGTTTACAGGGCCAAAATTATGACCAACTACCAAAACTAGACAGTTAATCATCTGTAACCATATGTGGAATAACACTTCACGAACTTCCCTCCCTTCATACTGTAGGAGTGCTACCATATATGTTACCAATCAAAGCATATGCAGATATGGTTCTTACTGAAAATGCCACAGAAAGCATTAGTTATCTGCCTCTTATCTATCTTCCCCCAGTCTCCCCCTTTCCCTTCCCTCTTGGTAGGCAACGTGTCCAGGGGGAAGTGTTCTACGTAATCGAAATTTACCAACCATTGCATCAATAAAAGAAGAAGACAGAAAAACAGAAGTTCTAAGGTTCTGAGTTGGAATCTAAAACTTGAGGCACCAGACCTCATAAGGGTGTATATTAATAGTTTATGCCACAACAAATCCTTGAATTGCACAAGTTAATTGCTAGAAGCACAAACTGACAGCCAATATATTGTTCATTTAAGCTTTTACATGGAGATATTGTACATGCAACAAAGAATATAAATATGCACATACAACAAGGCCTTCCAGCAACCTATATAAACATTACCTGAAATCCAGATCCAAATGAATTCACAACAAATATGTCAAGCACCTTTCCCTGCATCAGTCGACAATTTTGTGAGACTTTGAACTATACAAACACATAAACACCATTCATTGAGTGGAAAGGATCTCATCATACCTTAAGGCGAGTTGCAGCATCAATAAAAACAGATTCCTATTGATATGCACATGGCAATTGAAGGTTAATTATTTTCTCATAAAGAGTACCTATGAATGGGGCAACAACAACACAAAATACAACCTTGAGAATTGATGCTCCAGCTTGAAAAGCACTTGAAGCAATCATCAGCACAGGCCACAAGAACCCAATTCCAGACAACATTTGGCCGGCGTCTGACCCACTGTAATTATAAACCACAAAAGGAACTATGAGGGACATAATCAATAGTGTTAGAACTGTGGCTCATATGTTAATTATGAAGAGATACTAAGGAGTTATAGAAAGAAGGCTAGATGCCGGGGTGGAGCGTAGCGGAGCGACGGCATCTGGCCCATCGCCAATGATCCATTGAATGTAAATTGGGCCGAAGGCCCAGGTGTTTTGTAATTGGGGGGTCAGGGGGCGTAGCCCCCCTGGGTATGGTACGGTATCGTACAAGGGTATTTTTGGGATACAGGCCAAATCCGGTTAGGGTTAGAATAGAGTAGATATAAATACTCTATGTTGTAAACCCTATTCTGCAACTGTGATTATAAAAGAACAGCAGCCGCTCTCGCTCTCGTAGACGTACCCGGTTTTGGGAACCACGTATATCTCTATGTTGAATTCTTTACTGTTTATACTCGTAAATCATGTGCGTGTGTGTGACGATCCTAACAAATAGCAAGAGGAAAGGATCATTATACAGAACACAGAACACAGAAGTTTAGTGCACAAAAATACTTCCTTTTTTGATAAATAAATAGTTATATTAAGAAGAAGGCATTAAGGGAATGCCACCCGTGTACAAGAGAAGGCCACGCAACAAAAAGGCCCTATACAATGCCAAGAGAATAGTAAAGCTCAAACCAATCTAACAATTGGTCAAGGGATGGAAAACAATCTCCCTTGTCCCAACTGTACAAGCTATTCACCAAAAAAGATTTTATCCTAGCCAGAGGTTTTTCCACCCCTTCAAAAACTCTTGAATTTTTCTCACGCCATAAGACCCACATTAAACAAAGCTGAATCATGGCCCACAAACTCTTCCTTCTCTTACCCATTCCAATACCCCTCCAAGCAATAAGAAGTTCCATGACAATTCTACACAATCCACTGCATCCCAAACTAAGAAAACACCAATGCCCAAAGATCCCATGCCACCGGTCAATGAATGAGCAGATGGTCAACTGTCTCCACATCCCGTTTACATATACAACACCAATTGATAATGATTTTCCGCCTTCTAATCAAATTATCGATCGTAAGAATTTTGTCTTGGACCGCACACCACACAAAAAAACTCACCTTCAACGGCACCTTAGTTTTCCAAATCGAATGCCACGGAAAGGATGAATCACCATCCTCGCCAAGCGCTTGATAAAAGGATTCACTTGAAAGGATCCTGCTTTTGAAAGATCCAGCGCAACTCATCATCCCCTTCTCCTATCCCAAGGGTATTAGACTAATTATTTGCACTCAAATCAAATTTCAGAGACAAGACCATGCGTCTCAAACCAGTGGACCATCATGATTTACAGGAAGTAACAAGAGACTATCTTATGGGAGACGAGAGATTACTACCAGAAAAGGACATGGCAATATGTACAATCAAATCAAAATATTCTGGCTAGGGTTTCCTTTATATAGCATCATAGCACACCATTTCACCCTATCAGGAATGTTCATAGGTTAGAAATAACATTCCATTCTTAATGAAACCCAATCTGCAGATCCATTAGACAAGAATAGTTCATGACGTTTAATTCTACAACAGTATTAGAACTTCAGAATCATCCCAAAACCAACGTTTTTGACTGAATCAACTCGATTAGTCAAGTTTGTCTTACTTTGTGTAGCAAAAACATGCAGAGCATGGAGACTTGCTGCAATCCATAAGAGGCTATGAGACTGAAGAAAGAAAAGATATTGGCATTCCAAGGTGGCCTTTCCTTTTTGGGTTTTTGGGTTAGAAAGCTCTGGCTAAATTATTTACAAGCCTTACTAAGTTTTATGATTCAAGCTATATAAACAATTCCAGTTTATGCCTCTGGTTGTTTTGTAGTAACACTGGATACTTATTGAGACCCTTTCCTGTATTGGAGGCCTAACATTGTGGGAGATCCCCAATAGTATAAACATACACATTTTGTACAAGGCTTGTTATTGCAGACAAAATCTTGTCTAGTGTCTAAGGCATCAAAGTATTGCTGCTTCTCTTTTTTTGAAAGGAAGCATTGCTTCTTTTTGTTTAGTTACTAGTAGTCCCAAAAGCTTAAGCTGTTAGGAAATGATTCCAATAGTGTACAATGTACATCAAACTACCCCTCCCTCAAGTGCAACCCCGTCTTGCACGTGAAGATGCAAATTTTTATAGTTAGAGTGAAACAGAATGTGAAGGTAAGGAGCGGAATGCAACAGGGGAAGAAATGCAAATGGAAGGACTTGAACCCAAGACCTCTCCCAACCAAAGCTCTGATACCATGTGAGGTGGGCTGGATTTTAGGTCCCAAATTAATAGGGTCAACATAGAGGATTGTGCTAGGGCAGAGCATGACCAGGACAGACTGGGATCGACCACCTCAATGGGCGGAGTAAGTCTAGACGGTGTAAGAATATTCTAAGAGGTACTTAAGGGCAGTACCAGAGATCTAGTCGAGGTGGAAGTCCACCCTATTCGGGGAAGCTATCTTGATAAGCATTATCAAGTATCCCGATAATAAGGGTGAAGCTCCAGAGATATAGGGATAGCATGTATCCCAGATTGACTAGGTATCTTGGACACTAAGTAAGGAGAGCCTACTAAAACCCTAGTTTCCTCTCTTCTCCTTTATACGATCACAAACTTAAGCATCGGAGGGGCATTCCAACCAAAGCACGACCGGGTAGCCTAACGTTCTTTGAATCCTGCATGTTCACTTGCTGGAACCCTACTCAGTAGGACTTTCAGAGGCTTGCTTTCTTAAGGTGAAAACCTACCCCACTGCAATTGGTGCCGTCTATGGGAAAGCATATCTATAGGCTTTTTGTGTCCATGGCCGGGACCCGAAGGAGGAAACTCATTCTAGAAGGACGGAAACAGCAACAATGCTAGCAACCACCCGAGTAACGAAGATCAACGTCAAACTTCACAAGAGGTTCAACAGAAGAATGATGAGAGGAGTTCTCACCATCGTGAGAAACCAAGGCGACACTGCCATCAGCAGCAGTACTCCGCCTCTAAAGCTTGCACTCACTATCTCTAGAGGGAGACAGATGAGTGAGATGAAATTATCGGGAAGAGGGGAGTGGAGATCATAAAGCTTCATGGCGCGATAAAAGGAAAGGAAGCTGATTGCGGTAGTGCTTCGCAAGGACGGACTGACAATCAAGGCTCTAAGTCCAATAGGAGTCCTACGGCGGTCCACTACTCCACTCTAGACAAACTAAGTGCCACAGCTCTCTCAACAAAGTTCAAGAAATCATCAAAGAGTTTATTCCAATCCGGAGCATAGAGGATAGTAGTTGTTCTCGTATGCATGGGGAAGAAAGTTCAAAGAGACAAAAGACAATTACGCATGTGCCGGTCTCTTAGAAGACGCCGGCTCCACCAAAAAAGGGCGGAGGCAACCTACAATCAATCATCACTCAAAAAAGGAGAGAGAGAAACCCTGCAAAGCCTGATATGACTGGGGTAATTGTGCTCTGGATAGGTTAGTCCACTCTTCGTTCTCTCCGGAGATTGAATCCTTGGATCTCCAAAGGGTTTCACATTGCCGAAGTTTACGTGTTGTGGTGGAAAAGAAGACCCCTACACGCACATTGGTCACTTTCGTCAGATGATGACCCTTTTACAGTAGAAACGATGCCCTAATGTGCAAAGTTTTTCCATCAAGCCTAGGAGAAGCTGGATTCCGGTGGTTCGATAAGTTATCAGTAGAGTCCATTACACGTTGGAAGCAACTCTCTGCAGCTTTCACCGCAAGATTTGGTACGCAAAAAACGAAGTCCCCAAAGAGGTGGATGCTTTACTTACTTTGAAGACGGGCAAGAAAGAGCCTTTTTGAGACTTTGCTGGTCGCTACTGGGACACCTTCAATGACAATGAGGGTTGCAATGAGGAGCTAGAGGTAGCCTCTTTCAAATTTGCTCCCTCATGGAAACCAACTCAAGGACTCTCTCACCTATCGAGCGGCAACTTCCATCAAGGAATTGATGGAGAGAGTGGAACCACATGCAAGGATAGAAGAGGGAGACAATGCAAGCAATTCATTGGGTAGAGGGAGACGGGGAGGAGTCTCCCCCTAAGAGCAATGGCCAAAAAGAATTCAAAAAGGGTCGGAAGGGAGGATCCAAGTATGGCAGAGGTTCAAATCAGGACCAAAGGGAGAGAAAAAACCCTAAGGAGGCCATCAACACAGTGTTCAAAGAGCATATCCATAAGATACTCCCAAAGATCATCCCTAATTTTTATGGCCACTCAAGATGCCTGGCGACATGACAAAAAGGAACTCCAAGTGGATGAACCATAATGAGCAACTATCACCATTAATTTGTAGCATAGCTGCTACTAGAGTGCCACTCAAAGCTTACCAACACTAAGACATTTACTACATGAACATTCGTGCCCATATGAATCTTGCTGGCGCCGCTCATTATACCGTATTACCGTAATTCTTTATAGTATGCTCATAGAACATATGACAAAAATTTCCAAAAGCTACATTCATGTTCTTTCTTAAAATGTTGGTGACAGAAAGATTGAAGTACCTTGCAACTGCTACAACTACTCCTGCAGCAACAAGCAAGCAGCCACCAATCTTACTCCGCGAGTACTTTGTCCCCAGGAGAAGTGTAGAAAAGGCCAATTGCCACACCAAAAATGTCTGGAAGTAAAGTCCACAAGAAGAAGCAATGTCAAGGAGAGAGTAATCAGTGGCATTGCGTTTCAAGGAATTTATGTGAGGGTAGTCGTTAGGAACTTGCAATCAATCATCATAAATAAAGGTTGACTCCAATCATGTAACTACATTTTGACCTAAAAAATGTTGGAATACACAAGTTACAGCCTATAGCCAAAACCACTAGCCAGAATACTAGGAACAAGGGATAGGTAGTGTTATATGACGAGGTGAAATGGGTTACATAAAGAGTTGGGTCAAAGTTAAATTGGCGTTTGGAAAATTAAAGTAGGTTAAGAAGTTCCATAATTACAATGGTTAAGCAACTCATTCAGCAAGTTATGAGATATTCACCACAAGACTATTCCAAAATAACTCAATCACAAAACACCATACAGTGTATATTTGAGTAATTTACTAGGCTTTTATACAAATTGATCATATCTCGATAAACAGCAAAATGGTTGTTATCAATGAGCAATAAGAAAAAAAAAGGTTTAGATAGTAAAAAAATAGCATACGATTCAACAGACTAATCTTTCCAAAAAGCACACGAGTTATTACTTTGCCAGCAATCTTGGCTTGAGATACACATTACAGTTCATATTACCTGATTCAAAATAGGTATAGCTGGTCCAGGTAGCATGGCTGTAAAAGATACATGACATTCAGTTTTAAGGTAATGTTAAAATCCATTGTAAACAAATACAGCTTTCCCATTTCTCATGTGGAAACATTTAAAATTGCTTTCTGATTCCCTCCTTTACATCTGTTGACCCAACCCCAAATGCAATACATAATATGTCCATAATGAATACATCACACAACATAACACTCGACTTTTGAACCAAACCCAACCATGTCCATGTCCGATAAGTAAAATTCTACAGTAATTCAAGAGAAATTATATTTCAGGAGGAATCAATATTCAAAATTCTGGTGAATCAAAGTGTCAAAATTTAAAGTTCGTGATACCTCCAGAAGACATTCCAGCTGCAACTCCAAGGGCCTCTAGAATACCAATCATCACAAAGGGTGACTTGGGAATGGCCATCATTGCATCAGTAACAATCCCAGCACGATATCGCACATACAGTATGGTAAAATAAATAGCCACATACCTGTATTTCAGAAAACCAGTAATATGTAAGACCACACCAATTCACAAAGAAGTGAACATGGATGAGAAATCAAAAATATACTACATAGAGATAGATTAGTATGTCCACACAAGTTTCAAAGTTGTGATACAGAAATCCTTCCACTCGTTCCATATGTATCCAAAGTTCACTTTAATCCACGTCTACGAAGATGACCTAAACTAAACTGCCGACATGCCTGATAAGATGTACTAAGAAAATATTTATCTCTTCATACTTCTGTATCTAATTGCAGAAGTATAATAGTTCTTCACCTTTGCAAAGTTTAAACTAGTCCAGGCATTGAAATCATGTTTTGCTGTCTAAGAGTAGAATTTTACAACATCTTTCCTCCCCTTTCTGAGTTCTAAGAGTATGGGACAAGGTATCGAAACTCCGAGTAACTAGGTTTAACTAGAGCTACTTTTTTAACTCTTGAAGAACATTGAAGAAATCAAACTATGGCTACCATGCAATAGTAATATATTAAGCCAACTGCAGGTCACATCGATAGTGAAAGTTATGTTGAGATCAGCTTTTTAGTCATTCGAGAAGCAAACTGGAAGTGAATTCCCATTAGTTTGCCATTATTACAAAGAATAGCATCAAATATCAAAATAGCTCATACAAGTTCCCCAGTTTAAGCCGTAATTGCAGCACATAATCGAAGCCTTTGATTCGGATTAGCATGCCTCCTTAAACTGAAATGGCTTTCAATTTCTACACCAAGGTTCAAATTTATCCCTTCATGTTTTCATGCCTCCTTTAGACTCGTGAAGATTAATTTCTTATCTCTTATTCCAATGTGGAAGCAATAAATTTAGGGCCCCTTGATTGGTCGGACTATCAATGAGAGGAGATAATATCCCACCTGTCAAATGGTGAGGCACTGGAGGCTCCACATGTTAATGAAGGTGTGCACTTGAACAGCCTTCAAAAAAATATCAATAGGAAAAAATAACAATTGATTTTGTTCATGGTTTACTATGAACTTTGATTATCCTAAAAAATAATGGACACTCTAAATTTTGCTATTCGTACTTGAAGAGATTAATAACAATTTGCGAATCTAGTTCAATATGTTAAAAACAAATTCATTTGAAAACCGTCAGAGACATAAGAGATACAGTAAGTATATGTTCCGATACAAATATATGTCTATTAAGCAGGCCCCTACCCAGATATCCTGGCTTCGCCCCTTACCCAGATATCCTGGCTTCAACACCGTTAATAATAAACATGCCTGTACGTTTTCGTTATGGATATGAAGATTTCAAATCTTACCCGAAAGTGGTGACTTGAGCTAGAAAGAATGGGTACTCCTTCATAGGGACAAGGGCAAGTTTATAGAGCACGCGATTCGCGATGGCTAACGTCATGGTAATTACAGAGCTAATGACGATCAATTTAGTGTCCGCCGATGAGGCCTTTGAACTCGGCTTGATCAAAGCTCGGACTAAGAATTTAGGGTTTGGCTGTGGACGGTGTCGAGTGGGAGTTATTCTGTGGTTGATTTTGAAGTGGGCGTTGGATTTGAACGGAAGGTGAGAAGAGGTTGAACTAGGGTTTTGGGGGGAAGACATGAATGTGAGGGGAGAAGGGTTGGGTCCATGGATGCAATGGGTTGTGGTTTTGAAGTGCAGGGTGTTGGGCAGTGACGAGAGACATGGTGAATATCCCATGAAAAAGGCGGGGAGAGAGAGAGAGAGTAGTTACTCCGTAGTCCGTACCAACGATCAACTGAGGGCACCACGTTGAGAATCTGAAGGGATTCACTATGTGTAAATACTTTTTGAGGAAAAAAAATTAACTCACACAAGTATACAACCTATCAAGCACAACAATTCACACAACTGCTCACGTTAACATGGCGTCGGCACAAAACGACTTCGGTTTTTTTAAAAAAAAAACCATGTCATGTACTGTCACGCCTTCCCCTTCCCCTTCCTTACCCAGTTTGACAGATAAAAATCTCCTTCCTAGTTCCCCACCATCACCGGCGACCACCCCAACCTACTTCCCATCACCACCGGCGACCACCGCAATCCAACCCCAGCGCTCCCCCACTGCCGTAGGCCACACATATCCAAAACGATATAAACTCGCACCAAACCAAGACGAAAAAAGCACAAACAGAAAAATCAACACGCAAAAAAAAAAAAAAAAAAATCTCAAATATGGAGATATGAAGGGTGCATTGGAGATGCTCTCAAATATCTCAACCTGTCATTGACCTCTCGCCCAATCAGCTAGATATTTGTGTCGAAGAATATATGTACATTGGCATTAAACTTTTAATTGAAATCTAATGAGATTTTGTTGTTAAAACTTGCTCACTATTAGAGCATCTAATGAGATGCTCTAACTCGTAGTCAATTCAACTCGCTTGTAAACTTCATATCACTAACAATTTAGCTCGTTCATCCTTCCCGAATCTAAAAAATGAGCGTTGTGTCAATTATTGAATACGGATTTTCACTAACCAAAAAGTTATGGACTACAACATTTTTGTTTGTTTCTTATTCAATTTTTTTTCTCTCTTCCTAATTTTGCTCCAAACTTTTTTGTATTATTGGTCCGTCTTGATGAGAGGAATCGAAAAAAGTAAAAAATTATGACTTTTACGCAAAACTATCCCCGAAAAAATTCGAAAAAGCCAGTCTTTTTGGATTTTTGCTTGGATATTTTTAAAAAATGCTTGTGTAAAATGTATATATTTTTATCTTTTCAATTACTCTCGTTGAGACGAACTAGCAACAAATAAAAATTTGGCGCAAAACTAACAAATACAAATGTTTTAGAATAAAGACAAAACAAAAAAGTTGTAGTGCACAATTTTTTGGTTAGAGGAAACACCCCTAATATTATTATGAATGATCAAAGAAGATGATTAACATAATAATTACTTTTTGAAACCCGGCCCTAGCACACTAGATCAGCCAATTTCGGATTGGGTCCTTAAAAAATAAATTACTTATTTACAATTTTCATGCTTAAAAATAGTAAGCTTACTGAAATAAAAAAATATACAATATGGATCTTGTTTAATAGATTTCGATGAGATCTATCAAACCTTACAAAAAAAAATTAACAAATTGTTTTTGTCAATCCATTATTTTTAAGTTTGAAAATAGATCCTTATTTTTTAAGTACTTATTTGAAAAGCGGAACAGATAACTGGTTTAGTTGATTTTGTTATTTGGTGGGACGAAATTATTTGTGCGTGTTTGCGATAGTTGTTGATACAGATTTTAGATTCTGCTACATATTTTTTTATTTCAAATTTTAGTATAAGTTTGAGAAAACCTATTTGTTGTCCTTGCCAAATTATGCGAATTGCATTCCTTTTTTGAAATTTGTGTTGTATAATCCCAGAAACTACATAAACCCAATTTTAGAATTGAAATCTTTTTTTTCCTTTTCAAGTTCTTAGAATCAGTAGATTCTAAAAAATAAGTTATGTAGAAGTTTTTACAAATATTCTAAATTGATTTTTATAATCTAGAAACTAAAAATTTATCAAAATATTTTTTTCGCAAACATCCACTTAGTTGAATATAAAAATTTACCATGTAGCATTTGATTATCAAAGCCCATCCACATAATTTTTGAAGATCACATATCTAATTTTGTAAAGCAAACAACATGAGAAATTGTAAGAAAAAATTAAATGTACCTTATTGTGTCTTATTTTAGTTAGTGGGACGGGGCCTTATTTGAGGGCAAAATAGGGATTTTACGCTATATATTGTACCTTATTCACCCATTCATATCAACTACAAAATAAATTAAGTAACTTTTAATCTCCCCTTCTAAAATAATCACTCCCTCAACCATATCCACCTATTTATCCCTTTCAATTTTATTCTCTTTCTTCCCTCCAAAACATATCCAGCTAACAAACGAGCCATAAAGGTGTTAGAGCATCCTCATTGTAATAAGCAAATGAGTGTCGATAAGCAAATATAACAACAATGGTAAAAAAATACCCCACATTGTAATAAACAAAGTTACAATTCTTTTAGCAAATAACTAAATTCCACTCATTTCATAATCAAACTTAACAATTTTTACTAATAACCAAAACTCAATAACCAAACTCAATAACTCAAAAACACCTCATATTGAAATCTTCTTATCGAGACGAATAATTTGGTGTGGTTGGTGCGTGATTGGAACTCGTTTGCGATTGGACAAATGTGCATTGTGTATTGTGTGGATTTTTTTAGTTAGAAATACAAAAATAACCAATGTAAAGGTAGATGTTGTTAAATTTAATTATTAAATAAATAAATAATCAAATACTGACGTGACACATTTTAATTATTAATTTTGATTATTACTATTGCGGATGCACTCATGGCAATATAGCAATAGCACTGCCAAGATGACCAAATAATTTTCCCTTCTCTTCTTGCCTTACCTATGAGGCAAACCAAAAAAAAAAAAAAAGGGAAAAAGAAAAAGGAGGTGATGGCCACGCGGCAGCAGTCGATTGGTCCCAGACCCACCGCATTGCTCCCTACGTTTATTGCCCCATGGACGTACAAGACGACCCAAGTCCACTTCCGAGTTGTTTCTTCTTCTTTCTCTTTCCATCCACACTGATCTTCTCTTTCCGTCCACACTACACTGATCTTCTCAATCTTCTCTTTCCGTCCACATCCACACTACACTGATCTTCTCTTTCCGTCCACACTGATCGTTTGACCAAAAAAAGAAAACGAAAGAAGAAAACTGGAAAAAGGGGATGAGAAGACGATAGCAGGAAAAAAAGAAGAAAACCCCAGAAGATCAAAAAGAAGAAGAAGAAGAAGAAGAAGAAACCCCCAAAATATTAAGTACTACTGTTGTTTGAGTTTAGGTTTTCGTGTCTCAGAAGTCAGAAGAATGATGATGCTCATATTCTTCAATGCTTTCTTCAATGTTCTTGCTTGGTATTTCCTCTTTCCTCTTCTTTTCTTTCTACTTTTTCCCCTCCCCCTTCAGCTTTGGAAGTTATGTACTTTCAATTCCATGTACAATCTCTGATGGGTTATCACATCCTTGAGAAATTTTTGGGTGCCGAGCAGCGCTTCTGGATAGTCTATTTCGGTTTTGGACGGTTCGGACGGATTTGGAGAGAAAAAAGAAAGAGAAAGAGTGGTGCGTGAGAGAAGAGAGAGGAACTCGGGGGTGCTGTGCGGCTTTGCCAGCAATGGTCCAACGATCGGAAACGACCATCGCGTCGAGCTTGTTGAGTATTACAAGTGTACCAAAAATCAACTTGATCAAATATCGTTAAGGGCATCGGAACACATATAACTTGAAAAGAATGGATTCAGTAGTTTTGATCCAGTATTTCGTATCCATTAGGATTATTTTTTTTTCAAGTTATATGTATTTCGACGAGGCACTTAACGATATTTGATCGAGTTGATTTTTGGTACATTTGTAGCATTTGACGAGCTTTATGCAGTGGGCGTCTTGGACAGACAGATGCCAGCAAGGCTGCGCAGCATGCTATGCCCCGAGTTCGAGAGAGAGTCATCCAACACACTTTTGAGTCATCCAATACACATTTGGCCGGCCCAGATGGGCTGACCCGGCACCCAAATTTTTTTCCATATTCTTTCTTAAATATTAGTATTACTGGTGGTTTGGCGGAAGAGTTTAAAAAGTAAAATGTTATGTTCAAACTTTTTTTTTTTTAATGAAAACAAAAATAATCCAAATAGAATTTTTTTTATATCTAATTTGGATTATTTTTATCTTTATTTAATTTTTGTTAATTTTGAAGATCATTTTTTTTTCTTAAGATCACTCTCTATCGGACCAATAATTTACAAAAAATTGATGCAGGACTACTAAATACATAAAACATTTGAATAAAAGACAAAAAATAATCCAAACTGATTATTAAGCCAAACCACATCTTGGTATACTTTTTCCGGAAAGTTTTGATTTTGGTTGATCATAGTAATATAGTATCATAGATATTGTTAGAAATAAAAAATTTCCTATGAATCTTAGAAACCCATTTTGTTTTTTTTTTTTCCAGGCCTGCATTCACTCTGTTGTATCCTCTGTAAGTACCTCTCATTATCCCAAAACTATGTGCTTTTCCAATATTTGCCTTGATTTGTCGACAAAAGTGGGGATTGAGATTGGGGAGATGTTACATTTTTTGATTGACTATAATAGGTATGCTTCGATCCGGGCAATAGAGAGCAGTTCACAATCCAATTATTAGGCATGCCTCACCTATTGGGTTTCATGTATTGCTATCACAATGTTGGAGTCCATGTTTTCAAAGCTTCTAGCATGGTAATTTTAAGTGTGTATTTACTTGTTATATTCACATGTATGTATGAAGTTGCGGTTTGTGTCGGTCTGGAGTTGAAACCGTTAGGAAAATGCAGAGACCAAAACCATTTGTTTCGGGTTTTCATCTTCTAAGCAACACTACTAAAAGACCGAACCAAAATGCCTCATTTGGACTGGACTCATGGTTCAATGTTTTTCCCCCCTTGCCCCTAGCTTTTTTTTTAGGAACCAATGGATTTTGATTGCCTTGTTTGCCTTCAGGTTCCCCTTTTGGCCTTATGCAAAGGGCATAGTCATCCTCTTGCTGGTGGTACCTTGCTTTCAAGGTGCTGCTTATGTCTATTTCCACTTCATTAGGCCCTCTATTTATGAGAATTCACAAATGCGCGGCCTTCTACTCATCCCAGAGACAAAAGTTTCCAAGTCGAATGAAGAGGGATGCAGTCTTGATGCTGCAGAGGGCTACTGTCGTAGAGAAAAGAGAGAGGATGAATCAGAGAAGTCCGTCATTTACGAGGTAAATTTGTTGACATTCGAATGACATCTAGATTGATAGCTATTATTGCTTTCGATTTAGAGAGTTTTAAGGTGTTAAATTATTAACGAAACAGGTCCACATCTTATTGTCATCTAGCTTGTTTAGGCCTACATCAAAGCATTAAATTGGACAACATTATATTTGATGATCCCGCAAAGTAATTTGTGTTCTGAACAATTGCTTCTGGAAATAGTTTGCTTGGGTTGATAAAAGTTAAAACCATTAGGCTCCGTGCCATCATTGGTTGTTGATAGAAATCTGCGATGTATGTATGTTTGTGTCGCAGGTTGGATCCAAATCTAGTCATGATGAAAACATAGAAACTGATCTGAAGAAAGGTGAGAAGGGCTGGAGCTGTGATGTGTGTCTGATCAGCAGTACTACCAGCAAAAAATGTTTGGAAAAACATTTCAAGGCAAAGAAGCACAAGGCCCAGGAAGAAGAAAACAGAAGGAACAAAGTGGTAGAGAGCAAAAGGGTCAGCTTTCCTTCCAAATTGAAAGAAGTAGATAGGATGACTTCGCTTGGTAACTTAAACGGAAATAAATGGGTCAGCCTCGATAATTTGAGCAGTCTTTTTAGCCCAATCGCAAGATCAATTATTGGTTGGTCCACATGGAAAAGCCCAGAATCCGGGTGGACAAAATTGAATACAGATGGATCAGTTGATCGAGAAAATGCTCGTTTTGGTGGTTTGCTCCGGGGATATAAAGGTGATCCGATATGCGGTTACGTCTCCAAATCTCCTGTAGATGACATTTTCTTGGTTGAGTTATGGGCTATATGGAGGGGCCTTGTTCTTGCATTGGGGTTGGGGATTAGAGTTATATGGGTTGAATCCGACTCAATGAGTGTGGTGAAAACTATTAACAAACAGCAGTCGTATAATTCAAGGGCTAGTAGTTGTCTGGACGACATTTGGGGCCTTCTAAAGGAGTTTGACAAGTACCAAGTTTCTCACGTGTGGCGTGAAAGTAACAGAGCTGCTGATTGTCTTTCAAAGATGGATCGTGTGGGAAACGATGTTGTTATTTGGCCACACGATTTTCCTGAGAGACTTCGTAACATTATCAAGGATGATGCTCAGGGGAGGTGGTATAATCGTAGAGGGCCTAGAGGCTAAATTTATTGAAAATTTGAAACTTATCTGGTGAAAAAAGATAACTCGTTTGAGCAAGGTTGATACAAGGTTTACAATTATTGTGGTTCATGTGACGGGGAAGGGTGAAAGCTTTTGACTTGAAAGTGCCGGAGACTGGCGGATCCAGTGTAGGCTCAGATGGGTTCCAAAGAAGGGCCCCCAAATCTAAGTAAGTAATATATATAAAATATCTCGTAAAATTTTGAATTTGCTTGATGGTTCCAGTGGTAAGATGCCTCGCTTCCCTGTGTAAGACATGAATTTGAATACTTGGGCTGACATTTTCTGTTTTTTTTTTTTTTTTTTTTTTTTTTTTGTGTTTCAATGGTTAAAAAAAATACCCTCCTTAAATTTTTAAATGGGTTGAGACTCGAACCCACGCATAAACTAACTCATGTAGTATTGGTACCACAAAGTCATTTACAATTATGTCATTTGCCACACAAAAGTCCTATAACTATAAGTTTCACGTAAATTTTTAAAAAAAATACTTATTTTCTTTACCGTTTTTTATTTTTTCTACAAGCTCAAAATTAACTAACACTAACAAGTAAAATATTTGATGTATATATAAACTCATTTTTGAATTAAATAATAAAAATTGATGTGAGTTCGCCTATGACTTTCAAATAAATAAGGCTGGTCCTAAAGGGGTGACCCAGACAATTTCTGGATCCGCCACTAGTTGGAGAAGATATGAAATGGAGATTTGTCAAATTCTACTGGCCTCTTACAATATAAAAAGCCTTGAGACTTGCTGTGATTTCTGATAAGAGATCAGCTAACAAGAGCCTGGCATTCTTTGAAAGGTATCCTGTTTTGCTTCTTCCGTCTGTTCATGACTGGGTACTAAAAAGCTGTAGTAACAGAACCAGTTTGATGAATTTCATCATGTCTAGTTTCAGAAGCCCGACTCGGACAACATTTCGATTTCGCCCCTCACGATGTGAAGAAGGGGGATGATTCTTTTGGATGGAAAATGAGCTGATAAATGAAACAGCTGCTTTAGACCATCATACGTATGAGATGGCAAGTGCAGGTTCGAACTTGTTCTGCTTGCGCCTTGGTGAGGTGTTAGAAACATATGGGTGGCGATTGATCCTTTCCGATCATTGGCCGTGAATTTGGAGTCCCTTTGGTCACGTCCAAGGAAGTTAGAGTTATGCTGCTTGCCCCTCCTCTCTCCTACCCTTTTTCCCTTGGAATTGGAAGAAGAAGAAGAAGAAGAAGAAGAAGAAGAAGAATTAGATATTGCAGTCATGGCATTGATGAGATCAGGCTTGAACATACCATCAGATACATAATATGTATGTTTATTTGTTCTTGTATAATGGGGGATGGGACAAGCTCAATAATTATCTTATCTTGGGATCACTGGAGGTTTGCCCGGCTATTAACTTCATGTTCCTGAAATTAATCGAGGTGCGCGAAAGCTAGTCCGGACATTCAATAATCAAATTAAAAAAGGCTCAATTATCTTATTTGCGCAATCTAGAATTGATAAGAATGTAGCAGCATCTCCTCGTACTAGGGACCTGTTTTCCCATTTCTTTACTCATTTCTTCTGAATATTAAGTTGATCAATTTGAAAGAAGTGGCTAAGCTTTTACTGAAGCAGGACTAATGAAGATGTTCAACAATAAAGCAATATAATTAGCAACAATGCAGCTCAAGTTAGGTGTCCTTTGGTTGCTTCCAAAATCGTCATTTTTGCATGATACTTTTAGTGGAACACCCTAAGTATCCCCCAAGCAAAAGGGGATACCATATCCACCGATCGAACGGTTGAGACCATGCCACGGATGTAAGTTTGACCAAACATGACCAGTCATCCTAACAGGTCATCTACTTGGGTGTAACAAAATCACTAAATGGCATAACAAGTAATACCAAAAAAGACATAACATGAATTTAATGGACATAACGTGAGTATAACTTGATATGCTATGGTGTCTCCGGTCATGTTGGGGACACCATAATTTTTAGCATAACCGACAATTACAAGCACAACCAAGACCAGTGATATGTATAACCAAGGCCTTGCAAAGACATAACCCCCAAAATCTCCAAAATTTTTGAGGATTTTGGGGGTTATGCCTTTGTAAGGTCTTGATTATACGTATCACTGGTCTTGGTTATGCTTGTAATGGTTGGTTATGCTAAAAATTACGGTGTCTCCAAATTACGGGTAGACACCGTAGCATTTCCCGCAATTGTTAGATGATATAAATAATGACCTACAGTACTTGCCCAATTTAATACGTACCCAGCTGCTCAGGTTTGAACACATTTTAAAAACTTGTCACTGCAACCTTAGCAGTCCCATGTCATCACATTCATACTGGTATTCATTAATTGTTTGTAATGGAAAACATATCCCGAAGTACAATTATCCACACTGTATTTGGACTTACCTATAACCTTGGCAATCCCATGTCATCCCATTCATACCGGTATTCATTAATTGTTTGTAATGGAGAAACTATATCCAGAAGGACAATTATCCACACTGTATTTGGACTTTCCTGCTTTGGGTTAAGGGATACTCAAACCTCTGTTGTTGTGCAAAAACTTACAGACATATATGATCAATGAAAATCAAGGGCAATACAATGTTGGAACCAAAATTGTTTTCGTTCCGCCCAAAACTTCACATCATGTTACAATCATTACTTAACTCGAACCAGAGGACATAAGAAAATTGCTACAGAGAGAGAGAGAGAGAGAGAGCCATTCTTGAAAAAAACATCATAAAGTTCCGGATGCAACTCAAGAGAAGAAAAGAGGGACTGAAAGCAACGGGTGGGGGGATCCATATTCTGTTTTCACCTTTTAGACAAGGAGAACTGCATTTATACAACCATCATTTTCAGGATTATTCGTCACTTGAGCATACTTCCCTGCACCAAGAATTTACAAATGAATGAGAAACGCAAATAAGTTTAGGGGGAAGAAAACCCATCCATAGTTGAACGGAAATGAAGGACAATCTTACCCCATACAACTTTTCCTGCCGGTGTGACCAGACCTAGTTCACTGACATTCACCTGAAAGTAATGCAATATTACCAATTATTGACATCATTCAATTACTATCGCAACCCAACCAATGTGCTAAAAGCACCACAATACTGAGGTACAACATGAGACTGCTATCATAAGCGACATAGAAAGAGAAATTTTTTACCTCAATAATGGTTCCTTTAGTTACGACACCAAGGGAGGTGTACATTGGCCCATTAGGATTCTTCTTTATTCCAATCATCTCAAGATTGAAAGTGCATTTGAGTTCAGGGTGTGTTACATGGGCTTTATTGAATCGTAAACCCGTAGGACGAATAAACCGCTCATACTTGGGAGGTTTTCTAGTAAAACCTGGTCCCACAAATGTAACTTTGGTGACCATCCTCTTCCACTGCTTGGCTGCAAAGAGAGAATCAGACATGGATCAGGGACATTAACCTTCTGTTTTTTAGAAATTGGATCACCATAACTGTGTTACAAATGTCATCCTCCTACTAGTATTAGTAGACACTACTAGACCTTGACAAAGATATCATATTTTCATTGGTAAGCTTTTATTCACTGGTTGAGATACACTCACGAACGCATGGCCGGTAGTTGGTACACATCTTAAAATTGTTGGTAAGTCATTCCACAATGATTCTGGTAGCAAAAATGGTGTAACCCAAAATATTTCGATCATAAGTAATCATCACTAACTTGCAGTTAGCTACAAATAACAGTGATCAAATATCTGGCAACAGCAGAACTCATCAGCCATTTCAAAACAGTGGAGATCACAAGGCAAAGAAGAGTAAAGAAACTTTAGCAGCAGAGTCCAAAAAAAATACGAAAGCAAAGTCAATAGACAGGACACATACTTTTCCTTTTACCGGATCTGATCACTTTAAACATCTCATCTTCAGCAACAGGCCTCACCTGAAGAATTAAACACCTCCATTTAAAGATATTGCTTCTGTGATATTGAGAAGAAAATGCAAACTTAATCAGGTAACCATACATTTGAACACACCATGGTAGCAAAAGAAAGCCAATAATAAGGAAGATGTGCAGTAAAATCAAGATAAACATGCAAAGATGATATTATGTTCCATAGTAAAGTTGACTCTACCTTGGGTAGAGGAACCTCCCATTTACCAGCTTTCTCTTTCCTCTTTTGCTTTATAGTGTTGCTAAGAGCCTACAGATAGCATAAAGTGATGATCAATTGTGATCCATGGCCAACCTAGTATAATTACAATATTCAACTTGCATAAAAGGGGTAACTTAGTATGAAGTGGTATAACTAAATAGCATACCTTTGTCCGTGCTGTCGTTTCACGATCAAGTAGATAAGGAGGAATAGCTCCTCCATGGACATTATCATCCACCTTTCGCCTGGTTGATGATTCTTCATGCATAGCCAACCTGTAGAAAATTAGAAATGGTACAAAATGAACTAGAACAGTCTCTCAAAGGACAAAGCCACAATGCAAGAAATAGGGACAACGTGATTCATAGATGATAAGACACGGAGAGAAAAAAAAGTTGCAGCAAAGCAAGGATTTAAACAAAATCATGACATTATTGACTTTCGGTGAGGGGTAATAGGGAGAAAATGGAATTTCCTCAACTCCTGTTGAAAAATGGAATCAAAGCCATCCATTTCTCATGATCTATCTTCACATCCTAAATGACCATATTATTAGGGGAGAAACTGGCATATGTGCTTTGGGTTTTTGTTTATTAGAACTCCATAGTACACGAACAAGTCTTCGTGAAAGAAAATATAGATAAAAATGCATATCATAAATAAGTCCATGACTACTCAACCGAGGAGTAGATCACCTAAGGTGAACGGTAATACCCTGAAGTATAAGACAGAGACCAAAACTTTGCTAATTTCTTTCTGCAATACAATCAGGGTTTACGAATTTCCGTTTGACCAAAAAAAACAATCAGGGTTTACAGTTTCCAAAATCTTCAAGGATAAACATGAAACTTTCAGTTGTCTCCCTTATCAATTGTTTAAAATGCACAAAACTAGAGATGCCATCAACATTACAAAACAAACTTATGACCAAGCAACGAGCTCAGCCGACACTGATTGACCACAAGTATCCTTTGCTTGCAGCAACCCCATTAACAAATAAAGGACAATTTGGGAATGATCTTGCACACCCAACTTCACATATCCAACTGATGATTAACGAAATCATTTCACAACCACCCCAGCTCAATTACAAATTTAGCAACAGCAAGAAAAAAAATTCCCTCGCTCTACATCCCTCCATTGGAAAAATATGCAACCTGCTCTTAAAGCTCTAATAGAAGAAGCTGCATGCAAAGACCCTCCCGGTGATGGATTAGATGCTGTAAACATAAGCCTTGCCCCTATAGACTTTGTATTTATAAGGTTGCTGTCCATCTCTGAGTATGAGCTCTAAACATCAACTAGGAACTGTTAATCTCGTCAAAAAAAAAAAAAAAGCTCACCCGTACCCTTGGAAACGTTGGTGTGGACTCGGTGCATTCATCATTATTCAATTTCACGAATCGTAAACTCACAGAAAGACAAATACGCGGACCAGGATGAAAGCATCTTATGTACCATAAAGTAAAGCCACGTAAAAGTAAGAAAGACACTCACGTTTTCTTCATTTGGGCCTTCTCAGCATAACGTTTCTTAGCGAACATCTTACCCTTGATACCTAGAGCCTGACCAATGCAAAAGTGATTCATCAGATGAGAAATTAACAAAATCTCATAACGTAAAAGGAAAAAGGTGGAACAGAGATTGAACCTTCTGAGCAATTTGAGACCGCTTGTGGACTTCCCGAGCCTCTTTCTTGCGTTTGCGCTCGAAGTGATCATGGCGATAGCCATGCCTCTTTCTGTGAAGATCTATGTAATCACCTTGAGGCTACACAAATATATAGATCAGAAACAAAGAGACAGCCAATCAACAAGTGTTCGAACGATATTGATAACAGAAAGACATACGTAAGTTAAGGAACCCAATTGAGAAACGTACCATGGCGGGAAGAGGATTATCTTACGCTTCTGGAGTGAGGAGATGCACAGGGGCCCGGAGTTTAGACGGTGCTAGGTTTATCCTCTCCTCTTAAATAAGAAGCAGTTTCGCTTGTCAATTTTTGCTCAATTTTGGACAATTATATCCCTTAATTGCTAGGCTTTCACTTTTAGCCGGTTGCCCATAATGGTAATTTTGTCTCATTGTTAATGGCCCACGTGGGTGGATTACAGGCAGCCACGTATAATCCACCTGCCATCTTTTACTCCCTCACATAAGACGTACCGCTCTCTCTCTCTGCAATTTTTCCTCCCATGGCCTCTCTCTCTCTCTCACTCAAAGGGCTTCACCTTCCAATTCCACGATTTAAGAATGTCGACAGCCAAATCAAGCGGGAAGAAACGAGTCTCCGAGTCCAAAGCTTCTAAAACGGGGAAGCTGAAGCGAGTCGCCATCGAGGACGACTTCGATCTATATCTCTCCAGGTTCGTTATACCACAGGGTATCTCTCTCTCCCCCCGAGTGAAAGACGGTGATCCCATCTGTCTCTCTCTCTCGCGACCCTAAATCGACATTCATCCATACTTGAAAACCTTAAATCGACTTCCATCCATACCTCAAAACCCTAAATCGAACTCCATGCAGACTTCAAAACCCAAAATGGACTTCCACTGTAACTACTAATGTTCAAAACCGTATATGTCATATCTCATTTGGGTTTTGTTAAAAATTGATGGGGCTTGTGCTTATTTTTCTGAAAATACAGTAAATTGGAGGTAGGAATATGTTTTATGAGTTGTTTCCGTAGTCTGGGAAGAATTGATGAATTTTGGCTTATTTTTTGATTTTTCAGTAACCGTAAATAACCAAGCTTGGCAATCCTAAAAGTGGAAAAAACACTTAATTTGGCCCCCCATATTCCCAGGTAAGTTGATACTGTTTGATTTTCAAATTGCATGGTTTTCGTTTGTGTAGATGAGTTACGACTTTCGAGGGTTTGAAATTAATTGATTTGTAGGACTCCAAGAGTCTGATTCATTTTATGTATTCTTATGTTGCATGGAGGTGGGTTATCTTCGTGGAATCAAGCCTTCCGTTTACTACCAAGTAATATGAACTTTCGATAGAGAAAGATTTGCGTGTTGCATGTGGGGTTTTGAGTTGATTTAGATTAGGGAAATTTTGAGAAAGAAGAACATCTCTGTGTTGTAATGGGATCAGACTTCTCTGCATTTTGGGTGCTTTGGATTTTGTTCCCTGAGCACGCATGTCTCTCTTATCCCTAATTACTGAACGATTTCTCGTTCGTTGATTTTAGGGTTTGGGTTTCGGTTATTTGTTCGGCTGGAGTACGCCAAAACTCTTTGACAGTTTACCTGGAGTGCTGGATATGGAGTCTACTATTGTGACCAAGGTTTGATCTTCCACAACTCTAATTTATTCTGTTTCTTTTTGTTATGATTCGTAGTTTTGGTGGCGATCTGTGTATTTTTCGGTTTATGACTTTGTGTGTGTGGTTTCTGTGTTATTGGGTTTGGGGTTACTTTGTGTTGAATGTTTGTAGTCATGTTAGCTTATTTAAAGTGGCTACTTTGAACCCCCCGTGTAATTGTATTTGTAGAAATTTTATGTGTACGGAATTAGTAATAGTTGGAAAGAGTATAGGTGTAATAAGAAAGACATTTCATGCTAACAAAGACTGTTCATAGTTTCGGGCATTTTTTCGTCAACTTGGCAAAAGTAAATAGTGAAGTACAAGGTATGGTTTTTTTGGGACTCCCATGATGGTTTTTTGGAACGATGTATGGTTTTGATCTTTTACTGAATGGTTTTTGGAATTCTAGGAGCTGGATATTGCAATTGTTAGGGCCACAAATCATGTTGAGCGCCCAGTGAAACAAAAGCACATAAAAGGGGAGTGTTCTCTCAAGATGGAGATGGCTTGTTCTTTTGATAGCTGCCCATTTTGTGCTTCAGCTACAAGGCCTGTTGCTCAAGATTTCTATTTGACATGCTGTCATGGTAGATGTCTGAACAACAATGGTCCAAATTTGTGATGGTTGTTTTATTTGCTTTAAAATAACTAATAATTCCATTATCAATCCTAGATGCATACTCTTGTCATGCTTGAGCTTTCCATAGCTGACGACTTCTGTATGTTTAGGTTACATTGAAAACCTTAATTATTATTCATCTTGCTCTGAGGGAAGTTGACCCCACTTTTTCAAGAAGAGCTAATCCATTATGGAAGAAGAAGAACCCATATGTGCACAATGTGGCCCATTTCAAAGATGATTCCAATCCAAATGGTATGTTCCTTCTTCTCTTTATTTAATTTTTCCCTTCTTACAATTATGCAGTTATTAGTATCCACATTCGAACTTACAGAAAAGCAATTCGTTTGTTGATTACAAATTTACAATTGTTTTGTGCCTTAGGTCCCCACATATGCCTTATTTTTAGAGGAGAGGCTGGAATGTTTCGTGTATTGAAGTATCCCTTATTCTCTATTCATTTGGCTGTTTTATTGTAGTTAAATTATCTCTGGCAAAATATGCTGTGAATCTGTATTTAGTATTTTCACTGAGCTATGTCACCTTTGCAATTTAAAAAACGTCAATATGTTTTAAGGGGTTGTGTTTGTGTTGCGGCCTTAAAAGTATGGCACGAATGCTCACAGCATTACATTTTGAAATGGTCAAATTTCTGGTGGTTGATACTTTCTTTTGATTCTAGCATTTTTTTATTGATAAAAGTACCAACAATACTTTTTGCAGTCTACTTGAGTGTATAATTCACTTGGCCTACTATCATAAGATCTTCATCAACCACTCTGACACCTTTGCATACACAAAATCTGTAGTAATGAAAATCTGTCTTTAAGTTTTATCTTTGTTGCTTAATGTTTTTTCTTAGCCGATTCAGTGCTGCCCTTGGAATATATGCATGTGGAATGTAAATTAACCATGCTGTTAAGTGAATAAGTTGGGAGATCAAACGTTTATTAGTAGATGATTACAAGTGAAAATTGTGGTGCAGAGAAATAAAAATTTAGACACTCCAGAATTGCTTGGGCATTTACCAGCTTAGCAGCAGCTTTTTTTTCGTGTTGTGCTACTTGCTTTTCTCTTAGTTTCATAATTTATCTCTCTCTTTTTCTTTCTTTCAGGAAAGTATCTTGTGTTGGCAGAGGATTGATGGGTTACCTTGGAAATAAGGTATATATCTTTCTGATTGGTTTTTTTGCTTGAAGCTGTAAAATCAAGTTTCGAAATAGGAAGCTAAGGAAATGAAGGAATTCATGGTTTGTTTTGCAGGGATTCGTTTCAGTCAGCATGTTGTTACATGAAACGAGCTTTTGCTTTGTGTGTAGTCAGCTTCTTCCATTAGCTTCAACACTGTGACTTTGATGCTAGCCCTTTGCAATTGTTTAGATAAATCTGTAGCCAAAGTCGTGTAGTTAGTCATAAATAGCAGCCGGCTTATGTATGGCAAAACTTTCGTAGACAGCTACTTATAATCAAACCTTTGATCAAACTTATGCATACAATTTTTGTTACGCTCATCCACATTTATAATTTTAGAAACAATCAAAATCGATCTTCACAACGGGCATGACAGACGTGCTTTGCACGTCGCAATGCACCTAGTAAGAGAAGAAGAGAGAGGAAAAGAAGACGAGTTATGAAAGGATCAGGGTACTAAACCGGGCCGTTCCGCTAAATAAGTGAAGCGGCTTAACTTGGTTCATTTTTTTAATTTATTAAAATTTTTTTTGAATTTGTTAGTTTTTCGTTAATTTTTTGAAAATTATTGCTTCTTTATAGAAAAATCTAAAAAGTAAAAAATTACGATCGAAATTCAATTTTTTTTAATAAAGACGAAAAAATTGACTTAGTGACTTATTCTTGTCTTTATTTAAAAAAATTAAGTTTCGATCGTAATTTTTTACTTTTTAGATCCCTTTTGTCATGATGAAATAATAATTCTCAAAAAAATTGACGAAAACTAACAAATACGAGAATAAGGACAAAAAAATAAGTCAATTTATTTAGCCGAACGACATCTAATGTTGTTAGAGTAGCCCTTAGGCTCTGTTTGGAACTTAGGGAAATTAAAAAAAATTTCTCTCCTATTATTTGGTTGAAAGAGAAAGAGTGAAGAGCTTTGACTGGATCAACATGGCAAAGCTCTTCTTGTTGCGAGCTTTCCACAATTGCCAGAGTGAAACAATAAAAACCACGCTCCAAGGTATGTTTTTATATCAAAGGCATAAGGAGTTTTGATTTTAGAGTTCAAGATGATCCAGTCAAGGACCATTGAGTTCAAGTTTCCACTTAACCAATGATTGCTACGGATACAAATCCAAAACTCTTTAGCTTTGGGGCAATCTTAACCATGTGTCTAACAGTCTAAGGTATGCCAACATCTATGCAGAGGAAAATTTTTCAGCTTTCAAGGCCCCCACAAACCAATGATACGCAGCATGGAGTTCTGATTTTTTGGGTTTTACCATCTCCAGGAAAGCTCAAGCTGAACACCGATGGTTGCTTCTGTGAATCCACCAACAAGGCTGGATATGGAGGAGTCCTTAGAGACAGCTCTGGAAAGTGGGTGCTCGGCTATTATGGGAAAGCAACAAGCACCAGCAGCTTGGAAGTTGAAATATGGGCTATCTATTGAGGTCTCACTGTCACCTTTGAGAAAGGAATATCAAGTGTCATCCTCGAGTCCGATCCAAGTGTGGCAGTTAACTTCTACAATGAGGGACTTCCGCTTGATTACCCACAACGCCACATTATTGAGGAAGTGAGAAGACTTGCTGGTGGAACAAATTCAATTATAACCCATATCTACCGACAAGCAAATCAAACTGTCTTGCAAGACTTGGTTCACAACAAGAAGATGATTTAATTGTAACAAGCTCCATTCCTTTTGCAGCTAGGGAATTTGCCCTGGCGGATGTCATGGGTGTTGGCTATCTCCGAACTTAGGTCTACGGCTTTGTAGCCTTTTTGTCATCTTATGATCTTTGTATGCCGAACTTTCGGCTGATGAAGTTTATGTTCGTTTTTTTTTTAATGCATGAAATTCTGTTTGACCAAAAAAGAAAGAAAAAGAGTGAAGAAAATAAAGATTTTAAGTACAGTGAATAATAAATTTTACCTCCTATTTTTCTCTCATTTTCCTTCTCTTTTATTTTCTTTTCCTTTCTATATATTTCAAATAGAGCCTTAGTCGCCTTGGCCAGGCACCAAGTATTGAGTACTCGCTGAGTAATTTCGAGTTTTAGAATACTACGTCATGACTCATTGTGACTTGGTCCCAACCCATGTCATAGTTAGTCGTCGCAACAAGCTAATCACTATTCTGGAATGACTTGGTCTCGACCCATGTTGTAGTTGGTCGTTGTGACAATCAGTGTTTTGATCACTATTCTTGAATGGCTTGGTCTCAACCTATGTTGTAGTTGGTCTCAACTCATATTATAGTTGGTCCATACCCATGTTGTAGTTGGTCGCCTCTGTAAACTATGATTTGATCACTATTTTGAAATACCTTGATCAGGACCCATGTTATAGTTGATCCAGACCCATAGTTGAGTTGCACCATGTTTGTTTTCCCATACTAAAAAAGCAGTTATGCGTTCTCTTAGCAAAGCAAGTAGATAGTGATAACAGAGCAAATCAATCTTGGGTTGAGAGCAAGATCAATAAGTGATAATCTATCAAGCACATGTGCTTCTAAAACCCCGAAGGACTCGTATCTGTAACATACAGGGTACCGATACTTTGCATGGTACTTTTAAATCCGTACCAAGTACACGAAACACGTATTGAAACTTTTCTTCTCGACTATTACCATACCTCAGAAGTACCGCAATATACCAATACAAAGATGAAACTAAGTTAATAAGACTTCTTTTTTCTATGCTCAGCATGATAGTACGATAAAGATTTTTGGTGTAAAGATTCTTTAGTATAATGGCATTAAACTCTGATTTGTACCTCAAGTTTGGTGTTAAATTAACTACCATTTGATGTTAGGTGTTAAACTACAATTTGATGTTAGTTTCCAAATTGTCCAAGTCATTTAGCTATTTTCTTTAGTTGAAGAGTAATTATTATGTGTAAAACATTGCTCTAAATTATAAAAAAATACATTTGTTATAGACATATCCCAATCGTACCCGTATCCTGCATTTTTTAGATTTTGCCATACCTGCATCGTAAACATACCCGTACCGTACGCATGCTTTTAGGTGATGATAGATCAAATCAATCTTGCTTGGGTTAAAGGTTCACACTTTCACTTCGAAAAGTCATTACTCAGTTCTTTTATATTGAATCTTAGGTAATGTTTTGACCTCGTCGTACAAAAATCATGCCTCTGTCCTAGAAACATGCCCCACGGAATGCAACTAAAGAATGACATACCAGTTGGAGAGGGAGGGGTGACGCTGGTGTAGCGAGAGAGAAGGGGGACGATGATTGTGGGAGGCAGTTGGGGATTAGGGCTTAGTGCTATATATTTCTAGTGAGGGATCCCACATGCTTTTTGCGTGCAGACTTTTAATTTCGGCCGGGATGTCTCATAAAAAGCATACATACATACATATCCACGTACATATATATATATATATATATATATATATATATATATATATATATAGTCCAAATCAAATCCAAACCTCTTTCCGTCCACACCTCCTCTTTTCCGATTGAATTTTGATAATCCGAGCCGCTCAATGTGATCAGAACGTGATTTTAAGGGTATTCGCGACAAATCGGAAAAAAAAAAACACCGGAAAGGGTTTCATCTGAACAGTTTTTGTTTGTATTTTATTTAACGGTTCAATAAAAAACTGCTCAAATCAAGCTCTTCCCATTGTTTTTTTTTTTTTTGCCGATTTGGCGCGAGTATTCTTAAAATCACATTCTGAATACATTAAGCGGCTCGGATCATCAAAATTCGATCAGAAAAGGGGAGGTGCGGACGGGAAGAGGTTTGGACTTGAACCGGACTGTCCTGTTCAAGTCCAAACCTCTTTCCGTCCACACCCGTCCGCACCTCCCCTTTCCCGATCGAATTTTGATGAGGGTGATGAAGATTTTCAACAACAAAGCAATATAACCGGCAGCAATGCAGCTCAAGTTAGGCATTGTTTGGTTGTTTCCAAAAAGGTTTTTTTGCATAATACTTTAGTGGACAGTTTTCGGAATTTGTTTTCTGCCAATTTCAGAAGGATAAACCTTTATTACTCCTGAGATAACATCAAGATGTTTATATCAGAATTCTCCAAATCTCTCAAATATAAAAGCAGAACCTGTCAACCTGCTACGTATTCCCTAGTGTCAATTTAATCTTCTTGATGTTTTTCATTTCAAACTGTCTGTAAGTATTCATACAACATAATCTTTTATCATCAAATAGCCATTCCTGCTAGTATTACAATAAGCAATAATAGATGAACAAGCAAAGCAAATTAGCAATCAATCGGAAATGAATTTTTTTCTTTTCTTATTATTGATGTTTCTTATTACATGCTCCACAAGAAATACATTAATAAACAACGTGAACCAAACAGGCATTGCGTAGAGTGTCGAGTGACTTGAGTGTCTACCCCTACGACAAATCAATGTACTGCTCTAGAAATAAATGGGGATGACCAAGTAAATTGAGAGCGATATTTAGCTACGAACGAGATAATCCTATAAAATGGTTCTCGCGCGCGATCTCTTTCCCAAGCTATCTAGCCTTAGTAGAAGCAGAAGGACGTTCCAAGCGAATATAATCATACATATATAATCCCTTGGAAAGGACTCGCGTGCCTTGTTTGTGTTAGGTAAATGATATTTATTTTGTCATCTCCTTGCATTAGTTGAGCGCTGGGCACCTCCACATTGAACGGCAGCCAATAGAGCCCATGAATCCCATGCCTTGCAATTGGGTTATCCTTCCCTATCTCTCCAGTTGAAAATAGAGGTGGATTTGCTTCTGCATCATTAACTCTTGGACCTTTCAGAAAAAATAGAAGTCGGGTATTAGCGTCGGATTATATATCAGATGGGTTTCTATCTATATATCTGTTTATCCATCTATTCGTTCGGTTGATCAGTTTGTACCTGCAATTCTGCATTATGTGCAGATGCGAGTGCTAGTAGTCTCAATTTGTAGGTTCCATTTTGATCCATGGTGCCGAGTTTGAACTTGATTTGCCATGTAGTTCCTTTGTATGTTTTTTCACCTATTTTCCTGCGATTCAAGAACTGATAAGTACTTGAAAATGCAATCACTGCAATATGTTAGCGAGTAGGGAGAAAGAAGGTCAACGGTAAATACTAGCCAAAGAGGAATTAAGCACCAGCAAAACAACACCATGCATGTACCGATTTTTCAGAAACGCAAATTTATATAGTAGTTAACGACACTGTCACACTATACCATATACACATTTAAACGAACCAAGTTATTCTAACGTGACTAGCTTTCGGCTCCCTAAAGATTGTTCGAGATTGGCTTGCTTAAACAAGTGCATCTGAAGCTTAGTGGTTTTTAAAGCTCGTAAAATTCGGCTTTGTAAGCTCATATGCACTTTACTACTCTTTCAAAACCAAACTTGATTGAAAGGCTCATTTGAGATCAAGTGGAAACTCGAAAGACATGCATAAGGGTTGAACAAATACTGAAACTCATCAAATGTTTTATTGAATAGACCGAAGGTACGATAAAGTCAGCATGTTTGTCGCCCTAATTTATCTTTTCCAATTGCATAATTCATGGTTGTGCAAGCAAGGTGTATCAAACAAAACACATTATCACCCATAGTCTATGAGGGAATCTTCAATTTTCATATTTGGGAAGAATGTGTTGTTATTGAAAATAAGGGATGATACTTGGAAAAAACAACGATAGGAAGAAGGGTACCTGGTTACTTGAGCAAAGAACCAATCTTTCTTATAATCACTAACTCCAATAGTGTACACTAGATCATCATCAGGATACAAATTAGAATACCTCTCATTCAAAGGTTGGCCGTCCTAAACGCCAAAACTCTATGTAAAACAAGCCTTCCGCCTAGCTACATTGACCTTCCTGTGAATTCGACCTTAGACTTCCGAATTATCATGCTACAACCAACTTAGCTCTACGTTTGGGGCAGCCTATTCAACGACGCACGCTAGGTTGCAAGCAATAGCTTTTTTTCCTTGTATTCCAAGTTTGGGGATTCTCTGTCTAAAGGAAGTAGAACAGCTACTGGTACCTGCCTTACCGTTGGTAGGTAGCACTTGGAATGCATTTTACTTTCTCTCTACCTTCCCCTTATCTTTTACTCAATCTCTCTTCCATTGAGCATTGAATGTTAGGGTTTTGAGGTAGTTGCTTTCATTAAAGTTGTATGAATGCTTTCGTTGAGCGTCAAACACGTTCAGAGAGTGTTGGTGTCTGGGGAGTATGTGACACTGGTGAATGAAGTGTCTATGAGAGGCTTTTTGGAACTTGGGTGGGACAATCATCTTTGTCCAACCTCCTTCGTCCATCCTACCACAGCACCACAAAATTAGTGGACCACTTCTAATGTTAAGTTATTAGTAGTCCCAAAAGCTTAAGTTTTTAGGAAATGGTTCCAACAATGTATATCAAGCTGTTCAACACCCTCTTTCATGTGTAACCCTGTCTTGCAGTAGTAGACTTGGAACCAAAATCTCTCCCAACTAGATTTTTGATACCATGGTAAGTTACTTGTACTCCCAAAAGCTATTAGGAAATGGGCCCAATAATGTATATCTAGCTATTCAACAACTACAAACACTGATGGTCGAATTTAAAGTAGAAGACTCGAGAGCAAGGGCTAGGAAACTTGACATATTAGCCGGCAGTCCCAAGGATGAATGTAACATTATGCTTCATGGGAGACGACCTATTAGTTACATAAACATTGCACAAAGTCTATCTTTATGTGTTTAGACAGGGGAAAAGAAGTCGTCAGCAAGGAGAAGCTACTCGGGACAATTCATTCTGCGACAGGAACTTCTTAGAGGCCATAAAAATCTTTTTGAAACACCCATTAGGGATTTTGGTGGAGAAAGTATGAAACAGGAAAAAGAATCAACCTCGCGTGTTATGTTGGGTGTCCATTTTCCATGATTACCATGAAGCCATCGGCAGCTTTACTTTCTAAATTGAGTATCCTAGAGGAACAATCAGACAAGTATAACAAAAGTAAGAACTAATGTTGAATCAAGACATCGTTGAGAATATAGTTGTCACACCGAGGCGCAAAGGGCCTGAGGCGAGAGGCGCAAGACGAGCGCACGCCTTTTTGAAGAGAGGCACACCTATACGAAAAATAATTATTTCTGAAAATAATTGTGTTAAGTGTGCTTTTTTGAAAAAAAAACTCACTTTATTGTGCACTTTTTCTGAAAAAAAGCGAGCTTTTTGGAAAAAAAAGCGTGTTTTTTGACCGATTTGAAAGAAGCGCGCTTTTTTGCGCCTGGTCGCTTTTTTGCGCTTTTTGCTTGCCTTTTTCAAGTCTCCTTGCCTGGGGGTCAGCAAGGCGCTGGGGGTGCGCCTCACCTCGCCTTGGGCCTAGGCGCTCGCCTTGGCACGCCTTTGACAACTATACTTGAGATGATAATTATATATGGTCTTTTAAGCTTGGTACTTCGGGTCCATTTAGTATGTCAAGTTTTCAAACTCTCCATGCATTACTGAGGAAGTGAGAATAATCAGTTTTAGATTTTCATTTCCCTTGGTACTACCCTAGGTTGGCTCTTTTTATTTGAATCATCTTAACATATTTGAATGATTAATATAATTCTTTGGGTAACACTTCGTGTTTTGGAGGAAGTCATTTTAAGATCACCATGATTACAGGACCCGAAGAACTTGATGCCACAATTTGTGGGGTCACATAGCATTCTCTCGCTACGCGATTCAGCCGATTGCTCATCAGTTTACGTTTCCGGTAACTTGGAATCTAGTTTTGAGGACTATGAGAATTAGCAGGATACAATCATCGCATGTAAAGAGAGGCCTTGCTCAATTTGGAGACAGCAGCTGATAATCTATTCCAGCTATTTTGTAGATTAGGAACTCTGGAAAATGGAGAAGAGATTACAAGAGTATCTGAGGCTCAGTTATACAGTGAGGCTACTGAGATCCTTCCATCAATAGCAAAGAAAGTTCATGCAGTGGCCAAACTAGTACAATCTACCAACAATCCCAGAGGGGAAACTGACGTGGACGTCTCAAGATTTGAACCTCTATTAGGAACATTTGCCGAGAGTATATCTCAAAGGGTTGCAGAAATACTGAAGAACAACTGCAGCACTCTCTGACATGATTAAAATCAACCACTTGTGTACAGTGTCTCGATAGATTATTGCGCTACCATTCAAGGGACGCTCGGTCTGATTTCACAAAGGATTACTACAAATGACAAGACAGTAAGAAGACATATTCAGGTACTTTTCTTCTGATAAGTGGAACTGTAATGGATTTGTTTTGGTTAGCGATGAAGATTCTTGCTTTAAAGAGGTGACCAGAAAGAGGACTAGTATTACAGCAGTTGATGTTGGAAAAACAGTATATGCATGAACACCTTCTGTTGGAATTTTGAAAGTACAAATTACAAGTTAGAGAAGTACTGAAGGTGGAAATGTATACCCAGTACTGAAAATACCCAGAAAATAAGCTAATACCTAAGGAGAAATCCGTGGCAAATTACAATGCTATGACACCATAATATTCCTCATTGTTAGAAACTTACAAGGTAATGTTTTCCTCATTTTCCATTAGTCTTCTGGGGTGCAATATGCTCTCATTTCTTTCCCAAATTCATCATGTCAGTTCTTGCATGTGGGGTGAAAAATTCTGGCCCAATTTCTGACCTCTTCCTGCCTAGTAGGCAGCAGGCCCAGTTTCATTGCTTAACCTCTAACAAAGCACGAGTAAAATAGACAGAGCCCAACCTAGTACCTACATTGCCTAATATGTAAAACCCAGTCTGGATAGTGCTTTTTGGGCCCAATGGAGCCCAAACTCCACTGAAATGAATACCAAAATATATCAACGTATTCCCCAATATCTACTGTGGAAACCCAGTCTGGGTAGTGCTTGCTGGGCCCAATGGAGCCCTCAGTTTCTCATGGAAATAGAGAAATGAATACCCATGTTTTGGTAGCATGCACTGAATTCAACAGGGCTGGGCTCCATATCTACGAAAGAAATCTCCCCAAAAGAAAGTTTAGCAAAAATTGGATCTTTCCTGTTCGAACTCACCCTTTTCTCTTTCATCTACATCCTTTCCAACTCCCAACTCATTGGCCTCTCCACTCCACTTTAGCAGTAAAAAGGAAAAGGGGAAAGAAAAGCAATGTCCATCTATGCTTTTTTCCCTATCCCTTCAGCCTTGATAACCATATTACACTGATGATTTTCATGCAGTTTTTTTCTAGTATAAAAACTGTACAAAAGCTCTTTTTCCCCTTTAATTTTTGTAATTTCAAGGCATGTCTGCGAACAATGCTGTTCTCCAAAAATATTATAATAGCAAACCTTAAGATCTGTTGGAATTTTGTAAATCCCTAAGAAGGTATGCCTAGAAGTTACCTTCTTGCCTGTCTTGCTTTAGTAACATGCCAAACTCTACATTCTTTCTTGGGATTCCTTCCCTGTACATGTATAATATATCACATAGCCTTTCATTATGTTTTATGTAGTTGTAACGGTAAGGCCATGTGGTATCATAAGAGCTACTCTGTTTGTACTGATCTTAGAATCTTAAGACTTATTAGAGTAAACCAGAAATGATATCAAGTTTGGCGGGAAGGGATAAAAAGGTCATTTTGCATTGCTTTGTGGCACATTATTCAGTTGGATTCCTCTTCTTTCCATATGCAAAAAGAATTTGAAACAGAAATGCCATGTAAATGGAAGCTATATTACTGTTTCCTACTGAGGTGAGATGTGAACAAGGTTTTGAATAGGCTTGTTGGGTCCAAAATTAAGACTTTTTTTGTCCATGAGGTGGGCTGTCCATTCACTAGTTCTTTACTCGTAAAAAAAGTCACTTATTTATTTGCACTATTATGTGGGTGGGGTAAAGGACTCAATTGGATAGTCCTTTTGCATTCATTTATATATCTTTGGAATGATGGGGCTCCCCCTTTTTCATTTTCTTTACCCCTACAACTGCATTTGCATACCCATTTTTCTTTTTGTTTATTGCCCCCAAACAATGGAACCAGGTCATAGTTCTATTAGAACCAGATTAGAACATCTTTGTCATAAGCATATTGTTTGGGTAATTATGGACATTGATGTTCTGAGGTCTATTACAAGACAGCATTATTTGACATAATTGCTTAAGCAAGAAATTTGGAATCTGGGTGCGCGCGTGCGTTCTTTTCTTCGAATTATGCCATTTAGATGCTAATCTGATTATTTTTTTGGGCCACAGTAACATGATCTCAAATGCTTTAAAAAAATTGCATTCATGCTCTCTGATGTAGTTGCTTTCCATTTGTGATTGCACCATGGATACGGTACATGGCTTTTTCTTAGATAGGAAATTTGTAATCTACTAGAGAGTTTCATAGTTTTAAGGAAGAAGAACAGAACATTTAAATAAGGGGGAAAAGGGTGCCCTCCAAACCATGATTGTCATCCCATTAATGGACCCCATTACCATGTGCTAATTGTCTTTGGAGCTCCATTTTTGGTAATGCACTAGGATAAGCAAAAACCTTCCTGTCCCATGTAATACACCCCTTTGTTTACTTTTTGTTTACACGCATCTTGACTAATCCCTTTCACGATCCGATCAAAGGTAGGCCGTCCATTCTAGGACTGGGAGATTCACAAGAAATTTCTTTTTTGCTCCCTGACCCCAAATAGACAACAATTAAGGGATAACGTTATGATATAAAGGAGCATCATGACATCTCATAATCACTCCAGTAATGGTGGCATGGCATCCTCATATTACCATGGGGATCTTATCACTGTCATTTGTCTTGTACTATATAACTATGTCCATGCTTCATATACGTAGAGACAGTGTTCTTGTTTAAATGCTTAAAGTGTATTTCCTCTTGTTCCTTTCATGTAGAAGATGACAAAAGAGTTAAAGAAAGGAAGGAAAGCTCACTCTCACTGCAATAATATCAGAAGGCAAAAACCCTACTGCTCTCTGGCCATAAGAATCTGCAGTTCATAAAGAATTAGAAGGGTAAGCTTTAAAATATTGCCACAGATTTAAAAAAGTGGCATAATCTTAGGCTTTGCATGCTTGTAGCAGTACCAAAGATATGTCCAAATGTTACTTTGTCACAATATATTAGTATTCTTTAAATTGGATCTGACATAAAGAGTGTTTGGTGTGAATTTCCCACACACGGTTCTATGGACTGAATCCTGCAATAATTTCAAATGGTAATTGATATATTGAACATGGACACCAAAATCAAAGAACAAAAGTATAATTATACTACATTATGAGCTTTCTTTAGTGGGATTGGTTTGCCCTTTTTGACATGAATACTAAACCCCCAAGTATAGGGGTCTCATAAGTGGGTTTTTTTACTTTGTAGAGCATTAAGGTATCTCTAGATCCTTTACAAAAAAAGAGAAAAAAAAATGTATCTCTAGGGTAAAGTCATTTGTGTTGCTTTGGTATTCAGTTTATGTCTTAACATAAATAATGATCAATAAATGTGAAGTAATTTCTGTTTTGCCTTGGGGAAGTTCAAGGATGCTCTTGTATCATTATCATGTTTAAGTCTCAAACTCGATCGAGTGTAATCCTTTCATGTAGGGTCCATACATAAACCACGTCTCAACTCGAGTTTTATTTATTCGGTCCATGCGTGGGTCCCAACGCTTTTATATCGGCATTTTTCAACTACGGGAATTAGTTTTTCCGGTGTTTATGGTACTGTCCTTTAAATTTGGTTTTTAACTTTTTGCGGAAAAATTCCTGTTTGATGCGCGCAATAATGAATGAAATATGGCCATAATAACTATGTCTCCATATGATATGACAGTGACTGTGGTGTGAACCAAAATCACCAAATCAAATCTTGTTATGGTGATCAAAAATTTGGAACATGGAAAATGATTCTCTGAAAACAGCATTTGTGTCTACATGCGTTATGCATATAATGTTTTTTTTTTTTTCTAGTGGAAAACAAAGATGAGGTTGATTAGATAGAATGGCCCACATATAGATAGTGGGGGGAGAATTTTTGTCTCAAATCTTTTATATCCCACTAGACACACAGTCTTAAATCAGCTTTGAATTTAGGAGTTATTTGATCAAAAAAAACAAACAAAACTATAGAAAGACAAACCCCCTGGAGTGAGAAAATCTGGTAGAAAGGGAAAGAGAGACAAAGATTGTGAATCTTTGTATGCATAAAATACAGGAAAGGTAAAGGTTGATGACAGGAGATCACTTTATGCCTCATGCTCTCTCTCTCTCTCTCTCTCTCTCTCTCTCTCTCTCATATGGTCATTGTTGCTCTCTCTCTCTCTCTCTCATGCTCTCTCTTTCTCTGTCATATGGTCATTGTTGCTCTCTCTCTCTCTCTCTCTCATATGGTCATTGTTTCATTCCATGCACAAAGACATATGGTACATGTCAAGGCATGAGACCTCAATCCCCACCAACCAAACCGAAGGCCCCATCAAAATATTTCTTACACCTATCTTTTTTATTTTAATTCAGATAAGGTTACACTCATATTGTTTTATTTAGTTCACTTTTCACCCATTTTCACCCATGAAAAGAATGACATTACGATTTTATAAAAATCATAATGCATAAAGAATGTAAATGGTAGAAAAAAAAAGTGTGAAAGATTTAAAGAAAGTCCTTTCTTTTGGCACCGTAAGGTAAAATGACTAAAATTCCATGTATCTTTGTGCTTAAATGCATTCATAGGCACTGGATCTGTTGCACTTTGATGGGCTCCATCAAAATCTCATCTCTATAATCAATACATCCAATTCATAGACCATCTAGCAAAAGTAGTACTAAATTGATCAGAAATCAGCAGACTAGATCTGCTAATATATTAGGTATAGAAAAGTAGATGGTTAGTATGACTAAAAAGCTACTATAATATAAATTTGTATTGATCATGTTTACCAGTGTCCGAAAATTTGCAGATGTAGTGTTTGATGAATTTTATGCATTTCAACGGTTCAGATCAAGAAAAATAGAATCACAATTTGCAAAATAATCCCATACTACGTTAGCGGCTTAGCATACATAGTCCATGGGCTAACTTTTTGCCATTATCTTTTTTGTTGTTTTTCTAAATTGTTACAAGATTTTGGTATAATTTTGACATCATGTTGGTCATCGCAATGAGATAAATCGAAATATTGTAAGAATATAGACCAAAATTGAAAAAAATTCACTAAAGACGACGTTAAAAACAATAAAAGACTGGCTTTTTCGACTTTGGTCTATAAATTGTCTATAGCGTCGGCTTGTATGATGTTTTTTTTTCAAATTTGATCTGTATAATTTATACTTTTCCGATTCCAAACAAACGATTTGACGTAAAAATTACATCCAAATCTATAAAAAAAAATTAAGAGAAAATAACAAAAAAAAAATACAGTAAAAAATGAAGGCAAAAAGTTAGTTCAAATGGGCCCGAACCCTTGTCCTTTTCTCTCTCTCCCTCATGTCCATGTGAACCAATGAGAGTTTAATGGGCCCCCGTGATTCTGCAACCGAAAGAAGTGGGCCCGACAGGCCGGGCGATTGACGTTTGAAGCCGGCGGCCTGATCTCGTGAATCAGCGGCGGGTCTGATCCGACCAAGGTTTAGCCCATCATCCATCAGGTTCGTATTTATTCACGCGGAAGGAACCAATTGTAAAAGCTGCTGCAACCGAGGCAAGCCGAACTTTGTAATATTCCAGCTCTAATTCGACTCACTTATATAAACGAGCTTAGCCCTTAACAAGCTAAATCCGGGTCAGAAAGTGAGCGAGACAAGTCTCCAAGTGTCGCGAGCAGTTCGGATCATTTGCAGATTATCCAAAAGAAAATCGAAAAGTCGAAGCACACAAATAACAGATCGCAATGTGAGACCTATTGTGGATTCCACAGAAACGATCTGAGCCATTCATTAAATTCAAAATATATTTTTCAAGGGCTCTCGCAAAAAATTAGCTCAATAAGATACATGTAAGTGCTCGATCCAATCACAAAAATTTTCGTTTAGATTTAAAGTTCTGTGATTGAATCGAGCACTTACATGTATCTTATAGAGCTGATTTTCCACGAAGGCACTCGAAAAAATATTTTGAAGTTAATGAATTACTCGAATTATTTGTATGGGACACGTAATGAGACCCACCTCGATATCTGTGTAAAAAATGTACTCCCTCCATTCCAATTTGAGAGTCCCTCTTGGGGATTCCAACTATTTTAGGGGACAGCAATGATTACACCTATATTACCTATTATTTCCACCATTACCCCTATATTTTACTTACTTATAACACTTATATTCAATTGTGAGGGACACTTTTGGAAAATCACCAAAATTTTTCTTCTATTTTTGGAAAAGGACTATCATTTTAGAACAACCCAAAAAGAAATAATAGACTCTCAAATTAGAAAGGAGGGAGTACGGATCTGGGGTAGCTGCTGTGCAGCTTCGTGCTGCACAGCGTGCTGCGCAGCCGCCGGCGGGCGTTGCCGGCATCGGTCCGGCGATCGGAGACGTTCAACGCGTAGAGCTCATCGAGTTTTACGTGTGCGCCAAAAACCAGCTAGATCAAATATTGTTAAGTGCCTCATCCAAACACATATAACTTGAAAAAAATGAAATCCAAATGGATACAAAACACTGGATCAAAACCACTGAATCCATTTTTTTTAAGTTATATGTGTTCGGATGAAGCACTTATCGATATTTGATCGAGCTGAAGTTTGGCGCACACGTAAAACTCGACGAGCTCTATTCGTTGAACGTCTCCGATCGTCGGACCGATGCCGACAACGTCCGCCGGCGACTGTGCAGCACGCTGTGCAGCACGAAGCTGTGCAGCACGAAGCTGCCCCAAGTCCAGGGAGTACGTACTTTATTTGTGAGCTCAAAGAAAATGATGAGATACCATATGAAGAGTAGACACAGATAGACGTGTATATTCGTACATGCACGGTCTAGGGGCTATAAATATTCTGTGCGGTGATTCGTGAGAAACCACGTGTACGTGGGCCACCAAATGATGTGTCTAAAAACTAGTGGAGTAATAAATAGGAGTATGTCTAATCATGTGTCTAAAAACAATGCCCCCCTAGTGTGCAGACGGTAGACCCCATGCTAATGTGCAGTTCAGATTCATACGGATAACCCTATGGACTGGGGGAGCTGTTGTCCCAGCATCGTGCTGCCCCGGCTAAGGGGGCTTCGCTCTGGTCTTTCTCCAATGATCGAAAATGTTCATTTCGTAAAGCTCATCGAGTTGAACAAGTATACAAAAAAATTAGTTTGATTGGATATCATTAAGTACCTGATGGGAACATATATAACTTGACAATAAGGGGTTCTAATAGATTTGATCCAGTGTTTCAGATCTATTCTTTCAAGACTAAAAGGTTTGATTAGGCACTTAATGATATTAGATCGAGTTGATTTTTTACAAAGTTGTTAAATTGGACGAGCTCTACAAAGTGAACGTTTTCGATTATTAGAGCAAGACCGGAGCACGGCCCGCTTGGCCGAGACAACAGGCTGTTGTACCTTTTAGGAACAGCAGCTCCCCCCAACTATTGTTGGAGAATGGGGATTGCTGTTTTCAACAAAGGGCTCCGAATTTTGGATCGTCCTTTTGGGTATTTTCTGATGATAAAAAAAAGTTTCTAAATATGGCTTGGAAGGCCCAACCACATGCACAGCATACGTGAGAATAAATTATAGGAGTATATATCAGCGGTCAAAATATTTATTTCTTCTAAATCAATTATATTACGTCCACGTTGTTAAAATAATGATCACAATTAATAGAACACCGGCGTTGTAAATGATTTAATCTCAGCGTACATATATGTGGGAAACACAATACTAAACTCTGTGTATGTATGCAAACATTTATATATATATATATATATATATATATATATATATATATATATATCTCGAGTGAGGGAGTTTGATCAAATGGACGTAACAAAGAAACTAAATAGCTTGTCCCCAAGAAGTCGAAAGTTCGAATCTTGCGAAAGCTAAAAATGTTCTAAACCTTGGAGCTACTGAAAAGTTTGTCCCGTTAATAACTTTTGGGGCAAATTTCACTGACCTCCCCTGAGGTTTCTGACACGAACAGAAACCTCCCCTGAGGTTTCTGAAATGACACTGCCCTCCCCTCCTTTACCTGACAATGCCAAGTGACCCCCCTATCCGTTAATTGCCGTTAGAAAATGGATGGAAAAGATTATTTTTCTCTCCACTCACTACTAAAACTAAACTAAACTCCCAACCAAACAAAATCGATGTCATTGTACTATATTTTTTACAATACCTATACTACTCTCACCAGACTTTTTACCCCTCTTATTTATAAAATATAAAATACAAAAATCACTACACTTTGTACCCGTTTAACTTTGAGATTTTGTCCTTATTTAAAAGGTTTCACATTTGCTAATTTTCTATCAAACTTTTTTGAATTATTGGTTTGTCTCGATAAGAGGAATTGAAAAAGTAAAAAGTTAAGACTTTTACCAAATATTTTGAGAAATTCAATATTTTGGTTAAAAATAAAATTTTTTTACTCTTTTAATTTCTCTTGTTGAGATAAACCAATAATCCACAAAAATTTAACTCAAAATTTGCAAATACGAAAAAATTCAAATATGAACAAAAATCAAAAAGCCTAAAAATCTCACAAACAAACCCCGTAAAAATCAAAAAGCCTAAAAATCCCATCAACAAGCTCATACCCTCCATTGCCAATAGTTTGCTTTTTGGTTTTTACGGGATTTGTTTGAGAAATTTTTAGGCTTTTTAGTTTTGTTCATATTCAAATTTTTTCATGCGAACTTGTTTGTGTGATTTTTAGGCTTTTTTTATTTTTATCCATATTTGAATTTTTTTCGTATTTGCTAGTTTTGTGGATCATTGGTTTGTCTCAACGAGAGGAATCAAAAGAATATAAAATTCTTAGTTTTATCCAAAATATTGAATTTCTCAAAATATTTGGTAAAAGTCTTAATTTTTTTACCTTTTCAATCCCTCTTGTCAAGACGAACCAATAATTCAAAAAAGCTTGATAGAAAATTAGCAATTGTGAAACCTTTTAAATAAGGACAAAATTTCAAAGTTAAACGGGTACAAAGTGTAGTGATTTTTGTATTTTATATTTTATAAATATGAGGGGTAAAGAGTCTGGTGAGAGTGGTATAGGTATTGTAAAAAATATAGTACAATGACATCGATTTTGTTTGGTTGGGAGTTTAGTTTAGTTTTAGTAGTGGGTGGAGAGAAAAATAATCTTTCCCATCCATTTTCTTAACGGCAATTAACGGAGAGGGGGGTCACTTGGTATTTTCAGGTAAAGGAGGGGAGGGCAGTGTTATTTCAGAAACCTCAGGGGAGGTTTCTGTTCGTGTCAGAAACCTCAGGGGAGGTCAGTGAAATTTGCCCTAACTTTTGGGTCCTGGACACTTGAGTTATAAAATGTAAACACAGTTTATTACTCTTACAAAACATCAATAATATACAATCCAGAGACAAATCGGCAAATGCTAGTGGTCATAAAAAACAGTACGTAGGCAGTAGAATTTTATGCTCAATCACATGCTAATTAGTACGGAACTCAAAAGAAGGCACCAAAAGGCAGTTAATGCTATAGGACCGTTGAGCTTCAAGAAGGATTTAATTTACTAACACATGCTAACATGCTTGTTAAAATCTTACAATACGAGATACGTATCTTACGATTCGTATCGTCTCTTTTCAAAAACGATATACGTATCCCATTCCGTATCCTTTTTTTGTAGAAATACTATGATACAATGACATATCTTACAATATACTAGCGTATCCTGATTCGGAACGTATCCTACGATTTCTTGTTGAGAAGAAATCATACCATATTTTAAGAATTGGAACACAAACGCATTCTGAATCATTTGATCTAATTATGACGGTATCCAACCATTTAGAGAAAACCAAAATTTAAAGTTCGAATAGAAGAAAGAACATATTTCGATCATGTATTGCACGACTCAGGCACGAGAAAGCCTCATTATGATAGACCCTGCTTGGGAGAATTGAAATTTTCCATCCTAAAAGCCTATTTTTCATACATTAAACACTTATTTTCATATAGCCAACAAATTTTTAGATTATAATCAAGTATAAATATATTTTATATTATATTATATTTATTTTCATTAACGTATCTTATGATACACGATACATATCTCGATATGATACATAAAATGAAATAAACGATAAACGATACGTATCCCGATTTAAAAACATTGCATGCGAACGCTTTTTTATGTATACAATGAAAGTATGGTGGTGGAATGAGAGATGCTGCCAAGCATTTTTCTGTAAAGTGGTGTAGAACGGTCGATTTGGTTCGGCCGCTTATCTCGAGAATCGACGATTCAAATCTTAACCGAGCAATAGACGATTTATATTTGTTTGCATTTAGATTCAATCCGAGCCGTCCGTACTGAGATAAACGACCGAATCGACCACTCTGCACTTATTTGATAGCGAGCTACTCGGCAGCATCCCGGGTGTACGTTGAAAAAAAGGACCTTCAATCCCCACTATTTTTATTTATACACATAAATATACTTCTCACTTTGTGGGATACTTTTAGATTGTGTTTACTGTTTAGATTATGATTCATGAGCCATGGAGATGTTTCCAAAAAAAAAAAGGCAATGGCGTTGGTGTGATGGTTATGTAGAAAAAAGGAAAATGAGAAATCTTGTGTGTATTGTGCATACATATAGAATTCAATTAATGGGCAAGAATTTAGTTTCAATTTGGATCGTGTAAATGACTACCCAATGGGTGGTGATCGTGCCAACAAATTGTCAAATCAATCGAACAATTTTTTTAAGTTACAAATAATTGTCAAAAAATTAGTACTTGAATAATACACCTTTATGTGGCATGTGTTTTGTCCATGAAATTCATCTTTCATGCTTCATGCTATTTCCCTTTCTTGGACCGACTCCCCAGGAGACACTGGTTGGACATATTAGGCGATTTTTTCCTCACTTTTATTGACAAATCTCTATCTTTTCCTGTTTCTAATAACACTCTATCCAATTTCTATTTTGTTCTCCCATGCATATACCATATGCAAAGATAACGATATATCTATATTTACATATTTTGCTTGTATGGTGAAACTTAATTGGCTAAGACTTGGCGTGGAACAAACTGAAGAGAGGATCGATTGCCTGGGCTTTGGGCATCTTCGTGATTGCCTGGGTGTTAGTCTTATGTTTCTGCTACTTTCTTTTGCTTATGCTAAGTCTCTACGTTGGTTGATCTATGAATTTCCGAAGTACCAAAAAAAAAAAAAAAAACCCTTCATGGTCTATGATTTCGTTTAGTTTGCTTATTTATTTGCGTAAGCAAGAAAATAAAAAAAACACCAAATACATAAAAAGTCATTTGACAACTGATTGCCTTTTTATTTATTTGCTTTATTCTAGATGATAAGTGAATTATCTTATTTTACTTATAAGCAAATAAGTTAAAGAAAACCAAATGAGTCCCACGTGAAGAGTCCAAAACCAAATATGAAATCAAATACCTGGCTTGGCTTTGAACTAAATTTATAAATCTAAAGACTTATTAAGTTAATCATAGCTTTAATTTTCTCGTTATTAGTAGGCCAAGGGTTCAATTATTATTTCTTTTCGGTGCTTAAATTATAGTAGCTTTTCTCGTTATTAGTTGGCCAAGAGTTCCACATATTCTTCCCAGGCACGGCACCCAGACCCTGTCAACTCCGTGAGAGAATATTATCTTGTCACATTGCATTATTATTTGTAAAAAAAATTATCGCAAATGTGTCGGGACTGAAGCTACGGTCTCACCACGTGTGGTGTGGATAGTGTTAAAAATATGCATGTTTTGCCTTTTATTAGGACTTTGAGACTCGAACTTAAACATTGTCTAACTAAATTTGAGTTTTCAATCGCTGAACCAACTCTTCTAGGCTCTACATCATTGGTACTTGTTTGCTTAATAGATGGGTTTGATATTCGACAACAAAAGAAAGTACAACTTGACCCAAAACTATATTATTAAAAAAAGGAAAATTTACATAAATGGTCCTCCTAATTTCATCCGAGTCTCATGTTCATCCTTCAAGTATCAATTACAATTCTTTTGACTTTCAAGCTTGGTTTTTATAATAAATTGGTCCAATTGATAATTTCGGTTAGCCAAACTGGACAAAAAAATCAGATTGAGGGCAGATGTTATCAATTAGACCAACTTGGTACGAACTGCAACGTCCAAACTGCCATCAATCTAATTTTTTTTTCTACAGTTTGGCTGACAGATGTTATCAATTGGACCAACTTGGTACGCAAACCAAACTTGAAGGTCAAATTGCAATTGATACTTGGAGGATGAAAATAAGACTCGGGTGAAATTAGGAGGACCATTTCTATAAATTTATCTTAAAAAAATTATTTTCAAAACGAGTATAGTTGCCTTTCAAAAAAAAAACGAGTATAGTTAACTATTCGATGGAGTTTAATGTAATTCTAATGATATTTGTTGTCATCTCTTACCCATTAATACAGGAAAACTACCCCTCACAAATTTGACCAAGACTAAGGCTGCAAACGAATTGAGCTACTCGCAAAAAACCTGAGGCTTGGTTCGTTAATGCTTGTTTAGTACTCGAGCTCAAACATTTTTTTTAAAGGCTCGTGTGGTAAATGGGCCGAGTTCAACACTTTAAAGCTCAGCTCGTTTACTACCGGCTAATTAGCTTGATTTCAAATAATCAAATGAAAAAAAGCTCGAACTTAAATGTGAGACCCATTAAGTAACCAAGACGAGACATTGAGATCGAATACTACAAAGTTTGACTCGTTTACATCTGTAGGCAAGACCAGGCCAATTAATCCAGCCGAGAATCTTATACGTCGCCTTTCATTTGCTACCAGCCAATGTGAGGAAACTGACAACGACGTCGTATCGTAGAGCTGTCGCTGTTACTATCACCACCGTCGTCCACCGTTTTTTTGCCTAGGTGGGAAAAAAAAACACAACAGCCCCACAACATACACGAATCCCATCATTTTGACGGAAAATAAACAAAAAGAAAAGCCGAGAAAACAAAAAGAAAAAGAGAAAAAGCAATGAAAAAAGAAAGAAAGCGAAATGTGATTTAAAAAAAAAAAAAAAACAGAGACCCCAACACCCACTGGATTATATAGGCGTGATTTAGAGCATGTACACAAGTCTCTGTATATTCACTATATTAGGTAAAATGAAGAGGAAAATCCACAAAAACTGTCTACACCAGCCTAGTCAAACACCCAGGCAAAATACCTTTGCTTCAATGGCTCGGTACTTCAACCGAGCTACTATTCACCAGCAATCCTTTATTTTATTATTTCTCTCTCTCTCTCTCTCTCTCTCTCTCTCTCTCTCTCTCTCTCTCTCTCTCTCTCCCTTCGTGTGGAGGCAGCAGAAGGCTATGAAGATTTTGACGAGGAAGAAGAAGATCGAGACGAGCAGCAGAAAGCCGGAGTCGGCGGAGACACGTACTCGTTGGCTTCTTCAAGCAGAATTTTCCGACTTCTTTTGATTTTGTATGGTTCAAAATCAGAGATTTGGGGTCAATTTGTGGGCTTGGGTTCAGTTTGTGGATATTGGGGTCAATTTGTGGGTTTGGCTTTTGGTTCAAAATCGGAGAGGTTTCCGATCAGCTTCTTTGCCGGAGTCATTTTTTGGGTTCAATTTTTGAGTTTTCTGCTAATGAATGGCGTGTGTGTTTGTGTGTGAGGGAGAGATGGGATAATATAATATAGTATTTTATAAAGATAGAGATGATAATAAAGAGGATTGGTGTGGGGTTGAGAGAGATTTGAGTAGGTAAAATAGAAAAATGTACTATTTTGTAGCTAAAATGCATATCCCTTGGTGTACATGCTCTTACCTTTTGCTTTTTTTCCCTCTCTCTCGATAGGAATCTTTGAAATTCTGAACCCAAATCCCCCAAAAATGTTATTAAAATGGCCACCATTTGGACATGTAAAGTAATAAAATAAAACTACATTTATTTATTTGATCGCAATGGAAAGCCCTAGACCTGGATATTTTTTTTTTCCAATCCAAAATCATATACCGTCACAAGTGGATGGTGGGAGTGATCTCCAGAAATTAATCGATGCACAAACAAGTTTGTTCGAATAGGTGAGTCATCTAGAAAAAATTGATATAATAATCTCTTAATAAGAATGAGAAAGTAAACGGTGACAAGCTAGACAAGCCTTGTACAACTCTAGTTTTCTTTTTTCTTCTCTGGTCAATCGATAGGAGAGTATAAAGAAAGGGAGTGCTGCGATTCGTTGCGATAAGACTCGAACCCAGACATTTTATCCTTTGCCAAGTCATTTTAGAGCAAATCAAACTAGTGTGTCTCAATGTGAACAAATGAGTCCCTAATGTGAAATCAAATCAGTTTAATGTGCTGATAAACAAACCAAAAGAAAAAAAAAACAAGGAAAATAGTAATGTGAAGCATTGTCATGGGCGGGTTACCATGTAAAAAAGAAACTAAAAAGGGGGTAAAGTCGTACTTTTACACGAGAGTGACCGTACAGAATGAAAATTTTTTAAGTGCCAAGCGCGTATTATGTGGTGCCAGCTCGCAAATCCGAGTTGTCCATTCTGTATTTGAACGGCTCAGATTTGGAGAGAAAAAAGGAAAGAAAGTGTTGGAATGAGAGAAAAAATAAATTTCAATCCAAACATTTAATAATATATCGAACGACTCGAATGAACCGAACGAATACCATGTAAGATATATCTGCTTGCGACTCAAAAATCTCTCGCAGAGAAGTAAAGCATCCCGACCCCAACGGAAAAGCCAAAAAAAGAGTAAAAGCGTTCCCCTTTCTTTTCTTTATATTTTCCCTCTTTCCTTTCTCTCGAATTCCCTCCTCTCTCTCTCTCTCTCTTTCTCTCTCTGACTCTCTCTCTCTCTCTCTTCAGTTCTCACTCTCACTGTCCCAACGGAACCCAAAGCTCCAACAACCCCCTCACTACTCTCACTCTAACTCACCTCTCTCTCTCTCTCTCTCTCTCTCATTGTGTCTGTGTGTGTCTCAATAGTCAGTGGAATTAATGCAGTAACATGAGCAGGAGAGTGGGGAGCATTGAATTTAACTACCACCGGTTATGAATCCCACCACCGAACAACCACCACCGCCACCGCAACCATTGCAACCCCACCGCTCATCCTTCAGCTGTGACCGCCACCCCACCGAGCAGTTCACCGGCTTCTGCCCCTCATGCCTCTGCGAACGCCTCACCTCACTAGATCCCTCCTCCGGTGGCGCCTCCTCCTCCTCCCGCCGTCCCTCCAACGCCTCCCTCGCCGCCACTTCCTCCACCGCCGCCAACGCCCTTAAAGCCATCTTCCGCCTCCCCACCTCCTCCGCCGACCTCAACAACAACAAAAGCAACGTCAAAAGTACGAATAACAAGAACAAGAACGCAGCGGCAGCGTCTGCTTCTAATACTTCTCTGTTTCCCGAGCTGCGCAGGACGCAGTCGTTTTCGGCGTCGAAGAACGAGGGTTTCTCTGGGGTGTTCGAGCCCCAGCGGCACTCCTGCGACGTCAGGGGCCGGAACACGCTCTGGTCCCTCTTCAACCTCGACGACGAGAGGAAGAACGGCGACCACCGCCCGGTCGAGGTCGAGGCCCGGAACTCCGTCTCCTCCGCCGTCGCCGCTCCCGTCCTCGAGTCCAAAGAAGAAGACGAAGAAGAAGAGGAAGAAGAAGAAGAAGAACAGTACATCGACGTCGATTCCGACAATGAGGACGAAATCAGGGTATCTCATGTTTCCAACCACGACGAAATCAGGGTTTCCAGTTGTTCCAACCACGATGGAATTAGGATCTCCAACTATTCCAACCACGATGGAGTTAGGGTTTCCAATTGTTCCAATCATGACGGGATTAGGATTTCCAATTATTCCAACCACGATGGAATTAGGGTTTCCACTAGTTCCAACCACGATGGGGTTAGGATTTCCAATTATTCCAACCACGATGGAACTAGGATATCCAATTATTCCAACCACGATGAGATTAGGGTTCCAAGAGAGGCAAATGCTGTTGAAGAAATGGGAGTTGGGGAAGGAGAAATCGTCGAGGAGGAGAATTTTAATGAAGAAATAAAGACTATGAAGGATCACATAGATCTGGATTCACAGGCGAAGAGAAAAATGGGTGGGAATTTCACGCTGTGGTCGGCGGCATCGGTGTTCAGTAAGAAATGGCACAACTGGAGGCAGAAGCAGAAGAAGATGAAGCAGCGGAAGAACAACGACGCCGCATTGCCGGTGGACAAGCCCATCTCGCGGCAGTTCCGGGAGACCCAGTCGGAGGTGGCGGACTACGGGTTCGGCCGGCGGTCGTGCGACACCGATCCGCGGTTCTCGCTCGACGCCGGCCGGATCTCATTCGACGACCCTAGGTACTCGTTTGACGAGCCTAGGGCTTCTTGGGATGGGTACTTGATCGGCGGGAGCCGGGGGAATTTCTCCCGGCTCCCGCCGATACTCTCGGTGGTGGAGGATTCTCCTGTGGTTCATGTTGCTAGGTCTGATGCTCACATTCCGGTTGAACAGCCCAGGAATAGTAATTGTGGAAATGGGGATGTAGTTGTTCCTGGTGGGACGGAGCAAACAAGGGAGTACTATTCGGACTCCTCGTCGCGGCGGAGGAAGAGTTTAGACCGGTCTAATTCGATAAGGAAGACAGCTGCGGCAGTAGTGGCGGAAATCGACGAATTGAAGGGTGTTTCGAATGCTAAAGTGACGCCCGCGACCGTTGATTTGGTGGGTGAGAGAGAGTTGAGGCATTTGAATTCGATTTCGTTGAGAGACGACTGTTCGGAGACGTTTGAATTGGGTTTTAGGGATAATGGTTCGGTAGTCGGAAGTGGTGGGAATGGAGAAGGAAAGGGGTTGAAGAAGTCTCGCCGGTGGAGGGCGTGGAACATATGGGGGTTTATACAAAGGCGGAATGGAGGCACTAAAGATGAAGATGATGAGAGGTATAAATACAACGGTAGGGGAAATGGGGTGGAGAGATCATTCTCAGAATCTTGGCAAGAGCTGAGGAGGGGTGATAGCAATGGTGAAGTAAAAATTGGGGGTTTTAATAGAAGGGTATTTCGAAGTAATAGCAGTGTGAGCTCGAGGAATTCGTATTTCATGGGGGGATCATTTGGAAATGTGAGAAAACCCAGTGTTGAGACGAATGGAAACGGGAAAAAGAGGAGAGAGGACTTTGGTTTGGAGAGGAATCGGAGCGCTAGGTATTCGCCAAACCATGTCGATAATGGGCTTTTGAGGTTTTACTTGACACCGATGAGGAGCAGCAGTCGAAGAGGGGGATTGGGGAAGAGTAAATCGAATAATTCACATTCAATCACGAGGACTTTGTTGCGAATGTATTGATAAAAACCAAGGTCCAGATGTGTTTCTTTGGTTTAGTTTTTTAGTTTGCTGCATTTGTTGTGTAAGCACACTTGCCTATCTATGTATTATTGGTGGTTGGTTTAGATAAGAGGTTACCTTGCATTTTGAATAGCATGCTTCTTTAATAACAGCTAAAAAATGTGTCTTAATTTTGTCTCTGATCACACTGTTGTTGTTGTCGTCGTTGTCTTGTGCATTTGAATGGTTTTTGTCTTCTTTGTAATGAATGCTTATGTTCTCAGAGAGTGGGTGAGATGTGCTTGGATTTGAAAGACCCCATTTTGGTCACATCTGTTGTCTTGCGCAGTTGCTTAGTGGTGAATGCTGAAAGGCATTGTTCAGGGAATGTCCACCGGGAAATGTCCGGTGTATTGTGTTGTCTGTTGTTAGAATGGTTGTGGTATCACTCAAGCCTTTGTTATTTTTTTCCAGGATGTCGTCTAAAAGCCGCCTGGTTGTTATGAGCTAATCAATTTGTCATATCAGTTGCATAGCTTCCTGATTGCAGATCTTACCAAGAAACAGGAAGTTGATATAGCCTCATTCAGAGTCTGTTTGGATGGACGGTTATGGGGAGAAAAGTAAGGGTTATGGTTTCCCACCAAAAATCTCACCATCTCTAGCCTGTTTTATTCATCCACAACTAGATTATGGTTTCTCATAAAATGTCCCGACCATTGCTCGCATCTTTTATTCATCCAAACAAGTGATAAGAGTCTCACTGATTTGCTTTTCTCCCCAAAACCCTCTATCAAAATGGATTGTGAGACCTATTTTCTATCCCACCATGGGGTTTCCATTCCACCTGACTGGGTGTTTTTTACATAATTGTAAATTACACTCATTAAGTACGTACTTCTTGGTACTTCAAGTTTCTAGATTTGACTTACCCATCTTGGTGGCATAGTTGCAGTTTAAGGTGCGTTTCCGCTATGGTATTGGACTACAGGCTAATGACAATAGTCAAGTTGTTTATGCTTAATGGTATTTTAGTTGATGTATTCGATAAGATTGATTTATCTAGAAATCCGTAAAAACAATGGTTTAAGTCCATTTAGTTTAGCAGAAACGCCCCCTAAGTCTTGCCTAACTTTGCTGAAAGGAGGACTCTTGGATCAATTGGATGTTTATCCATGATTGAAGAAGGGCTACTGAAAAGCCAAATTTATGGGTGTTGATTGAGCAAGAAAGCAGATTCTGTGAACAAAGCACATTTGGATCTTTATGATGTTGGAAGCTGGATATCAAGCCGAGGACCTGTTAATGTCAATGTCTCTGCTTGTCTCAGCTGTGATCTTATGTCTCAGTTGTGATCTTATGAGAAATGTCCAGTCCCTGTTCTAGTTCGACAGATGAATCGATTCGGGTGAAGCAGGGGGGGTACAATGATCCAAAGCTTGTTGATAAGATCCGTACAAGGGAAGATACAAATACACAATGCCAAAAACATGGGACTGACAGACTAATGGAAAAGACCTACTGAATCAGGGCAACGAAGAAGTATGATTCAGAAGAGATCAGTTCTTGTTCGCATCATTTGTCTCCTTTGCATCTCCTTGTATGTATTATTGTTCTGTACCCTGTTACTTGAATCGGTTAACGAAGAGCAGATCAATTGCAGATTTTGTTCATCAGTAGTTTAGTACAGTTTTGGTTCCTTGTAAATGAGTATGCTCAACTTTTACTACAAAAATATGATCGGGACATAGATCCAAACACGTGCTTAGAGTTGTCTGATGAGTATGGGTCCTTTATGCATCGGTGGGGATCAATGTGCACGAGACTACTTGCGACACGTCTGTGTCTGTAGATTGCTGCTACTAAAACAGTTATATCGATCTAATGCAGATTTTTAACTGCTGTTTATGTATGCTCTACTGAATGAAATAGATTATTCACTAACCGATAAGAACTACATCCATTCATTGAACTGTCTTTTTTTTTTTTTGATCCGCGTTCATTGATCTGTTACTATCGTCTGTTTTATGATGTTCTTTGAGTGTAAAGGATTAGAGGCAGTCCTTTCTAGCTGTCCTTTCCCAATCTTTATTTTATTTTTTTCGCACTCCTTTTTCGGGAAAAAAAATTCAAGGGCATCTTTCGGCGTGCAAGAGAATTTGAATTACTGTGTTGTCCTTTGGTTTCATTTCTTGTAATATGCCTTTCAAAAGAATGGATGTGTGCCTTCAAAGTGCAGTGAAAAGAGGCTGAGGAGAAATTTTCTGCAGTGAACTGATAATTTGGTTCTATAGGAGTCCCTTTCAACAACAAAAATGTGCAGACAACAAAAATTTGCAGAAATGTTTCCCAATAAATAGAAAATTGGATTCCACTCAAGTCTCTTTCAAGAACAAAAAATTTGCACAGCTTATGTGAGGAGCCAGTGCTCCCCAATTTAAATGCGATAGTATCCTAGGGTGTGTTTGGAACTTAGAGAAAGAAATGGGAAGAAAGAGAAAGTTAATAGTAAAAAATTTCCTTCCGTTTCGTTTGGTTTTTAGAGAAAGAGCAGGGAAAATTTAAAACACAATTTCAATATATTTCTACTTGACTTTCCATCTAGTTTTGCTCTTTATTATTCTCTCTTCTTTTCTCTTCCCCTCCCCAAGTTCCAAACAGATCTTTTGTGAAGGAAGTATTAAAAACCCATGTGTGAAATCAAGAAAGTGAAAAGCACTTAAGAGGCCATTTAGAGTCTAAAATATGCACTAGTAGGAAAACAAAAGGAACTTTGACCAAGAAAGCCACAAAGAAGTTTAAACACAAGCTGGCAACAAAACCCATCAGCCAAACAGAGAAAACTCAAAGTCTAGCAATGATTATTTCCAAAGAAAATGAGGTTTTCTTTTTTTTCTTGTATCAGGAAATCAAAGGAATCAAACAGATCAACATAATAATTCAATTAGCTTGAGCACATGTTTTTGTCTCTTTTCCTATATGTGCAAAAGCTCCATGATCAAAACAAACTTGGCACTAAAGTCAAAAGTTACAAGGAAAACAGCCCAACATGCTCCTTCATGAGGAGATATAAGGGAGAAAGAAGGAAAAGAAAAAGATAAAAAAGAGGCTCATAATCCAATGCCTAGGGGATGTCAAGGAAAAGATAAAGGATGCGGCTTCTCTGTAGGGACTTCTTCTCTGCAGAAAGTCCCTGTAGTTGCATCACAATCGTTCATTTTTACATTTAGCGGTCCAATTTAGGCAATAGTTTTAGCAAGGGAACCGTCGCTGATTTTAATAGAACAAGTAAGCTGTTCGAGTTAAGAAAAGTTTTTTTTAAAATCTCAACTGTTAAAAATACTATCCGACAGTTGCTATCACTTGAACCGCATGACAAGCCAAATTCAAGATAAAATGGGGCTCAAAATTCAATATTTGTATAACTCAAGTCTCAAGGTACCGAGTCAATTTACACACACCTCAATTAATTTTTGGAGACCAATTATCTCACCTTCATCGATCAGCCATTTAAAGCCGAAGCATATTTCATATGAAGTGGTGAACCAAAGAGTTGACAACGCTTAAGAGGTTTCAAACACGAGCACTAAGAGGAATTAAACCGAGGAATTAAACCTTTAAGTCACTCATAACTTTCTTTTTGATAAACCAAGTCTCATAACTTGACTAATCTTGAGTAAGCTGAAAACATACTTTTGACAAATAACTTTCACTGACATGTGACATTTGAGAATAAATTCTTTACACCACCGGTGTAAATATTTATTTCCTCCAAATCAATTACATTGCGTCATGTTGCAAAACAGTGGTCTCAATCAATAAAACATGGCGATGTTGCGCAATATAATTGATTTGGAGGAAACAAATGTTTACGCCGGCGATGTAAAGAATTTAATCTCGTGACATTTTGCTTCAGGCATCTTGGGCAGCAGTAGTTTGAAGATGTTATTAATGGCATCAAACATACACACTTTTTTTTGGGGTCGAAAAAACCAGTAAAGGTTGGATCTTGAATTTGTCAAGAAAACGAAAATGGACACATCACGGGTACGCAAATTTCCATCAATCAAACGGATAACTGAAGACAACCAATAGAACAAGAGGAGAAAATCCTAAAACTAAAATATAATCCTTATTTGTCAATCCTGATTTAAAAAAAAAAAAAAAAACTGTCGAAGATAAGCTACATAACCAAATTTTGCATAGTTAGATTAATAGCACGGATGTGTTACATTGAGGTTAGATTAAGCCTCAATGTGTTTTTTTTTTTTCCCTTATAATCAGGTGTCAGGTCTAGTTTGCGCGTACCTCGACTAACCCCTCTCAAAGTTAATAGAATCTGAGAGGTTTCAAACATGGGATGTTAGGAGGGAGCACCTCGATGGCTTACGACCACGATAAACGTGCAATACTTAACACAACTCTTAGTGGACGTAACACACATCGGATGATCAACTACGTATAAAATATCGCACTCTTGTGAATATACTATTCTACTTTAACTCAACTCTTACTGTATTCTGTTTTGTATCCAGTAGATAGATCCTGTGGTGAACGTTCTGCAAATTCCTAACGCAGAATTTTTCACAACCTTGTAAGGATTTGAAAGCTCACCATCAGAGGTAGAATTACTTCAATACATGGACAACTTGTTCAGAACAAGTAGTCCCTTTGATTGGATTGTTGTTCCTCTCCGTCTACCGGGGTGTAGCCAATGGCCTTTTAGTCCAGCCTTCCCCTCCAATCGCACATCTTTAGAATTTCCTAGTGCGCTTTAGAGAGAGAGAGAGAGAGAGAGAGAGAGAGAGACTTTCGATCTCCCCAATCATGCATCACGTGCCCGGCTCGTGCCCCTCAAACGGTCTCGTGTTCATGACGTCATCACGTAACAGTCTCCATCCATTCAAGATGTCATGCATGACGATTGCTGTTCCCCACGTGACTGAGCAATGCCACCGGGGGCATCCACGTGGCACCGATCTCCTCAAATGGACCAAGTTGGTTGGGCCTGAACCTGACATTTCAGCCCATTGGCCATAATCAGTTGCCCCGCACTCGCCCTTCCACGAGGTGGGCCTTTCGGCCTCAAAGTTTTGAGAAAATGACGGTCCAGGACTGTTTTGATAATTAGTGCCAAGGACATGCTGAGAACATTTGTTAATGCTGAAAATGTCATTGCCGGATATTAATTATTAAAATACGTCATTGGCCGTCATTTTTCCCAAAGTATTCCATATCCCGTTTGGGACCTTTACAGGCTTGTAATCACTCAGCCCAATTGGACGGAGTGATGGACTTGGGCGCATTCACAGTCTTTGGCCCAATAGGTACCATTCGGCCCATCACACATTGCAAAAAGGCTTATGAAGCAAGCTGTGAATCCAATCCCCTAATGGGTTTGGGTCTTGATAAGAATGCTGATATCATTCATATCTTAGTCACTTTTTTTTAATCAGTAAAAATAAAATTTATTAAGTCATAACACAAAGTACAGAAATAATAAAAGCTTGGGTACACCTGCTTAACTATCCAAGATCCTCATCTCCTAACAACATGGAGAAAATTAATTTAGGCCCAATAGGCTGATCCCAAACCAAGAGAAAAAACCCTAAAAAATCCAACGGTTAGAAAGGAACCAATCCAACCAAAAACAAACCCAATACACCAAAAAGGGCCAAACCCAACCCATACCCAAACCCTAACCCTATCAGACAAACCCCATCACCTTCCACCACCGCCGCGCCCACCAACAGAAACATAGCCACACACCCAATTGCCGTCGCGGATCCAACAAGCAACACAGCCGCCCAAACACATCCTACCACCACCTGCCGCCATCTGCCGCCATCGTTGTTTGCAATGATATGATTAGTGGCTTATGCAAATGTAACAGCAATTTAGGAAAATCTACACAATCTTAGGAATATCTCGCATTATCTCACAGAAATCAAAAGTTTGACGCCAAATTAAACTCCGAAGAAATACAACGACGTGAAAGGGGAACATTATTCGGTGATCCAAGAGCAATGCTATAAGATCAAGGTGTTGTACCGGTGGACGGACCGACCGGCTTCTTATATGTGTACCACTTGGCAACCAAGAGATAAACTCCCAAGTTCAGCACACTCAACAAAGCCAAAAGCCAGAAGAAGAAATCCAAATGCCCATAGTTCAAGTTATCGGGTATCCAACCAGCCTTCCCATGTCTGGTACTCAAATCAGTGACCACATTCACAAGCAACGAGCTCAAATAGTTCCCGAGCGCAACCGTGGCTAGCGACAGGGCCGAACAGAGGCTTCTCATCGCATCCGGAGCCTGCTCATAGAAAAACTCCAGCTGCCCGATAAATGTGAAAACCTCGGCACACCCGATAACGAAATACTGCGGAACTTGCCAGAAGACCGAAATGGGTACGTGCTCGAGTTCATAAAAGTCATGTTCCCGAACCATTCTCAACCGGACGAGTTCTAGAGTGCCTGCGGCCAACATGGCGAAAACGGAGATAACTAGCCCGACCGCTATCCGCTGGAGCTGAGTGAACCCGTTTCTGTGGGCCGTGAATTTCCTGGCGAAGGGCACGATGACTCGGTCGTAGACCGGGACCCAGAAGATGACGCTCACGGTGTCGAAGAGGGAGAGGGAGGCCGGGGGGATTTGGAACGAGGAGGTCATGTGGAGGTCCATAGTGTTGCCCTGAAGGACGAATAAGGTGCCCATTTGGCTGTAGACTGTGGTGAATATGATGCCTGTGGCTAAAATTGGGAGTAATCTGATTATGGATTTGAGTTCTTCGACTTGGGTTACGGTGCAGAGTCTCCAGGCATCGATTGAGCCTTTGATTCGATCGGATTGAGTCTCCACTGCTGCCTTGTCGAAGAAACTGACCATCATCAGAAAAAAGAGCATTAGTTGGTTTTTGGTGCATACATCAGCTAATGACCGTTGGGAAACCGAATCCCAGAATCTCACTCTCTCATGTATCAAAGTCCATCAACATTTTAAATGTGCATATATACTATTTCATCCGTCTCTGTCTCTCTTTTAAGTGTCCACTACGATTCTGCAAGTCATTTTCAATGTCTTATATTTCTCGACGTATATTATATTTTATATATTTAAAATCATTGCCTTATAGAAATAATCGAGATCTATCAAATAAGACATAATTTTATCAATATACGTTGAGAGATATAGGCAATTGAAAATGACACGCAAAACCATAGTGAACATTTAAAAAGGGAGGAAGGGAGTAGTAATAAACTAGGGATTAAGACCATTCATTCTCTTTTGTACGCAAAGTTTTGCAAAGTTTTCACATGGTATAGGGTTGACCCATTCCAGCCTAAACTTTACATACAAGCTAAAACAAATGGCCAATGAGCAAAGATGGTTCAAATCTTATTAAGTGATGTCTCATTTCATCCTCAAGTAATGTGAGACCACTCTAACCCTTATATCTCATCTCTCATTACTTCTCCATACCCCTATTTGTGATTCCCTTCATGAGCACAAATCAATAATTGTTTTTGTATCTTATGAAGCGCACATGATAGAGAATATTTTCAAATAAACGTGATCGTTCATCGATAAGTACATGACATATAAATCGTATGTTGTTGCGTAAAAAGTGCACGGCAAGCAAAAAATTAAGCCCTTGAATGTTGATTTTTATCAAACAAACTACAATTTGTTTTCGCGTACGTCTATCTTTGTCAACCAAACAAATTCAGAAAGAAACCACAAAACAGAGAACTGATTCTGAAACAAATTAGCCAAAATTTTCAGCATTTTAGAGAACTGAAAGAAGTAAACAGAAAACAGAAGCACTCAAAAAAAAATAAAAATGAAATGCCTAAAAATTTCCTTTGAGACCAAAGGCCCCAAACAAGCACCTTTATACGCTAATTACGCTTTGTTAATGTTACCTTAGTTGTTCAGTGTGATCAAGCTTGCGGCTTCCTTTGACAACACATTCTCCCTCCACAAACTCGTACAGAAGAGACTTATCGTCCGGGACTCGAACCCGAGCCTTCCTAAATGAAGCAACCACCACCTGACAAATCCGGGTCAACGGACTCCCGCCGGGCCTCTGGTTCCGGTACAGCCTCGTACCCGAAAAGAAACTCACGACAGCCGCTGCCATCGCCACGGCCGGGATACCGAAACCCCATCCCCACCCCACATTGGTCTGTATCCAAACGAGCACGGTAGAGGCCACCAGCGCGCCTATGTTGATTGACAAGTAGAACCAGTTGAAGAAGGAGCTCTTGCTTTTCTTCTCTGTCTCGTCGGAATCGTCGAACTGGTCGGCACCGAAGGGCGAAACGCAGGGTTTGATCCCTCCGGTGCCGAGGGCAATTAGGTAAAGTCCCATGTAGAAAATCCCGGCCTGGAAGCCTGTTGGGTGGCATACGTTTTGCGAGTCGCATTGCGGTTTTAGGCCGTGCAGAGATGCAGATAGTGTTAATAGTGTCATCCCCTGTATCAATATCAGATTGGGTATGTACCGGTAAAGATACCGTGCCGCAAAAAAAAAAAAAAAACTAACACATGCACTACCGGTGCGGTTAAGATACCGTTTTTCTACCAGTACCGTACCTACATGTAAGGTACCGGTGAGATATTGGGTTCCATTACAGTAGAAAATTAAATGTAACATATACATTTATTAAGAAGAAAACTCCATTTATTAACAGTAGTCTGGTATTAACAAATACTAACCGGAACAGTCCTGTATTGATCGGTACTTTAAAAAAGTATGTAGTCCGGTACTGTTCGATAGTGACGATACTGACCAGTATCAGTAGGTATTGGTTTAAATTGGATTTGGAAACCCTGTAGTGCACCTACAAGAACTGCAGTGCAGATTACAGCCGTCCGAGAGTGTTTTCAACGATCCAGATTTAAAAATTAATTCTTCGCTGGAAGAGTATATCAAGCGAAGAGTTTATTTTTAAATTTGGACCGTTGAAAAACACATTTGGATTGCTATGATGTGCACTACAAGATGCCGTGTAGGATCCTCGGATTCGGATTGAAAGAGACTTACGAAGACGTAGATGATGGAGAAAGTAGCAATGGTCCAGTATCTTCCCAAGTAGGCATCTGCTAGAAAAGCTCCAAGCAAAGGGGTGACATAGCAGGTGCCAGACCAATTTGTGACATTGCTGACTGCTGCAACACTGGTCTGGTTCAATTGAAACTTGAGATAATTCACTAGATTTGTGTTGATCCCGTAGTAGGCCAATCTTTCGCAGCATTCATTTCCTGGATTCAGAAAAAAATGCTGTGAGTTTTCGTTTTCTTTTTGTACATGATGATGTCTTATTTAAGAAACTATTTTTTACGTGGTTTTGCATTGAACTAATTCTGTGACATTAAAAAAATACCTCTTTTTTTTTTTTTTTTTTCCCTTTTTTGAATATAATTTGTTTAATTTTGCTAATTTTTTTGAAATGATTCATTTGTCTTGGTGAAAAAATCTTAAACCTAATTATGACAAGAAAGTCTAGAATAGAGAAAAATTCACTAAGACGAAAAAAAATCCAAAACAAACAGATTCTTCAAATTCTATCTTTTTACCTTTTCTGAATGGTTTGAAATTTGATGCATCTTTTGACAACGAAAAATAAGTATTTAAAAAATAAGAATTTTAGCGGAACAGGGCCTTCCAACATTCACCTAATGGAAAAATGACAGATTATGAGTATGATATTAATAATCCGAACAGTCACTTTGGTGACGGATGTGATCGATCAAAAGATATTTGAAAACCATTAGCGCTGATAAATGAACAAAACAATTTAAGTTCGAGCTCGTGTTAAAACTCGTTCAAATTAAAATCGGTTAATTGCTACGTTAACAAATCCAAATTTGAACAAGTTTTTGAAGCTTCTCGACAGATAAACTACCACTTAACTCGTTCACTTATGAAACATATAAAAATTCAAGCTATTCGAGAGAGGAGGACATACCTAGAATATAAGGGCAAGCTTTCCAGCTTCCAGTTTCCTTCTTAATGGCTGGATTCTTGCGGAAATCAGTTGTCCCATCTTTTGCGTACTTACCTGCTTCTTCCATTGTTGTTCGCATTCACCTGATCTCTCTCTCTCTCTCTCTCTCTCTCTCTCTCTCTCTCTCTCTCTCTCTCTCTCTCTCTCTCTCTCTGTGTGTGTGTGTGTGTGTGTGTGTGTGTGGGGAGGTATGTAGCTAGGTGCTTGAGCTCACTAGAGCCAAGAACTTCTCAACACATTTATGCATGAGGAAATCAATAAAGCATGATATTTTATGGCCATTAAGAGCAAGTACATCAACAATAGGTGAAATAACTAGTTAAAATGTACTTTTTGGTATTTTACCTACCCAAATTTCCTCCCATTTTGCAGCAATACTCTGTATACATGTCTCAATTCTATAAATTATTGTATATATAATGTCTATAAATTATTGTATATAATGTCTGCTACCTATAAACTAGTGTTGGTGTGAATGTGAAGAAGCGAAGAAGAGAAACATAAGATAGAAAAAAATATTATAGAAATGGATTCCTAGTGAACAGTTCCTCAGGATAAATACTGAGGTGTAGTTGCGAAATGTACTCGGCTTAAAAAAATCCGGTTTGTAGTTGCTAATTGGTGTAGGCCAGTTTTATGTCAATTTGCTAGGTAAAATGCCTAAAAGAGGCGTTTGGAGAATCTCGTGTATATGCTCTAATAGTAGACTAAAGACACGCAAGGACGGAACCAGAATTTTATCCTAGTAGTGGCGAAATGTAATCTAAAAAAACTAGTAATGGCGAGACTATATAAATTGGGCATAATTTTTTTTTTACATATAATAATTACATTTTCTAAAATTCTTGTCGTGGCGGTCGCCGCCAATAGATCCCCTGATCCCATCCTTGTAGACACGAGCAATTTTAGTGTAGCTATATTCACAAAATGTGAAATTCAATGGAGTTGGCTCTTAAAGTCTAACTTTGTCAATTACTATTAAAGAGTCTGCAAGCAAGAAAGCAAGAAAAGTCAACTTTTGGAGAGGTTTTTTAGTGCAGAGCGGGTATATTTCATGTAGTATCCGTTCGGCACATTCGAGCCATTCGATACATTTTTGGACTGCTCGGATTGAAGCTCTTTCTCTCCTCTCACCCTAACACATTCTCTCTCATTTTCTCTCCAAATTTAAGCCGTTCAAAAATAAAATGAACGGCTTGGATGCGTAAGCGGGCACTACGTGGTACCGCTCGGCACTGAAATCTTTTTCCAATTTTCGAGAATGGCACACAACTCGATAAGATTAATGTTTCGATATCCAGAGACATTGAGAGAGAGAGAGAGAGAGAGAGATCCAGAGACATTGAGAGAGAGAGAGAGAGAGAGAGAGAGAGAGAGATGTCGAAAATAAATGCAGATTACAGGAGTAGCAAATGTGAGTAGGAGTAGTGTTTCTGGGGCACATCTTCTGAGAAACATGAATTTACTGCCAAAAAGAGGAAAACTTATTTCACTGAGAGTACTCCAATTTTTTGGCAAAATATCTCCGGACCAACTTGCATGCACCTTGACTAATTTTGAAGTTCTAAAATTAACAACTGAAACTCTCCAGTGGCTCGAAGATTTGAATGTTTAGCCTCGGTGAAATTCTATCATGTGACCATACAACGGTTGATCGATAAGCACACTTATTCAGTTTCTCTTGCTTCTTGACCAAAACACCTTGCTGTGCACATAATATTGATTGGGAAGTAGGAAAGAGTTAATAATAGGTGGGCTTGGATCTGAAATGTATGTATAATTGGACTAGGCCTTTGCAATTTCCTAAAAGACCTTCTTTTAAAAAACCTGGTGAAAAAAATTTCTCCTTTTGGTAGTGGTTATTCAGAGAAGGAAAGAAAGGGTTATCAAAAAGACACTTTCGTTGATTTTATTGCTGGGGTGTCATATTCGGTGTATCTGACTTAGAGGTGTTTTCAATAGTGAAAAATTTATAGATTTTTATATATGGTTGAGAAGTTATTAGGTGTTTCCGATAGCAAATAAGTTGTTTAAATAAGCTTTGCTAATATAATTTAGACGTTACTCCACCAATTGCCAATTGATTTTAGGTAGGAACCTTCTAAGAAATCTAACATCGGTAGTGAATAAGTTGTTGATCGGTTTGTGAGTAGAGTTATAAAAAGAGTTTTTGTTGACAACTTTTTTGTTAGTGGAAACGAGATGGTAACATACTCGCGAGCACAGTAGAGATACGTAACATACGAGCAATTGGCTTCTCCACATTTGGTTTTTTTTTTTTTTTTAAGAAGCAAATACTACCAGAGAAGAAAAGATTGATATTTTGGCCCATAGACTGCAGTGTGGTGGCCCACCAAGTTCGTGCATCGTAGCCCACTTATTTTGGGACTTATTGGGCCCGTAGAATTGGACTGGACTTGAGAGTTATTCTTGGATCACAACTCGTCGAACGCTGTGTTTTTTTTTTTTTAGAGACAATAGAATGTTAGGAGTTATTCCCATTGTTGGTGCTTACAATGAGAGTCGAGCACTTCCACGAGGACTAGAAGGGAGAGTAATAAACCAACTACGTACACTAGGTTTGGTGTTACACGAGGATTTTTTTTAATGGGTTTTACTTAAGTACCCAGATAAATTTTTATTTTGCAGGCTTCGAAAATGATAGTTTTACAAAGTTGGCTTTGGCAATATCAAGTCCAACCCATTTTACAAGTTCCATTATTGTCACTAAAGATATTGAGTGACGAACATAAAGTTAAGTTGTTACTATAGACTTAGGCTCTATGGGGACTTGTAGAAAGAAGTGGAAAAAAATGAGAAATTTTTAAAAAAATTCCTTTCCTTGTTTGGTTCTTAAAGAAAAGAAGGGAAAATTTTCAAATAATAATTCAGCTTTCTTCCCAATTTTCTCTAATTTTCTTCTCAATTATTTCTATTCTTTTCATAGGGTTCCAAACAGGGCTTTAGTTTCATCGAGAAGGTAAATTTTTTTTTGAATGTTGGTAATGGATGAGAGTTGAACTGTTCCAAGTGTCTTTTAAGCATTTGGAAGCAACCAACAAACCAACAGCACGATCGGGCGGAATAGTTGCATAATCAGTGCCGGTTACTGAAGCTTGGGCCCTTCGAATAGCTTGTGGGACGTAGGGCTGTTGACATGGGAGTTTCGAAGGCAATTTTCGAATCAGATTGTCTGTGTTCTTATTGGCTGCCTCGACAGCTAGAATGATCAGGAGTTGTGGGAAATATCAGCTATGGTGGTAGACATAAAAAGAAGTGGGCTTTGAACTAGAATTGGACCTTTGTCTGGACTGTTAGAGAGCAGAATACAACAGCACATTGGTTAGCTACTACTCCCTCGTTCAATTCTAATCGGATAAAAAATGAGTTATATCTTTGAATTAGTAATGAATTTTATATCTAAAATGGATCTTGTTTCAAAGATCTCGATTAGTTCTATAAGATAATGTTTTCAAATTACATAAAATATTATAAATTACAAGATATAATTAATTGAAAAGTGGCACAAACTCCCAAAAATGACTATTAAATCCGGACGGAGAGAGTAATTAACCTTAGATGGCAGGTCTAGTTGCTCATCAGGTTGTATTCCGCCTAATTTTGCCAAACTTCTTTTGTAAGATTGTACTCCTTAATGCATTCGTTTCAACTATTGAACTTAATCAAAAAAGAAAAAGAAAAAGAAAACAAACCAACACCATACTATATATGGCAACATTTTCCTCAAAAAGTATTTGTACCTATATATCGTAAAAGGAAAAAAGAAATTGCTTCCTGTGGGAGGCAAACCCATGTCAACAGAACTTTTCACGGCATGTTGTTGACCAACTGCACTGGAGCTTCCCTTCTACAATATGTTTGTCAAAAAATATATAAACCAATAATATAAATCATCAAAATTTCCTTTTTTTTTTGTTCCTCAAGCCCGGGGATTGTCCAAGCTTGAGAACTTGCAGGGCTTACCCGGGGCCTGCCCTGACCCCAATCGCATTCCCCTATTGTCCTCCTTTAATTAGATTTTTTGATCTTTATTAACTTTTTCCTTCTAATCTTTCACAAATCTAGAAACTTTCATTAGTAGTAACTTTTAACCCTTGTTTTCCTCTGAAAAAGGAAATTTTTCAAAGACATTCTAAATTGAATATTAAATAATGAAGAAAGTTGATACTAACTTTTAATTGAGTTTTTCCTTTACAAATCCTCCGAATGATTATCTTTTCAAAACCAGTCACAAGGTACAAATAAATATCTTAAATTAAGCTTCTTGTAACAAAAAAAAAAAAAAAATGGGGCATGCCAGCCTATACAAAGCTATCCCCCAAACTTTAATTGGGCCCTCGGATAGTGGAATTGGTTCGGTATGATTACTCGATCCACGAAAACTGGTTCGAATACCTAAATTGTGTATGTATATATAAAGGGTGTAAATGAAAAAAAGAAGAAGAAGAAGCGTATAGATGCCATTAATGTGGTTGAATTGAAGAGTTATTACCAACTTACCCACCGTTGGTTTAATCCTAGCTTTGAAATTAATAAATAATCCATGATGCCTTTTTCAGCATACAGGGCACCTGATGCATGACATGCATGAAAGCCATTTCGCAACCACAAATTTAATTTAATTTCACTTGTAAAACTCATAATCCTCATCTGTCTAATATCTGAAATTCAATCACACAACTGACAATGGAACAATATACCTGGCAATATATTTAGCAAAAACATTCTACAACAGTACAGTCATGTTCCTTAACCAATTCAAATCTTTGTAATCTTTGCTTTCGAATGTACGTGTGTTGAGAATGTAAATGATTTATAAGTCACTCTTCTGTCTAACGTTTAAAATTTTCGATGATACACGTAGTTGATGACTAGCTTATAAGGTAAATAAATATTTGCATGTGTTTAGTCTGACAGTAGAAAAGATCTGGCTATACACGTAGGGGTGTGTTGAAGGGAAAAAAAATCGAAGGGCTGAAGGGTAGGTTAAGTGATGCGAGTTGCCGGACTAGGGGAGTACAATACTCTTTGAAACTCTCTGGATGCATTTGCTTTTCCTATTGTCTTGTTCCATATAATTGGCATCTTTATGATTAATGGAGACCTTCTTTTGCCGTTAAAAAGAGAGAGAGAGAATTTAAAGGTGCTTTAATTTCGTAGTTGTAGTACTATTTGTTGAGAGAAAATCTTTTTCACGGAGGAGCCATAAATAAGGTTTTTGCAGCACCCACTAATCCTTTGACACATCAGCCAAATTGTTGTCCTTTAACTACCGTTCAAAATTCAATTGTTGTAATTCATTTCTTTATTTGAAATCTTGTATAGCAGAAATTTGATTATGATAGCTCTAGAAACAAAAAATAATTAATTATGACTCTTTAGAATAAAATAATCAGAAAAATAAGATTTTCGCACCAGTTCAAATGAATTGAAAATTGGAGTACTTAAATATATAATTCGTTTGAACCAATGCGAAAATTTTCTGATTATTTTATCCTAAATGGTCATAATTAATTTTTTTTTCTGTAGAGCTATCATTTTATCTAGGACTCTTGCATCTCACTGTGAGGCCAAGAGTTCGAGTCTTTCCACCTATGTGTGTTTGTTCTTACCTTAGATGACTTTTTCTTTCTTTATTTGTTTTTACTCTATAATGGGCTTATTTTTTGTATTGGTTGAGTTATTGGGTTTGGTTGTCTCGTGGACTCTCACAATTGATGTAGTGTCCGGGGTTTGTACTTTGTACTTCATATCTGATGTAAAATGATCTCTTCTATCGATTGAAAAAAAAAGGGGCAACAATTTGACTGTGTCAAAGGATTAGTGGGCACTACTATAAAATGGTATAAAGATCACGGTCTAAAAACTAAGAAAATCTCACTTTTTGAAAAAGTGTAATAAAATGTTATGGACTATAGTTTTAATCTTAGTTATATGAAAAAACTGAGATGAAAAGATTTTTTAATCTTAGTAATCTAAAAACTGAGATTGCAACTTAAAAGAATAGATCTCATTTTCGAAAAACTGAGATTATTTATGAAAGAATATATCTCATTTCGGAAAAAACTGAGATGGAAAGATTTTTTAATCTCAGCAATATAAAAGTGAGATTATAACTTAAAGAATAGATCTCGTTTTCGAAAAACTAAGATTGTATATGAAAAAATATATCTCATTTAGGAAAAACTAAGATAAAAAGAATATTTAATCTCAGTCATCTAAAAACTGAGATCGTAAGTTAGAGAATACATCATATATTTTTTTTGTATTTGGATTGCAATGAAAACTCTTGTATAGGAAAAGTTGAAGACCGCTTACCCTTAATAGACTCTGCGAGCGATACAACTAAATAAATATCACGATCGACTTCCAAAATTTTGTCCTCTAATCTCGTTCGTGTCTCTCACTCTCAACCATTCTACAAAAAAGATTTCATTGCCAAATGCGGCACATTCGGCAATGAAAATATATGTCGTTGCTTAATCGGTACCTTTGATAACAAAAATTATGAAAGTTGCGTTTCGTCGCCAAATGAATTTTGAGTATAGCTTTAGACTCAGAATTCTGATTGAAATAATTCAAATTGGGTTTGAACAATAGCACAAAGGGCTACAACTTTCATATTTATCAAAATTGCTAATTTTAATATTTAAAGGTTCAAAATGACATTCGAAATATATTTTAATGTTAAATGCATATGTTATATATTAAATAATTCAATTATATATTGAAATGTGTGTGTGGTGCAGTTGGTTGAAGCTTCTATGCAAAACTTAGGAGACTTGTGTTCAAAACCCCACAAGAGAAATAGAGTGGGATTTTTTCCCTTAGGAAATCGCCACTTTTAACCACGGTTTTATAATAAAACTAAGATGTAAAGTTGTTAAAGGTCACGGTTTTGTCATTTTTAATCACAACTTTTACTTTTTAGTCACGATTTTAATGAGTTTTAATCACAATTTTTATCACGTGGTTAAAAGATATGGACTTTTAGTTACACCTTGATAGACCACGGTTTTGAATACGAGATTAAAAGTGAAAGATTACACCAAATGACCGAGATCTTTATCTATTTTTGTAGTAGTGGGGTGCTGCAAAAACGTTATCGATACCCATTATATTTACAAATAAATATATGTACCGTACCCCAGGGTACCTATCAACAAATAAATGGCTACTATACAAATACTGTATATGTTTGGTTCATTTTTAAGCAAGTGAACACCAGATTCCATTGACTGGTGTTTTGGAAGGTCCCAACAGCAATTGATAGAACAGCAATTGATAGTAACACAATAATTCTAGGTACTCAAAATTTTTCAATTTCCCGATGAGTTATCTCAAGAATAGAAAATTAGATATTTGTAACGCTCTTTTTACATGGGGTGAGACCTACACATACATGGAACCCATCGCACATGAGAAAGCGTTACAAATAAATGTTGTATCCAAAGAAAACTCAAATACCCTGAGACACGAGTGAAAAAAAAAGGGGAACAAGATCACTAACAATAATTAAATTCAACCAATTAAAAAACCACATATTTTTTCTTGCTAATAAGGGGCAGTAACCAAATTAGGTGGAGAAGGAACACAATAACTTAATTTCCAAAACACATATTTGGTTCGAGGCTAGGGGGGAAAACCTACTTTATGTAAAATGCAAGAAACCAGTGGGAATCAGACCCTGATCGATCAGGTTAATTTTTTCTTAATTAGAAATCTTGATTTCGAAGGGTTTTTTTTTCTATATCACCTAACCAAAGAAAAATGACATTGCAGCCATATTGGTGACCCCATACCATCACCTATATAAGGTTGCGTTGGCCAGTCCATAGCTGAGTGTAACTAGCTAAGAGACATCAGAGCTTACTGACAAATACAAGACACATTCCAGAGAGAGCGAGACATCAGACCTTACTGACAAATACTACAAAACACATTCCACAGAGAGAGAGAGAGAGAGAGAGAGAGAGAGAGAGAGAGAGAGAGAGAGAGAGAGAGAGTTGAGAGATGGAGTCTTGGATTCGCGTCTTGATATTAGTGGCATGTTTGTTTCCTGCAGCATTGGTTGAATGCAGGGTTCGGAACTACAAGTTCAATGTAAGTACTCCATCAGTTTTGATAGCTTTGTTCTTGTATTGTATGATAGCTTGTTCTTGTGTTATTAAATTTAAGAAGTTCTGTAGACAAGTTTTGTGCCCGATGATCATAATTGTCAAGTAAGCAAGATGAGGAGTTGGCCAGGTACATAGTTAAAACACTCCCTTACAATGTCGTAGCGTCTCGTGTGTCGTTTGCATGCAAGGGGAGTATTAAATAGTGGTACGAGAAGTGTGACAGTAACGATAAAGTGGCAGTAGCTGTATTGATTGATATGTAGCGGGAAACAGGTGCGGCGTTTGTAAACTTTTTAAAATTATTTTGGGCACTGGAAAACTTGTCATAGCATTAGAGTATCGGCTATGAGTGGGTGAAAAATCATATGCGAAGCGGTACATATCAAATATTGATCGTGCAATTTCTTGGTATCACCGGTATAATAGTGTGTAATACTATAAATTTAAGGATGGGATCAGGGAGGGTCTAGTGGCGGCAACCACCACGACAAGAATTTTAGAAAATGCAATTATTATATTTAAAAAAAAATTATGCCCAACTTATATAGTCTCGCCACCACTAGTTTTTTTTAGTATGCATTTCACCACTGCTAGAGTAAAATCCTGGTTTCGTCTTTGACTGTAATGGATTGGAGGGCCGAAAAGCTGATATGTTGAGTTCAAAACGTGCAAGTGAGCTAGGCGTCTCCCCAGTTAAAAAGTCTTTGGGCCAAAAGAAACTAAAAATTTGTCCGATCGTTAACTTCATTGTTTCTAGATGATAAAAACACATAAACTCGGTTATTGAAAGCTCATCACGAACACTAATCTCTCCTTCTCACAACATTAAATTCAGATGTTTTGGTGGGTTACCTGTGCAGGTGGTGACGAGGAATGCGAGTCGGTTGTGCTCGAGTAAGTCCATTGTCACCATCAATGGCCGGTTTCCGGGGCCGACTCTCTACGCCAGAGAAGGTGATACAGTTCTCGTCAAGGTCGTTAACCACGTCAAATACAACGTCTCTATCCATTGGTAAGATATCTCCAAAATCACCTTATCATGTCCCCTCTTAATTACCAAAAAACCAACCTACCAAATAACATAATTCGGGACAATATGGTCATTTTGCATTTCATTATCCACTTCTGCACCCGCCTGGTACGTGATTCACTCTTTTCGTCCATGGGTGTTTGTTGAGGAAAAACTAATTTTTTTTTTTTGTAATGAAGAGTGTCTCGATGAACCAGACTAATCTATTAGTAAATATATAATGAAAACATAAGTGAAAATTATCAAGAGCTTCGTCCAGACAAATAACGATGCCACTAGGAAGATGCATGGTTAATAGGAACAGTTATATATCTCTATGTTAACGTTGCTAGCGAAAATTCATATTTTATCTTGTATAGGCATGGTATCCGACAACTCCGAACTGGATGGGCCGACGGACCAGCATACATCACGCAATGCCCGATCCAGCCAAGTCAAAGCTATGTGTACAACTTCACCATTACGGGCCAACGAGGCACACTCCTTTGGCACGCGCACATCCTGTGGCTGAGGGCGACGGTCCACGGCGCCTTAGTCGTACTGCCTAAGCGGGGCGTACCGTACCCGTTTCCCAAGCCCCATAGTGAAGTGGTCGTCATATTAGGTGAGCTCAAAACAGCTTATGATTCGAATCCTGCTTTTAGTTGTTGGGAGTAAAATCATTTGTAACTCAAATTTGAAGTGACTTTTGATGATTGAAATATTGCAGCCGAATGGTGGAAATCGGACACTGAGGCTGTGATCAACGAAGCAATGAAATCGGGTGCGGCCCCGAATGTATCGGATGCTCATACCATTAACGGACATCCAGGACCCCTATCCGCCTGCCCCTCACAAGGTACTTATTACAATGAAAAAAGCGCACTTTTTTGATCGATTTGAACGAAGTGCGCTTGGTCGCTTTTCTCGCATTGTCGTTTTTTTTTTTTTTTTTTTGCACTTTTTACTCGCCTTTTTCAAGTCGTCTCGCCTGGGGGTCAGCAAGGCGCTGGGGCCTGTGCCTCGCCTCGCCTTGCACCTAGACACGCCTTTGACAACTACGATCACGACCTTCATAGTTTGACCCTGACAATTTCAAACAAATAACTAATGTAACACTTATTTTGGGACTATCTTTCATATGCAGCCGGGTTCAAATTGAGTGTACAAGGCGGCAAAACCTACATGCTGCGCCTAATCAACGCTGCCCTCAATGAAGAGCTCTTCTTCAAAATCGCGGGACACAAGCTCACCGTCGTCGAAGTCGACGCCACCTACGTAAAGCCCTTCAAGATCGACACCATCGTCATCGCCCCCGGCCAAACCACCAATGTCATCGTATCGGCCGACCAGAACTCCGGGAAGTACGCGTTGTCGGCCTCCCCCTTCATGGACGCTCCGATCGCTGTCGACAACGTTACCGCTACCGCCACCCTCCACTACTCAGGCACCCTTTCCAATGCCCCCACCACCTTCGCCACCCCGCCTCCCAAGAATGCCACCGCAATCGCCAACAACTTTATCGACTCCTTAAAAAGTTTGAATTCCAAGAAATACCCGGCCCAAGTCCCGATAAAGGTTGATCACTCCCTTTTCTTCACTGTCGGGCTCGGGATTAACCCGTGCCCAAGTTGTAAAGCGGGCAATGGGAGCCGTGTTGTGGCCAGTGTTAACAATGTCACGTTCGTCATGCCCACCACTGCTCTGCTTCAAGCACATTTTTTCAAGATCAAGGGAGTTTTCACCACCGATTTTCCCGGTAATCCGCCAAATACTTTCAACTACACGGGCGCTGGGCCAACCAATTTATCGACGAAAAACGGGACGAAGGTTTATCGATTGCCTTATAACGCTACGGTCCAAGTTGTTCTGCAAGATACCGGCATTATAACCCCGGAAAGCCACCCTGTCCATTTGCACGGGTTTAATTTCTTCGCGGTTGGGAAGGGTTTAGGAAATTATAACGCGATAAAAGACCCGAAAAAATTCAACCTTGTTGATCCGGTCGAGAGGAACACAATTGGAGTACCCTCCGGTGGATGGGTAGCTATCAGATTCCGCGCAGATAATCCAGGTACTAAGCTAATCAGATCCTTTTTTTTCTTTGTTTAATTTCTTCTCAAGAAACTTTCCCTTCTCCAAAAAAAAAAAAACCATTTCTTTCGGTAAATACGCAGGAGTTTGGTTTATGCATTGCCACTTGGAAGTGCACACGACGTGGGGGCTGAAGATGGCATTTTTGGTGGACAATGGAAAGGGCCCTAAGGAGTCTGTTCTGCCACCCCCAAAAGATCTTCCACAATGTTAGTAAAAACCGGGCGGAGAAATCGGATTGTTTCCCGAGCAAAGGAAAATAATTTGTTCAAGTTTGTTTCAATGATTTTGAGAGTAGTTTACACCTTGTTTGGTTCCCATCTCATCTCATCTCATCTCATTTTCCTCTTTACACGTTCTTCTCTCCACTCATTACCACTCATTGTATCAAAAATAACTTTCAAAAATGAGAACCAAACAAGGTGTTAGCAATTGTAGTGATTGTTCTTAATTATAATAACAAAATTTGTGGTGATTGTACCAACTTTTTTTTTAAAAAATATATGTATTGGAATTGAAATCTGAAGTCTGTCTCATTGTTGTTTATACAAAACAAACATGTAATAAGTAAAAGCGTAATACGATGGAAGGGGGAGGGAAACACGGGAGAAGAGAGGGGGGGACACATTGCGGCCAAGTTTTCTGTCCCGAAATTTATGTATGCCGTTGTTTCGGTTCATTTTCAATCACGGAGTCATAGGAAAGTCTTTAAAAAATGACAATCTCAATCCTGCGGCTGAAAATGCACACGAACGTGACCCGGCTCCCGAAAACATTTTCTTCCTCCTACTCTGTCTTCTTTACAAGCGTTTGAAAGAGTTGTGAAATGCTAGTTTAAGCCCAAGCTCACATTTTTTGCAACTTGGGCCAAGATTTTCTTCTTCATTATTGGGTCAAGGGCCCAAGCTAACTGGATGCTGTAAAAAAAAATTAAAAAAGTAGGGAAGCCCTGTTTGGATTTGGAAAGATTTAGATATCAAAATAGCCCAACAAACTTTATAATACTAGGTTTCTAAAGTAGTTCTCTAACTTCAAATAATTCCAATCTTTGTGCCACAACTTTCTTACCTCTAGGCTCTAAGTAAACTTCTTCTGTTATTATCCATTTTTTCCCCTTCTAAATAACTATAAGCTATATAAGCAAACTAGCCCTTTTAACCCCATGAGTTGGACTACTAATCAAGGTCTGATCTCTCTTAATTTTCAGGTTCAAAACGTCCTAGGTGTTTTCAATTTTTATGGGGCCTTTTGATACCGAGTTTTGTTTTGACTTTAATTGGGTCCTCCGGTACAGCACGATGGAATTGATCCCTTAGAATCGGTCGACGTGTGCGCAAACTAATCAAGTCCCTTTTTGAGTTCCTGTAAAAAAAATTAGCTCCGTCAAATATCGGTAAATGTTTGATTAATTTTATGCCCGATATGCTGACAAGAAATTGGGTATAGAATCAATCAAGTCTTTACCGATATTCAACGAAACATGACTTCTTTTTTTTTTTTTTTTAAAGCTTAGCAAAAACGCTCCCGAATAATTACGCCCAATTTTGGGTGGGGTCATTAACGAAAATTTTCAACTACATTTAATGCTTTTGGTATAGTTGTACCGTCTGCCCACATGGTGAGTGATGCACTCAACCATATGATGAGCTTTTCAAAAAGGAGCAAGAGGAATCTTTCCGTTTAGGGAAAGCCACACTTTATTGAGATAATCATTTACATTCCCAAAACTAGCCTAGGGTCAGACTTCGAGACATTAAATTAATTAATTCACATTTCATAAGGTGGGGAAAATTATTCGAGCATTAGAATTAGATTTATATGAATCCAATCTAATAGAGGTTGAGTGAAAATACTATTAATTTTTTTCCCCTTTCGTTGTCCGTCTTTCGTAATTCAGAATTTTAAATTTGTCTAAGTCCAAATTTAACCGTCCATGCAATCATGAAGGTTTTTAATTTGCAAAATGTATATACATATTCCTTGCAAAAAAAAAAATCTTATGATAGCTAGCTTGTGGAGACTAAAAGAGGTATGTAATATTAAAAATTCTTATAACTTTTCATTTGAGTTTGGATTCATTATACAATAGCACTCCTATGTTTTCTTAAAAAGTTAAAATTTAAAAAGGAATATCATATCTGGGCAGAAAGAGCTGATCGATGATTGTTATAACTTATACGTGTCGATAGAAACTCTCCCTAGCCTCTCCATACGCATGTACGCACACCGTATTTAAAAACTTGACCATCTAGTATATTAACCAATGAAAAATAAAGTTTGAACCATTATAAAATAATTAGAAGATCGACGTGTCGAATTTGGACTGGTTGAAAGTTATAAGTTCGGCAATAGAAATAATTTTTTTCTTGTGTCCAAACCAATCCTGGCTCCACATGACCCCATTATTGTAACTTGTGCTGCATTATGTTAAGTGCAACTGTTCAGTTGAAATATTTAAAAAGAAATATATATTTTTTAATGGGTTCAGTTTATTTTTTTGGGTTCATGTGGAGTGACAATGAAGGGAACAAGAAAACAAGGGGGAAATATTAATTTGTTTAATTTTGTTTTTTAAAAAAGAAAGCTTTTTGTGGGGAAAGACAGAGTAAACAACCAACCACTGCAATAGGTTGGAGGTGGAGCCAACTACTATTCAGTATAATTTAACAATACTTTCAACCAATGAAAGCAACCTTTCCATTTCTTTTTCATTGAATATAGCACAAAACAAATTAAAACCAAAAGAAAAAAGAGAATTTATATTCACACTCCATTTTTTTTTGTTATCCACACTCCTTTTTTTTTTTTTTTTTTTTTTTTTTTGTCTTTTAGCAAAAAAAAAAATACATACACCTAAAAAAAAAAAAAAGAGAGTAACAAAAAAGTGAGTGTGTATCAATTCCAAAAAAAATTGGGACAAAGATCACCAACTTCAAGAGCCATTTACTTCTCACATGTATTTTTTTTTTCTATTTCTCTAAGCTAAAAGGTTAGAGGAAGGGTGATAGACGTAACTCTATCTCTTAGGCGTGATCACAGGGAACTCTAAATCCGTGATGGATTGATGTCAGAAAGGATCAGTCACCTTTAGGCTAGGTCGGAGCTAACAAGTGTCATTAGACCTTACTTCATTTGATTTTTCAATAAGGAGTACCCTATTTTACGCCTAATATTTGCTATTTTGACCCCACAATAGAGCTCCTAGCTATATTTGTCATAAATTAATATTGTTTACGTTTTTGGCCTCACACATCGAAAATTCTGGCTCCCCTACCTATAGGTTTTACCTCCCACCAAAACGTGAGCAGAACAAAACGTCTCCAAGTACCGGGGAATGGGGCTTGCTCCGATCTTACTCCGATTGATCGGAAACGTTCACTTTGTAGAGCTCGTCGAGTTTAACAAGTACGCAAAAAACTAGCTTTAACTGCTTTTCCAAGTCTTCTTACTAGCAATGTGGCATACTCATATGCAGTTATTCCCAATGAGCTCCATCTATACCTTGCATGATGTATCAAAGCTATGGTAATTAGGCATTAGTTTATTGTCTTGTTTACCTAATCCTCAGGTGTAATCTAGGTTTTCGTTAATGACGACATTGATATATACTCTGAAGCCCTTCTTAATTTAATCCTAGTACAATATATATTGATGGGATCTCGATCACTTTTAAGAATTAAAACGCATGCAAACCCTAGATAACTTCCACTAACCTCGGAGCTTAATTTATACCGCAACTTGGAACTACCTCAAATTAATGTACTTTTCATCATCGTGGCCAAAACAAAAAACAAAAACAAAAAAACATGGCCAAAGATTTAAACCAATGGGCTGGGGTTGGTTAAGTGGTTGAAACTCAAAACTTAATTGGACAAGACCGAGGATTGAGTTCCTATAGCCTCTTATTGGTGCTAACTGCTAAATATACTCCTAACATCATCCACACGTGGTGGCCGAAACTTTTATCTTCGGTCCTGATATGTGCGGTGGAGTCTCATAGAGATAGTGGTTTGATGTGACGAGATAATACTTTTTGACAAAGGTGACGGGGTGATACGTCAATACCTGAACTTCTATTTTTAGTACCAAAAAAAAAAAATCATGGCCAATAATAAATAAGGGAAAATTTTAAAGATTACACATTATCCAAACAAACAAAACAACTCCATGGCAAGTGGTGATCAGTTTAATTAAATAAATAAATAAATAAATTCTAATGCGCTGCTTAGTTTGCAAAAATGAGTTGAAAAAATGAATAGAATGGTCATTCATTAGCTCTCTATGCACAGTATTCATTCACCTAAATTAATGAATGGTGATTCCACTTGAAATATGAATCATGTTATTTTTAAGAAAATAAAACGAGGGTCTTCTAGAGGAATGACAATTCCATTAGTTCCAACTTCAGTTTCTAAACTTCCTCTAGTCACATTCACGAAGAATAGATCGATAGTCTCAAACATGCAGCTGTTATTTTTGTGGCTTTTTATGTTGTTTTTTTTTCTTCTTATTTTTTGTTCAGACCTTTTGGGTCTTTTTTTGTATTTATTGTTTTTTACGTCTATGGGCCATGAAATTTGTAAATGATTTTATCATGTACGTTGCATTTTCTATTTAAAAAAAATAAAACTCCACTAGACCCAAGGACTTAAAGGGCATTTCATCATATCATTCAGTCACATGTCAGGATTTAATTGGGCATAACTACCCCTTCTCATTATGGACCACCTGATAATTTATGAGCAAGTTTATCAACCTCCCTCATTGAATATAGAATTAATTCAGTTATGGGTGAGAAGAATGATGATAATAAAAATATAGCTAGAGGACACCTGCCTTGATTTGAGCCTGGTAAGTCAAATATATTAAACTCTCCTCCTTCCATTGTGTTTGTATTTAGCACTGCAAAACTAAGGGTCATTAAACTAATCAGTGCCCTAACCACAAGAGATTAAAAAGGCAACCAAGTCAGTGGATGATGGGATTAGTGTTAATCCCACTTTGGATTTGATTTGTCCTTCAATTTTCCCTACTTAAAATTATATAAGTAGAAAAACCAAGCTAAGGCATTGCTAGAAATAGGTGATGAAAAGGCAACTAAGTGTCGGAAAAATATTTAGAAATTCGAGGGAAAAAAAAGAAATTGATTTAAAAGTCAATGCAATGTTCGCAGTGCGCGGATAACAAGGAGTCAAGGGTCACATTACTCTGCCTGAATTTTTTATAACGATTATGGAGCTCCAATAAATTTATTCTATAATTTGTTTGTTCTGTAAAAGAATAAGCTGAATAAGCTGGTTACTGTTCAAACTTATCAAACTAGTACTCCTATAAACTTTGAAGTTTATATTGTTTGATAGGACATCAGGTTTTTAATGTCAATTTATAAGTTGAATCTACTGATTATATGTTATAATTTGATTTTCTTTGGTGGTTAGGATTTTTAATTTCTTCATGAAGCAGAACATATATACTCCAGTTTTTATTGGAATTCAATTTCAGTTTTGGTGTGGTTATGATGCTTGATTGTGATCAATTTATTAGCACTTACCATTTTTCTATCTGCTTGAGGGATGCTATGTAATTTCTAATGTTTGACAAAGCGCACTAGAACCCTTCAAACGAAGAACCAAAAAATCAACCGGCGTGTGGATGTTCTTAATTTCCTTAATATGTTTTTCATTCATTCTTTATTTATACCCTATATAGGCTTTTTTCTTGTATTGGTTGTACTGTTAAACTTGGTTGTCTCATGGACTCTGATCACAATTAATGTATTATCCCGGATTTGTATTTTGTATTTTGTACTTCATATATGATGTAAATGATATCTTCTATCAATTGAAAAAAAAAAAAACCAAGAACGAAAAAGAGGGAGCTCCCCTCAAGTTCCCCATTGGATTGGACCGTATGGGATGCAGTCTGACCATTGTTGGCCACATTTCAGAGCAAGTTTGGTGATCAGACTCGTTTGTATTGTAGAAATTACTAATAACAACGAATATGTAAAAATTCGAGTTGATCGGATACTGATTGATACCTCACCATAGCAATTTATTTTAAAATAAATGATTTCGAGTGAATTGGCCACACTAGATCACAACTGGAAGAACCCATTTTTGACACATAAAATGTGTTCCGTCTAGGTATAGATTAGTATCTGATGAACTGAATTTGAAGGAGTTGTTCTTATCAACAATTTCTAAAATATGAATGAGTCCGATCATTGAAATAAGCCTGGAATAGGGTCAAAAATTGTCGGACTGCATCTCGTGCAATCCAATAGGCAACATGAGGGAAGCTGCCTCCGAAAGAAAAAGAGTTTCTAGAGACAGTGATTTTTAACAAACGTACCAAGTGCATCTCCAATCTATCTCTAAAAGTCCAACATAGAGAATGAATGTGACATATTGGAGGAATATTATATAATTTATTCTCATTTTTTGCAATTTATGAGAATATCTATGAGGGATCCATTGTGCTTTTTAAAGATTTTGTCTCCAAAATGAGAGTAGGGTCTTCATATTTGGAGACAAAAGGCAATTTGTAGACCCAAATAGCTAAAAAGTAGGATGAGTCCCTCCTAGATTCTCTGATAAAGTGTAAAAAGTGAAAATAAATTAGTACAAAATCTTCCTTTAATATGTCACATCCATTATCCATTTTGAAATTTTAGAGATGAGTTGAAGATGCTCTAATAAATTGCCTATCATATTACCAGATTTGGTAGTTTAATAATTTGAATTTATCTCTTGTACGTTTTGCCTGTTTTTGGTAAAGAGTAACATTTATTATCACTCACTGCTGTAGGTTGCTCAATTTCTGACATGAATACATAACTGAAAGAATCAAAAATTAAGTGTGAAGAAGACTAACCACCCTTCCTGATTAATTAAACTAGCTAAATAATGGATGCAAAGCTAGGGAGTGCGTTTATCTCAATTGGAGGAATCGAGAATTCATAAAAGCATAAACCAAAATTGAAAATAGTTCACTAAAGATGACCAAAAAGACTGTCTGGTGATTTTCTTTCAATTTTGGTCTACATTTTATATTTTTCATTTTTTTGATTCTCTTCGTCTAGTTGAACGATGTGATGTAAAAATATTATTCAAATCGAGGACTCACTCCGTTCCTAATTGTTAGTCCCTTTTGGGAATTCTAACGTTTTAAGAGTAGATGCAATAATTAAACTTTAATTCAAACTTCAAGGTGTTATTTCCTTTATTTATTATCCCTTATTCTAAATCAAATGAAGAAAATGATAGATATGCATGAGGATAGTTTCGAAAAATTGTCATTTCTAGATTCTTGACTTTCCAGAAGGACAAATATTTTGGAACATTACAAAATAGAATGGGAACTAACAATTAGGAACAAAATGAGTAAAAGTTAGAGAAAACAACCAAAAAGAGGGTGAAAAATTAGGCCAAAGGGGCCTTAGTATCAATAACCACAACTTATGAATTTCCCATTTCTAAAGTTTTTCTTAATTCTGAACCAAAATCATCATTTATAACCTTAGGTCACATGACAATACTGTTAACCGAAACCCCATTTTAGATTTTACAACTATTTTGCACACATTTTCGCTTCCAAGAAAGACAGAGAATTTTTTGATATCTCAGGGTGTTCAAGTCAACTTAGCGCGCCTCAACTAATTCCTGGAGAAACTATATATGTATGATCTAGCCCGATTAGATAGCGTCCGGAAGGTTTTGACTATTTATTTAAAACTAGAGGAAAAAATGAAAGAAATCCTAGGGAAAATAATTAGGTAGAAGGTGGTTTTCCACCTCTTTTGTTTCCACATCCTTTCCTCTATTTTATGTTTCTCTCATCCCATACTATTTACTTTCTCTTATTTCCAAAACCAAGCAAGAGAAATAATTTTCTTCACATAATTTTCTTTACAAAATCAAAATAAGAAAGAGAAAATATATCAAAAATGATACTTACACAACGATTCAAATTCAACAATTTGCACAATCTCTCACATATATGTGAGCTCCGCATATAAAATTTCTCCCCCCATCTCTCTCTTTTAGTTTTCCTTCATTTCCTTTTTCTTTTGCTCAAGTTCCAAACAAAAATTTCGGTGACAGCCATTGCCAGAAACTCAATGCTAGATGTCAACACACTAAACAGTCAACCACTAGAGCACCACCAAACTCCATCATTTTCTGATTATTTTTTTCCCAATCACAACAATACCCATTTGGATCTGGATCAGTAATGACAGATTGTCCTCCTTAGTTTTTCATTGGGCAGCCGCTCTCCATATCTCTCTCTCTCTCTCTCTCTCTCTCTCCCATACAATTAAGGAACAATTCTTGAGCACCAGCCCCCACAAGCACCACCTAACCAATCAAAACTCAACAGCGATCATCTGTCTCCCTTCTTCACTCTCTTGTCCTCCTCCTTCCCTATAGATCTCTGTTATGACTCTTATATATATACTACACCATCAAACATGTACAGTAACTTCCACTGGTCTAATTCCTATCGACTCTCTCTGTTTTCCTCTGTTTTTCTCATCTGTTTTCCTCTTTCCTTGAACCCTTTTTGATTCTTATGTGCATATGTTACAATATCCTCAATCAAAAAAGGAAACTTTTTCATGGGTATTTTGAGAACTTTTCATTTCTTCTGTTATATCCATCTGGGTTGTGTTCCTCTTTGATCCTTTCTCTTTAGATCTTGCACAGAGCTCATAGGTCTATCTTTTTTCTTTTCCTTTATTTTTTTTTGCTTTTTTGGCTGAGTAGTTCATAGGCCTATCGTTCACAATCAAGATCTTTTTTTTCGTGTTGGTTTCTGTAAATTTCCCAAGGAATTGGAAACGTGGGCCTCCTTTAGATTCCTCCCACCTCATGCTAATGTCAAGAAACTTGTCATATTCCCTTCAAATGCTTCTTTTTGGCCATCAAAACCTCTCCTTCTTCGCATTTCCTCTCTAAGACTTCATCCAGAGAGAGAGAGAGAGAGAGAGAGAGAGAGAGAGAGAATGTCCTTCTAGCCTTCTAGCTATACCAACCAACTGAACAGTATAATTCCCCAGCGAACAATGAATAGAGGAATGGAAATTCTAACCCCATCATCATCATACATAAGGAATTCAAACTGGTTGTTTGAAGAGAGCAAAGGAACAAGATGGACGCCAGAGGAGAACAAGAGGTTCGAAAACGCGCTCGCTTTTTTTGATAAGGACACGCCGGACAGGTGGTACAATGTGGCGGCGATGATACCGGGAAAGACGGTGAGCGACGTGATCAGGCAGTATCAGGAACTGGAAGAGGATGTGAGTGACATCGAGGCTGGATTGATTCCTATTCCTGGGTATAACACCAGCTCTTTCACTCTGGAGTGGGCGAATAGTAGTGAAACCTGTGATGGGTTTAAGGAAATCTACAGCCCCGGCGGGAAGCGGAGGCCGACGGATCAGGAGAGGAAGAAAGGTGTGCCCTGGACAGAGGAGGAGCACAGGTAATAGAGTTTATTTATTTTTATCAAATTCACATTGCTTTGTATTTGTAACTTACTTTTACCGTTTACCCTCGGGTTGACTAAGGATTGACATATAGTAATAGTCACCTGACAATTGGACCTTAGAAGTCTTTAGTATGAGATTTGACTCTCGCTTGCATGTTATTAATTCTATTGTTGAGCTATTCAATGTATGAAGTTTTAATGCCCTGTTCGTAGACAATGAGATTAGTCTTCTCTGGTCGAGCAGATATAGAGTTAAAAAAAATAATCTATCTTTACTGTTGCCGCGACTGGAGCTATAATACATGGTTTTCTTTTCCTCTTTTTTAGGACGAAGAAATGTGTTTTGTATTGATACAAATAAGATACAAGCTACACGGCTCATAGGCCTATAAGTTCGAACAACTGATAAGCTAAAAAGATATAGCCTTCAAAATGGCCACAGGCCCGGAAAAACAAGAAACAAAACAGAATACAAAAATAAAAGTCGATATTATCTACAATATTTGTGCCGATATGTCATTTTTTTGGCCTGACAAGATCTATTAGATAACACCTACAAAGTTTTGAACATGAGACCTAGGAGAGAGCAAATTCACAAGTCCCAAGTCTTAGTGCATTAGATCTCTCAATAGTGCATTTGCATGAACAAAAAAGTTGCACTGGTCCAAATCAATATTGAACCACAGTTTCGAACCGATATTGCATCTGCATGCATAACATAGTTTAGGAAATTGAAGGTTTCAGGTGAAATTATTCCGGAAGCACCGCCACGTGGTGCTTCATACCACTTCACAACCACACATTCTAGTTGGGTCAACGACTAAGTGTATGGATCCCACATAAATATGTGATTCTGAAATGGTCTGGAGCACCGCCAAGTTTTAGGACGCAAGGTTTCTTGCATGGTGTTTCTTGTATAGCTGATGAGACAATTAGAAGGAAAAAGAGTTCCAATATTTGAAGCTGTGACTATACATCTAGATAACCATGAATCAAGCAGTGATTTGGCCTTGGTGTCTTTTTCTCTTTCAGGCAGTTTCTAATGGGACTAAAAAAGTACGGCAAAGGGGACTGGAGAAACATCTCGCGCAATTTTGTGACCAGCCGGACGCCCACTCAGGTGGCTAGTCATGCTCAGAAGTATTTCATCCGGCAGCATTCCGGAGGGAAAGACAAGAGGAGATCGAGCATCCACGACATCACCACCGTCAACCTTGCAGAATCAAAATCCCATCCGCAGGATAAAAACAGGCCTCCCTCACCAGATCACTCTCCCACGGTGGTTCACCCACGACAGCACTCAAGCATGAGTGGCATGGCCACAACACTATATAGTTGGAACCCAACAAATGGCAGCCTGTTATCGCTTTATGGACCTCAGATTGGAGCTTATAATCCAGCTTTTCACATGGATTCAATGCAATTTCAATGATCGCAAGCAGATGCATGGAAGCAGCCTAGCTAGTTCTCAAGGCTTGTGTGAGTATGTTGATGATAACATGACAGATCATATCATGGGGATTAGACTTGTGGAACGATCGGTAAAAGAAAGAGGGTAAATTAATTATGTAGGAGTGAAGTCTTAGTTGATTCCAACTCAGGTGTTCAAATTGTGTTTTAAGGCAATGTGAGAGTAGGCCGGCCCTTTGGTATGGTAAAAATTGTCATTGTGGTAAGAATTTCTTGATGGGTTGTGGGTAATATACAGGCATCCGTGAGATCGATATGTTTCTTGTTGGGTGTAATTTCTCGACGTTGTTCGTATTATTGTTCACCGTGATTCCTGATCATGAATTCTTAATTACTACTCCCTCCGTCCCATAATATTTGTTCGGTCCGCAAAACGGAGACGTAAAAATAATACTATTTTTGTAAGAAAAAGTTGGGAAAAAATTCAACAACTTACTAGATCTCGACGAGTTCTTTTAACTTGTGAAAAAAATTTGAATTTTTTCTTAAAAGAAATGCATGATTTTTACGTCTCCGTTTCGCGGACCGGACAAATATTATGGGACGGAGGGAGTATGATTTAGTCATCAAGAATTCTTTCAAATTCTTTTGTGGTTCCATTATTGAGTCAAGTTTCTATCAGTTTGCCCAGTATCCGTTGTTCTTTCGGGGATCTTTTAACTTAGTCATCGATCCATAGACTAGATCTCACTTTGACACCTATATTTGTTGTATTTCCGAAGAAGTTGGATGAATGCTAATTAATCACACACAAGGAATCATTTTGCGCTCTCTACAAGCATCAGAAAACCGAACCAGTGGCAGTAGATATTCCAGTAGTGTAGAAGGCGACATCGTCGATCATGAGATTCCATGTCCAAATCTGCCGACTCGAAATAGAATTTCTGGTATTGGCACGGTATAATGGCTTTCCACAGCTGCATGTTTGGCATCTCTTGGTATGTTCCTCCTCCCACCATGCATGGATCGATGCTTATGTTTGTAATAATAACTCGGGGTGTCCGGATTAGTTTACGCAAACTTCGACTAGTTCTGAGTGATTCTGCATGCTTATTTGACTGAAGTTGACAAGTGACAGTGGTGCCTAAGATCCACTAACTTCAGCATCTTATGCTTCGTTCCATCTCTCTTTTGCTTTGTTCTCTACTTGAGGATGACAATTCCTCTTTTTCACTTTGTGTTTTAGAAGAGATAAGTATTTTTCAAGATGGGGAAAGAGAATCCTCTAGCTAGACATTACAGTCAAGTCCAAAATTAATGAAGCATTGAATATATGAACAAGTGTAGCCATTTCAACCGTATTGGTGATAGACAAATTGTTTAAGCAGGTCGACTTAAACGTCCGCTCTTTTTCATGCAGTCGCAGGGTCGAACCTGCTTGCGATAGTAGTCTAGGTGCCGTAAGAGAGAAATTGTTGTGCTTGAACCTGGTGGGGTGGTGCCGTGGTGGAAACCTATGAGTCACGGATCTCTTACATAATTAATCTGCCACTGATTTGGAATTTCTATGGTAACGCCCAAGGATCAATGCAGTTATGCGGTTGCCCTAGCTAGCCTCTACCTTTTTGCTTAGGAAAAAAAATTAAAAGTGTAGATTTCTGCTTTTCCTTTATGGCTGTTCTTGTTTTAATTTTATTTTCCTTTCCCTTAATACCTTACTGGTTAAGACATTCTGAACCACTAATCTTGGAGCTAATGGAGACTTCCATTTCAAGAGATTCTAGTTTACCAGTCTTGATTCTTGAAAGCATCATGATTCATTTTCTAGTGCTTCTTTAGTGTGTCATTACAATCTAAAAAACTCATGATGAGGTCTTAAGTGTTCACCAAACCCCATACTTTTTTCATAATCCTCTTTATTAGGCAAAGGTATCCAGTGGAAAGATCACATATGTTTGATAACTTTATATGCGCCCAGTAGATCGACTAATCCGGATATCAATCCCAACGTTCATAAGTGGAGAACCCAATTAAACACAAAGAAAAGCTCCATTTGAATTGGCCCAATACAAGAATTCATAGGTAGCACGCGGGTGAGGGTTGAACCCCAAATCAAAAGCTTTCTGAAGTCTCTAGTTGCCAGATAGGTGACTATCACTGCATCGATCCCGAGGCTTTGGATTGGTAGCGCGGGTGGGTTAAAGATTCTCCCATTGCTGGGAAAATATCTCAAGTTGACCGCACATTTCTATGGTAATTTCCAAAGATATTTTAAAAATTCTGTGGTGACCATCAAATGCAATCTCATAATAAACCTTTCTTTTGTTGTTGTCAATTATTAGTCGTAAAATCAATGTGGTGTGTGCTTCACCAACTATCATGGAAAAGCCCTTGTGGCAACCCTACACACATTGTTTTTGGTCCTCCCCACTAAAACAAAAGAATTCAAGGAAACATCACAATTCCTATGAATTTTTTCACAAGGGGAAAAAAAAAAAAATGCCCCACTTTTCTTTTCAAAAGAACTGGCTTTTTGCAACTTGCATAGGCAAGCACTCTGTTCACTTTATTCTAGTTTTGATGTGCCCCTCGAGTGCATGTAGACCACTTGCACTCACTCTTGGTGTTTTCTTCTCTGCCTGTCTGTGTGTGCTTATAGCTAGATGTTGATATATACCTTGCTTCACAATGATTCCAAACAAGTGCATTGATAATAACCCTTGTTAGGGATTCATGTGGGGTTAGTATTGGCATACTAATCGATCGGATCGAACTACGCGCTCAATCTCATCAGCAACACACAAGAAAAATAGGATCTTGGAATACTATGAATCACGGAAAATAAACAAACCAAAGAAAATGAGGGAGAGAAAGAGAAAAAAGAACACACATATATATATGAGACTTGACAAATGTCTAGTCCTTGGGACCCACATCAGTTCATCACCGTGATCAATGAAGGAGACCCTCAAAATCTCTCCGTACCTACGTAGTAGTACAACAGCTTTTCTCTACGTATGGTACACATATCATATGTATTCGATTGATTTATGATTACAATTTTCCTGTTGGCACAAGTTGGCTGAGCTAGCAACATATTTATCTTTTTAACAAAAAAAAAGTGCCAAAGGCGTGTATGTATTGATCTGTAATAGTTATACTCGGTAAGGGAAATTTTAAAAATTATGCACGAAAGAATTTTTTGTTTTGATTCCCAAATTTTGGGACATTTTTAGGACGGAGGAAGTAGTTCCATTAGTTGATTTGCTTGGGTGCTTGGGTGAAACATTAATGACAAGTGGCGATCATATTTAATGTAGCTTCCTTCCATAGGCGCCGCACGTATGTACCGGCGGGCAGTAGTGGACCTAGGACTTGTCTTACGTGGGGGCACATTGTACTGATAGTCATAAACAAAAATCTAAATTAAGCTCAAAACCACAAACAAACTATGGAAAATTAAATTGTAAATTTCAATCATTGAGTAAAAACCAAATAAAGAAATGAAAGCTTAATTTTTCCAAACAATCAAAATATATCTTGCGAACCTTAAAAGGAAGAATAAAAAGTCCTAATTTATGTAGCCCCAAATAAAGTCCATTTAATAAAAATATTACTTTTGCCGATCAAAAAAGTTTTATATAACCCCAAATTTAATTGATGATTGGTGAAGAAAACGGCGAGGTGACCGGTGATGACCATAGAGACGAGCAATCGGCGACAACAAAGTAAATCGAGTGTCGAGCGAATTCTCCCCGTCAAATTTTTTGTGTGAATTTCTGATTCTTCCACTCATTTTTGCCTAAAAATCATTGATTTTTACCTTCTTAAAAAAAGAGGAAGAGAGAATTGGGTGGGGTGGGGGCACGTGACCCCACGTGCCCCTAAATAGGTCCGCCACTGCCAACGGGATTCCCACCCAATATGGAAAATTTAGTTGTGGCTACCTGTCTTGATTAGGGGCGTTTTGCAAATTATCCACTATATAGAGGAGGACAATCCGTCACCATAGCCCCAATAAGGTGCTGAGTGGAACCAAATGCCCTCTTACACAGTATCTGGTTCAAGGGCCCTACAACCCGCAAGCGGCATTCGAACAGTAGCTAATTCTGTAGTTCGCAAGTTTGGTCCTACAGTTTCCCGATGGATATGGGCCATGGACCACTGCATACTGGATCACTTCTTGATTTATCGGCCCATAATAATATTTTACTATTGGGCCAGTGGGAGAAGGCCCAAGAGTTGTTCGGAAAAAAGACAGGTGAAGGCCCAAGATGATCTGGATTGGACCACTGTTATGTGAGATTTTTCGGACTTATAAAAAATTTATATTGATCAAAAGCACAAGGCTACAGGCTACGTAAGCAACTTTTTGCCCTTCCGATACCTTCTGCACCCTTTCGGACATCAAATTTATTGATCAAAGCATAAGGCTGCAATTACGTAAGTGGTTTTTTGCCCTTCCGAAACCTTCTACACCCGATCTGCCCCTGTCATAAAACATTCACACTCGTATCGGCCGATTTCCGCTATGTATCGATTGAGATCCGATTTTTTTCCCTCTTCACGGATGCTACGGCCGGCGGCCGCTAACCACTATTGCCGCTTCAGGAGCTCTGACGCTGAAAATAATTTTAACAATTGCCACACGATCGATTCGCGCCACCTGTCATTCGGTACTCTTGCTACTGCTATTTAAAACCTTGATCTGTCCCTCGGATTAACCACCACATTCCTAGCATGTCAAATGGTCCTTCGCACTATGGTTGAACACCCTTATCATTCCTCTCCCATTCAATTCGACCTGTTGTAAAGAGCAGCAGCTACAGACAGTTTGAGGATATCAGACCTTAATGAAGGCTTCATAGTCTGCTGAATAGCCCCACTTCAACTCAGCATGCCAAAGATCAGGTCTTCTTTGTATCTGGTTTAATTCTTTGCAGGATAGATGACCAAACATATCTAGAGGAATCACATTTTTAAAAATAAGTGTCAATATATGGCCCTTTTCTTCCTGATTTATACAAATTAAACATAGCCAACATCCTCAATTACCCCCCATTCTGTAGGAAAAGCACCACCATGGAATGAAAACCCATTTGTGCATATTGCCCTAAAACTAGACCTTTTATGTCATGGAACACAAGCTCTTTTACAAGCTTGATAGATTCCCAAACTGATTTAGTACTGTAAATTCTATACTTGGATATGGTAGCCACGCCACTCTATTGAGGATGTAACCTGAGGCTGCAGAGGCTCTGGAGTTTGCTCGATTATATGTTGCACACTGATTCATTTACTCTTTGACCAATTTCATATCCTGCTGTGTATTATAGTTGCCTAGTCGCTCACTTCAACGACCCAAAATTAGTCGAGGTATGTGCATGCTGACCCAGACATCTGGTTATTTAAAAAAAAAAAAAACCTTTGCATATTGACAAGGATGTACCAATATTATGGACCACATCTTCCTCGAACTTCTGGTATAAGGGTCCATATGGTTACCAATTATCAGTCCATAGGAAGGTACTATAGGTATATGTCCTTTCCATCTCTCTTATCGTAGATTTTGATCAAAGGCTGCCCTAAGCTTTGAGTTTCATTTCTTTCTTTGGGGACCTAGAGCAGTCATTTGGGAATCTTCACACCCCGTTAAGAAAACTAAGAATCGTAAATTGTGAGAGGTGCAATAAATACATACAGGTATTAAAATTCGTCTTTCGTGATATGGTTTGATCTTGCTACGTAAATTTTGTTCTATTTTTTTGATTGATCGTCCGTCTCGATGAGACTAAAAGTAAAAAAATTATGATGAAAAACAAGAAAAAAATACCTAACAATTTTTTTATTATTATCTACAGTACCGTCTTATATGTATTTTTCAACTTCTGTCCATATTTTATTTTTATTTTTTTGATTTCTCCTTTCAAAAGAAATTTATCCAAGAAATTAGTCATAGCCGCAAAGAATTACTCATAACCGCGAAGAATTACACTTGGCCGCGTAGAATTACTGATGGCCGCATAAAATTACACTTTGCCGCGAACAATTACTCATGGCCGTATAGAATTACTCATGGCCGCATTGAATTGCACTTGGCCACGTAGAATTACTCATGTCCGCAAAGAATTACTCTTGGCTATCGAAGAATTATTCTTGGTCGCGTATAATTACTATTGACCGCGTATAATTATAGTTGACCGCGTCGAATTACAGTTGGCCGCGTCGAATTACAGTTGGCCGCGTATAATTACACTTGGCCGCGCATGAATTGCACTTGGCCGCGTGTAATTTCACTTGTCCGTGTAGAATTACACTTGGCCGCATAACTATGTGCAGCCAAGTGTAATTATGCGCGGCCAAGTGAAATTCTATGTGGCCAAGATTAATTCTACGTGGCTAAATTGAAGAAACCCGGTCGGGGTCGGGTAGGCATTATCCCGTCCCGGTACCTGCCCCGAACCCCCCAGAAATTATTTCATTCATAAAAATCTATTTCTTCCATTTTGCTTTTAGATAGTAGATTTTGGTTAAGTTATAATAATTATTTCGTGAAAGTTTATTATTTGTGCTCACTTATTTTGGAGTCCGTCTAGAACATATTTTCTTAATAGAAAAAAAGGAGTAGGGAGGAATGGGATGGGACAAGTAAACTCAGTACCCGATAGGAGCGGGCGTACCCTTTCATTACCCGGTCAAGTTTTGGGGCGGGGCTAAGCTTTCGGATCGCAATATGACAAAACCCACCCTGCTCTGTTGCCATTCCTAGCTATAGGCTAGCTACAGCAGAACCATTACCCTCAACCCTACAAAACATCTAGCATAGAAAACAAACAAATCAATCAAAACGGATCCATGAAATGAAACAAATGTACTGACCAAGACTGCTAAACTAATTCTCCCTTAAACATGTTCTAGGATAGACCCAAGCTCTGCAAATCTGCTTGTTAGTATGCTGAGTTACCTGTTCGTTCCTCCAGGAGCTTAGCCTGTCCCATAGATTTAAATACCGGCCACTATGTAGGCTATTTTTTGCCCCTCCGATACCTTCTACACCCTGTATACCCTTGCCACAAAAATATTCACACTCATATCAGCCCATTTCTGCTACGGACCGCTTTAGATCCGATTTTTTGCCCTCTTCACGGCTACTACGGCCGCTACGTGACCACTATGGCTGTTTTAGGTGTTCTGGTGCCGTAAATCATTTTAAAAATTCACGATGGCTACACCTGATTCGCACTACATGTCATCCAGTACTCTCGCTATTGCTATTTAAAACCTTGGTCCGTCACGCTTATCAACCGCCCTTATCATTCCTCTCCCTCCATATTTTGTAAAGAGTAGCAGCTACAGACAGTTTGAGGATATCAGACCTTAATGAAGGCTTCCTAACTAGTCTGCTGAATAGCCCCAGTTCAACTCAGCATGCCAAAGATCTGGTCTTCTTAGTATCTGGTTTAATGCTTTGCAGGATAGATGACCATACATATCTAGAGGAATCACATTTTTTAAAATAAGTGTCAATGGACCTCGATCTCCCTTATTCATACAAAACATAGCCAACATCCTCAATTACCCCCCATTCTGTAGGAAAAGCACAACCATGGAATGAAAGCCCAGTTGTGCATATTGCCCCAAAACCAGACCATTTATGCCATGGAACACATACTCTTGCAAGTTTAGTAGATTCCCAAGCTGATTTAGTAGTGTAAATTCTACTTGGAGGTGGTAGCCGCACCACTCTCTCGGGCATGTAACCTAAGGCCGCAGAGACTCTGGAGTTTGCTATCTATTATATGCTACACACCTATTCATTTACATGACCAATTAAATTTCGTATCCCATTGTCGAGTTACGCGTAAGCTTCATCTCTCCGGAATTAGTCGAGTTACGCGTAAGCTGACCAAAATAAACAATTATTAAAAAAAAAAAAAAACCTTTTGCATATTTACAAGGATGTACAAATATTACGGATCCACCTCTTCCTCAAACTTCTGGTACTACAAGGGTCCCAGTGGTTCCCAATTATCTGTCCATAGGAAGGCATTTTTCCATCTCTTTATCGTATATTTGATCAAAGGCTGCCCTAAAGCTTTTGAGTTTCATTTGATTCCTTGGAGACCAAGAGCAGTCATTTTGGAATGATCTTCACACTCCGTTAAGAAAACTGAATTGTAAACCGTGAGAGGTGCAATAAATACGTACTGGTGTTAAAATTTGTCCTTCGTAATATGTTTTGATTTTTCTTTGTCAAAACTTTACGTCCATCTCAAAACCAATTGATAATGAGCGGAGAGATCTCAAACGTTATTGAGCGATCACCCATTCCTCTCCCAAGCAACATGACTATATTTTCCTTAACATCCCCCCTCACGTGGAGCCGCGTTTAAGGTCGATCTATCACGTGTAGCCTCTTTTTCGGATCTATCATTGTGCATCATTTTCTTGCTGGTTTGTCATCACGGGATGTGGATTGTAAATTTTTAAAACATGAGGTGGAATGGGCTCTGTTTTAATATCATATGAAAACTTTATATCCATCTCAAAACCAAGTATGGCTTACACAGTTGATCGGATCAAATAGCACTCCGCGCAACCAACCAAACCTGGCACACCAAATTCCATGCTGATCAACACTTTGGAGGTATATAATAATATACTCCTAAAGTGGTGACTGGAGCTAGACTATATCAGTAGGGTTTGTTTTTCGTGTCTCATGCATTGTAAGGGATAATGGTCCTCATGATATGACAAGAAAAATATGATTAATTACCAAGAATTTGGGTGATAATGATCCTTAATTTAATTAATTGATTAGCACTAAGCTCCGATGATTATATAATTAATAAGCTAGTGATTACATAATTAAAATAAGCTAGTATCATGACTAGGGTTATGCAACTTTGAACTACTTTATGATACTTGAAACCATGGGTGCTCGATCGAGAGAAAGGACCAATCAATTGGGGTGCAAATGAGCTGAACTTTAGGGTGTTTGAGCTCATCTCATTTTGAACTTAGAGAGCTTGATGAGCTCGAATCGAGTCAAAATATTCGGGCTCAAGTTCAAGAAGTATGTAGAACTCAATCTCGGTTCGAGTACTTTATAAGCAAGTCTCTATAGATGAGCTGAGCTTAGTTACATGAGTGGAAGAATATATGGCTAGCTCTAGCTTGACTCTTTTATTAAATGAGCCAAACATTGTATTCGAGCTTGGCTCGTTTACTAAACGGCCAGAGCCGTTATCGAGCTAATTAACCTTGATGCTTGTGGGCATCTTGGTTCGTTTTTGCAGCCGTACCAATCATTGAAGAACTCTTTTGGAGCATAATCTACATGATCTCTAAAGCTACCAAGCGGGGTGCTTCGCAGCGGTGTCGAGTTGCCGATTTGACTGTTCATCTCAGCACGGACAGCTCGGATCTAATCCGAGCATATAAAAATATAAACCAAGCACATAAAATTATAAACCATCTGTTGCTCAGATTAAGATCCGAACTGTCGATTGCTAAAATGAACGATCAATCACACGTAAAACCTAATCAGAGTAGGTTAGAATAGGAGAGAATTACGACCAGCTTTGAAATAAATAATCCAGTGATTGTGCCCCTCCCACTAACGAATCCAAACAACTAAAACAGAGTGTACGCTCAACTTCAGTCTTCGTACCACACCCCACACATAAAGCAATTGCATATCTATGTGGCATCTCCAGAATTAATTGAGATGCGCGCAAGCTGTTTCGGACATGTTGTCAAACGAATCAGTACGGCGTTTTATCCGTAAAATTATCTGAATCACTTTTAGTTCATTTTCCGCCACTCATGAAAATATACGATCGCCGATTAAGACAAGTTCTTACCATAATATCTGTTCGTGACTCAGAGTAAGCGATGAAGTCCACTAAAACGAATTAACAAATACCCAACCGGCCTATTGCTTGGTTGCTAGTGAACTACTCTGTTAGCATACTAAATTTGACCAATTTTTTTTAAAAAATTCAATTTCAATTTCCTTCACATCAAAAGGGGAAAAGCGTGGAAGAAAACTGTGATACGTACTGCTACTATTCCTAATCCTCTTTGTTGATTTGAAAAGGGTTGTTGAATTGAGGTTGCCTTATTCACGGAAGGTCAGGTCTGTAAAAGAGATTTCTGCGCTGCCCCATCTCGCAGTTCGTTTCGGTAATCGACGGTTCAAATTTTAAATAAACTATTGGCGCGAATAGTTTATTTAAAATCCGGACCACTCAAAACACTTTTGGATAGGTAAAATTATTCTCCTCCGTGTAAACCTCATTTTACGGAGCCTCCGCAAAGAAGTTGTTCCGTATTGAATTTGGAGGATGCCTTATCTCCAAGCCACATGTACCACATGTTATAGGCCGAATCCAAACTGAATCCAACTTAGATTTTCGAGTTTCGTTTCACCGTTGTCCCATCTGGGATTGTCGGATATCTGTTGCATTGTGGATTTATGCCAATGCAAACTACCTTCATCCTTGGACGAAAATGCGCGAACTGATTATCTGAATTATTCATTTTATAGAATTTTCTAAGTGCTTTATTTGCATAAAATAATTAAATGATTGGATGTTGGAATAGTCACATGATTAGACAATATATACTTTTTGACAAAGGAACAGTGACTGTTGTTAAAGGGCATGAGACGCTTCGCAATATTGGTCATATAGCACTGACGGATAGAGGTGGTTAGTCCTCCTTACGCTGGCGCCACGTCAACAGGGGGTCCTTGAGTGCAGGATAAATGCTGGCCCCCATAAATTAAGCCAACAAAGTATGCTTTGGAGACCGAACTCTAAGAAAAATTTGTCTTGTTCATTTAGCTATGGATGTCCGAGTTAGTAAACCTGATTTTGTACAATAAAGTGCCTATCAAATTCTGTAGAATAAATTGCTCTAATTATGATGATATGACGAAGGGCTTCACCGAGATGCACTACAAAACCCTGTAGTGCATTTGGCGCACTACAAGGACCGCGGGTCTCAATCGAACATGATCGAACTTAGATTTTGAGTTTTTTGCCAGTTATCCCATCTGGTAATGTCGGATTTCTGTTCCATATTATGGATTTATGCCAAGAGGAACTATCTTTATTGGGTACAAACATGAAGACGTAGGACAGAAATGTGAGACCAAATTGGCTTTACATGATAACAGCCATAATGAGTCTCAGTGCCAAACTTGTTTGGTTGTCTAGAAAATAATCTTAGAGATTGTCTGAGAAAGAAAATGCAAGACCAGCTTGGCTTTCCATCATAAAGCCATAAAGGGTCAATTTTCACATGATTTTCTAGCTGGCCTTCTAATTCTAGCCTGAGAATTGGCGAAAAGATAGAATCATAGACGTGGCCAAATTCTGTACTATCTTTTGTTGGGTCATGACCCCGACCCTGATTCCGTAACCTCAAGCACAAGCACACAAACACAACCAAGCACAAACACGAGAGATGCGAGGAAAAACTCTGTATATGTGTTATTCACAAAACAAATACAATATATATGAAAAACCTCTTCGGCACGCCACAACCCAGCTGCCATCACTCCTCTCTCTCTCTCCCTCACTCCAGTGGCTCTCCAATAGTCTCTCCGGACATCTCCGGGGGAGCTCTCAACCGGCTCACACTCCCTTACCCTCTCACTGTCTCTCAGCCACACACACACACTGCCAAAAGGCAGTCCAAAATAGGGTGAACAAACAAAGGGGTTTTATCCCCTACAACACACCCACTCCACTTGGGTGTACCCAACATCTATTTCCGATAACTCGGTTATTCGGTGTGAAGGACCGATTAATATCTGGGACCAATGTCATCGTCTACTCGCAAGAGCCCAGTTAAAAGTAGAACAAAGCATCGTATGCACTATGTGAGTCGAATTTAAGACCCAAAGGCTTTTTGAGAATCTTGGTCGTTAGGAGATTTCTACTATACCTGAAAATCAATTCCACATTTTATTTGACGAAACAAATTGAATTAATGAGATAATTTCATTCTCTTGTATCTTGTCACATACTACGCATGGGGAGGAATTCTCCGAGATGGGCGTCGATCACTAGATTCAGGGGTGGCCCAAGAACTAGGTCATTAAAGTCGGTGCTTAATTAGGGCTTCCACTTTTTAGAGACCTCAATTGAAAAAATTGCCTCATATTCAGATTTTAAAAGATGTAAAGCATGGAAAAAAGACCTTCCATATTTAAGTACCATTTAGACAGAGGATAAATCCATCTAATATTGATTCTTCTACAGTATCACATTGAAATGAAAAATAATGGAATTGTACTCGCTTAAAACTGGGACCAGGGGACTGCAATGAGCAAACCTAGCCCCATCTCATCATCCGTCTCGACAATGTGTATTCTTCCCTGGAAGAGTTCTTTTAAAATCCGGTCCGTCTAAAACACTTTTGAAAAGTTAGACTGAGCGCTGCTGCACGCTGCTGTGTTTTGCTCACAACGACCCTTGCTTCCCTTAAAACCAGGTATTCTTGACAAAAAATTTACTCATCAAAAAGCAACAAATAATAGAAATTTCAAATAACAAGAGAGTAGTAAAAACTTGATAGACCTGGCCAGTCAAAAATTCTGGTTGCTGCTCCTATATGGATCCCACCTTATTCCATTATGGTCACCATCTAAGAAATTTCCATTGGATGATGATATCGGGTATAATACCATATCCTCTGAGTATTGACTCTTCTTAAACAAGTGGTGAAGTGAGGGAAACTAGCCAACATGCATGCATGCATTCAATCAAAGTGCAATTCATTGAATCTAGGTATATAAATATCAGATATATATGCCCATAATATCAACTTGTCAGTTATCCATTCTGAAAAGGGGAAAACTTCTTTACGGAGCAACCCGTAAACAAAGATTACAACGCTCAATCGCGTGGGTCTAAAAGTGTTTTGGACGGTTGAGATTGCGCGGAACCGTGAATAAATTTTTCTCTATTGAAAATGGTTAACCTGAGAGAGAGAGAGAGAGAGAGAGAGAGAGAGAGAGAGAGAGGTAATTTTGTGGATTCATGTTTTCATATCCTACTTCTTTTTGTTGTTTTGTGGGTAATATTCCTATCTGTAATTGTTGTTTTGTAGACTGTTTTCAAATCCTCCACTTCAATCTCTACACTAAGATATCCACTACGACGCTCTTGCCTCATTTTGTACTTTCTTCATCTCATTCCAAAAGAAAAGAAAAAAAAAAAACATGTATTTTTGAGTGTATCATCTAAACCGTCTTATTTGGTCTGGTTTTAGTTAGGTTCCACAAAAATATTGATTAGGTTTTGATTCCCGATTTTTTGGAACCATTTGGAATGGTTCAGTTATTAATTTTTTAGAGAATCGGACCAATTTAGACCATGTGCACCCTTTTGTGTGTGTGTGTGTTTTGTCATTTTCTTGCCCAAGGACCCTTTATGCAATTGTGCATAAAGCTTTACCAATCCAGTGTTATCCGAGCCAATAGAATAAGGCTACTGATTTTCGCGCTCCTTGATTTACTGCAAGCGCTCCACCTTTTTGTTTTTACACTGTGGTGTTGTCAGCAACACCACAGTGTAAAAACAAAAAGGTGGAGCGCCTGCGGTAAATTTTGGAGGGCAAAAATCACTACCCTAGAATAAATTTAGCTAGTAATCATACATAAACACCATATAATTACTTTAATGAAAACTGATTTCACTGATTAAAAAGAGCATATCAGATTACTAACAGTGAATAACAAATTGAAAATGACATATATGAGTATTTGAAGGATAAGAATTCCTCAACATATAGCAGGACGAGGCCAGCTCGATCGTGTACTTCAAAAATGAATATGATGTCCTTCAAACAGATTCCCCAGTCATCGTAGGTGTGCGTAAGTCTTTGGATGTCTCTTTCTTGTTTCGTTGGCTTTGGGTTTTGGTGATTTTGTTTCTCTCCCGTTAATAGGAGTTTTCCCTCCCTTTTGTGGGGTACTTAATTTATGATGCCGTTTATCGGTGGTCTTTGCTGCAGTGGAGGGATTGTGATGCACTCTTTGTTTGGAGGTCGGTCATTGTACTGGCCGTATTGCTGGCAAAGCCTTGTTTGTGAAGCTCTAGTGGATAATCTTGGATAGCTAGGTCCCTTGTTGGGTTACTTACTACTAAGGAAAATATCCAACTTCGTTGATGTATTCCGTTGTTTAATTATGTGATACAACTCCTACCAATTTGAAAAAAAAAAAAAAAAAAGGCTGCTATGAAAGGGTGGAAAAGTGAGCAATCCAGTGGATGAGTACAAGACCAAATGAAAAGAGGTACTTATAGTCCATTCCAAAACATCTTCTTAAAAAATAAGTACTTATTTTACATTTTCAAACTAAAAATTAATGTAAATGAAAAATATTTTTTTGATTTTTTTTGCACCGTATTAAAGATCTCAATGAGTCTTTCAAACAAGATCCATATTGCATATTTTTATTTTTCAATAAGCTTATCATTTTTTAGTTTGAAATTGTCTTCTTAAAAAATAAGTACTTATTTCACGTTTTGAAACGGGGACTTAGGCATATTTCTATTTTTCAAATATTCTCTCTTTCTTTCTTCCAAGAAAGAGAGAAAAAACGATGAGGAAACTATTAATCTACGGCTAAGTGGGAAGTTTCCCTTTATGTACTTTGGTTTTTCCTCGTATTTTCTTGAACCTTTTGGTCATTTGACTAAGTTGGAAGTTAACACACCGCCAAACCAGATTTCCATTTTCTTAATAAAAGCTATTGGAAACTTTTTGGCATTTTCTTTTGTCTCCCATAATATCCCTGGCCATTGTGAAAATAAATCGATAGGGTTCGAATCGATTCCCTTCTGTCCAAATTTTGGAATGGACAAGATAGTCCATATTGGTTTGAATTTGTTTAAGAACTCTTCTAGGTACGTGAGTTAGAGATTTTTACCTCTAAGTACAGAAAAGTGAAACTTAATTCCTATTGAGGAGAGATGAAATACTTAATTACACTTAGTCCACTTTTACAAAAATAAATTTACCATTAATGGAAGTTTCACCCTAGGATTTTAGGGTTTAGGGTACCCTAGGGTTTAGGTTTAGGCGCTTTCATAGAGTCCTGGAGTTTAGATTTAGGCACTTTCATAGGGGTTTTAGGGTGCACTTTTCTATGATAGAATTTTATCCGTTTAGGCACTTTCATAGGGTACCTTAGGGGTTTAAGCATTTTTATAGGGTACTCTAGGGGTTAGGTACTTTCATAGGGTACCCTCAGGTTTAGTATTTTAGTCACTTTCATAGGGTTTCAATATTTCATTAATTAGATGAGACTTAGTAGGAATCATTTTCTATTTTCTGGGCCTCGAGGTAAAAGGCCCGAAGAGTTAACTCTATCCTTTCGGCTTTCGTTAATTTATTGTTTGTTGTGTTTTGGTTGGTATCTTGCCTTCTTATGGTTTTGGTTCTCGGGTGGCCAGTGTGCCCGTGATCCTTTTAATCTTTATAATCCTTTTCAAAGATTTATAATAAAAAATTTGCTGATCAAAAAAAAGAAAGAAGAGTTAACTCTAACCTAGAAAAGTTTTGAAAAAATCCAAACCATTCATTGCAGCAAATTGACAATCCATACATGAACGGTCTCGTCTAGTCAAGAGGAACCAATTCCAAACGGATAACTAGAAAGCCCACTCTCTTGGCATCCACCTATACTAATTTGGATATCGGTAAGGGCTCAAATCAATTTTAATTCCTGAGCTTGCAGGAACAAAATTCCAATGAATTTATAAAACCCTCGTGGATATCCCAATGTATGTGTTGATTTTCTACAGAGACCGTTAGAGAAATTGAAAGCCGATCATTAGTGTGGAACTCCGAATGAATCTCATATAATCTGGTGTATATTTGGCGTACACCAGATGATGTACTCTACTTTTGGCCCATTGGCTATGTAAATAGGCTCAAGAATGTCCGAGTACATAAACAGTCTTGTTGGGTTTCGTCTCGGTATGTCGGTACAATCTCAGCAAATCCCATCCGGACGGTCGGTCCTACTTTCTGATGTACGTGCATCTCAGCAAATCCCATCCGGACGGACGGTCCTGTTTTCTAATGTGTGGCTCTTGGTAATTACAGTTTGGACGGTGGTAAAGCCCGTTCGAATTGTCGGCAATGCGACGGGAAGCGCTTAAGACTTGTTTTGTAGATTTGTTTTTTTTGGGGTGGCTTTTCCTAACCCAATTACGATATGTTTTGGTTAGGCAGATACTCCATGTTCTCTTGAACTTAACTTAAACTTAATTTAAATCAGAGCATTTTGTTCTTATTTGAATTTTTTTTCACATTTGTTAGTTTTGCATCAAATTTTTTTAGGTTATTGATTCGTCTCGACGAGAGAAATCGGAAAAGAAATTTTTTTTTTTAATACTTTTACCCAAGTATTTGAGAAATAATCACTTTAATTATTTTTTCCGATTTTTCTCGTCGAGACGAATTAATAACTCACAAAAGTTTTGCACAAAATAAACAAATGCGAAAAAAATTGAAATAAGAACAAAATTTCTAGATTTAAGTTAAGTTCAAGAAAACAAGATTGTATGTAATGGGGCCTCTTATTTGGAGTGAGAGCAAATATATATAGGAGGGTTTTGTTTTGAGTTTGAGAGAGTTTTTGCCTCTGTTTTTGGCTATGGGAGTTTTGGATAGGAGGATTTTTGTAGAACTTCTTCTTTGTAGTTCAAGTATTTGTTTGCCATGGACTTTGGGTTGGTATCGTGCAGTGAGGTGCACAGCGTTACGCTAACATGCGAGCTGTCGGATGCACGATTTAACAGCTCAAAAATGCGCAGCATGGTGCTGTGCACATCATTGCACAACACCATCCCCAATTCGTTTGCCATTTGTTTAGTGAAGCCAATGACCTCGCTCATGAAGTAGGTTTTATATCCCAAAGTCAGCAAAACCGTAAAGACGTGGCTCTCTCCGTTTGTTTGACAATATGTCATTAGTAGAGTACTCTATTGATATATTATAATGTTAACTTGGGCCGTCCAACACACTTTTGGATGTTTTGAATGGACTATTCGGACATCACGTGGACACGACCACGTTATACCCACTTGACACCCAAAAAATTTCTCCGTGTTGTTATAACCGCGGCGTTCAATACGTTATGCATAACGTCACTTTCGATACCAATGATTTTTCATAAAAAAAAATTGGCAAATATTTTGTAAGTTGTAAGGAAGATGATGTCCAACGGATAACAGTTCCTCCGGTACATGAACTTGGGCACAATTTGTTTGACTCACCGTCCAGCACATGATAAATCTTTTTGTCCATTTGCCCCTGGTAGGCCCCACTGTGTTAACAAATTGCCAACACAACCCAATTAATGATCAATAATGATTGGATGAGCTTAAGTGCGTGTGTACAGAGGATTTTTAATTAGCAATAAAATTAATACTCCATGTGGTTTTTGATTGACCAAAGCAATTGATCATAAATAGACTAATAAACCCATGTGGTTTTTATTTGACCCCATGTGGTTTTTATTTAAACAATAATAACAAATGCCCTTTTTAGGAGGCCAATTTTATCGTTCTCTAGCTAACAGAGTCTCACTTAAAGCCAAAATAAAACTCAGATATGAAGTGGTCACAAAAGAGTTGATTACACTTGGAAAGTTGAGAAAAATAACATACTCTTTCAGCTTGATTGATCAGTAGTGTAGCTTATTTTTCATGGCAACAAGATCCTCCACTAGAAGATAGAAAACCGATTTTCGCGCTCCACTTTTTACTGATGGCGCTCCAACTATAACGTTAACTTCATCAACAAAATAGAGCACCATTAATAAAATGTGAAGCGCGAATATCAATTTCCAAAAGATATTGCCCCTTCAGTGGATGTAAAAACATCAACGTGTAAATATAAAAAGAAGCTTTAAAGGGTCACAATCCTATTACCAAAATTACTGCGGGACATGTGCCCATTGCTGAGGAAAGGCGAGAAAGGCTTACGCTTTGAATTCCCAAATTTCCTTTTAGATTAGGCCCTTCATATTCTGTAGGGTGTTATACTAGGTATAAAAAATAAGCTCATTACGAATAAACTCAAGCAAAAAAAAGTTGATATCTAACTGATACTCCCTTACAATGCCTTGTATGGCTATCCCAAAACTCAGCACACAATATATGAGCATAGATATTCGTCTGGTAGATGTTAATATCAGCACACTTGGATTTTGGGGGAAGTAATGGAGAAATAATTGTTAAAGAGGAGGACAACACGAAAAATTGTTAGGCTCTCCTAGAGCATCGCCAAGTAGTGGTGTCACAGCATGCTTCTCTTGTCATTAATTCATGTGGGGCCCATGATTTAATGTAGACACCATACATGAATGTTTACGGACGATGGTATTGAGTAGGTCTGTCAAATGACCGGATTCGATCTGAAAAATTCGATCCGAATTCAACAATGTCGATCCGATAATCCAAATTCGGTAATCTAAATAAGGATCGGATCGGATTAAATCCATTATCAATCTGATCCGATCCGTTATCAATGGATTCGGATTTGTCAGATTCGAATTCAATCTGGTCCATTGACAGACCTAGTGTTAAGACACCACGTGGCGGCATCATCTCAAGGGTCCCGTTCAGTTGCCAGGAAAGTACAGAAAAGATGATTTTCCCATAACTTTTTTAGTGTTCAGTTGGCAGGAAAATTCTAGAAGTTACCAATTTAAGTTTTCTTGTAAGAATTACTTTCCTGCAAAAGTGATCCTGCAAAAAACACAGGATTTTGTGTCGCGGGAAAAGGAAATGAGTGAACACTTACAAAATTTTCCTGAAAGTTTCTTTTTCTGACAAATGAACAACTAAACCTTAATTTTTCTTGCAAAATTCTTTTGTCAAATGAACACTCACAGGAAAATAATTTTCTTTTTCTTTTACTTCACCTTATTTCACTTTTTCTGGGAACTAACTTCCCACACAACTTTCTCGACAATAATTACTCAGAAAACACGCGTAAAAGCATGGTCCTTTTTTTAGTAATAAAATTGCTATTCTGAAACTCAAAAAAACCCTTAAATCTACATCACTATGGCCCCCGAAGTTACACTAAAAAATATCAATTTAATGCAGCACGTTTAACTTGCTCTATACTTGTTACCTTCTTGGCAAATACGTTATGATTATGCTCTCTGTCTGTGTTTCTATCCACTTTCTGGGAAAAAGTTAAAATCAGCTTTGGGGTGACCTTGTCTAGAAGGTTTTTTTTTTAATAATACAAGTATGTGGGCTAATTTGTGCGCATCTCGATTAATTTTGAGCATCAAATCCCACCTTCCACTTAGGTGGAGCCCAATTAAAATCGGAGCAAAATTCCGTATGAATTCACTAAAAGAGTTGATAATACTTGAGATATTCCAAACTAGAGATCTTAGACCATGCATGCAGTACTATACAGGGCCGGCTTATGGCATAGGCGAGGAAAGCAACCGCTTCTGGCCCCCGAATTTTGGTCCCAAATTGAGGCCCCATTGTAATGTAATTTACATATTAATATTAGAATGTTTCCAAATAAAAACACAAACTGGATATTTGGTTTAGTGGTCGCATAATATTTTCATGCTATTGTGAGTGTGTGGTTCGACTCCCATGCATCTCCATAGTTGCAATCATATTTTTTTACATTTATATTGTCATAATTATATTCTTTTAGTTTGATTTTTTGTACTTTTATCCTTTTTTAAAGAAATCATGAATTTGTAAGGGTTCAATTTACAAAATTTGCTTTAAGGGTTCAATTTACAAAATTTGCTTCGGGCCTCCAAAATATATGAGCTGGCACTGGTACTATATATACCTTGGAAATACTTTGACCTATTTCTATCATTGTTGGACCAAAGCAATATACAAGGGAGTACACGATTGTCATTACGCATCATATTTGAGTATCATCCAATGTAGCGATTTGTGTCAAAGCAAGTTAAGATCAAAGTGGATATGAACTTGAAAAAAAATTAATGCATATACGATAATGTAGTCTAACACAGACTAAACTAAGGTTCATCATCGGGTCAGGCCGGGCCTGTCCAGCCCGCCAAGCCACTATTCAAGCCCGCCCACGGGCTGAGCCGAGCGGGCTTTTTCTTTTTGAGAGCCGGGCTATGTACCTAAAATTGAAGTCCAGGCCCAGCCCACGGGTAGCCCACTTGGCGGGCTGGCGGGCGGGCTTGTGGGCGGATTAGCGGGCAGACTTGTGGGCCACAGGAAACCACCATTCATTTTTTCGATTTTCCTATACCAAAAGATGAAAAAAATGAAACCACCATTCATCTTTTCGGTACTTGCCGATCTGCGTTTTCGTTTTCCGATCTGCATATTCCCATTGGGTGCTTCAAAATTTTCAAGACTTGAGGCTCCTGTTCAGGTGAGAGACTTCAGAGTTGAGGTGAGGTGAGACTGTGAGAGTGAGAGTTGAGAGATTTTGAGGAAGATAGAGAAAAGAATAGAATGGAAAGGGAGAGGCCCTGCTTTTATCTTTGAATGAGTCTTGACCTGAGAATGGAAATGGAGATAACGAAAAGGAAAGAAAAGAATAGAATTGGAAAAGGGGAAAAAGTGCCGTTGCAGTGTCAACACCTGCACTAGCACGTGGCCCCAAACACAAAAACAGTGGCAGAAAAACAATGGGCAGAAAAAGTGGTTTGCCTTTCGGCATGCCATGTGCATGTGTGCTTAAAAGTGGGTTTGTGTGATTAATGGGCTATCACGGCGGGCATTTCGGGAGGGCCTCGCGGGTTGTCCGACGGGTGGGCCAAGCTTAAATATCGAAGCCCAAGCCCAGCTCATGAAGACTTTGGGCTGAGCTAGTTCGTCCGTTGAACGGGTCCGGGTCGGACAAAAGTCCGATGAGTAGGGCAGGCTTTGAGCGAGCCGGCAGGCTAAATGATGACTCTTAGACTAAACCTTAAAACACTTCAGTCTTGAGGAGTCCAATACCTAGGCAAGTCAACAATAATCACCACCAGGTCCTCTGCTTGCTCAGCACCAAGTCTAGCCAAATTATCAGCACTTTGGTTGGCTAGACGATATATATATGAGTGCGCGTCGAAAGCCTTCCTGAGTCTTCAACTAGAACTCGGCGAGGCTGTCAGTCTGGAGTGCCTTCGTTCATCAGTTTGAGTGCAATAAACTGAGTCCGTCTCCACTTTCACATCATGCATGCCTTTCTCTAAAATTATGGTCATATCTTTGTAAATGGCCCAATAATTCTGCCTCCAGGCAAGAGCCGCGCGCGAAAGCTTCCCAGAGTAGCCTGCCCACCCAATCGCACTCCCGAAATATCCCTCTAAATCCAACATGCGTTTGAAATTAATCTGTGGATATGTTTGGAATTAATAGTGTGAATCAACCTTAATTTTGAGTCCATACCAAAAGGCGTTTTCCACTCCTCCTCCATAGATAAAATAGACATATACCCTCTTGAATTTTTCTTCCGTGCCCCACAGTAAATTTTTCTTCTGTGCCCCACAGTGGTATTGGAGCATGGATACCCTCAAAAAATATGAACCTTTAGATTGAAAAATGGATAAATCTAAATCATTAGATGAAAAACCACTCAAAAAAACGAGGTGGTTTTATGTTTTTCCCAATAAAGAGAGGAAAACCTAGTTTACTTACCACACAAACTGACTTTACATATCATTTCTATAATCACACTTAACATAGTGTATGATCACATTTACCATGAGTGGAATTGAACCAATGGTTGAGATTGAATAAGAGAGATTGTGCATATTGTCAAAGGTTAGGTTTGTCTTCAATCCTCCTCCGTCCATACCCCAATAATTAGGGATTATATGGGTTCTGTTATTGTTGCCGTAAACAGTTAAAAAAAAAGTTAGTATGAATGTCAACAAAACCGGACCGGGACATCATAACCGTATCCATATCTTTTTTTTATCCTAGATACATATCAAGAATGCAACAGTTCAATGTCAAGACAAGAAAGAAAGTTCATTGGCAACTACCCAGGAACCCCCCAGGTGCATGAATCTAACTCACACCTCATCATCATCTATATAAACCCCACAATACTCACATTACCTAACTCACTCCCAAAACGCACCCATTTCATCTCTTATACTACTTCCAAAAAGAAAACCACTAAATCAGCAGAAAAAAAGATGCCTTCTTCTTCAGTATCCATAACCTCCAAATGCACAATTTTCCCAGACCACAAATCCCCAATCAAGAAAACCCTAAAACTCTCTGTCTCCGACCTCCCCATGCTCTCCTGCCAATACATCCAAAAGGGCGTTTTGCTCTCACGCCCATCGCTCCGTATCGATTCCCTCATCTCCCTCCTCAAACTCTCTCTGTCCACAACCCTCTCTCACTTCCCCGCCCTCGCCGGCCGCCTCACCACCGACCCCGCCGGCCACGTCTACATAACCTGTGATGACTCCGGCGTCGAATTTATCCAGGCTAGAGCGAAACACCTGCTCATCGACGACATTTTAAGCCCTCTCGATGTTCCCGTTTGCTTCCGAGAGTTCTTTGCGTTCGACAATACTCTCAGCTATTCTGGCCACTACAAGCCCTTGGCTGCTTTGCAGGTAACCAACCACATGACTGGACTAAAATTTCACTAATTCAAAGTTTATTTCCATAACCTATTCTTTTACTGCACTTAATACAACTACACAACTCTTGAGCCTAACCATTTCGATCTATGTCGTTATGCGGTATGGTATGTATACTAATTACTCCACCATTTACCCGTACCTGAAGGCGCTTCTCCACATATCACAGCACGGATATGTACTAATACCGATGTTGTATCGTCAACGTCATGGCAATTCAAGTACTCCACTCGTCTAATGAATGTAATTTGGAGTACTAAACTTATGCATTCTACATTGTTCATCACACGTCCAACCGAAGAAGGAAATTAAATCTTCTCTTAAAGATAAGGTACCTCAAGATAAAAAATATAAGTTATATATTCAATTCTATCTCCCACCCAAATATACAAATAAAGGGATAGTCAAGCCATGATGGGAAAATGAGCTTCCAATGACATAACAATTTTGAATCTTTCATAACACAGTGCATAGGAAATGACAAAGTCTAATGCTGGCCAGCATTATAACCCCAAGTGTATACATGTGCAAGTCATATGAGCATCCAATTGCCCAATCAGGGAGTGTCCGTAAGGAGAAAGAGGTTCATTTCAAAAAGAAAATAAGGAGAAAGATGGGTATTTACTATGCAATTATCCGAAAATAGTGTTCCTGCTAAGGAGGCAGGATCCCCTGCCCCAAAAACCCGTGCCGAGGGGTTTTCCAACGGGTAGATTTAAAACATAAATAAAACCACACAATTCAATGGCTGGAAACCCCATCAGTCTAGAGACACAGGGATTTTCGGGATTGAGGAGATTGAACCCCTTCTAAGATACGTATAAAGTTTGAAAACTCATAGCCCTTGTCAAGAAATATAAGACCAGCCCACACAGATGTTTGCTTCGGTTTTGATTGCGTCCTACTAGTGAACAATAGATAGAATCGATGCACATAATTATTCATCGAAATGGGGATTATTGCATCCTCATTACAAGAGGAATCTAAAAAGTAAATTTTTTTGACCGAAATTCAATTTTTTTTGAATAAAGACAAAACAAGTGGCTTATTGGTTTATTTTCGTTTTTTTGTGAGTTTATTTGGCTCATTTTTGGAGGAAAAACCAGTGGCTTATTAAGAAGAACAACCCCTTAGTTAAAACACACACACACGGAATACACCAAAATATTTGAACCGTGACTTGTGGATGACTTTTGGTAAAGTCTTGCCTGACAAAATATCCCTGGCTCCATCGACGCAGGTAACCGAGATCGGCGACGGAATCTTCATCGGCCTGACCGTCAACCACGCCGCCACCGACGGCACCTCCTTCTGGAACTTCTTCAACACCTTCGCCGAGATCACCAAAGGCGCCACCAAAACCATCTCCAAGCCACCAAGCTTCCGCCGCGACACCGTCTTCAACTCCCCCGCCGTCCTCCGCTTCCCCAAGGGCGGCCCGTCGGCCACATTCTCCGGCAACGAGCCGCTGCGCGAGCGCATCTTCCACTTCACCAGAGAATCCATCCTCAAACTCAAACTCAAAGCCAACCAAAAACTAATCGCAAACGGCGTCACCGACGGAAAGGTAACGGAGTTATTCAAAACGGGCAAGATCAATCCAACAGCCGAGATCTCATCATTCCAATCCCTCTGCGCTCAGCTATGGCGGTCAGTCACGCGCGCGAGGAATCTAGAGAAGGGTAAAGCGACGACGTTTCGAATGGCGGTTAACTGTCGCCATCGGCTGGAGCCTCGGCTGGAGCCGCTGTACTTCGGCAACGCGATCCAGAGCATCCCGACCGTTGCTTTGGCGGGAGATGTTTCGTCTAACGATTTGCACTGGAGCGCGGATCTGCTGCACCAGAACGTGGTGGCGCACGACGACGCTACGGTGCGCCGCGGGGTGGAGGACTGGGAGAGTAACCCGAGGTTGTTTCCGCTGGGGAATTCCGACGGTGCGTCGATCACGATGGGGAGTTCTCCGAGGTTCCCGATGTATGATAATGATTTCGGGTGGGGCCGGCCGGTGGCGGTGAGGAGTGGGAAGGCGAATAAGTTCGACGGGAAGATATCGGCGTTTCCGGGGAGGGAGGGAGGTGGGAGCGTAGATTTGGAGGTGGTTTTGGCGCCGGCGACTATGGCGGGGATAGAGAGGGATGTGGAGTTTATGCAGTACGTGTCTTTGAATTGGTGACGTGACAAGGGAATCTGATCCTCTCCGGTTTGGATTTTCTATCCGAGAAAACAGTCCAAATCTGAACCGTGCATTAGGAAATTAAATGATTTTAATCTGTTCAGTAACGTTTTGCACGAAAGAATTCAATTCTTCCGGTAGAGAGTCTCTTAACGGAACCAAATCATAGATTTCAATGGTTCAGATTGCGACTGTCTACTCAAAATCAAAACATAAATTAGAGAGGATCTGTTCCGTGGCAAGACTCAAGAGCAGAGTGGTGATGCGGATAAGTCTAAGGTGAAAATTTTAACCGTGTCTGTAACTCTGTTTTTTTTTGTGTGTGTAATTTTAACTGTGGGATTGAATACTACTACAACTGACATTACACGGGAGCAGAAGCAGGGGATACAGCCCGGGAAGAGGCTAAGAAATGGTTGGCTGAGATGGTGATTTGTGGAACGGATTGGAGTCTTGGAAAGCGACGGGTTTGTCCTCGTTGGCATCATGTGTTTGGACTTTTTAGGACCAGTTGTGTAGTTCACCAGTCGTATGTACTATTTCCCTCATTTTCGTAAATAAGGGATCTTGAACAATTAATTAGCCGTTTGATTGTCCACTTCAATTTTGACATTTCTCATCGGAAATGCTCTAAAACTACTCCGTGAATAGTTTCTCAATTCTATTTTAACTATCAATTTTTTCTTTTACAACTACACCGATACAATCTATTTTACCTATCATCTATTAAAATATTGTTTATTTTCTTTTTCTAATACTAAAAATAAAGAGAGGAGAAAGGAGGAAGGAGAGAGAGAAGAAACAATAAAAAAAGAAGAAGTAAAGAGTATGAACAATGCTTAGGTAAAAATGACTAAAGAACTATTCACAAATGGGTTTTACACCTCTTTTTTTAGCTAATCTGGTGCTAACATGTTTTGTGATTTTTCTCTCCAAAATAGAGATATTTTACATTGTTTGACATACTTGCTCTAAGGAAACCACTCAACATAATAATCCCTCCGTCTCGATTTGTTTGTCCACTTCTTGACTTTTAAGTGTCCCAAAATGTTTGTCCATTTGACTTTTAATTGTATCACTTTTCCCTTTTGCCCTTTATTTAGTAGAATAAAATAAATTTTGTAAAAAAGTTGAGGGTAAATGTGAAAAGTTGTATTTTTTTTAGGTGTAATGATTGTGTTCCGTAAAAAAGTTAAATTTTTGAGGTTGGACCAATAAATTGGGACGGAGTGAGTAATACATTAAAAGCACGAGCGTCGGAGGTCAGGGAGGAGACAAGGTCTGCGGCTGGGTCACAGCAAAAAGGAGAATACGGTTGGAAACACAAGGAACAAGAGCAAAAGAAATACTCCTACTAATAAGAGAATAAAATTTTTACACGGTAAATATTTATTTCTATCAAATCAATTATATCGCACCACGTTGTAAAACAGTGGTTTCAATTAATAGAACATAACAACGTGGCGCAATATAATTAATTTAGAGAAAACAAATATTTATACCGGCTATGTAAAGAAATTTAATCTCAAGAGAGTAAGTACTCCATTTGCAAGCGATACTACTATATTTGTTATGGATTCTAGTCAAATGGTTCGTTTGTTTTTCTTTACGGAGTTTCATCCTCAACGTGTTAGTACGAATAATCTGGTAATTAGTTCCTACATGTAAAAATTCAGATGGGACTCAAATGAGGATGATAAAGATAAGTAAAAAAAAGTAAAAAGTAAAACAAAATATCCTCACTAGTCACTACTAATTTACGCCGAAGGATGGGTTGTCGAATAGTAGCGTGAGTGAAACCCACCCACAACAAATACCTTTTCAGTAGCTACATACACTATTATTACAAGTTAGAAGACCAGTATAAGGCTATCCACAATATGATCTATTGTAAGAGCATCTGCACCAAACTCTCTAAATTTTAGATCAAATTAGTCCCTAAAAATCACTTTTTTACTTTAACAAGTCATCTTTTTATAATGCCTACTGAATCAGACTCTGTATTCTAACTTACGGTTTCCTAATATATTATTTCCTTCTTCTTCAAATAAAAGAATAATACTCCCTCTGTCCCTAACTAAATATCCAGACCGCAAATCTAGACCTTTAAAAAGATGCATTTTTTATTTAAAAATTAGTTTTTTTCACAAATCAATAGATATCAATGAATTTTTTCAAGTTGTGAAAAAAGTTTGAATTTTGTAACGAAAAAATGTATCTTTTTAAAGGCCTAGGTTTACGAGTCGGACATTTATTTAGAGATGGAGAGAGTAAAATTGTAAAAGGGAGAAAAAGTGAGGAGGAGTTCACAAATAAAACAATAAAATATTAAGTAGTTTGTGAATAGTTCTTTGCCTCAAATAACAAGCAACTATAGAAAAACTAGAGAATTTGCAAAGTAACGAAGAATTCCATGAGACTGGTGCATCTCAAATTTGAATAGTCTGCTCGCTACTCTGGTGGCAGAAATGGAATAAAGAGGGAGGTGTGGATGCTCTCTCTACTTCCCTCTCTAAGCTAAAGTAGCAAGCCAACTCCCGAAATTATCCCTTCATCAGCCTCGCTTGTAGCTCTTTACTTTAACCAAATTTCCACAAGTGCTACAATGCCTCGTGCAAAGACCCGAGCAGCTATTCATTTGCTACTCAGTATTTTAATATTTTTTATTTCAATGTTCACGCTTATTTCATTGTTCACAGTTATTTTAATATTTTTTATTGCATTGTGCACACTAGTCTTAATATAGAAAAATATGGTAGAGAGTGAGTAGAGAGTGAGAGTAAAGAGTCCGATGCTGTATAATTGTGAAAAACTGAATAGCTAAAATAGAAAAGTGATTTTTGAGGATTAATTTGGTCCAAAATCAGCTGAGGCTGATGTGAATGCTCTAATACCGTCACCCAAGTTTAGCGAGCAGTAGGCATCCTTCACTCCGTTGGGCCCAAGAGGATCCATGGCCATGTTCTTGAGATATGGTGGCTCACGAACGTAGGTAGAGTTGGGGTCCCATGCGAATAGTTCAGAAGCGAAAATTGATAGTTGATTCCACATGGGATTACCCTTCATGTTTGGCAATACACTAGAATATTGAAGAGCCTACAGTACACAAGCCCATGATATGGTTCTCTTGTCCTAAGATAAATTGTAACTCCCGCAGAACGTAGTCACAAGTGAACTAGCTAGACTCTGGCTACTAAGTCCCGCAAGGCGCCATGCATACCAAAGAAGCACACTCAGAGTGGTGTTGTCCCTCAGAGCTCGTTGAGTTGACCGGACACGTCTCCCAAGTTGGCTGACACGTTGAGGTCTCGATGATAACGTGAAGATTGTTGTATGCCACAATTAGGAAGGTGAAAGGGTGTCTAGCTCGCTGAGACAGCTAAAGAACATCACACTATATTTCCAAAACATTTTGGATGGACATTCTTCAGCTTTCGCTGCTTTCATCAGTTACCACTTTCCACGCTCTTATCTCATAAAAAATGGTTAATAGATTCCCAGAAACACAAAACAGGAAGAAAAAGAAAACCGGAAAAAACAAACATAAGTAATTGTTACGTACTGTGCCAATTAGGGCGTAAGCTACCACCAAGGGAGGTGAAGCAAGGTAGTTAGCCGTTGTCAGGGGATAACTACGACGGTCAAAATCCTGGCCCCCAGAAACCACGGCAGTGGCAACAATGTCTGCAGAATAAGCTAGACCACATATATCAAATTTAGATGGACATTGACAGTTAACTTTTGAATCCTGTAACAGGTAAAGCAATTGATGATCATATCCCAATTCTATTCACAGTCACAGGGAGAATATAACCAAAACTTCAATGCTATCATTTTCTAATAAATATAGCTGAAGCAACTGATTCTTGATCCAATCCCCATGCTTCTCCTGGAAAAAGTTGTGTAGCCCAATGGCAGAACCAGGAATTGGTTCTGTCCTGGGCTAATCCCAAAAAAATTTGGTGGGCAAAATAATGCATATAACAATACCGCGGATATTGCTAGCACCATCATACTATTGGCATTGACCTCACATATTGTGAATATTCAAATTATAACAAGTGAGGACATCGGATATCTATTTCTTAAGAGTTAATGCAATGGTGTCTTTAACATATACAATATTAAAAAACGCTTCTGTAGAAACTCTTAGACATCAACAAATATCAAAAAATGTTCCATAATTTTGTTGTTGTTCCATTATAATTTAAACCAAAATGAGTAGGATTGAAAGAACCAACATTTTAAACTAATTTAAGTACAGTGCTTTGCATCAACTAAATTAGTAAAAATCTAAGCACACCGGCTAGTGTTTTGCATTTAACAATATAAAAGCAAATCTAAACACACTAGTCAGTATTCTATTTTCAATAACATAAGTACAAACTTAAGCACAACAGGTAGTGCTCTGTATAATAAGAAAATACTTACGGATTTAAAGCCTTGGGATTCGAGGTACTGCCGGTTGGATTGAATGAGATGATGGATTGGACTAAAATTATTTGGACAGGAATTTTACATATATAAATATTTTTTTGGCTTTTGTGGTTGACAACTTGACATGGGCTATGGGCCCATGGGAGCCCAAGGCTAGTTCCGACCTTGGTGTAGCCATATCCACCAAGATGGAAGCCCAGGTCATTCAAGTACTGCTGCAGCCCACTGTACGAAGCCGAAAAGAATGAATTTTCTCTCATCCGGCCAGTACTTTGGGAGTGGATAACTCCGTACGTATCAAACCAAATGTCCATATTAATTACATCTATTTGTCAAAACATTACAAGCAATACATACCTTTAGAGTAGATATTTTGAAACAAGTCCAGGACATGGGGCAAGACTAGTTTCTATCATTCATGGGTTGACCTGGCGAATTATCGTTTAAGCACATGGTAAAACTAGATAATTCTAGAGTTAGGGAGACGGAAAGCTCGGTAAAATTGCTTGTTGTACTCACTTTGGTAATTATACAATGAAAAAGCACTTCTAAAAAGCTTTAACACCTTTGAGTTTATTTCATCAATAATCCTTCATCAATAATCCCTCCTTTCTTTAAAATTCCACTTCTCTTGTCCCATTTCTTTCAAAATCTAACTAAGTACCCCAACAGACCAAGACTGACCAGCAGACCCAAATCCAAAGCATTTTTCGCAAGCTCCGTAGGCTGCCCGTGGAACAAAGAATTTGCCACTTTGGTGTCAAGAAAAGAATGCCAGTCAGCCTTTATTTCTTTCAACGAAACCCGATCACGAGCTCTGTCGATAAGAGTGTACATTTAGATATACAATAGTAAAAAATATCACTGTTGGTGAGAGGTTGGGTGGCCAAAGGTTTTTTAAAGATGAACACAAACGGGAGCAAATCTGAAGGTAAGAATGGTGTCATTAGTGGCGCTGGGGTAGTTTTAAGGGACCATTTAGGTGAACCTAGGGGGATATCTTTACAAAATTGAAAAACATAAATACCCCAATAGAAACGGATAGTCTAGAGCTCTTGATTTGATCGGTGACGGAGGAGGAGGGACAAAGTGTTGATCCTTGCGGGTCACCTCCGTGAGGGGGTGCAGGCGCTTCAGTTGGAAGCGCAGACATCTCGGGAGGAGGTGTGGAGAAGGAAGAGCATTCCTAGCGAGGGGGTGCGGATTCTCAATTGATCAACAGTCATCCACTTTGGATGGAACTGTGGAGGGGGTGATTGTTGGGGTTCACCCATAGTGGTAGGGTTCATTTTGTAATACCCTTTGTTGTGTTGGATATTTTTGGTATTTCCTTGGAGTCTCTAATGTTATGCATCTCTTGTACCCTAGTGTAAGGTGTGCGTGTGTGGCTGACATTTTATAGCTTGAGTTGCTTGTGTGCTTGTTTTGTGGTGTTCTTCAGCGTTACCCAACAAATTAGACACGCATATATTTTTATAGAAAAACCGAGTGTAACTTGGGATTAATTTGTTCGTGCCTAAAGGCAATTACCTGTACGAAATACTGGGCTAAACAAATTTCCCATGAGTGCTAAAGTTCTCATCTACCAACTAAATGAAGCTTTCAACATAGCTAAACGCATTCCAAACTTGACAAGACTCTGAAATTGTAGAAGCCCTCTCACTGAAGAAATTAATCAACAAAAAGAGGGATCAATGACATACTTAAGCTACATTTAGTTCGGGGTTAGCATGGGAACTTGCAAGAATACTAAACTCTAAACAACGGGGTTCATTTTACTTTTAAGGGGTTTTGGCGCCGACGACGATGGCGGGGTGGGGAGGGATGTGGAGTTTATATATGCAGTAGAGCACAGTGGTGATATGGATAAGTCGGGAGGAAAACTACAACCACAACTCTAGACACAACCGCGTCTAGAGCCGTTCAATGCACATGGATTTACATGCATTGAACGACTCTGGACGCAGTTGTGTCCGGAATTGTGGTCAAAGGGTTTTGTTTGTAGACTTGGGGATAAGTCAAGGTGAGAAGATATTGCGGGGAATGAGGTGTGTACCGAAAATTTCTGTAATTCTGTTTCTGTGCAATTTCAACCGTATGATTGAACACTGATCTTCTCTCGAGAAGAGTTTGTTGGTGTTTGCTTCTTTTCTCCAGTTATTTTGTTTGCAACACAAATGAAAGTCCTCGAATAATCACAATATTTCATTAAAAAAAGACCAGGTATGTTACAGACAAAGTACTAATGCAATAAACAATCAGCTTCCCCTGTTTATTACACTGAGCCTACATTCAAATCAATGAATTCCCCTAGATGCTTAACCACAACCCAACAGATATCGAACCTTGCGGTCAACTTCATGCAACTCAATACGTCCGACGCAAGCAAAAACAATTGAACAGGTATCCCACAAGGCCTTTGAAATCCCCACACTATTTTTTTCTGATTTTAGAACCCAGGTTTTACGATCTGTACATCTCTTCAGCAGCTGAGTTCGGGCGCCTGGAAAATACGCTTGAAAAGCCACTGGAAAGGTCTCAGAAGCTGCGCTCTCTTTTTCTTCCAAAACCAAATGGCAGCATTATACTGCTCATTGCGGATTGTCCGGGTGGCAGCCCTCCAGCCGTACTTCTCCATCTCTTCGCGCGCAGCTTTTCCAATGGTTTCTCTTAGTTCAATATCATGCAACAACGGCTTCAATTTGTTCACACAGTCGTCGATATCTCCTGGACTAAAGCAAAACCCGGTTTTACCCTCATGGTCCTCTGGAATTATGTCTATGAGTCCTCCTGCGCGTGCTGCGACCACAGGAAGTCCCGATGACATGGCCTCTAAAACGACGAGCCCAAGTGTTTCTGATTCTGAAGGCATCACGAAAACATCTCCGCTGGCGTATGCCTGAGAGAGCTCCTCACCTCCCAACATCCCTGTGAATACCGCTGGCATGCCACTAAACAGCTTTTCAAGATCCTCCCTGCCAAAAACCAACCATACTAGATATTTTGAACGAAAGTAAATATAGGTGACCATCCATGATGCAAAGTTGAACAATTTGGACATCGTTTTTATCAAAAGCAGTAAACCGGGCAAGCTTAATTTTTGACTTGAAAATAATCTTGCATAAAACTGGGTGACAGTTTCTAATGGCAGCAGTTGACAATCAGAGTACCATTTTTTCAAATTTGCCGGCACATTGGCAACGACACCTCAGAAACAGTTTAATAACACAGAACAAATATGTACAGATCGTTTCCTTCGTAAACTCTACAGCTTTTAGAAGATCATGGGCAATAAGTAGTCTATGCGACTATTGGGTATACCAGGTTTGGAAAGAAGTCTCAGGATTTCTAGATCTAGCACCCTAAAGCATGTTGCAAAACTTAGTCCATTCATTACACTCAATTCCATGATCCAGATTCCAAGCGACTAATTGGTGGCTTTCGGTACAACCCAAAGACTTCATAGAGAATCATAATAACTATGTAGATGCTGCAATCAGTTACCTGTATGGCCCATCTCCGACAAAAGCAATTCGTGCCTCTGGAAGCTTGTCCATGACACTGTTCAATCATACATCCCAATCATCAATGGTTACAGTTGAATACTAACTACAAAGCAATCCACAAAAGTGCAGTGCTTGCTTATTGTAAACAAAGGAGAGTGCAACAATGATTTCAAAATTGCTGATCCGTCTAAAATGTCAAAAGTACAACTTTCATGATTGGCTGATCTCAGAGAGGTGGTGCTAAAGAATGAGGAAAGGATTTGGCAGGCATTAGGCACTCTAGAGTTCAAGCATCATTCTGTTGGAGATATAAGAGGAGTACCTTTTGAGCAAATCTAAACTCTTCTCAACACCTAGTCGCCCAACATGGACTATCAATGGCTTCTCGGGCTCGCCATTGCTGATTCAAAAAGTACATCATAATATTATCAGAGGTAACACATATTATGTGGCAAGTGAAACTGCAAGGAATGAAGAAAGGTCCTACCTTAATCTTATCCGCATTTCGTGAGAACGATATTGGGGATGGAAGCTTTCAGAATCAACACCCTTATTCCAGAGACGAATTTTATTACCTGAAGACCAAACAAAGAATCAATACGTATTCAGCTGAAGTGCCATTTGTACAAAATGAGCATATACTACCGTCAGGAAAAACGCCAAATACCACCAAAATACATCTGAATCAGAGGCAAAAATGGAAAGTTCACTGTAATTACATTGACCGAGTTACCAACTAAGCAAGAAATATTCATTCACCTGCTGTTACTCTAGCTGCTTCCAGCTCCTTTGCAAGGGCAGCTGATGGCACTAGTGTAAGGTCAGCTGCCCTATGAAGAAATTCTGTAGAGAAAAGATAGCAAATAAAAATTACTAGCTGACTGATAAGAAAAGCTGGAACCAGTGTCAAGTATTGAAAATTCACTTACTTATAACCAACCACATAGGTGCGACCAACCAACTAAAGGTATATCTTGGTATGTATCTGCAGGGCAAAAAAGGAAGTCAGGCTCAACGACAATAAAACTCGAAATTCAAATTTCTGACAATGCTATGGCTTTGTAATGAAATGTTAGTGTAGGGTTTTCTACTAAACATTTCTTCTTCCTTTTTTTTTGCGTTTGGGGCTATCTTCTAGTAGAAGAAAGATTAATTTAATGAAAAGCATGCGAAGAAGTCTCTAAGCAAAATGAGCTGGGGTACTACTTACACTGGTACATGCGTGTGATAAGACATCACTAAAGGCACACATAATAGTTTTGCGATAATGAGAGCGCCAAATACCTACAGAAACAGAAACATAAACTGTCATTGACACAGAAGAAGAAAATTATTCGTTCATCAAAGACTTAAGGGAACAGTCGATTTTATAATCAAGCATGAAGAAGAGGAGCAATTGCAAGATTATGATACTCACCATAATACCGGGTGATGATGCATGTATGATATCAGGCTTAAAATTGGCAACTTCTGAGATTATTCTAGGGCTTAGCGCTAAGGAGAGAGGAACGTTCTGGTACCAGGGAAGGGGGAAGCTGCAAAATACAGATTGACATTATCAGAAAACACCTACATTTGTAGTTAGCCAAAGAGTACAATGCATCTGCTTGACAATGTGTATTTGAATTTGGAACTCGTAAATTGGTACAGAACTTTTACTTCACCTTGACAGCACAAGAAAAGAAACTTTGAAGCAATAAGATGCAGCGAGAACCAAAAAAACAAGTACGAGGACAGTGTTATAACAAGAATTTGGGAATACTTTGGGAATTACAACCTTCGAGATCCAATCAATTTCGCTCCATAAAATTCCTGGGGAACTCCTTCATGAGTTGTCACAACCATCACCTACAACAGGTGTCCCGAAGCTATTTTATCACTTATCAAGTAAAGACATAGGTAAAAATGGCTAAAATAAGAGTCCAAACAGTTAATTTGTAAACCATATCAGGTGAGGAAAGTCAATAGAATGGCTTTGGCTGAGTAATGCTGACAAGTTTCATCCATTCTTTGAGAAAAGACCATCTCCCAACATGAAAACATGAGTCACTAAAAGTTTGACATTATTAAAAAAAATAACCAAGAAAGAGGTAGAGTTCAGACAAGCATGATTTGTTTGTCAATTGACACCTTTCAAAAGTCAAAACAAAAAACATACTGCAGCTGAACAAAATAAAATTCTTGAGCTTCTTTAGCTTAACATGTGGTTAAACAAGCAGACAATTTTTACCACATAGGCCAGTAAAGCTTGTTACAATGCCTGAACTTGAAACATTCTACTCATCTCATCTAGGCCGAAGAACCAAAAGGCTTGGAACTCAGCTCATGTAGTCAAGAACTAAAAGGCTCTTCTTCTAGACATCACCACTGCAATCAAATAAAATTTTGGAAAAAGACAGGAATGTACCTCATCTCCCATTTCCCGCAGATACCTAATGAAATTCTGGAACCGATTCTTGTACCCGGAAACATAACTGCATAATCGATAGAAAACGGGAAAAGGTTAAAGAACAGTCCCCAATAACGACTTTTACTCTACTCATAAAGGTCATTTCAACAGTGAAAAATGGCATCTAAAATGCTTATTAAAAGAAAAAGAAGATTAATTGGCACTAAAAAATTATTTCTGGTGACCACATTCCAATATATCCTGCTTCATATAAAAAATTCAAGGCTCTACATTTTGTGCACAATTTCATCTTATGAAAAACTTCAAAGAGGAGAGAAAACGAAAGGTAGAGGACGTCATAAGCAACAATATATTGAACTCAAGGTTGGCGCATGTACCCAGCATGAGTTTGTAAATTTAACACGAGTGTGACCCAAGAGTTGAATTGTTATTAGTTGGGTATTTGGTGCCATTTAATAGAGTATAATCCGGATATTCTACTTGACAGACACAAACTGAAAGACGAGGTGACATTCGGAGATATTATCAAGTGTTCGGCAGCAGAAATTAACGAAGTTTGCACATCATCAAACATAACGTAGGTCGGAAAGGGATTGCAAGAAGTGAACAATGAAACAGAAATACAAAAAAAAAAAAAAAAAACACATTGGAAAACATCAACAGCACCAGTGTGTCATGAGAATCACATCAGCAATGAATATTTTAATTAGTTAAACTGAAGCACATATTGAATTGAATTCATAAAAATAGGTAGCAAGAGATGTAGGCAACTCAAGATGCTTATAGTTAATCAAAAGATCAGGCGAAAAGCAAACAGCAACTTTATGAAATCTACACCAATAACGTCAAAGTTGATAAAGGCAATGCATCACGGCTGCAGTATAAAACCACCCAGCACCGTGAAAAATAGCAATTTGTAATTCAAGTCGGTATGGAAAACATATCAATACTAAATCTGTCACAACAAATTCTGAAAACTAAAAGCATGAAAACAATAGATAATCTACCGGCTAACATATGTTTAAGCATAACCAATAACCATCCTTAAATTATTTGTAGAGACAGCTCCTCAGAGTAAAATCCAAACTATAGGAAAGTGACTTAAAGATAAAATAAGTTCCTGAAGTCAAGATGCCATGTAATACAAATAAACAACAGAATGACCAACAAATTTATCACAAGCTAAGCGACTTCATCGCAAATTCATGACCATTCAAAAGTCAAGAATAGATCCCATGAAGCTACATGGAATACTCCGTAGAATTTATACGCCTAATTTGGTAGCCATGTTTGAACTTGCAAGTATCACACTTATGGTACAAAGGACACGCTAGGGTTCACATACAAGTCATGAATTTGATATCATAAATCCACGCATCAAATACATCAGCTGAATCAGAAAGCTGACCAAGTCATGGATACAACTACAACTCTGTGGACAAAATAGAAAGCGAGTATCTGTTGCAGGTAAACTTACAATGATTCTCGGAAATCAAAATCCAAGAACATCAAAGCTATTCAATATTTTTTTTCAGCCACAAAGTTATTTTTTGCCCATATAGAAAAATCAGAAGGTATGCTTATGAGATGAATAGAATTTATTTACACCAAAACCATTGACCAACCAATGTCATTCGAAACCCGACTTATAAGGCACTAAATCCATATCAACAACAGCCGGCAGGATGCGTTGCTAGAACTTCCTTTCACAAGCAAGAAAAGCTAACTCACCAAGGTTTTTTAACATATTCAGAATCTAGATTAACACCAAACCAATCACTATTCTAATTGACAATTCATAAAAACACAACACCAAATGAATACATCATATCCACAAACGCCCATTGCTCGACCTCATACCACTAAATTAAAACCATCAAGCACAAAGAAAAATGAAACCATCAAAATAAAAAATAGTCAACTTGACAAACATCAACAAGCAAGCAATTACCCAACTGTGTCCCCATTATTTGGACTTACTCCTATAACAACAACAACAGAACCATTGTAGTCCCCAATCATTAGGGGTATGGGCAGGAGAAGATTGGAGACATACCTAACCTTTGGCAATCTACACAAAGTGGCTGCTCTCAGAAACCACTGAAACAGTGGCCCCCCTTACCTATTTTGTTGCGGAACCATGCCCCCAAATCAAAGCCAAATGGCATCAGAGAGGGCAGGCCAAGAGACTCAATTCAATTTCTGTGCACTTACTCTTATAACATAAGGAAACATAAAACCAACTAAATCAAAAAGCACCTCAAAATCAACTAACGCCCATAGCTCAACCTCATACCACCAAATTCAACCCATCAAACACAAAGAACAATGAAACCATCTAAATTCAAAATCTTCAAATTGACTAGCAAGTAGCAACATCAGACAAGCAAGCAATTACCCAACTGGGTCCCCAGCCATGTTTCCATCGACAATTTTCAGCAACAACTTATGGCATTGTACCAAGTTGTTCACATTAATCAACAAGTTATTTGTTAATGGAAACAACTTGACATTTGGGAACTTATTGGTTAGTCGAAACAACTTGACATTTTTCAACAATTTATTGGTTTTTAGAAACAACTAAGGACTTGTCAACGACAACAAAATCTCTTTAACTTATTCCCTACGGGAAACACTGATTATTTGGACTTATAGCTCAACCTCATACAACTAAATTCAAATCATTGAACACAAAGAAACATAAAACAATCTAAATCAAACAAGAAAGCAATTACCCAAATGGGTCCCCATTATTTGGGCTTAAAAGCAACACAAAGGCTCCTCATTTATGTATATATAACTAATTCAACAGTAGAATAAGGGACTCACGCAAAGGGGGAGGGCTCAACAAAGAGAGCAATACGTCGAGGCTTAGAACTGATTTCTGATTCGAGCAAAGGAGGCGGGTTTTCCTCCTCTTCATCCCTGAAGTCACTAATGGTCATGTTGTTAGTTGCAACACAAGTCCTCTGAATCAAACCCACACCACTGGGTCTCTTACACATCAAAGAAAGGGCAATGGGTTGTGGTTTTTGAGGGGAAAAACAAGAGATTTTGAGAGGAATGGGTGGTTTGGATGAAGATGGAGAGGAAGCAGAGGAGGAAAGTGGGGAGAGAGCAGGATTTATAAAGAGAGAAGTGGACATGATGATTTTAATTGCTGAGGGTATATGTATGGGTGATGGCTTGTAGAGGGAGAGGTGTGAGTTGGGTATTTGTTTGAATTCGGGTGCGTGTGGGATTTGGAGAGAGAGAGAGAGAGAGAGAGGCGGGGCTAAGAAGGAATCAAAGGCCATGGGGACTCATCTCAAATGGATATTCTTCCCAGAGGGGCTGGAATAATTTGAGGCATTGAAAGCATATGCTGGTTTTCCAGTGGGGACGGGAGGCTTTCAAGTGGATTTTTGTTGTCCGGTGGGGACACACTAAATTGTGGATCCGAATTCCAAACGTGAAGTATTTCATGGGAAAAAATGTTCATTGTTATCTTCTAAGTCACACAACGCGTGTCTTACGTATCCATGCGGAAGCAAGAATTTGGGTGAAAGCGTGAATTGTTTTCAGAGAATATTTTAAATTAGTACTAAAATTAGCAAGAATGAGGATTGAGAACGCGAGTATAGAGCAAGAAATGAGACTGGTAGTGAAAGGTACTACTGAAAAATTATAGGGAAAATAACTGCCAAGGACGTGTTTTGATAATTAATATCCGTCAATGACATTTTGTTTATTAACAAATGTTCTTAGTATTTCCTTAAAATGTATTAATTATCGAAACACGTTCTGGGCCGTCACTTTCCCAAAATTATATGACTAAGGGCCCACACTTCTCACGCATCCACTGTAAATTGTGTGGATTTTACAGAAATGCAGGAGAATAATTTCCAAAGGCACTAGACAGCTGATATTACTAATGTTTGGGGAATTTTTCTTTAGTTTTCATAAAAAATTTTGGATTTACATATTTATCTGTAATGTCGAGAAAAATCGAAAAATTATAAAAATAAGAGCCAAAATTGGAAAGGATTCAAATTAGACGAAATTTGTTTCAAACTTTTTCATCTTCAGTGAATTTAAGCTTGTCAAATCTAATAACTAATGGGGGAATTTAGCTTGTCCAATCCAATAATTAACAGGTGATTTTTATTTCACGTCAAAACTTATGTATCAAAAATTTGGTGTACCAATGTATTAGTGTTTTTTTGGCCATTGAATTATGCATAGAAACAAAAGTACAGAGAAATTTGGGTACGAAGAACTTAAACTCTTTTTATTTACCTATTTAATTGTTTGTATTGCGCAACCCCGTGTTGTGCATGGCAAATCGCTGCCGCTGCGGTCTCGCTCCGACGATCAAAAACTTTCACTTCGTAGAGCTCATTGAGTGGAACAATTGTATGAAAAATCAGCTTGATTGGATATCATTAAGTGGCTCATCCAAATATTATTATCTTTAAATGAATGGATCCGAAACACTACATAAAATCCACAGGTTTTTTGGGACACTTAATAATTTCAAGATAATAATGTTTGGATGAGACACTTAATGATATCCACTCGAGCTGATTTTTGGTACACTTGTTCTACTCGACAAACTCTACAAAATGAACGATTTCGATCATCCAAGCGAGACCGGAGCGGCGGCAATTTACCGTGCACTGAAATTGTTTGTGGGCATGACAGCCCCACAGTCCACCCTTGATCTACCCACCCTTCATCTCTGTCATCTCTATTCAAAATGAAAGCTTGACCCTATATAAGAATATGTACATTGGAATAGCTACACATTGATTTAGAACGCCCATTAGTGGAGTTGCCTTTTCATGATAGTGGGATTCGAAGATTAGCTAGGGCGGCAAAAGAATCGAGCTGTCTGTTAGCAATTTTATGTTAGTAAAAGATTGTTTCAAATAAGTTTGCAGACGCAAGAATGGAGTATTTGTGAAATCCTATTTATATAATACGAACTACAAGAGCCAACAGAAAATCATCAAAGGGAGAGGGCTCTCATAGGATATATAAGTGCAAACTTAATTACCCCAAGAACGTGATTTCTTTAAAGAAGTTGACCAGAAGTAGCGTTACCATCCGGGCATTAAATTTGCCTTTTCCATTGGAGATTATAAATTCTTTCCACCGCCGCCCATTGTGGACTCCAGTATGCGGGGACTTTGGGTTAGTGCTATGTAGTGAGGTGCACAGCACCGTGTTGCGCACCTCTGAGTCATCGGATCATGTATTCAACAGCTCGGATCTCATCTCGGCAACAAACGATCGAGAGCCATTCATTACTGAGATAAGATCCAAGCCGTCGGATGCACAATCTGACAGCTTAGAGGTGTGCAGTACGTACGGTGCTGCGCACGCGATTTTACAACACCATCCCCCAATTCACTGTGCAATTAATGTTATAGTATAATCCAAATTGTTTATCTTGTAGGGCCCACAGTGTAGTATATTCATGCAAAAAACCAACTTGATTGAATATCAATAGATCTATTAAAAGTTGAATTTTAGTTTATAAAATAGACGGCTTGATCTTGTCAAGTTAAATTTTCCATGACCATCCATTTTATACCATAATTTGAATTTTGATACACCTATCGATGTTCGGTGAAGCTAATTTTTTGAACGCGAATGCTACTCTGTGGGCTTTACAGGATGAATGGTTCATATCCCCAATTAATGTATCGTGGGGCCCAAAATAATGGTAGTGGTCCTGGTGGAAAACCCATAGTTAAAGGAGATGTATTTTGAGAGAATGATCTGTCTCACTAAACGAGAAATAAGTACTTAAAAAACAAAAACCTTAACGGCACGGTTACCCCAAAACCCTCGTTCAAAATCTATACCAAACAACACCTTAGCTCTTGCTTGCGAAATACTCCTCCTCTTTGCTTATCTATAACGAAGAACATGAGTGTCACCCAATGGGGAAGCCTTCCAATCCAAATGTTGCGTCTCCTAATAACCGAAGATACTTCAAATAATCCTATACTCATTGACTTGATTTTTCCTTCCATTTTTTTCTTTACTATTGGTTCCACGTTTGAGCTAGTTCAAATTTCCCATAAAGACCATTTTGCATGGATCCTCCATTAATCTAAGCAACTATCATAATCCTTAGAATCAAGATTACGTTAACTTCTTGCCAATTGAAACCCAAGAGTTTCCCTCCTGATGAAGGGTCTGAGACTTACGGATTTTCTTCTTGGAAGGCAATTGTTTTTATTTATTAATTACTGAAATTGTTCCAGAGCAGAAATAAGGAATGATGACATCATATTCTTCTGAGTTACAAAGTTAAGAATAATCCAATGTCCATCCGAGACCCAAACCCGAGGTTAGCAAGAAGCCAGCTAAAAGGACATCCATTGGGACAAGTCTACACTTAATGGGCCAAGCCCAGAAACATTCATTGGGACAAACCCATACACCTAAAGGGCCTGAGACTTACAGGTTTTGTCTCCCTTAACGTCTCGAAATTCATACCTTCAGGTGCTAACAGCTCTTTGTGGCTAGTCCTTACATGGTTTGCTCCAAGTTTAATTGGGTCCCTTGCTTTTTTCAAAATTAATCGAGGTATGCATAAGTTAGTTAGGTCCGGACACCTGAATATTAAAAAAAAAAAAAAAAAGACTTCTTGCAGGTTGCAAATTAATTACTGGCCGGTGGATCACACATAAGATATTCGATTGGATATCCTCTAGCTTTAATGTATTTGTCCAGTGGGTCATTTTAAAATTCACTTTATTCGTCTAAATCTGTTTGAGTATCTTTTGACACATCATTAATTAGATGAATAATTGAATAACCCATCAGTGTCATGAGAATATGCTGTTATTTTTGGATTTTTCAGGGGTTGATTCTGATGACGAACCGAGCCATGCCGGAATGAGTTCAGATTCCTCTTACCTACGTTTTAAAATTATTTTTATGCTCTCGTTTCAATCCTCAATCTCTTGAATCTTAGTCGCTTTAGATGTATTTCACATCAGTGTCATGAGAATATGTTGTTATTTTTGGATTTTTCAGGGGTTGATTCCGATGACGAACCGAGCCATGCCGGAATGAGTCCAAATTCCTCTTACCTACGTTTTAAAATTATTTTACGCTATCGATTCAATCCTCGATCTCGTGAATCTTAGTCGCTTTAGATATATTTCGAAGGGTGTTTTCAAACTCTCTTGCTCGGGGTCACGCGCATAACTGTATGACTGGGATTGGGGAGGTGTGCGGAATTTTTTAAACTAAATTTGTGGGGATACATATGGATTTATTATTGTAGATTTACTTTAATTTCCACCTGCAAGTTATTAATTTCGTTCTTAATAACACTTAAAAAAAGATCGATCTACTTTTAAAGGACTATGATGACGAATATTCGACGCCTTATTTTTTATTGTTATATAATAAGAATGTGTTATCTCTTCTCTTATATAATCGAAGCTTGTTGGAACATCAATCATCAATTTTTAGTAGTTGATCATACAATCCAAACTTTTTTTTTTATTTTTTCTTTTTATGATACTTGGGAATTTTTTAGTAACTCATAGTTGATTGAGGCTCGATTTCGCTAAAAAATAACATTCCAAATTATGGGTTTATTGACTTATTCAGCCAATAAGCCAAATTAAATAAGTAAAACTCATTCTTCCTGTGTTTAGCAAATAACTCAAATTGACAAGATTATTGGTCTTCAATAATAAAAAAAATTGACGATTTTTTTTTTTGAAAAGCAAAACGAATGTCATTAATCAATGTAAAGGTTATGTGGATTAACAAGAGCAAGTGTACGACGGCATCACAACGAAAGAATAACATCTCGACAATGTTGGCTACTTAATCATCACCATAATGATATGCCACACACGTACCTAAAAAAGGTTGCTAATAATTGGTCAACTGAGCAAAATGGGTTAAATCCCCAGTTCCTAATTCCTATAAACAAGAGCACTAAAACCACGGGGTATATCCCTATCAGTTACAAAATCCTCCTTAAAAAACATCCGAAAAAAAAACAAAAAAAACAATACATTTCATAACCCCAAGGGGTTAGGCAGGTCTTGGCCCGGGACTTTTAAATGTTTGCTCTATCCTAAAGTCTTAGGTTCAATTCTCCTTGTTAACAATTCTTAGGGTCTCCTCACCCACACGCGTGAACGTGTTAAACGGCTGTGGAAGAGGCTGTAGGAATTAGTCTAAGATGCGGACAAACTAGTCCGAAACAGAAAGAATAAACATAATGTACCTAAAAGTTCCTCCCAAGTAATAGAAAGAATAAAAACAATGTACTTTATAAGTAAAAGCATCAAGTTTTTTTTTTACTCTCATCAACGACAGTGTTTTGGGTCAGGAAGCGAGAGTTGTCCTTATCAACTTTTGCACGGAGAACCTGTATCTGACTGGACCAGATCGAGTGAAGATTAATTGAGATGCACATAAAGTGGTTTGAACATCTCTTAACGGCGAAGCACCAAAAAAACCACGAACACAAGAAGATTAGTGGGCTTGTCTTAAGAAAAATCTTGCCTCATAACAATTTGTCCATTTCAAGGTCCACTATGAAAGTTGGCAAAGCCTGATGGGCCTTCCTCGGTTGATTAACTGATCCACTTTGGGAGGAGTTAGACTCCAGAACGAAGTACCCGAAAAAATGCTACCTAGCTAGGGATGACAACGGATCCGAACGGGTCGGGGTGGATATTGTTATCTCCGTTTTTCCTTCCGTCTCTTTTCTTGTCCCGATTCTAGACCAGGGATTTTAAGTGCCCGCCATCTCCACCCAAATTTTGTCTTGGACGGAGATGGTGCGCACTAAAACCTGTCAAAGTCTCCCAACATTTTCTTGGGTTAGAGAGGCTGTGACTTGAGTTGTCACATTAAATTTTCCTTTTCAAACAAAACAAACTAATATTCTGTGTTCTTTTAAATGTATTTCCCCTCGTACAAACTCTCCCATTCGACTTCAATCCGTCGAACTCGAAAGCTGATCAAGGTGACGATCGCCGGCAATTAAATTTATTTTGTGCGGCTATTTGCAACGACAATGTGACGAATGATTTACCTCTTTATCACTCTCGTGAATAGAAATCATCCGACCGCCCGCGAGCAATCAATTTAGTCGGTCGGATAATTTCATAGTACATACTTTGAGAGCGAAAATGTATTTTCGGCGTGTCAAAAGTATTTTCGGTATGTTAATGTTAACCGCCAAAACCAGCACTGATTTGAATTTTACTTATTTAAAGAATTCAGTTTGAGAGATGAACTGAACGGATCCATTATAGTCTTTGACAACCCTAGAATCCTTGCCAAAGAAGCTAAATCAGCTCAAATGGAGATCAATTATTATTATTAATTATTATCGTTAATTCTGGGTTGTTTGGATCCACGCGCACCTCTATTAATCCGGACGTCCAGTCCCACCACCCACTTGCGGAGAGCCTGATTAAAGCCGGAGAAAATTATAAAGCTTCCGATTATGGACTCACCCTAAAGAAGAGTTGATAAAACCTAAAAAGTTTCGAAGATGAAAGCTAGGAGGGAGCAAACTCCCAAATCTTAGACTCTCAGGTCTTGACACTAGACCAACCCTTAGGGTACGTTAATGGAGCTCAATTATTAGATAGACGTGATAAGAATAATGGAGAATGTCTAAACCTTCCATTATCAGGTGCTTGTCTACAAAGCTACATTACGCAGGACCTTAATTGACTTTCATAGTTGCAAAACCTTCCCTCCAAATTGCTTAATTCCCATGGATTCCCAAAAAAACCTGTTCCGCTAAGATCCTTATTTTCTTAAGCATTTATTTTTCGCTTTACGAGATAAGTCATTCTCTTATAATACATCAACTTTAATTAAAAAATAAGTACTTATTTCCCTTTGAAAAACGGGCCTGACTCATTCAATGTACCAGAATAAAACCTTTTGTTTTGTTACATACTTGAGCTTTTTTCACTTCTTGTAAGCACGATAGATTTCCAACCCCCACTCCTCAAAATGAAAAATGTAATGTCATATCAACAAACACAAATTATAGTAATTTATCGAGTAATGACTTGGAGTGGCGGATACGGAAATCTAACACAGTAAGAGCACACTATCAATTATTAAATCGAGAATAATATATAGTTGTATGTGAGTAAAAAAAAAGTTCTACATAATTTTAAACCAAACGATGCAATTTAATATCAATTAAAAAACAAACAATATATACTAATTAAAAGATATAAAACGACCCCTCAATTGAAAAAAAAATGTCATCTTTACATCACTTTAATTAAATGCATTACAGACCAAGAACCGGTAGTCCTGAGCTAAAATTCGAGATGCGGCAGCTGTAGGTTCCGAAATTAGCAAATGTTAGGAGCCTCTCCTATTTTAGTATACTTCTTATAATAGTCTAACTAAAAAGGGTTCCATCTTTAATCTTCGCTTCCTCTAACCACTTATTCACAGCCGTAATCTCTCTTTGGAGATTACGGCTATCTTCGATATTTGGGTGCCTAGCAAAGGAATCAAGTAGGGAATAAGTGGTTAGAGGAACTGTTATGTGGTTAGAGGAACTGTTATGTGGGTGCCTAGCAAAGGAATCAAGTAGGGAAGTCGTCGGAGCTATCTTCGATATTTGCTGGGCAATTTGGAAGGCAAGGAATAATTTCGTTTTCAATAGCAGGAAGCTAAATCCAACAGAAGTAATTGAGCAAGCTGGGTCAGCAAACGTAGATTATTTGCAAGTGGTATGGAAAGGTCTGGAGGAGGGCCTCCCTAGGCCTAGCCGGGTGGTGAGGTGGTTGCCACCTCCCTCATCGGTGATAAAGGTAAACTGTGACGGAGCCTTTAAATCTTCCCGCAGCTTAGCTGCCTTTGGCATTCTTGCTAGAGATAGTGGTGGATCAGCTCTGGCGTGGCGGTGTGGTAAAACAATGGTTTCATCTGCTATCTCCATTGAAGCTTGGGCACTAAGGTTAGCTTGTGTGATGGCTGTACAGGAAAATTTTCAAAATGTAGTCTTTGAATCTGATTGCAAGAATTTGGTTAACTACATCAGTGACCCCACGTCACAGTGTCCCTGGGAAATCGAAGCTGTGGTTAAGGACGTCAAAGAATGGGCAGGATCAAGACAGTGGTCCTTCGTGTGGTGCAGCAGAGTGCAGAACAAAGCAGCTCACTGGATAGCGTCTAGATGCATTGATAAAAAGCTTTTCTTTCATTCGGGTTGTATTCCGCCCGGACTAAATTCCATTTTGTGTAATGACTTGAGTTGAGTTTGGAATACATTGACATCTTCAAAAAAAAAAAAAAAAAAAATCTTTAATCTTCGCTTTAGGTCCGAAAAATCCTATACGGACCCTTTTTTTTTTTTCACACTTTTCTACTATTGAGACTTATCAAGTTACCATGCAATTACTTCTACCAATAAAGTCTAGAAAAATAATGGTTGATCCAAATCACCAGTGAAAATATTGCCAGCATCTCCCATTTTCTCCCCCACCAACGTTTATTATAGAATTTACCAATGTGAGTGGCGTACGGAGTTGATAAACCCCAGTGCCCCACTTGGATTACTAAGGGCACTTTGGCCATAATATTTCTTGGTTTCATTTTGCCAACTTCACTATAAATTCCTAAGCGAAACAGATCAAACAACAAGTCATTGAGACAGAAACATTACAGTTTTCGGTAGAATGGGTTCACATGATATGTGTCTTTTTGTTCATGTTTTTCTCTTTCTTGTGTACGCATTTGCTTCTGATCAATATTCCCAAGCCCAACGCGCGCGAGCTCCTAGCTTCATGTTTCGCTCTCTTTACTCGTTCGGAGACTCTTTCGTTGATCCCGGAAATAATGGCTACATACCAACATTTGCTAGGAGCAATTCCCCCCCTTACGGTATTGATTTTCCGGAACGAATTGCCACCGGAAGGTTTTCAAACGGGCTGTTGTTCCCCGATTTTCTTGGTGGGTTTTTCGAAATGATTTAAATTCTCTGATTATTTTTGTCGAAAAATTTTGTTTAATTCATTTTTGTGGTAATTTTGTTGTGTTTCTTTTTTTTTTTTTTTTGGAGTACAGCATACTACATCGGTGTTGTGACTTACCAGCTTCCGTACTTGGGCCCAGATATTGATCTTCAAGACTCAGTGACCGCAATCAGTTTCGCCTCCGCCACCAGCGGATTTGATCCGAACACCGCCAACAAGACCGTCTCTCTCTCTCTCTCCTTAATCCGCACTCGAAATTGCCAAAAAATTTCAACTGCCCTTTGATTTTTCATATATTTTTCAGAACGCAATCCAAATGTGGGCGCAGCTGGACTACTTCAAAAAGTACAAAGCCAGACTCCAGAAGAAAATGGGGAAGAAGAAAGCCGACAATCAAATCAAGCAAGCCCTGTTTTATGTCAACGCCGGATCAGACGATTTTGCTTTCACTTATTTTCAGGATGGCGCCGGCGGGCAAACGACACAGAGTCCTCGTGAATATGAGCGATTCTTGCGGCCTTTTATACTGCAATTCTTACAGGTTTTAATATGAGTATTGAGTGATAGTATTGCTGCCAAGGGAGGGAAACGACGTCGCTGGGCTAAAAACAAAAATGGGTTGCACTAAACATATATGGACTGAAAATTTACACATAAATTTATGGATCCGGCTAAATACACTGTGAATTTGCTACATGTAGCCTATTCATAAGGAGGAAATTTTTGGAAAAACTATTTGAATTAGCTACATGTAGCAAATTGGCAGTTATATTTAGCAGCACTCAAATTTTTTGGCAAAAGTATATAAACACCATATCAGCGATCAATTTTTCCTACAAAGACTCCCTTACATTTAAAATTGCCCAGAAAGACTCCCTCAACTACTGGAAACGAAAAAAATACTAACTCCGTTAATGGAATAGAAGAAATGACTAAGATACCTTTTTTATAAGACAAAAGTACATAAAGACCCCCTCAACTATCACTTTGTTCCACGGAGATCCACTAACATTTATATTATACCCTTATTCTATCAATCGTTGTTATAATCATTTTTTTCGTTTTATACAATTTATTTTTTTCTTACATCAATCATTTTAAAGAGAACCTTCTGTATATAACCCTAAAATTGCATCTTCACTTATTTCATCCATAAAAGATCGGATTCCATTAAAAATATCGCAAAAACCGTGGCGCCGCGGTGGTTCTTTTACTTGGCAAGAAATGAGAAGGAAAGAAGAGAAGGGAAATGAGAGAGGTGTGAGAGAAGAGAAGTGGAGGAGAATGGTACGTGGTGGTAACCGGCTGCTGCGTTGCTTTTCCCATATCTTTTTTTTGTAACTTGTTTGGGTTCTTTAGAGAGAGAGAGAGAGAGAGAGAGAGAGAGAGAGAGAGAGAGAGAGAGAGAGAGAGAGAGAGAGAGAGAGTGTATGTATTGGAGGAGAGAGAAAAGAAGGTCGCCGGAGTGGGACAAAACCAATGGTTAGTTGGTGAGGGTAGAGAGAATAGCTTAGATGAAGAGGGAGAGATTTTCTGTGGTTGAGAGAGGGGATGAGAGATTACCTGTGCTGGTTTTGGGTTTTAATTGGAGGTTGTTTGTAGAGGGGAGAAAGAGAAGGGTTAGAGGTGGTGTATGTATGTAATGCAACAAGAGTATTTTTGTCTGATTTATAGATGAGGGGGTTCATCACAAACGGTTTTGAGACAGAATGGTGTCACTTGGGTAACGGATATTAGTTGAGGGGGTTTATATGGGTAATTTTAAATGTGAGGACCGCGGTCTCTGTAGAAAAAAGTGATAGTTGAGAAAATATTTATGTCCTTTCGCCAAATTATTTATTTATTTATTTTTCGGAGCTCACCTGGGCTACAACCTATGGCAGTCCATACATGCTTCCGCCCTTGAGCAATACCACATGACATAACATAACATAACATAGTTCCTTTTGTTCCGACTGCGAAAACGCAAAAAAATTGAGTTTTCCGAATTTTCCTTTTGTTATCTACTACTATCTTACAGGGATTATTGGACCAAGGAGCTCAAAAAATCGCGGTAAGTGGTCTCCCACCGTTGGGTTGCATCCCTATTGGTATCACTCTGCTTCCTAAAAATCCAACAAAATCTCAAGTTGACAATAGTCCGAGGAAACGCAAGTGTCTCGATTATGTGAACGACATATCGAAAGATTTCAACGCTTTGCTCCGGGAAGCTCTGGAGGAACTGCAGAGTCAATTGCCGAATACAAAGATAACCTACATCGACTTTGAAGAACCGCTACGCCGAATTATACAGAACCCATTTGATTACGGTTAGTACAAAAATGCATAAATTTTCATAAGGAATACGAAAATCGATATCTATCTCTCTGTTGGAAGTGATTTTACATGCGATTCAAGATTCCCGTCAAACTTTAGATGAAAAGTATAAACAAACATAAGTTAAAGGCCCCGTTCTGCTAACTAACTAAAATAAGTACTTATTGTTCAACTTGTTGAAAAGGGTTTTCCCCTTTTACAGGTTTTACCGAGGTGAGCAAGGGTTGCTGCGGGACTGGACTTTACGAAATTGGGATACTCTGCAACCAAACAACTCCAGTGTGCGCAAATGCGTCCAAGTACGTGTTCTGGGATGCAGCGCACCCAACTGAAAGGGCATATGAAATAATTTTCAACAGCAACATTGCAGCCATTGATGAAATCATTGGGAGCTAAATTCTGATCATCCTTGTCGATCGAATTTAAACACCCGAGCACAAGTGTTTATAAGCACATAAATATTACCAAGAATTTAAATAATTTGCGATTCCGCAAGTGCAGTGCAGTGGGATAATGGAACCTGTTATCTATCAGAATCAAGAAATATCATGTTGGTTAAGCTTTAGGAAAATGCCTTTGTCAAGTTTTCCTTAATAAAATTTTATTGTTGATAAAAAAAAAAAAAAAAGCTTCAGCAAAATGCATTAGATTTGTCTTGATTTTTGGAAGAGAAGATGCAAAATTATGTACTTGATCCGGAAACAAATGGTTTTTTCAATCCAACGTCTTTAGTTTCAGAATTCCTCGGGCCTGTTTACAGCAACAGAAATGAAAGGAACAAAGGTTTGAAACACACATTCGAACATATATTATCTAAAACGTAGTGCTAAAACAATTCCATGTGGGAAAAAAAAAATACTAGTTCTACATAATTTTGAGGCATATGATGCGCGTTTATTTTGAAAATAAAACACTATTATAAATATCTCTTAATTTAAAAATGTAATCGCTGTTTCTAGTAAAATGCACTACAATTGACGTGCGTGTAAACTGACCTTTTGAGTTGCAAATAAAAGACTTTTTCCTATTATTGCTACTTACCGGCCATACAATTACTTAAACCAATTGATCATAAATTCAATTGGCAACAACTTGTATAGGAATACTAGTGGTTAATCCTAAATCGTGAAACACAAAAGTGAAATTTTTTCCAGAATTCGCCCATTTTTTCTTCCACCAACGTTTATTATAGAATTAACAATGGTAAGTGGTGTGTAAATAGATAAAATTTCACTATTTGAGCACTAAGGGCACTTTGGTCATCATCTCGACCTTGCCAAAAGCCACCTTCCCAATAAATACCAAAGCAAAACCAGAACAAGGAGTGATTGAGACAGAAATTAGCAGTTTTTCACTGTCATGGGTTCCCCAAAACAAATAAAACATCAAATGTGTTTTTTTGTTCATGTTTTTCTCTCCGGCGTGTTGATGCGGGCTTCTGAAAATCCCGGAGGCCACCGGAAATTTCAAGCTGCTAGCTCTCTGTTCCGCTCTTTTTACTCATTTGGAGACTCTTTCGTTGATCCCGGAAACAATGATTACATACCGACCGATGCTAGGAGCAACTTCCCCACCTACGGTAACGATTTTCCAGGCAAAATGGCTGCCGGAAGGTTTTCGAACGGGCTATTGTTCCAAGAATATTGAGTACATATACGAAACATAGGTGCCCTCAACGACCGAATAGTAGATTCCGCAGCTGCGGCAAGTATACATAACTAATGTAACATAAGATAAGAACAGGGCCAGCTTTGGGTTTACGGCGACGCCCACCTGACAACAGCCTTGGGTCTTCAGTTTTCGCCCAATAATTGAGCCCCCAAATAGAAAATTGTAGTAAATATTATTTGTGTTAGATATTTCGGATTCGGAGTCCCTGCAGTGAGATGAAAGCACTGCAGGTTGTAGCCCCCCAAAACGACGTCGTTTTGGGGGCTTTTGGCCAATTCAGAGATGCAACAAAACTACGTCGTTTTGAGATCCCCAATTCTCTCAAATATGCCGCCCAAAACTCCCCCAAATATTACGATTCTTTTAGGGCAGAGATTGAAACGACGGCAACTATGGACGACAATTGCCCAGAACAGCCGCAACTCGACCCCCACCGCTCCTCCATGGCCGTCGCCAAAAGATACCTCTTCGTCACCTCCGTCGCCGCCCACAATCGTTGATGGCGCACCACTGATGCTGCCCACAACCGTTGATGGTGCACCTCCTACCTCTCCGAACCGGTAAGATTCTATCTGCATTCTTTCAGTTTCGGTGGTCATTAGTATAATTTTTCCCACAAAATATGAACCTGTTGAGTTGTTCAAAATCTTCGGGTCTCGAAAGGTCTTCCCAGTTCGTCATTCGAAAAAAAAAAAACACGGACAAGCTAGCCCCGATCTTAGTACCATTTTGTATCTTGATATAGTGTATCCTTTCGGTTCTCGGAATAAACTTTGTCTTTTGGGTTGAAACTCCAGAAAAGATATTGGATCCAGAAAATCATTTTCTATTGAAAGTCAAAATAAAATATAGAGACGAATGATAAAGAATTTGATGATTTCCTGTAAGAGTTGCCAAACAAGAGGATATTATTTTATACTTAGTTATTTTTTATTCTTAATACTATATTTGGGAGTGGGTTTTTTGGCCTTTTGTTTGACTGCACTCCCTTCATTAAGATGCTTGTGGTCCCATATAGAATATGATTTTTAACCTTAATGTTTACAACTTTATGTTAGAATGGAAGGTGGTACTGGACCTAAGGAGACTGTGAACGAGTTGTCCAAAGATTACTTTCTTTCTCTTGGAATGGAATTTGAATCGGAAGAGGATGCATATGAGTTTTACTATGATCATGCAAGAATTACGGGTTTTGGTATTAGAAGATGTTATTGCGCACACAGCAAAAAAGATGGCTTAATGCTTAATCGAAAGTTTGTTTGTAGCAAGGAAGGCGAGAGGGAGAAGGATAATCGGTCCCTAGTGTTAGAACAACCTCGAAGGGAGACAAGAACTAAATGCATTGCGTTCATGTACATAAGGTTTAATCGACAGAAATCAAAATGGTCTGTGACGGAGTTTGAAGAAAATCACAATCACATTTTGCATAATCCTAAAACTTCTTTTTTGTTGCGCTCTCAAAGAAGGATACGTGAAGCACAAGCTCTAAATATAGGGTTAGCTGTTGATAGCGGTTTATCAGTTAAGGCATCACATGATCGTATTAGTGCCCAATCTGGGGGGAGGGAAAATGTAGGCTTCACACTAAATGACCAGAACAGTTACTTGCGTGCAAGAAGACAGAGGAGCTTACAATATGGTGAAGCTGGGGCTTTGTTAGGATACTTTCAGACTCGAGCGGCTGAAAATCCTTACTTCTTCTATGACGTTCAATTGGATATTGAGGAAAAGATTACTAATATTTTTTGGGCTGACCATGAGATGATCACAGATTATGGACTTTTCAGAGACGCTGTGTCTTTTGACACAACATTCCAAACAAATAAAGAGTGTTGGCCACTTGCTATATTCACCGGCTTTAACCATTTTAGAATGACGGCAATTAGAATGACGGCTATTAATTCCAATGATATTTCGGCTACTCCAAAAATTTCGTGGATCCGACACCACGTGGCGGCTTTTTAGTCGGCGGTTATTTTTTAGTACAAACAGAATGTCTTGAATTCGACAGGGAAAGACATTGAATTCCTAGAAAGCCTTGAGGAAAGGTAAACAAAGGCCCAAGTCCATTAACTTGACACAAACTATGAATATCTGATGACAATCTTTTGGATCAACATTACAGCTTTTCTGGTACTACTTAAATTCATAGTTGTTGCTGGATTTTCTCACCACCAAAAACAAGGGCACCCTAGTTAAGGTTTCGTACTCAATTTTACTGTAATTCGAAGTGTTCGGGTCAATTTACGTGTAATCATTTGATTAATGAGACTCTCCACCTTCCCCTAGCAATGGGTGCAAACTCCTTTTATTCCACATGGTGGAAAATCTTGCCCACACCACGGCTGATTGCTTCGTTATCGTTATAGACATGCTAATGCAACTCCACCAACGTCGATTTTTTATTCTGTTTATTGCCCCCGGCGGTTTTCCCAGCTGCAAATAGTCTTACTTTTGCTAGGCGCAGCGGAAGAATCTCTTTCTTATCTTACCTGTAGTCTTCAATATTTCATCTCAAGTTAGTTATGGGATAAGCTGTGACTGGATTTAATCCCTTCTAGCTAGGCATCATCAACAACATCGGCATCTGGAAGCGGAGACAACTACTTGGCAGTGTTCTGCATCAACAAGAACAGGGTGGCCCTTCTCTTGATTGAGGCAATACCCGATCTGCTGCCAAGACATTCTTCGAGACGTCGCCCACTCCTGGTTCGATGCACTTAACGAAAAGGAACTCTCTAGATTCAGAAAGAATTTCCTTCGTAATGTTGCAGCATCCTTTAAGTGAGTTGCGGACTTTGAATGAAAAATACAAGGTTTTGACAAGTTGCATGTCAACAAAAAGTTGGCTTGTTAGAAAGGAAATCAGGGGGCACTCGAAAGGCTTTGCAACCTTCGGAGCTGGGTGACAGCGGTATAGTCAGTCCCTCTCGGCCGGAGGGAGCTTGCAACTTAATTGAAAGAAGACGGTCAAACAAAAACAACGCGCAACGGGCTCTCTGCTCCGTCAGGTGCTCGATCTTTTGATATTTTTATGGGCATTCTATCTAATGATATTTTTATGAGGGACTCGGGAAAGTAAAGAGAGGGGAGGAGAAGTTCCATTGCTTACGATAATCCTCGGATTCTGTTTTTACTGGACTCATTTAAAGCTCGAGTGACTATACGAATTGGCTCCACAAGAATTGAATGAATAAAACCATTAAAACAAAGGGCCAAGACTATGACGGTCTTGTAAACAATTAGTGATTTGGTCTTACGATCCTACATAGATTATGTTGCTAAAACTATCATGAGAAAATCAGATGCCCAAAACAGAGAACATAAAAATGTAGCCGCAATTTTCTATAGTGCTTGCATAAATATGAAAACAAATGTTCTACACAATGGAAGACACATCTCTTTAGTTTTGTAAAAAACATACAGAGGGTAGTATGCCGCAATTTTATATATATAGTACTTGCATAATTATGAAAAATTGCGGTACGGCTCTTGTGTACATTGCAGTATGTACATAAATTTACGAACTATTTTGGTTAACTACGAAAATATTTGGTATTCCGTAAAAATTATATATATTTCAACCGTTAAGTAGTTACTGGAGAACTTATTTTTTCTTTTTGGTCGTAAAAATTACTAATTAATGAAGTGTTTTAGTGTATTAGGAAAAGTCTTTCAAAGTAGATAATTCGGAGGAATGACGTCTAGATTATGTTATGCCCTTGCAATGCTAGCAAAATAATGCATGGTATACCTAAAACAGATCATAGTTTAATTGTTCTATCTTTTTTAGGCATTGGTAAAGGAAGGAATCTATGCCAAATATTCTGCTCATCTTTGTGTCGTTCTGAGTTCATCGAATATCAGACTCGAGACTGGAGGGAGCAAATATTTATGGCCGTCAATCATTGGAAAATCCAAGAGGGCTGTATTCTCATGTCACGGATTACGTGGACACGAAGTTAAAGGGCTGGTCAGAGGCAAGACTTAATAATTCGGGTAGGGAAGTTCTTCTCAAATCAGTGGTAATGACCATGCCCAACTATGTTATGCAGTGTTTCCTCCTACTGACAGGGCTTTGACGGCAACTGTGTAAATCCATGAGCAGATTTTGGTGGGGCAACAAGAAGGGGGAGAGGAAACTTCAGTGGGTCAGTTGGGATAAATTGTGTGACACCAAATCCATATGGGTGGATTGGGGTTCCGTGACCTACACGCTTTCAATCTAGCATTTCTTGCCAAGCAAGGGTGGCGCTTGGTCACAGGCCCACCATCTCTCTTCCAAAAGGTTTTTCGGGTTAAGTATTTTTCCCGTTCTTCTTTTTGGGAAGCTCAATGTCCAGGAACGGCCTTGTGGGCTTGGCGCAGTATTCTAGCAGGGCGTGAAGTTCTTCGGTGTGGTTGGCGTTGGAAGGTGGGCGATGGCAAAGCTATAAATCTGTGGTCGGAACCGTGGATACCCTGAGCCCTATCCTTCAAGGTCCTAAGTACACCTTCTATGGGATCACATTTAGCCCCTTTACCACAAAAAGTATCTGATCTTACTGATGAGGAACGGCACGAATGGAATGACAGCTTGGTGAGAGAATTTTTTGGCCCTATAGATGCCCAAAAGATATTTTGGCTATCCGAGTCAATCAACAAGGAATTCCAAACAAGGAGGTATGGCACTACACTGATGATGGTAAATTTACGGTCTGGTCAGCATACCATGTAGCAAAATCCCTTCTATTTCCTAAGAAATCCACTGTGAAGGGGGAACCGAGTTCGGGAGGATTGGATCGAGTGAATTGGAAGGCCATTAATTTGGAAGCTTTAGATCCCGAATAAGGCACGTCATTTCATTTGGAAATGCTCTCATACTGCATTAGCTGTGGCTGCAAACCTTCATCGTAGACAAGTTATTGGGGACCCATTTTGTTTTCACTGTTACAAAGAACCCAAAACGACCGAGCATGTGTTTTTCAGTTGCAAGAGGGCAATGGAGGTGTGGAAATTTGGCCCCCTAAATGTTGATTCTAGTTGGAAACATTTGAGTTTTTGGCAATGGTGGATGTCTTTACCACAAGGGAAGATTTCGGAGGTGGACAGCCGGGATGGGAAAGTGATGAGCACCCAATATTATAGATATTTGGTGCGACTAGTCCCGTAGTATGTTGGTTTAACTTGCGTTTATTTAGCTTTTATAGTGATATCGCACGGAAGGTGTGTTTTTGGTTATTTCAGGTAATTCGTATAAATAAGGCGCGTTTGAACGCCAAGGAATGCTCCGGGTGCAACCAAGTAATCAAGGCCGCATGCCACCCCGTTGTGGTCATGAAAAGATGGTTTGGAGGTTGTTCGGGTCGCCCAAGGGTCAAGGGAATTGAAGGAGAAGTGAGGATTTTACCAAAGCTACTCATCTTCCGACATGCTGAGGGTAGAATTGTCATAACTTTTGGTGTACAAAGTACTTTTGATCCAAACCACTTGGGTTAGAAAGTAGACTCGACGAGCTTTCCAACGGTCCAAAGAACGCCTAAATCCGAGTTCGGGAGTGTCCGGAGCGAGCCCGCGAAGTTGCCCAAAAAAGCTGTCAAGCTTGTACCGGTACGGGTTTTGGCCGTACCGGTTCATGCTGTCCAGAGTTTGTCTTTCAACGTTTTTGAAGACATGAACCGGTACGGGTTTTGGCTGTACCGGTTCATACTGCAGAACTCAGCCACGTTTTTGCTACTTTCTCTACCTTCCATTTATGGAAAGTTTCCACTTGTGGAATGTTTTTGGGATATTTTGGGGACTTTTTAGTCCTTTGTAACTTAACTTTAGTTGCCTATAAATAGGCTTATATGCCATATATGGTAAGGATGGGCCATTAGTTAGATTTTAGGCCTTAGTCTTTCTTCTCCCTAGGATTTTTCTCCATTGTTGTTCTTCAAGCTTTTCTAGTTATTTCCTTCAATAACTCAAGTAAGTATTTATCTTATGTTAATTTCTCGTTTATTAATGTTGTAGCTACTCTTTAGATCTTTGCATAAATCAAGTTTATTTATGTTTTTATCGGTTAAATCTTTCGTTCTATTTTCTTACCATGTCTAGTCTTTTAGCTATGGTTGAGTAGTCTTTTGGCTAAGTCTTGGGCTAATCTTTCCCAATGACTTAAGTTGTTATTTGGTTCTCAAACCTTCGGGCTTAAAATCATGGTTTTCGGAAATGAATTAATCTAGCCATTTTGGTCTAAGCGAGGGGTGTTAACTCCTTGGTATGTTGTTTAGTCAAGCGGTCTTGGCAAGCGGCATATTGAGGGCTCGTGGCCTCCTACGTGTTAGACACATTAGCAAAAATAGGTTGGTTTAGTCCCGATAAATCACATCTTTTGATAAACGTAGTCGTTAAAGCTAAATCTTCCGGGCGTGAGCACGCGGTCGTGACTCTCGCTTGAGTTATATTGAGAACCGGTAGCGGCCTTTGTCAAGGGATGGATGATCCCTAGACTTGCCTCTTTTAAGTTAATTAAGCTCATTTCTAGTCTTTTCCTTAGTTTTCACCGTTAAATGAAAAATCAAGTTGGCCGTCTTGAACGCCGGATTCCACCATATAAAACCTTCAATCTAAACTAGCTATATTTCGATTCTCTGTGGGTACGATCCCGGACTTCCGGATATTATGCTATCGATGACCTAGCCCTACGCTTGGGGTGTCTCAACCTTAATTGAAGGCGAGGTTCGGAGGCTAAGCATTTTTGGCGCCGTTGCCGGGGATTCTTAATATAGCTTATTTGGAGGATCGACAAACCACTGTAAGTACTCCGTTTATTTTTCCTTTGTATAATTTGAACTCGACATAGCGGATACCTCTAACCGAGCCACCAATTCGACTTGAGGTGTAACGAAGCTAGATTGAGTATTAATTGCCTTTTTAATATTTTTATTGCTTATATAGACGTGGCGGTGGCATAACCCCACGGAGCTGTTTTGAGAAAAGAGGTGGCGGCATAGCCCCTCTGGCCTGTTTACTTTTTGTCTTTTTTGTCTACTAAAATGGCAGCAGCAAATTGGGAAACACCTCACAAGACTTTGCGGGACTACCTTTGTCCTAATCAAATTATCACACCCCAGAAGACTTTGCGGGAGTACCTTTGTCCCAATCAAACTTTTGCACCCCCTTGCATAGCCACTCATGATACCAATGTTTTTAAAAGGCATATGACCATTACCAATTGGTTTGATGTTAAGAACCAAATTCAAACTTTTGCCGAAAGAGTGAATGAGTCGTTTTATGCATGTTGGGGAAGATATAAGGATTTGCTCATTGCGGTCCCAAATCATGGCTATGATAATTTCCAAGTTGCTAATTATTTTTATGACGGACTTTCTCAAAAGAGTCAACGGTTCTTAAACATGATATGCAATGACAAACTTTTTGAAAAAGAACCCGCTCAAGCCTTAGATTTCTTTGATCATTTGGCCGAAACTTTGCACTCTCGGATTTTTGTTAAACATTGTCAAGAGTCCAATTCCAATGCCATAAAAGGGGATATTGAGCCGCCTATTTTTGTTGATGATGTTAGTGTAGATTCTGACAACTCCTCAGAGTATGTTTGGAGTGATGAGCCAGATGTTGAACCTGTTGTCCAGTGTTCTCCATCCGTGGATCCTTTTTTGTGTGCCAATCCGAGGGAGAAATTTCTCATTGTTGAGAAAACGAATGTGGAGGTAGACTTCTTGAATGCTCTGCTGAATGAGCAGGATGGAAAGAATGTGTCTAGACCTGAGAGTTTGTCTCCTTCCTTTGAAGAGATACCTTCCCTAGAAATTTTGAACCATCCAAAACTCTCGGCTCTAGATGATGCCACCCCTCCTATTGAGTCTCCACCAGTGCAAGAGGTTTTAAAAGTCGAATTGATTGATTTTGTAGGTGTTGATGAATTTGATTTTGTTTACCATCCTTATATGGTGGATTTTGTCACCTCGTTGAAAATTAATCTAGTTTGGAATGCGCACTTGGTTGAACTTAAATATCTTAAACAAATTCGGCAAATGCGCTACTCAAAGTATCTATTTTTATGGCATGGTCGGATTCAATTTTTGAAGCAGAGTGTGGAATGGAATGCTGTGTTCATTTTATTAGCTCTCATTGGCATGCTACATGTTCATAGCCCGCGTTTGGCTGCACGTACATAAATTCTTTCTTTCTCTTGCTCTTTCTTTTTCTTTTTAATTTGATGGTCTGGTATAGCCACCCGTTTCTCGCTTGGGAAATGGGGAGAAAAGTAGTACCCGTGTACTCACGTGACGATTTGGTGGATTTAAATACTTGTCAATTTTTAGGCCCGGATAACATGAGTCGGGCGGTACTAATGTCATTTGCTTCTTAGTATGTAGTTGGTTCTTAAGTCTTTTACAGGGTAAGCGTGCTACCACACCAGCCTTGGTGGTTTAGGTCTAAAAGCTTGGGTGAGTGAGGCATTCAAGAGCCCTAAGCATGGGTGCGATTACGTGTCGCGGTTGTAAGACCAAGAAAGCCCTGGCGATGACCTTGTGTGACTAGCTGTGGTTCCGATGGAGGAACCGAAAGAGTGAGCCTTGGAAGCAGTTCCAATGACGAAGGGAAGCAATTACAAGAAAGCCTTCAACTTGGTCGAGGTATACGGGGGTTGACATTCCTCCGGAGGTACAATTTTTGCTCTTCCCTCTCTAATACTTTTGTCTTCATGCTATGAGGACATAGCATCGTTTAAGTTGGGGGGAGGGTTATATATGTGCCATATATATGTTATGAGATTTGTCTCCTTTTTCTGCTTTTGGTAAAATCATATATATGTTATGAGATTTGTCTCCTTTTTCTGCTTTTGGTAAAATTTTCAAATTTTTGTGCAATCTTCCCTTGTTAGAAGTGATTTCGTATGTTAGATACTTTAATTATATGCTTAATTGTGTCAATATGGCAAGAGTTGTGTATCCCGTCGAATTCGGTTGTGTGTTTCAATCCATGTCACATGCATATACATGAACATTGATGAATAAGTTGAGCCTAAAAGTCAAGTCAAGTGTTGTGCATCGTTAGAGTGGAGATTCATTTCTAAAGCATCCCATGCTTTTTGTTCTCATTTTCTGCACTTGTGTAAATAACATCTTTTGTTCATCCTTGAGTAGTGTATATATCTTTCATGCATCTTATTGGAGTTGCTAGCATACTTAGGAAATGATTCAAGGCATTTTTGCATGATTAAACCACATAAGAGTCACCTTGTCCTTATTTTGAACCATAGTCCAAGTCTCTTCCATTGTTCAAACCTAGGTAACCGGATGTTTGGAGGGTTGTGTGGAAGTGTGTTTTCAATGTTTTAAGGAAGTTTGGGGGTGGTGTGAATGTGATAAAAGTGGTTGGGATGTAAAAAAGCGAAGAATTGTTACGTTCCTCTCCCATTACAAATGTTAAAGACCAAATTTTCATCTCCCTTTCCAAAGTCCTCAAAATTGGCCCATCAATCTCTCTCGCTAAAAATCTCAATTCAAATGACCCTATTCCTCAAAGCAAAATCAAAGAATTGCTATGAAAGAGCAAAATCATATTCGAAAGAGGGTTGAATACTATGATGAGAGGATTTGTGTAACCTCCGGGCTAGCTTACATTCCGGATGAGAAAGAGTCCGATGAAAAATGGGAGCTCAATGCTCAACATCATGAGGAGCCGAATGAGGATAACGACTATGTGTGGTAAAGTCGGTGGTAGTAGTTTTAGTAGGACTTATCGAGTAGTTGTCCTTTATTCTTTTTCGTAATTTTGTTTGGTGTTTGGTCGATATGTGGCCATGCCTTGGGTAGTTTAGGGTCGGTAGTGGCCAAAGGGTAGTTGAACCGTGCTAGTATATGGCCACTACATTTTTGTAGTCCCTTTCTCTTTGTATCCAAGGTCGTTATAAGCTAATAAAGTCCTCCGTTGATCTTTTGTATGCTAATTAACTCCATTTGATGCATGATCGATATTTACTACTTTTTAAGCATGATTTGTTCCTTTATCGTTCCATACTTGTCAATAATTAGATTTCCGTTCTTTCTTAGCGCTCTTTTGATAGTTTGCATAGCTTTTTGTCTCTAGCTATTTCATTTACTCGCTAGCGCTTGTCATGGGATGTATCTTGTATCTCATTGTGTGAAAAGTCGAATAAGAGCGCATCCTTGTGAGTTTTGGAGTCAAAACTCGTTTGTGGTGCATGCATGCTTGACTACTCTAATATGGCATAGTTTATTCATCGTAGTTCATGGCCTGTTTGTGCGTGGATTACACGTGATCGGATTTGAAGGGGTGTCTCGGACTCTTGCCTAGTTAAAGTAGTTGAGCATAATTTTCGTATCTTGAATCTCGAGAGGGTTGCATAGCTTAGTTAAATGTGTTTTGTTTTAGTTTGCTAGGGACTAGCAAAGCTTAAGTTGGGGGGCGTGATGAGCACCCAATATTATAGATATTTGGTGCGACTAGTCCCGTAGTATGTTGGTTTAACTTGCGTTTATTTAGCTTTTATAGTGATATCGCACGGAAGGTGTGTTTTTGGTTATTTCAGGTAATTCGTATAAATAAGGCGCGTTTGAACGCCAAGGAATGCTCCGGGTGCAACCAAGTAATCAAGGCCGCATGCCACCCCGTTGTGGTCATGAAAAGATGGTTTGGAGGTTGTTCGGGTCGCCCAAGGGTCAAGGGAATTGAAGGAGAAGTGAGGATTTTACCAAAGCTACTCATCTTCCGACATGCTGAGGGTAGAATTGTCATAACTTTTGGTGTACAAAGTACTTTTGATCCAAACCACTTGGGTTAGAAAGTAGACTCGACGAGCTTTCCAACGGTCCAAAGAACGCCTAAATCCGAGTTCGGGAGTGTCCGGAGCGAGCCCGCGAAGTTGCCCAAAAAAGCTGTCAAGCTTGTACCGGTACGGGTTTTGGCCGTACCGGTTCATGCTGTCCAGAGTTTGTCTTTCAACGTTTTTGAAGACATGAACCGGTACGGGTTTTGGCTGTACCGGTTCATACTGCAGAACTCAGCCACGTTTTTGCTACTTTCTCTACCTTCCATTTATGGAAAGTTTCCACTTGTGGAATGTTTTTGGGATATTTTGGGGACTTTTTAGTCCTTTGTAACTTAACTTTAGTTGCCTATAAATAGGCTTATATGCCATATATGGTAAGGATGGGCCATTAGTTAGATTTTAGGCCTTAGTCTTTCTTCTCCCTAGGATTTTTCTCCATTGTTGTTCTTCAAGTTTTTCTAGTTATTTCCTTCAATAACTCAAGTAAGTATTTATCTTATGTTAATTTCTCGTTTATTAATGTTGTAGCTACTCTTTAGATCTTTGCATAAATCAAGTTTATTTATGTTTTTATCGGTTAAATCTTTCGTTCTATTTTCTTACCATGTCTAGTCTTTTAGCTATGGTTGAGTAGTCTTTTGGCTAAGTCTTGGGCTAATCTTTCCCAATGACTTAAGTTGTTATTTGGTTCTCAAACCTTCGGGCTTAAAATCATGGTTTTCGGAAATGAATTAATCTAGCCATTTTGGTCTAAGCGAGGGGTGTTAACTCCTTGGTATGTTGTTTAGTCAAGCGGTCTTGGCAAGCGGCATATTGAGGGCTCGTGGCCTCCTACGTGTTAGACACATTAGCAAAAATAGGTTGGTTTAGTCCCGATAAATCACATCTTTTGATAAACGTAGTCGTTAAAGCTAAATCTTCCGGGCGTGAGCACGCGGTCGTGACTCTCGCTTGAGTTATATTGAGAACCGGTAGCGGCCTTTGTCAAGGGATGGATGATCCCTAGACTTGCCTCTTTTAAGTTAATTAAGCTCATTTCTAGTCTTTTCCTTAGTTTTCACCGTTAAATGGAAAATCAAGTTGGCCGTCTTGAACGCCGGATTCCACCATATAAAACCTACAATCCAAACTAGCTATATTTCGATTCTCTGTGGGTACGATCCCGGACTTCCGGATATTATGCTATCGACGACCTAGCCCTACGCTTGGGGTGTCTCAACCTTAATTGAAGGCGAGGTTCGGAGGCTAAGCAGAAAGCTCTTGCGTCCTTGATTTGTTGGTCGATCGATTTGGAAAAATAGAAACCAAGATTTGTTTGAGGACCCGCAATGGGAACCATTAGTAGTTTATGAAAAAGCTCTGTTGGCGTGGAAAGAATTCAAGGTGGCGTGTGATTTATCGGAACACAGGGTTGCTCCCTTCTCTTCTCCTTGTACCCAAATCTGGTAGTCTCCACTAGAAGGTTACATAAATGTTGATGGTCTCTAAATTTTCATGATGGCAATGGTGGTATCGGTTTTGTGGCTCGGAATAGAGATGCAACATTGGTGGGAGCAGCAATGGAAATATTTAAGGGTCGTCTCTCTCCTCGTGTCATTGAAGCTTTGGGATTCCGGTTCGGTTTTACTACTACTTTTCGTTGGGGTCTTACTTCAGATTGTTCAAGCTCTCAACGGCTATAGATCCTTCGTTGACTGTAATATCATTATTTTAGATTGTCTCCAAATTGCTTTAAGTTTTTCCTCATGTCTCTTTTCTCATGTGAAATGTGGTTGTAATTGGGTAGCACACTTTGTGGCTAGAAAATCCCTATCGGGTAATGGGTGGAGGAGTGATTTTCCCCAATGGCTCTTGACCCTAACCCTTGATGATGTTAGAGCCTCTGGCTCATCTATCTTCTATGTCGTGATAATAAAATCTCCTTTTGATTGAAAAAAAAAAAAGAGTTCATCGCATGCGTGCGCAGTGGAATTCTTGAAAAAGGAATGCATCCATAGTTTTTCATGTAGATGCATGAGATCGAATAGTGAGATGGCCTTCGAATACTTGAAGAGTACTGTATACTAAATTAGGGTTCGTCCGTCCATCAAGCTAGCGGCATCATGCAACTTTTGTTTTGATCTCATTTGAAAGAAGTCAAGAACCCTCATTGTAATTTATGATCTATCCTCACTTTAATTTGGGACTCGTTCGTGCTATTGGGTCTATATATATCCGAACCCTTTTTAGAATTAAACAAATTGTTGGACTTAAGTCCAGAGATGGAGTCGGAAATTTCACTACACAGGGGCGATCATTTATGCGAGACAAAAAAAAAAACGTGAATACATCAAAACTCAAAAATGTAAAAAATAGCAACATGACTACTCCATACTTAATTATGCTTTTCATAAATTATGCTCCCAAAATAATTTAAATAAAATTTGCGATCAATTCTGCATAAAAATACTAAATAAAATAATTAATCTAAAAAAATACAAAATATTATGAAAAATTGTAATTTCTTAATACAATGAATGTAAATAGGTAAGAGTTGCATCACTATAGTTTGATTACATTTCAACTAAGTTAGCTCTAAGTCAACTATCAATCGACAATAAATTGCAAATTTAAAAATGAATGTAATATTTTTTTATTTGTAATCATCAACATTGTGACACGTCAATTATAGGACAAAGAGCGTACACGTAGCTTACATCTACTTTTGTGATTAATTATTTTATATGTTGAAATTTTTAATCATGTTGTGTCGTGCCCGTGCTTTTTTCGTGCTCGTGATGTGCATGTGTCATGGCGTGACACTCTTAAACGTGTCGTGCCTATACGGGATGCCTGTTGCGGCGACGACCTTTGCACCATACCTTCAAGATAGAAAATCAAACAACATTAAAAAATATAAAGCGGCAAGCATATAAAAGAAATTGATTATACATTGCCAACATAAGGCCGGAGCTACTTCCTGGGAAGTTCTATCACATGTGTCCCCCCTTCCAAACAATGGAACACAAATCGCAGTGAACGGTCTACCACCGTTGGGTTGCATCCCCATTTGTTAGTTCTCTGACTCCTACAAATCCACCATTTGCCACTCGGAGCCAGTGCAAGTGTGTCGATTATGTGAATGTTATATCCCCATTGTTAGTTCTCTGACTTCTACAAATCCACCATTTGCCACTCGGAGCCAGTGCAAGTGTGTCGATTATGTGAATGTTATAGTGAAAGATTTAAACGCTTTGCTCAGGGAAGCACTCGACCAACTGCAGCGTAAATGGCCCGAAACAAAGATTGCCTACATCGACTTTTAAAAACCTCGACTCCAAGTTATATAGAATCCAGATGATTACGATATTGTACAATCCTTCATAAAATTTCCTAAGGAACAAGAACTACAGTCTTTTAAGTCTATCTCTATTTAATCTCCATGAAAATATCCAGATTGGTAATTTACTATGAATTGATTTTGATAATTCCATATTCGAGCCAAAAACCTTTAAATGAAGGTCTAAATTGACTTATCTTGATTGAGGATTACGTAGTCTACTGTTTTTACTCATGTTGTGTCGTGTCCGTGCTTTTTTCGTGCTCGTGCTGTGCATGTGTCGTGGCATGACACTCTTAAACGTGTCATGCTTATGCGGGATGCCTACTGCAGCAATGACCTTTGAACCATATCTTCAATATAGAAAATCAAACAACATTAAAAAAGATAAAGCGTCAAGCATATATAAGAAATTGATTATACATTCCCTACATAAGGCCAGAGCTACTTCCTGGGAAGTTCTATCAGCATGTTTCCCCCCTCCCAAACAATAGAACATAAATCGCAGTGAACGGTCTACCACCGTTGGGTTGCATCCCCATTGTTATTTCTCTGACTCCTACAAATCAACCATTTGCCACTCGGAGCTAGCGCAAGTGTGTTGATTATGTGAATGTTATAGTGAAAGATTTAAACGCTTTGTTCGGGGAAGCACTGGACCAACTGCAGCGTAAATGGCCCGAAACAAAGATTGCCTACATCGACTTCGAAAAAACTCGACTCCAAGTTATATAGAATCTAGATGATTACGGTATTGTACAATCCTTCATAAAATTTTCTGAGGAACAAGAATTACAGTCTTTTAAGTCAATCTCTATTTAATCTCCATGAAAATATCCAGATTGGTAATTTACTATGAATTGATTTTAATAATTCTAGATTCGAGACAAAAACCTTTAAATGAAGGTCAATAAGTCACTATCCTTCATAAAATTTCCTCAGGAACAAGAATTAAAAGACAGAATTACAGTCTTTTAAGTCTATCTCTATTTAATCTCCATGAAAATATTCAGATTGGTAATTTACTATGAATTGATTTTGATAATTCCATATTCGAGCCAAAAACCTTTAAATGAAGGTCTAAATTCAGTTATCTTGATTGAGGATTAAGTAGTCTACTGTTTTTACTCATGTTGTGTTGTGCCCGTGCTTTTTTCGTGCTCGTGTTGTGCATGTGTCGTGGCGTGACACTCTTAAACGTGTCGTGCCTATGCGGGATGCCTACTGCGGCGACGACCTTCGAAACCATACCTTCAAGATAGAAAATCAAACAACATTAAAAAATATAAAGCGACAAGCATATAAAAGAAATTGATTATACATTGCCTACATAAGGCCGGAGCTACTTCCTGGGAAGTTCTATCAGCATGTTTCCCCCCTCCCAAACAATGGAACATAAATCGCAGTGAACGGTCTACCACCGTTGGGTTGCATCCCCAATGTTATTTCTCTGACTCCTACAAATCCACCATTTGCCACTCGGAGCCAGCGCAAGTGCGTCGATTATGTGAATGTTATAGTAAAAGATTTAAATGCTTTGTTCAGGGAAGCACTGGACCAACTACAGCGTAAATGGCCCGAAACAAAGATTACCTACATCGACTTCGAAAAACCTCAACTCCAAGTTATACAGAATCCAGATGATTACGGTATTGTACAATCCTTCATAACATTTCCTTAGGAACAAGAATTACAGTCTTTTAAGTCTATCTCTATTTAATCTCCATGAAAATATCCAGATTGGTAATTACTATGATTTTATTTTGATAATTCCATATTCGAGCCAAAAACCTTTAAATGAAGGTCTAAATTGACTTATCTTGATTGAGGATTAAGTAGTCTACTGTTTTTAATCATGTTTTGTCGTGCCCGCGCTTTTTTTGTGCTCGTGTTGTGCATGTGTCGTGGCGTGACACTCTTAAACGTGTCATGCCTATGTGGGATGCCTACTGTGGCGACGACCTTTGAACCATACCTTCAAGACAGAAAATCAAACAACATTAAAAAAAATAAAGCGGCAAGCATATAAAAGAAATTGATTATACATTGCCTACATAAGGCCGGAGCTACTTCCTGGGAAGTTCTATCAACATGTTTTCCCCCTCCCAAACAATGGAACACAAATCGCAATGAACGGTTTATACCACCGTTGGGTTGTATCCCCATTGTTATTTGGCTCGAATCTGGAATTATCAAAATTAATTTATAGTAATTACCAATCTGGATATTATCAGAATTATCAAAATCAATTCATAGTAATTACCAATCTGGATATCCAGATTGGTAATTACTATGAATTAATTTTGATAATTCCAGATTCGAGCAAAAAACCTTTAAATGAAGTTCTAAAATTGACTTATCTTGATTGAGGATTATTTAGTCTACTGTTTAGTTCAAAACATCATACAAATCTTTTCAATACATAATGGCAGACTCTGCATATGACAAATCCTACTAATTGCTTATCCGTATTATCATATGAAATCAACGCCTGTTTAATCCATTAATTGGGTTATTTTTCTTTTGCAAGGTATTACTGAGGTGAACAAGTGTTGCTGCGGGACTGGGCTTACAGAAATTGGAATAAGGTGCAATCAAATGACTACAGTTTGTGCTGATGTGTCCGAGTACGTCTTCGGGGATGCAGCATACCCAACTGAGAAGACATGAAATCATAGTAATTGTATCAGTGATACTAGAAACTCTAGTATATATAAGAGGCCCGTAAGTATGAAATCGGCATTGGTCAATGCAATTTTGAGTTTTATAGCATATATTAAGGAAAATGATATTGACACTCTAAAAATTGATCCAGGCACTCCAAAAAATAAATGAAAGTGGCTTTGGAGTTGTACTGATTTTGGAGTGTTTGTATCAATTTTTGGAGTGCCAATATCATTTCTTATATTAATTGCCTCTTAGAAAATGCAAGTAATAGAGCATGCGAAAGTAATTAATTAGGATGACAAACATAATAAGGAATTTCTATAATTTGTTGCATCTACCTCGGCATTTTATTTGTCCCACCAGCTGAAATGGACGTTAATTAGTACTCGACAGTTTTTACTTATCCAGATCTTTTTATTAAGGAAATTCAATAATCTTTTAATTTTTAGATATTTTTTTGATCATCTTTGAATTTATAGATAGATAGATTGAAAGCATTCAATACCTTTTGAGTATCGTGGGGCAAATCATTGGGTACGCTAGTCTGACTATGGGGCATCATACTCTCCCTCACTTAGGAACACACGTATGTGGGGTTGAGATTTCTCCCAAATTTTCTGTTGGTGTGTACTGTGTAGGCTCTTATACCACTTCAAAATTGTACATTACACCCCATAGTCAGGCTGGGGCCGTGGCTTTAGTAGAGAGTGTCGATAGATGCCTGGATGGGTGGCAAATGCAAAGTTCAGTGCTATATAATACTTCCTCCATTTCATATTGAGAGTTCATTATGAAAAATCGTGCTACTTTCGTGTATAATTTTTTGAACCACAAGTAAAAGTCCCCATCTCTTTAGATTGTTGTATTATCTTACCTTAATTTCCAATCATTTTAATACAATCACCTTTTAGATGACTTTGCTGAATTCTAACTCCATAATTTTTGTCAGATATTATGGGCCCTATCGTGCGTTCATTGCAGCAATCTGAATCTCATCTTGTAGGACTCGCAAACTAGTATATGCACGTAAAAAAATCAGCTTCATCAGATATCGATAGATATATAAACAATGAATTTTTTGTTCATAAAGTAGACGCCGTCTGATGATCGGTGCTGAAAAGCACCCATCCATTCTCCTTCCCGAAGCGTAGTAATTAATGCAGTTTGGTAGTTTATTGGTGTTTCTGGCCTTAGAGATTCATGGACGCGAAAAGGTGGAATTTGAAACGGCTTCGAGGGTGTTAGCACGAAGTAGGAGGCTATAGAAGTGACCTGGAAACAGAGGGCTGATCGCTGAATTTTCCGCCCGGGCGGGTTTGAAAACTGCACGGGCCCTTCCCCCCTTAGCCACGACACCAGATGATGGGGTCTTGTGTTCTCTAACTTTTCCACGGCCAGGCAGTTTTGCAAACCCGTCCCACGGTTGCAGTTGACTCTGTTCCATTTCTGCGCGTTTTAAATGTAATTTTAGTCCTTAGGGTATACAACTTCCTAAACTCGTTTCATGGTTCGTTACTAGAGAGAAGCAAGAGCAACTTAAGAGAGATTTCTTAACGTTCTTCATGTGTTCTTCATATTCAAGCTTGTTTTCGTCTCCATGGCTGGCTAAACCCCTCATCTCACTACAAGAAAATGCAGCAAAGGCGACCTGATTGCCGATGTAATGAATTTTATGTCGGCAAAAGTATGCTTTTGCCGATGCAAAAGTTGTTTGTGCCGGTAAATGCAAATTTTTTGGCGACGAAAAGAAGTTGCGTCGGCAATGTTGTCGGCAAAAGTAAGGTTGGCGGGAAATATTCTCCCGCGAAATATTTGGCGACGAAATTTTTTTCTAGCGATGAAATATGCATCGGCAAAAGTTGAATATTTTGGCAACGACATTTTTGTGTCGATGATAGTAGCTTTTGGCGACAGAATGTGCATCGCCAAAAGATAAATCTTTCGGCGATGAAATCTTTGTGTCGGCAAAAGTAAAAAGTTGGAATTTTTTTTTTTGGCAAAAAAATTGAAGAACACATGGATATCTACTAATTTGCGAAAAAGAATGTTTGGTTTGTTTTTTCAAAAAATATATATTTTTAGGTTCTAAGGTTGTGGACAAAATTTTTTTTTGGAACAGAGGGAGTATATTCATCTGTGTGTGTGTGTTTGTGTTATTTGTATGTATAGACAATATTATGTGGTAAATATAAGGTACGTATATAATTTCATATTTGTTAGTTTTCGATTTTTTAAAGATTATTGCTTCTTCATGACGAAACGAATCTAAAAAGTATAAAATTATGATTAAAATCCAATTTTTTTTGAATAAAAGACAAAAATAAGCCAATAAACTATTGTTTTGTCTTTATTCAAAAAAATGGAGTTTGATTGTAATTTTTTACTTTTTAGATACCTCTCATCATGAATAAGCAATAATCTTCGAAAAATCGACTAAAAACTAACTAATGCGAATTTTGTTTGAATAAGGACAAAAAAGCTTTCTGTCTTTAATTAAAATGCCAAACGAAGCCTAAAAGATATATGAGTATGTAATAATGTATCTAGTGTAAAAGATTGTATATGTCCTGTATATGTAAGGATAAAAAAAAAACTGTTCATGTAGGTTATATATATTAGATATTGCAATATTATTAATAGAAAGTAAGTTGTTACAGGTGGTAGGTGCGTGATGTTAGAGATCATGAGGTCTAGCGTTCGAAACACGGGCCGTGCGGAATCACAACACCAGCACTGGCCGTACATTTTTTTAAAATTGACTTTTGGCGACGCAAAAATCTCGTCGGCAAAAGTTTCACACTTTTTTATTTTAAAATCCCTTTTAGCGACACAATACCATTTGCCGACAAATATGCCGACGCAAGCTTGCATCGCTAAAACTATTCTTTTGCCGATGAAGGATAATTTACATCGGCGAAACCCTTTCCCGACATATCAACGCCGACAACTTGCCGACACAAAATTTTTCGCCGGCGAAAACCTTTGCCGACCCATATACACTTTTGCCGATGTATTTTGTTGTGTTGCCAAATTTGCATTTTCTTGTAGTTCTATGGGGAGGATGAAGACTCGTACCAAATGACTATGTTCCTTTGTATAGATCAGGGTTTTATTCGAATCGGATTATGTGTTCAAAAACTCCATATCAATGAATGGTTTTAACTTCTTTCAACATGTTGAGTATTTTTATCCTGGGTATTTAGATACTGTCCACATAATGGTTTTTATTATTCATAATCCGGGTGACCGGTATGAGTTATGCTTGGGAGACGGACCGTGCCGTTAGGCGACCAAACTACGCTAATAAGACGGATTCTGCCGTGGGACAGTCCATGCCGGTTGGCAGATTGTAGAAATATACTTGTGCACTATGAATAGGGATTTCAAGCCCTAATGATAGTAATTTGCGATACCGAGTGTAACCCGGTCTATGTAATACATAATTATGCGGTTAGAGTGGATTCTAAACCCTAAACCTTTCTTCCATTGTTTTCAAACCTTTATAATTAATTGCTCTTTAGTTTAAATAGCTCTTCAGAACCAACCAATCGATCAAACTTTTTTCTTTCGAATTAATCTAGGAATTTGACAAAATTATAGTAAAGTAGCTAATCTGTCCCTGCGGATCGACACTCGGTCTTGACTATTATTCTACGAAGTACTAGCTAACTCCAAGTTTTTTTTTAAGTTTTTTTTTGATACGGTACGACATGATCACATGGACAGTTTAACTTTAAAATTTGAGTATCAAACTGTCAATTTACAAATGAAAATTCAATTTTTAATATACCTATCAATGGTGGATCAAGTTGATTATTTGTCTAAATATACTCTTACTACTCTGCGCGGGTCCTACAACAAACGCACGATGAGATCTACAAATGGTTGTGGTGCACCTGGAAAGAATTTAGGACAAAGTGGTTAATCCAAGCCAAGCCGTCAAACGCACCCTTGAAAAGATTTATAAATCCCCCATTTTCCCTCCAAGCTTCCCACCAACAACTATCGAAATACGTTTCTTCGTAACTTACGTTTCGGTATTTTTTTTTTCGTAATTTTTTATTAAGTTTTTCGCTATAATTAATTTTTTGGATTAATCTTTCGTCTCAACGAGATGAATCAAAAAAATATAAAACTATGGACCGTTTTTGAAAAAATTCAAATAAAACAACACTTTAGACGAATAAAAAAACTGTTTGAAAAAATTCAAACCTTAGGGCTAGCTATTGGAGATTTGCACAATCATTAACTTCAAATTCTCGAAATTAATCGAGATGTTCAAACTAGCACAAACATTTTATTATCAAAAAAAGTAAACATTGTTATACTCCATTTGGAGACAAATGGAGTATAACTTATTTGTTAAGAAACATTAATTCATGTTTCTATCTTAATATTCCCAATCATGGGCATCTGGTTACGGAGAGCGCAGGTGAAAGCTCACTGGGGGGCGCTTTGACTACAACCTTGAATTTGACCGGCTCGCCTTGAGTTATGGGTTTGCCGTCATTCACCAAGCATAAATTGCCAACTATCAAAAAGATTTTAGGGTCCGCCTGCGCTGAAATCGCAGAGAAGCCGACGCAGTTCAGTACGACATCCGTCTGTGGACATTTGCATTTGTTGCTTATAACAACATCCCATTCCGGTAGCCCTCCCACCACACGCCCGGTCTTCGTGACACTTGCCGTGATTGAAGATGGCTTACAACGTTTTGCAAAACCTGCATATATATATCACATAATTTAATGAGAAACAGTTTTGCCTAGTACTATAATTTATTACTATTATGTTTTAATTAGTCTCATTTTCATCTTTTGTAAATTTTTTTTAATTTTAAGACAAAAATGTTGGATTCGTACACAATATAAAGTCGTACTAACAAAAAAAACGAACATAATTACGCCCCCATAATCCATCCCAGGAATAGTCTCCGACTCTCCGCCTTCAATTTTTCAAATCCAATTTGATTTATAATTTATATATCCCTCTACATGTGAAAGAAAGAAACATAAGAATTATAACATGGTAACGCAACTCATGTGGCCGAAAAATAGTAAACAAAATAAAGCCTTCGTGGAGTACTCAATGTAACAAATCCGAAATATTTATGGAAACATTCGTGGAGTACTCAATGCATGGAAACTTTTCTTTGCTGATAAAAAAAACAAAACAAAACCGATCAATACTATTTGGAACTGGACGACTAACCTTGCACCGTGATTAAAAGAAGAACCAAAAGGAAACACAAAGCCTTTTGTGATGCCATTTTAGCTTTTGTTAGGGGTACTGGTTTGTGAGCTTTCATGTTTGCTGTGTCAATATTTATAGGCAGACTGGAAACAAACTGCATGTTATGAGAATCCTTTCTTTTAACCAAATTTATTTGCTCTATTTAATTGCTTAACCCAGGTTACCCAACAGATTACTTGTTTTTCTATATATCTGGGCAAAGATTTTGTGTGGTTTCAAGATTTTAGATTTTGTCAATATATATTTATAAGAGGAGGACTAATTGAAATATTTTGACAAGATGTAATATTTTGTCAATATATGCAGGTTACTTGTTTTTCTATCAGATATAATTGAAATATTCAGGAAATTTAATATAATTCTACAAAATCAAGTGGAAGCCTGTGCCCCTGCGGACCCCCACTTGTATCTGTCCTTGCCCGTAAGAATATATGAAATCGGCATTTGTTAATGCAATTTTTGGTTTTATGGCATATATTGCCTCTTAGAAAATGGAAGTGGTAGAGCATTCGAAAGTAAGGCCCTGTTTCGCTAAGGAAAATAAGTACTTATTTTTGAATTAAAAGGTGATGTATTGTGAGAGATTGACCTGTCTCGTAAAGCAATAAATAAATACTTACAAAATAAGAACATTAGCTAAACGGGGCCTAATTATGATGACAAACATAATAAATAAGAGAGAAACTTATTCACGGCGGAGCCTTGAACAGGTTATTCATGGATCCGTGCAATCTCAACCGTCTATTTTGGCAATCAATGGTCCAGATTTTAAAAAAACTATTTGCTAGGATTTTCAAAAAACTATTTGCTAGAATAGCGAATAGTTTTTTTAAAATCTGGACCGTTCAAAACAGTTTTGGACGCGCCAATTGAACGCCGTAAATTTTGTTTATGATTTGCTTCATAAAGAAGTTTTTATCAATAAATAATTCTCTGTGGCTTGCTAAACCCCTCATCTAGGGGAGGATGAAGCCTCGCATCAAGTAACCGTGTTGTTGTGTGTATAGAATAAGGTTTTTATTCGAATTGAACTATGTGTTCAAGAACTCCTATTATGACATCAGGGGAATGGTTTTTACTTCTTTCAATATGATGAGTATTTTTACCTTGGTTTTCAAATATTGTCCACATAACGGTTTTCATTGTCCACAATAGGAGTAATCAAGATGGGTTATGCTTGTGAGACGGATCATACCGCGAAACTTTTATATATCCCAGGTATAGGAGGGGTCTTAGTATCCCCCTCCAGGCCGTTTTAAATTTTTCGGCCACTTTCCGAGCGCACTTCATTTAGTCCACAGACTTGAAAATATTAGAGAACCGCCAACTAGTCATAGCTTCATATAAACTTGCAGGGCAGGCCCAATAAATAGTTATGCGGTTTGTCGAACAATCCTTCTTATTTTTCTTTGAGAAATTCCAAAATAAGTACTTACTTTTTAAGAAGATTTCTGAAACGAAGCCTAATTCTTTAAGTACCAATCCTTCTGTCCACCAGTAAATAGGGCATTTAAAGCAGAGAGAAAGTCTTTTACAAACTTTTCTTACAGGAATTGATAACATCTAAAAGCATCTTTACCAAACAGCTCAGAAGTTAGAATCAAAACTGCATTAATTAAAAGGTGAGTTTCTGTATGGGTTCAGTTCCTGTCTAGTATTTTTGTGGTCCAGTCCTGTCCAGTTTTGGGCCGTTGTGGGCCCATCCCGGGCCCACAACAATGATCGAAATCGTTCATTTTGTAGAGCTCGTCGAATATGTCATCCATGCCAAATATTTGCTTGATCGAACATCAATAGGTACATGAAAGAAATAGATTTGTACAAGAAAAAAGCGATGACAAAAATTAAGTTGAAATTAATAATTGCCCCCTTTTTTCATATACAAATCTATTTCGTTCATATACCTATTGATATTTGATCAAGCTAATTTTTTGGCATGGATGACATATTCGACGAGCTCTACAAAATGAACGATTCTGATCATTATTGTGGACCCGGGATGGGCCCACAATGGCCCAAAACTGGACCGGACTGGACCACAAAAATACTAGACAGGAACTGAACCCTTTCTGTACATGGTGCACTCAACTAGATCCTTGAACATATAATATCTTACTCCAGTTATGAGATATTTTTAGGCCCCGGTTCTGGAACGTAAAATAAGGATTTATTTTTTAAGAATGCAATTTCAAGCTCAAAAATAATATGTTTACGCAAATAATTTTCCTACCAATATGGATCTTGTTTAATAGATCTCATCAAGATCTTTAATACGGTGCAAAAAAAATTAAAAAATTATTTTTCATTAACCTTATTTTTGAGTTTGAAAATGTGAAATAAGCTGCTTATTTTTTAAAAAAGTAATTGGAACTTCTCAAAGAAAAATAAGTAGTTATTTTTCTTTGTGCCCAATACATATTTTTCTTTGTGCCCTCTTCTTTAATGCTTAATTAATAATTAGCTTTTCCTCAAATACTTTTCATTCTTAAGAATTCATATTCAAGCTGACAAAAAAAAAACGAGCGAAAGAAACAATTAGTGCTTGAAATAAATGCTATAGAAAATGGGAAAATGACGGCGAAGAACATGTTATGATAATTAATACCCGTCAATGACATTTTCAGCATTAACAAATGTTCTTAGCATGTCCTTGGATGGTATTAATTATCAAAACACATCCTAGGCCATCATTTTCCCATAAAAAATTAGTCTTAGGTCTATTATGTGAACTTCATAAGCTCACAACTCCACCCATTAATTTTGTAAGGCCTCAAGTCCATTTTAGGGAACTCTAGAGTAAGGTAAGGTATCCTATGGTTTAGGCACTTTCATAAGATTTAGCTATAGGGTGCACTTTTTTATTATAAGATATGGTACCCTATGGTTTAAGCAATTTTAAAGGATTTTAGGATATACTTTTCTATTATGGGGTTTTAATAGTTTAGGCACTTTCATAGGGTTTAGGATTTTAGGCACTTTCATAGGGTACCCTAAGGTTTAAGTTATGTGAACTTGTGGCTTTAGAAAACTATTAGGTAAACTTGTGGGCTTATGAAATGTCTACGGTGAACCTATCACTAAATCTAACAAATGAAGAGAAATGGAGCTGACGAAACAAGGTACGGGTGGAGTCACTTGACCCTCCTTCAAACTTGGCCACACACAAAATTTTCAAATTGCCCCAACATGCTTCGATGACAAGTTCTCTTCTTTTCGAAAGTGGATAATATTATAAAATAATACTTTCATGCATTGTTTTCAAATATAAATAATACTATCATACATTTGTTAGAGTATATCTACCTTATAATTGACTTTTCAAATGAGTTATTTCTTTGAATTAGCAAATAGAAAAACTAACCTGTATCAAATTTTTGACATGCCCAAGAAAGGTTACTTCCTTTAACGGAAACTTGCACTTACAGTTCCTCAAAACTCGGAAAGTAATAACGAAACAATAAGTCTAGGAACACTCCTACTGACCAAATAGTGAATTCCACAACTGCGGCAGGTGTTACATTAGAAAAGAAGAACATGATTTAATGTAACAATGCAACCAAACCCGATGTTGTAATCAACTCCTACTCCATATTTCCCAGCTACTTGAACACATGCACTTGTATTACCACAAGTCCAACAATAGTTTTGTGACTAGAATAACTCATTTCAAGCTTAATTTCCCATCCATGCCGGCTCTGTTTCAGAAAGCGCTCCAAATGTTACAGCAGCTGCAATATTTCAATCAGTACAAAGCCAAACTCCGGAACATTGTTGGAAGGAACCGAGCCACTATTCAGATTAAGGCAGCCATCTTTTATGTTCTGGATCAGCTGATTTTGCTTTGAATTTTTTCAGGATGATTTCAACTATTTTGACGATGCCAACGGTCCACAGACGTCATCCCCTCTCCCAGAGTATGAACAGTTCCTGCTGAAATTTATACAACGATTTATACAGGTTCGTATCCGACACTCATTGTAATCGAAAACATAATAAAGATACAGCACACGGAATCATACATGGAAGAGCCCAAAGAGAGGAAATAGTATCCCCTCAAATACATGTACACAGACATAAATGCGGGTGAATTGTGCACTGGACACCGTTATTTTGGTGAAAATTGGATGTTCATTGAAATCAAAACAACACAATTAGAAAAGTAAAAACTTTTGCCCAAAATTGGCAAAAATATTGTTGAATAACCGTAGAATTCTTGTTATCCGTCCGGGCGGAAAGGTCCTACGGCCGTAGGTTTTCTTGTAAATAGAGGCTTCGGGAGAAATTATATCATCAACACGCCACCTGACGTGTAGCCAGGCTCTTCTCCATAAATAGCTAAACACGTGTAAATATTTTAACATTCGGTAGGCAATAAGGTTGGAACTCAGAATCTATTGTCTATCGTGATACCATATTAGATTGTTAATCTCTAACTCATCAAAAAGCTTAGGCTGTTAGAGAGAGAGATAACGTTATTATCTACATATTCCACACTCTTTGAGTTCCACGAGGGTTTTGTTATTGTTTGGTGCTTCTTTGAGCGTAACGGATATACCCAGCTGTTTATGATCTGTCATCGTTCATAGTGAATCATCTCTCACTCTTCACCGGTGGACTACTTTTAAACTTATGCTTTGGCAGAACCAAGTCAAAACAGTTAGTACTACAGATTGAAGTTTTCGTTTGTTTGACTCGCAGGGATTATGGGTCCAAGGGGCTCGAAAATTTGCAGTAAATGGTCTACCACCCCTGGGTTGCATCCCAATTGGTATCACTAAGCTTCCTCCAAATCCAGAGAATACTAAACCAGTCAAAAACAGCGATCGCAACTGCCTTGAATATGTGAACGACATATCACAAGAATTCAATTCTTTGCTCCAGGAGAAATTGCAAGACCTAGAGAGTATATTATCAGAAACGAAGATTGCTTAACATTGACTTTGAAGAATCACTACTTGACGCAATACAAAACCCAAATAGTTAGGGTTAGTACAAAATAAATAGAGTTACCTAAAGACCAGTTAATAATGGAAAGTGAAAATAGAAGAAAGTCAACCGAAAGAAATGGGGTAAAGATGGATTCATTGTTTCCTGCATGCATCAGATGAGAATGAAAAATTGGCAACAAAATCTTTCGAAAAAATCCACTGTATATGTTTGAATAATGAACAAAACCCTCCTATTCTAGACAAAATTTATTGTGTTACATAGCTTTTTAACAGAAAGGATAGAACAAATATTGAATGTAAGTAACTACTACTTACATTTTATGCAAAAAATTGAACTTCCATGTGTTCTCTGCAAGAACCATAATGAACATTTAACATACATATGTGAGACGTGAATTTATAAGTTTTGCACTTCCTAACTATCTCATCCTAATCAAACACAAAAAAAGTTCATAGTTTTATCGTTCTATCTCAATTAACATGCTCTTGCAATCACATTGACCCTAAGAGCATGAAGATCCAAAACGAATTATTCTGTTAAAATGGGTTTTACAGGTTTTAACGAGGCGAACAAGGGTTGCTGTGGGACAAGACTTACTGAAATACGAATAAACTGTAACGGAACAACTCCAATTTGTTTGATGCCTCGAAGTACGTATTTTGGGAAGCAGCACACCCAACAGAGAAGACCAATGAAATCATCTTCACAAGTAACCTTCCAGCCATTGATGACCTAATTGGGAACTAATTTCGATTATCCTGGTTAATCTCCCACGAATCCTGTCTTAATAAGCATATAAATAACGTGGATGATTTAAATAAAGTTGGGCACATCTTTTCTGCAACTGCAGTTGGAGACAATGTTATGTATCATCTCTCAAAATCATTAAACAATATCAGCTTGATCAAGCTTCAAGAAAATGCACTACAATGTCTTGAATTCGAAAAAGAAGACAAGCAGACAAGCCCAAATTATACAGAGGAGCATTGAAACGCGAGGGTGCTTAACAAGGATAGCAATTAGCTTAACGTAATAAATAACAAAATAAAACTCAAGACAATACCAGGACAAAAATCTCAGAACCAGGGAAAACAAGGAAACTTACACAACTGTAGTGATTACTGCAGCGCATTGGCCCCGCAGTCATGCGAAAAGCATGAACAAGGTGGTGCTGATCCAAACTACAGAGCAGAAAACTGGTGGACGAAAGGGAAGTGCGGTGATCGCTACTGAGGCAACGGACTCCAAAGTCCACATGGCATATACTGAACCAGATTTTGGGGCCAACCAGCACTCTGCCTAGAGCCTTCGATCAATGTACAAGGGGAGATATCTTCCAATCATCTTACTTAAATTCTTCAAAGATAATGCTTTACTGAGATGGTATCTGTCATCTTGTTCTGAAGTTTAAGGCTAAAATTCATTTATCGGAAACAGCAAGCCAAATGTACTGCTATCATCGAGGTTGGATCACTGCCCGTTACTAAAAAAGGTTCCGCCACAATGAATGAATGAACCCAGGTCATAACTTCATCTCATACACCACAGAAACAAAGTTTCCTCCAGAAGTCATAGCAACGCAAATCAAATCAAACACTGCACTCGCTTTCTTTTGTCATTAATACGAAATAATCATTAGTTCATTACAAGTATACTAAGAAGCACGCATACGGATACGGGATATAGATACGATACGGATACGGATACGTGGATATGTGATTTTTTCAAAAAGAAGGATACGATGCGTTGGCAGATACGTTGAATATAAAAGTAAATAAAAAATATATTATATATAGTTTTTAATTCCTAAAATTTCATTAATGATCAAAGTTTTTCATTATACAAATTCACCATTTCACATGCCGAGAGAGATATATTCATGTATAGTTATATATGTAATTGTGTCTATATAGTTGTATATATATTTACATACACACAACGAGAGAGACGAGAGAGAGACAAATGAGAGACTTACAAGGTTGTCGAGAGAGGATATTGTCGGTGTGTTTTTAGTGTCGATTGGTGGGGGAAAAAGAAAAATATAGTCTTACTTGCAATTTTAACCCATATATTTGAAGTAATACATATTTACCCTCGCGCGTATCCGAAACATATCCGAGCATATCCAACACGTATCCGCGCGTATCCAAAATATATCGGATACGTATCCGGAGTGTATCCGAGAGTATCCTCGCGTATCTAAAGCGTATCGGGATACCCAAAAATAATTCTAAAACCAGGATACTTTAAAAAGCGTATTGGATACGTATCCGGAGAGTATCCAAGAGTATCGGTATCCAATATGGATACGATATGTGATACAGAGGCCAAAATAAAGTATCCGTGCTTCATAGCAAGTATATTTAGAAAGCTTCACCACAACTACAGGAAGACTGCAGAGCATTGGCAGCATAGTCACATGAAAAGCATGAACAAGGTTGTGCTGATCCAAACTACAGAGAGAAAAACAGGTGGAGGAAAGGGAAAGTGCGGTGGCCACTACGGAGGCAATGGACTCCAAAGTCCCCATGGCCTATTCTACACTGACTTTGCGGCAAATCAGCACCCTGGCCAGTGCCTTCAATTCCGTCTACAAGTGGAGAGATCTTCAATCATCTAACTCAACTGAAGTATGCCTTACATGATATCTGTCATTTTGTTCTGAGGTGAAAGGGTAAAATTCATCTGTTGGAAAGAGGGAGCCAAATTGACAGCTATCATCTCAGTTGGACCATTGCCCATTTACTAATAACTCAACTGAACAATGCCTTACATGATATCTGTCATTCTGTTCTGAGGTGAAAGGGTAAAATTCATCTGTTGGAAAGAGGGAGCCATATTGACAGTTATCATCTCAGTTGGACCATTGCCCATTTACTAAAAAAGATCAGGCCACAATGATGGGATGAACCCAGGTCATGACTTCATCTCAGACACCACAGAAACGAAGTTCAGGAGTCATAGCAATGCAAATCAAATCACACATTGCACTTGCTTTCTTTTGTCGTTCATATGAAATGATCAATATATACGAGTATCAATTGAAGGCTTGGCCATTACATCAAACTAAATAACCACAATATTGCTAACTAATTCTCGCAGGGAGCAAAAAATTCTTCAAATATTTGATTTCATCTTATTGACTCAAAATACGAAAACAACACCTCAAGCAAGTTCAATAGATTAGTCCAAGTTTCTTCAAAAATCACCGTAACACGTATCAAATCAGAGCTACACAACACAAATATTCTTGCACTTGCACTCGCCTTTTCTCTGGTCTTCGTGAGATGCTCACCTTCGTGATCCGAGCTTCAGTGTCATAAATCCCCGGTTACAGAGCAATTGTGCGCCTACAATCCACCGGGATCTGAAAGCGATGAATATCCTTCTCCATGAAGACATGGAAGCTCCAATCACGTACTTGGCCAAGTACCTCGTCGTCATACTCCGCACAAGCCAATTCAAACTTCCTGAACCCATTTCGTTTTAGGATCAGGAAACTGAAACTGCACCTGCAAAACTCGAACTTTCCCACACCTCAATCCCTTCAACACCTTCTCTACAAACAAACAGCCTCTCCCCACCGCCTTCGATTTGACTGATCACCCCTCTCTCTACATCACTCAACTTATCAACATAATTCCTCCTGTATGACTCTTCACTAAACCTACTTTCTCTCTCTACATATTCATCTCTCTCCATCACTCTAGACCATACCTCCAACTCACCATTTCTCCCCACAAACACCTGATTCCTATAACAATGCACCACACTATTGCCATTGCCGCTTCCTCCAGTGTTTCTCAAACTAGGGTTCTTATCCACCAAATACACCCACGGATCTTTCCCTAACTTACGCAAATCCGCCACCGCCAAATCCCCCGATTTCGAACAGAGCTTGAATATAACCGACTCGTCTGCGTCAACCGCCACATCGGCGAACGAGTCCCCGAACCGGCTGCTGCGGCCCGAGCCCGGCTCGTTCGTCTCCCAGACGATCGAGCCGGACCTTGGGTCCCACAACCGTATATAACCGGCGAAACCGAACGCGCTTGACGTCACCGAGCTCCCCAAAACCAGCCCGTTTTCCGGCAAGTACGTCAGCTTCGTGGCCACCGTCGTCTTCGTCGAGCTCCCCGTCTGCCGGCCGAACTCCGACGAAACATTTAATGTCGATTTATCAATCGTTAAAACACAATTCTCTTTATGGTGACAATCAAAAGCAGCAAAGACCGAGTCAGCCGAGTCAGCAATTGCGGTGACTCGGGCCTTATAAATCCTAGGATCCGACGGGTCGGTCCATTCGCAGGACCCGACCCGACGACCGCTCGCCAAGCTGTAGAAGTGGATCCCGCTGGCGTTTTCCGATCCGACGGCTGATACCACCGGCAAAACTCGCTTTATCGAGGTGACGTCGTTTAAGTGAGTACGGATGGTAAAAGAGTGGGCCAAATTGGAGTCATAGCAAGATACCTGGCCGCCGTGGGCGATGAGGACAGATCCGTCGTCGTTTGTGGTGAAGCATGAAACGACGCCGTCGGAGTGAGGGGTGATGGTGGAGACTAGGGAGGCGTCGATGCCGTTCAAGGGGGGTGGTGCGGTGGCGGATTTGAGGAGGGGTTCGATGCCGTAGTAGGAGGCTTCGTCGAGGAGTTCTTGCTTGGTGAAGAGGCGGAGGGCGGTGGAGGGGAGGCGGTGGGAGCGGAGGAGAGAGAGGAGGAGAGAGAAGATTTCGGGGTCTCGGTCGATGAAGACCGGGTCGGAGTCGGTGGCGGGCCGGTTGGAGAGGGCAGCGAGGAGGGAGTCGGGGCCGCCGGATTGGAGGGTGGAGACGGTGGTGGAGAAGAGCTTGCCGCCGACGTTGAGCTTGATTCGGTCGGAGGGGTGGGGGTGGAGGGTAGTTTCGGGATTTGGGTCTTCCATTTTGCGGACACCGTGTTTGGGCTAACGAATTGATGGGCTGTAGTACGTGTTATTCTTTTATTAACCAGGTATTCATACTTTAAAATTATAGGATGACATACGATTTGCTTTTTTTTAAGAGAAAAAAAAAGGGTAATAAAAAATACGACTTCAAACTTCTCTTCAACCATTTAGAGTTTACGCCGGAAAAGAAAATGGAAAGTTATATTGATACAAATTAAATACAAATTGCATGGCTCGTAGGCCAAAAAAAACAAATACAAGAAAATAAGAAAAAACAAAACAAAACACAGAAATAACAAGAACAAAAAAACAAGAAGGGAAAGCCGCTCAGCTTCAATGTTGGACCCAACACTCCGCTCGTGGAGGTGGGTAGAGAATTGCCACTGGATCTATACAGGGTCTTCATCTTGAAGCCTTCATCATAGGGTTGAGAATTTTCAACTTGACACGAATCCGGCGTGAAATTAGCGGGTTAGGGTCAGCTATTCTTAGCACGGAACACAAATATAACACGATATGATAATATGAAAAGTTTTTTTTTGCTCGGCAGATAATATGAAAAGTTAAACGGATCGGGTTAGAGTTGAGAGAATTCTGACATGACATGACATGACACGGGGTGAAAATTTATGAAATGACACGATGACACAACATGAAGTTAGCGGGTTAGAGTCGGCTATTTCTGACACGAAACACAAACATGACATAATACGATAACACGAAAAGCTAAACAGGTCGGATTAGAGCTAAGAGAATTCTGACTCGAACACGAAATGATATGACACAAACACGACACAATGCCCATATATAAGTCAATTGCTTTATTTTTATTTTTTTGTCTTTATAAAAAAACAAAACTACATTTTTCCCATGGTCAAGCCCAAACACATCGTGCTACAAAATTCTTGGTTCGAGCTGGTGAAGGTAGCATAGAGATTTGTAGTTATCTTACTTACGAACGTTCTGCCTATAAAAAGAGGAAAAGAGAGATCCAAAGCAATTTCTTCGATCAGCTGAGACCCAACCCGAGGTTATTGATGGGAAGATGACTTGTATGTCTGTAAACAAGCCGAGTCGAGCTTTGACGAGCTTGAGCTGGGTCTCGTGTACTAAATGAGCTCGAAATTCGAGCTCGAACTCGGCTCGAGCCTTAACGAGCCAAGTCCTTATCGAGCTTAGCTAAGTCATTTACTAAACGAGTCTCTTTAATCGAGCTGAACCAACCTTAACGAACCGAGCTTTTGTCAAACGAGCCGAGCCGAGCTCAGCAACCGAAAACTCGAGTCCGAGCTTGGCTCATTTACTAAATGAGCCAAACCAAACTGAGCCTTAACAAGCCAAGCTCGCAAACTGCTGAATTTGTTTAGAGATTACGACCATATGAAAAATGAAAGTAACCAAAAATGCGAGGGGAAACTTTATTGTTTAATCGGAAAAGTTTAGGTACTGACGCCCGGGGTAGGGAAATCATACTGACCACCACGCCAGGCCGTCTCCGGCCACCAGATGGCCGATCCGAGCCGTCAAAAAATTTAAAACAAAAAAAACCAGGGGCCCCTCGCAGGAATCAACGGCATGCAATGTGTTTAGGGTGCTTGATCTAAACACCTTATTTTTTAAAAAAATTTATACGGCTCGGATCGACCGTCCGATGGCCGGAGACGGCCTGACGCGGCCGTCAGTACAATTTCCCCACACCGGGCGTCGGTACGTGTACCAGGACTCATTGTTTAATAGTATTTCTGGAAAGACCACCAATTATGATTTTGATTAGTCATAGGCACAGCCTCTCTTCTTTTTAAGACGTGGATATAGTTATCCTATCAATTTAATTACTTCGCGAAAAGTTTAGTGGAACTTGGACTAAATTCTTACGTATTTTTTATGCAACCTATATATTTCCGTGCATTTGTACTAGCTTTTTTTACATAAATATTTAAGATTTCAAATTTGTCCAGACAAATAAATAGAATCAGATGAATAAAAAAGCATAAACCTAATTTGAAGACGAAGGACCAAATAATCTAAAACATTGTCTATTTTAAATTATTTCTGTCTTTAATGAACTTGGTTTAGCTTATTTTATGGTCACAAAATTAATTATAGTTCTAGATTCTTCCTGTTAACACAAATAGGAAGGAAAGATGTTATCTTACCATACACACTGAGGATCTAGCCTAGCTAGTTTGATGATGATCCTGAGGGTAGGGCCTATGCCCGAGATCTTATGTGCCGAAAAATTGTGATCGAGTTTCTGTGTCGAGTGTATTTTCGGTTGTTGGATCACTCAAGAATATTTTTATTTTCTTGCTAAAATCGATAACAAAGAATATTATTATGCATCAAAACATCAAGCAAAGCTCTCATTATCTCATCCCTAAATAAGGAATCAACAATCCGCAAAGGAGTGGACTCAGTTCAAAAACTACACCTCTCACCCACTAAACCCTTATAAGCCAAAACATGAGCTACATTATTAGAGCGCCTAGAGAAAGAAAAAATACAGCTATGAAAATCCCTCCCTAACGCCATCAAATTATTCAAAACAACGCCTACATCTTGACTAACTTTAATTTGGCCATTCAGCATATTGATTATAGAATTTAAAATATGAAGAAAAAAAATTCACATAATCTGAAAAAAAAAATTCACATAATCTGACAGCCCAAATGCACTCAGTATATGAACAGACCATTTTTCGGCATAGAAAATCTCGGGCCATACATTAAAGCCCCCCCGATGTTTCATCTGGACAGTCAGAAACCTTGTCCTTACAGCAAAAATAAAGGGTCCTCCAGATTAAAGCAAAGGACCCTTCTGAGAAGCGAAGGACCCTTTTAAGTTGAAATGAGCTGTTATGATTTATGGACGTGGGCCATGTAGTCCTTAGAATAGGGGATGGGCCATGTAAAATAAACTATTACTAGTAACAAAAAACAAACAGACTTTTTTTTTTTTTTTGACAGATAAAAGGGTGGAATGAGTCGATCAGTGTAGCAATCCCCTTGGGCATGACCATAGGGGATCCCTAACCACTGTGAGATATCTGGTTCGCCCGTAACAACAGTACCACTTAGGTACAGGATAGTAAGGGAACAAATTCCTCATTCTTTTGCCACTGACAAGGCTCGAACCTGAGTCTTGTCTAGGAATAAAGGAGGCTTTTGCCATTCAGGCTACCACCATCGGTGGTAAAACAAAACGCTGACTAAATGCTAAAGGAAAGACATGGGTTTGTGCAGTCGTACATTGTGAATCCACTCTCTCTTTTTCTCGATTCATCGGGGTTTGAGAAACCTCAGTCGCCTCATAGCGTTCATAACGTGACTTTGGCACCTAAATCATCTTTAGATCTACTGATATTTATCGAGATGCCCAATGAACCTCAATATTTTTTGAACGGATGATCTTTACTGTATCCTACGAGTCGAACGTTCGGATCATTGATGTAGTCTCGGAAGTCAGACAAAAAGAGAGCCTTCTTCATGGAACCTGAGCAATTGGGTCAGCATTCAGCAAGGCTTTGGAATAAGGCCTAAGGCTGACCGTGGCTTAGAAATATAACAAGAAATTGTCCCTATAGCATTTACCCAACAATAATTCCAACATGTACATATAAAAATAGAAATATTCATATGACATTTGTTATTACAGAAAATTAAACACATATAATCACGATAAACATTATTCTATTTCATCAAGTTTCCAATTAAATATATCGAGAGAGGAAAAAAAAAAGGCAAATTAAATGAGAAACAATTAAGGGAAAACACTTTTAAATTTCACATTCTTGAAATCCTTTTCAGCCTTTGCAAGTCAATTCAGCTGGCAATTGGTTCGAGAAAATAGGAGTAGTTCTTTTGAAAACTTTGATTTTGAAAAAAATGTTTTCGAGAAAAAGTTTAAAAAAAAAAACAGTTTTTGAATAAAAAAAAGTTTTAATAAAAAACTGTTTTGAAATTAATATGTTTTTGCAAAAAAAAATTTTGGCAAAAACAATTTTGATAAAAAAAAACTATTTTGAAAAGTATTTTTCTTAGAAACATGTTGAAAATGGAAGAGAGAGAAGGTTTTGTGCAATGATGGTGTACTTGATTGAGAAAATGTGGTGACAACTAAATTTGATGAGTTGCTAAGAGGGTGCTAAGTGTAGTTATTAAAATATAAGCTCTTTTTTGAGCATATTTTGCTAATTTTAGCAACCTTTAAGTTTTGATTATTCCACTATGGATGCTCTTACCGAACTTGGTTTAGCTTATGGTCACAAAATTAATTATAGTTCCAGATACTTCCTGTTCAGATAAATAAAGAACGAATGAAATCTTACCATACACAGAAAGGACCTAAAAGTCTTGTCAAAAAAAACAACAAAGGACCTAAAAGATGCCTTGCTAGTTTGATGATGATCGTGAGAGTAGGGCCTACACAATAAGGCCCGAGATCTTTTGTGCCGAAAAATAGTGAGTCTTTGTGCCGAGTGCATTTTCGGCCGTTGGATCACACAAGAATTTAAAAATTCATGCAATCTAACGGCCTAAATGCACTCGACACATGAACAGAACATTTTTCGGCGCGTAGAGGATCTCGGGCCATACATTAAAGCCCACAACGTTTCATCCGGACAGTCAGAAACCTTGTCTTTACCTCTCAGCAAAAGTAAAGGGTCCTCCATATTGAAGCAAGGGACCATTCTGAGAAGCGAAGGCCCTTTTGAGTTGAAATGAGCTGTTATGATTTCTGGACGTGGGCCAGGTACTCCTTAGAATAGGGGATGGGCCATGTAGTCCTAATCGAGATCTATCAAATAAAATTCATATTTGATAGAAAAAGTATTAGCTATTGAAAAATATAACAAATTTACTATCCGGTCAGGATGGAACGACGCACTAAAAAATAGAAACGAAAGAAGTATTAAAATGTAGCAAGCAATTCGGTTTGGACAATTTGGGCGATTCAGTTGCCCTCTAGGCACCCCTAAGAATACATGGTAAAATAAACTACTACTAGTATTCGAAAACAACTAGTAACAAAAAACAAACACTTGACTGAATGCTGAAGGAAAGACATGGGTTTGTGCAGTCGTACATTGTGAACCTACTCTCTTTATCTCGATTCATCCGGGCTTGAGAAACCTCCATCATTTCATAGCGTTCATAACGTGACTTTGGCACCTGAATCATCTTTAGATCTACCAATTTTTATCTAGATGCCCGATAAACCTCATTTTTTGAACGGGTGACCTTTACTGTATCCTACGAGTTGAACGTTCGGATCATTGATGTAGTCTCGAAAATCGACCAAAAGAGAGCCTTCTTATGGAGCCTGAGCAATTGGGTCAGCATTCAGCAAGGCTTTGGAATAAGGGCCTAGGCCTGACTGTGGCTTAGAAATATAAGGCTTTCTTGGGTTAACATTTTAGTTTTAGTTTAGTTTTCAATCATTATCATATTTTAAAAATATTACTTTCTCATCTTTCTCTATCTCTCTTCAATCATTACCCATCTCTTTAATCATTACTCTATTTCTCTCTCCACCCACTACTAAAACTAAACTAAACTAAACTAAACTCTCAACCAAACAAAACCGTACAAGAACTTGTCCCTATAGCATTTACCCAACAATAATTCCAATATGTACATATAAAAATAGAAATATTCATATGACATTTGTTATTACAGAAAATTAAATACATAAAATCACGATAAACATTATTCTATTTCATCAAGTTTCCAAATATATCGAGAGAGGAAAAAAAAAGCAAATTAAATGAGAAACAATTAAGGGAAAACAATTTCAAATTTCCCATTCTCGAAATTCTTTTCAGGCTTTCTCTTGCTTGTCCTTCTCCTTCTCCTTCTCCTTCTCCATTTTTGCCGTGACCGTTCCGTCGGTACCGGCCATCATAGCGTACTTATCCTTCCTAGTGAGATTGGTGCACTCGAACCCCAAGGTCCCCGCGAGCACCCTCTGGATATAATTCGCGACGTCTATCGCCGATTTCCCGCCTTTGCAAGTCAATTCAACCGGCAATTGGTTCAAGAAAGTGATCTCGTACGTAGGCCTCGGGTTCATGAACACGAAGTAGGGATCCAAGAACTTATGCCCCCTCGCCGTCGTCCCATAAAACACGCTCTGCCTCGCGTTAATCGCGACGGGCACAATCCTGTCCGTGAGCTCCGCAAACAGCGCGCTAAACCTCAACAAAAAGGGCTCCCTACAAGTAGTCCCTTCCGGGCATATCACCAAGTCGCCTTCCTTCAACAGCTGCTTGATATTCTCCGCGTCTTTCTCCCTCACCCTCGACAACGCCACCGCTTTGATGGGCGAAATCATCTCCGAAAACTTACTTATGCTATACGTGACGCAACTGATCTTCCTCCCCAGGGCAACGGAAGTAACCACCGGATCCAGCACGGTCCGGTGGTTGCAAACAAAGAGGACGCCACTCTGGCCTTCTCTGGGGGGAGGGGGAGGGGTGCCCTTGACAATGAGTTTGATACCTAGTATTTTGTAGCTGTACCAGACTATCTTTTCTGGCAAGGGTATGTTGATATAGACCCTTAGAATTGAGAGGATTATGCCTATGGGCATCCATAGAAATGATAAGAGGGCAATTAGAGGGGTAGGCCTTTGGACCAAACGGCCCTCGTGAAATATGACTGGGCTTAGAAGCTTGTTACTTGGTAGGGGCTCACATTTTGTTCTTGGCACCATGTATCCTTCCTGCATTCATAATAAGATTTTGTTAGTTTGGATGATAAATAGGTTTCTTTTGATGCAGGATCTCCTAATTTTTATTCGCTACAAAACGAATTTCTATTGATTTTATAACAATATAAATTCACGAACATGCTAATATCCTTGCAACCACCAAATACAATCCGGAATGAAACTAGTCTCTGTTCACTGTCAAGAAATTGGTGCCTGCGAAATTTTTCCCACTTGGGTTCATTTGATGGAAAAGAAATTTGTCAAAAAGCAATAGTTTAATTAATTGGATAGGGAATTGGCACGAAAGCAAGATTCTTGCAGGATGCGTTATGAGATTGGGTGCTACAACTTTCTTGCTAATTGAACACCTGAAATTGCGGGAAAGTTGGAATTCATAATCTTTCGGTTTCATTCATTGCAATTGGATGGGGCCTAACGGATCGTTTAGTCGACTGAATCAAAAAAATCTTCTATGATATTGATCTTGCATCAATAGATCTGTAATGACGTGATATATTTTTCTTTTGATATATTGACCATAAAATATTATAAGACTTTGTAAAATATAAGATCTTGCAATGAAATATCATAGAAGATAAAGGGAAATGATTTTGTCACTCCCTTTTTTGTTAACGCCACTCCCCTACAAGGTAGAGGAGTGTCGTTAACAAAAAAAATGAGTGACAAAATCAACAGCCAAGATAAATAGATATCATACTAGAAGATATGTAATGGACGTGAGACGAATATTGATGACATTAATGATATAATACTAGTATTTTGTATCTCACACTTTTTTGGGTTATATATACTTAATAAAATTTTAATCTGGGGTTAAAATTTCGTAACCAAAGAAAAACACTCAAGATCATGAGAAGCTCAACGACAATTTCTAATCTGGGGAAAAAGGACCAAAACTTTCTCTTGGTAATTAATAAGGATAAATCTCATCATCTTTAATTGAATGGATCGAGATCCTCTGTGAGGATCGTGTGAGAATTTTTATCCAATCCGGACCATCCAAGGAGGGAATCAATGATCCAAATTAAAAACGAACTCTTTCAGAAAAAAAAAATTGACCAGAGTTATGTTTATTAAGCTATTCTTTCTCTTTTTTTTTATTCAAAAAAGGTTGACCGGGGCGACTGACGTACTTGACCTCCTTGGGGTGACCATAAGGGAACCAATTTGCCCTGAAATGTCCAAATTTGAGCCATAGCTGAGCCACGCTAAGAAGGAAATATTAATCTACCACCACGTCGCGAAACCCATCACTAGAACCCCACCGACACGAACCCCACCCAAACTCAGCTGTTCTTTCTTGACTTACCTACTAATCAGCTTAATTTGTGACACTAGCAATAAGAGTTGAATATATAGGGTACATTAATTAGTCCAATTAAGGCTATCTAGAAAGTAGAGGGGAAATTTTTGGTTGGGTCATGAAGGATGCATTGTTCCATAGGGTCAGCTGTCTTCTTCCCTATAGGTAAAATGCTAGAAACCAATTAATGGAAGGAAGGAGACTTTTCATAAAGGGGTCATACAATGTGAGTCACTCGTTGCCTTTTAATCATTGAACAGAAACGAATGATAATTTGTCGGTACGTAAATAGTCAGAGAACCACAGAGACAACGCCACATGGTACTCAGGGAGCGCAGAATAATTACTTCTAAATAAAGAGGCCGTTAGGTAATTATATATATCTAACTGCCACGTGGACTAATAAGATTTGAAATCACTTGAAATTTCAGATAGTTCTGACCTGTAAGTACCTTGGCATGCATGGAGAGAGAGAGAGAGAGAGAGAGAGAGAGAGGTGACCATAATATTAGACTCATGGACAATGCATTGTGCCATAAAAGCTCTTCAACAACCAAACAACAATCCAAAGAAGATCATAATCCCTTCCTAAACTAAAAATTAAACAAACCTAATCAGAATCTCAAAATTTAAACACGCTTTAGTTCGTCCAGATGCCACCATGATCATAAAAGGCTTCACCAACCCTATCAACAGAATTTAAAGACAATGCAGAGAGAGAGAGAGAGAGAGAGAGAGAGAGAGAGAGAGATATTTTAAGTATACAACACATTATACAATATATTTTGCATGATACATCACACAACAATGTTCACATCATTTTGCACGATATGTCAAATACTATTTCGCTGTTGGTTGAAAAATAACAAAACGAGACCACATAATATTGGCATGGCGTATTGTGCATAATGTTGTGTTCGTATACGTACCAAAAAAATGTAGAGAGAGAGAGAGAGTTGAACGTACCTTGCAAACGGACATGAAATCATAGTCAGTCTCTCTGTCCCCCAACCCCAAATCGGGAAACTCTCCGAGGAATTCTCTCTCCACTGCCGCCCTCTTGTGTTCTCCGACCAGAACACCCGGTTTCCTAGCAAACCCGGTCGCCCTCCCGAATTTCGACACCTCCAATTCCGTTCCGATCACCTTGTCAGCCCCCAAAAAGTTCTTGCAAAAGTGCTCCACCATGATCCTCGGGTTCGCCGTGACGACATACCGCTTCCCAAAGGAATTGAACACCTTCCACGTCCGCGGGTGCACGTCCTCGGAGTAGAACTTGGGCAGGACCGACCTCGAGACGAGCTCGATGTCGCGGATTTTCAACCCCGCGAAGGATATGAAGACGAACGTTTGGATCGCGACGGATTCGGAAACGAATAGGTAGGTGAAGTAGACGAAGGGGACCGACAGTAAGAGGACGAGTGCCCGTAGTAGGCTACCGGCTTCGAGAGCGATGAGCATGAAGTAAGGGAAAGCGCTTCTCGATACGAGGAGGGTGCCGTCTAGGTCGGCCGCGACGGTTTGGTTTGATCTCCCGTCGGTGCTGCATTTTGAGATAGGCGGGAATCGGCAGGGAGCACCCATCACCATGGGTGCTAGTTAGAGAGAAGGGGGAGGAGAGAGAGAGAGAGAGAGAGAGAGAGAGAGAGAGGGGGTTTGTGTCTTTTTTTATTGAGTTTGAGTGTGTTATGTTAAGGAGATGAGGGGGGAGAGGTGGGGTTTAAAAAGGATTGAGAGAGATGTGTGTGTTGTTTGTTTGTATTGCAATTAGCATGGGTAAGTATTTGTTGGTGTCTCGTCACTCGAATCAGTTTACAAATATCTCGATTAATTTTTATGATCATTTATTAATATGTGTGGCTAATATAAAACGAAGATAAAATCCGTGTCAATTTACTCTACACAATAGCAGATGGAGCCTAAGTGGTTTCGCACGTGGAACCTAGCAATAATGATTTTTACACTTGTTTATTTTTGGATCCTTGATCCGTATATTCTGTATTTTATTCTTGTCAAATTGATGTGTTTATCCTTGAGACTTGTTAAGCTTTACGTATATTGAGCCAGGATATTGTTGTTAACTAACATGAATAAGAACAAAAAAATAATTAAATACTTCCTCCGTCAATTACTCCGTACTAACATCTTACTCTTTTTGCACAATATTAGGCATTATTTTCTGATCAAATAGACGCGTTACTACGCAGATTAAACAATGACTTGCTTCCGTCCATAATTTTTCACGATCTTTGAATGGTGCAAGCTAGAAATTAAAAAAATTATGCACGAAAATACTTCACGAGTATACGAGAGGGTGGGAATACGTACATATGTGGCTGAGAGAGAGAGAGAGAGAGAGAGAGAGAGTCGTGATGTGGGAAGACTTCAATGGTTTTATTGTTGTTCGTTGGTTTTATTGTTGTTCGTTGATCGACGTTTAAATTAGGTTAGCTGTAAATTAGAGAGAGAGAGAGAGAGAGAGAGAGAGAGAGAGAGAGATCGAAAAGTGGTTGAAAATTTATAGAAATTTCGGCAGTTCAAAAAATAAAAAATAAAAAAGGTGGTTGAAAGTCGTTACCAACGCCTACAACACATTCAATTAGCCTTCTTTTTAGTTTCTTGGCGCCGTTCCATTATAGCTTGTTTTGCTTTGGCTAAGCTTTGCATTTGGCTAGGCTCTTATCATAGCGGAACTTTATTATTTGGTTTTTATAATCGGATATTCGGGTCAGTTTGTACAAATCTTAACTAATTCCAGGGCCCTAAAGTTGACGACCAGACAAGCGCCCTGGAGTCGCCCGCGGTTTCGGAATGTTTGGCCTTCACGTGGGATTTGAACCTACTAACTTTATTACTCCGTATTAGATAGTTGCCTCTCTTTTTTGGCTCCTTTTGGTCTTTGTTTTCACAATTAAAAATTAGTAAAAAAAATATTAAAAAACAAAGATAGTTGTTTTATATACTTTTTTTTTTTTTTGTTAATTTCGCTCATATTTTTTTTAAAAAAAATTATTTATTCGTCTAGATTCTAAATACTAGTATTAAAAAATCATGACTAAGAGTGTGTTCTCCTAACTAAAATAAGTATTTTTTTGAATTAAAAATGATGTATTTTGAGAGAATAACTTATCTCGTAAAATAAAAATAAGTACTTAAAAAATAAGAACCTTATCAGAATAGAGCCTTAATTTTTTAAAATTTCACTAAGATAAAAATAATCTTAAATAGATAGATCTCGTTCGTATCATTATTTTTTCGTGAATTTTTTCAAGCTTAATTTCTTTTTCTGTCCTAACTCCTCTTATCGAGACAAAACAACAACTCTGGACGTGTTACGAAAGGGCTAAAATTTGCTGAAAACTAATCGAATAATACATTAAGTCAGACAAAACCCTTGGCTAGGCTTTCTAATTTCTTTAAGCTCTTGGTATGCTTATTGAATAAAAATCTATTGCCAACAAAATCATTAACCATAGTATGTTGCGTGTGGTGTTGTTTTTCTTTTCACCTCAATAGTATGGTGTACGTAGTTCCATGGTACTCATCACATGAGTTCATTCCAAATGCATGCGGATTTAACGATTTATTGTTGCATATGCACATGGAGGAGTCGATAAGCGTGTGACGTTTACCCGAAAGTGTTTATACCCTCTATTTCAATACTTGTGTACAATCGTGCGGTTGTGATTGCATGAGAAGAGAGGAAGGTACTTGTCCGCTCTCATTCGGGCTACTAAAATTGCACGAGAACAAAGGTAAGGAGGAAAATTAGTGCAATCGTGCGACAAATTGCATAAAAGCAGAGGTACATACATTTTTTCGGTTCAAAACATTTGACCTCTATTTTGATAATATACCGCTATTTGTCGGGAGTACTCAGATAAAATGGACCTAGATGGGATTGGCATTAACATAAGGAGTTGCACACGAAATCTAAAATTGAATTCGAAAAATATAGGCCTCGGTTAATTTGGAGAGAGAAAAAAACCTAGTTGAATAAAGAGAACAATCAATGTAGATATAGATCAAACTAAAAGATGTTAAGAATAGCATACATTTTTTTATTTTTCTTGATAACAACTGTTAAGGGACAGTCGGAAATAGAATACTGAACTCTAATAAAGGAACAGAGGGAGCAGTTGTTTATGGACTTGTTTTTTTGTATTTTTGTTAATTTCGCTCATATTTTTTAAAATTATTTATTTGTCTCGATTCTAAATATTAGAAAAATCGTGACTAAATTTTTTAAAAAAGATAAAAAAAAATAGGGGAAAAATCGAAATGGTCTTTGTAGTTAAATGTTTGTGTCAACTTGGTCCATATAGTTGTAATTGACTCGATTTATACTCTGTACTTTTCATTTTGTTCCAATTTGGTCCAATTGCTAACTGTTGTTAGTCCACCGTTAGTCCTTTTAAATAAAGACAAAAATAAGCTAATAAAGACAAAACTAAACCAATAAGCCAATTTTTTTGTCTTTATTCAAAAAAATTGAATTTTGATGGTAATTTTTTAGTTTTTAAGTTTCTCTCGTCATGACGAAGCAATAATCCCGAAAAAATTGACAAAAAAACTAACAAATGCGAAAAAAATTGAATAAAGACAAAAAAAAAAATAAGCCATTTGGCTTATTTAGCCTAACAACTCCAGAGTTTATGTAATATTCTGACTTTAGGACATGGTTCTTTATCATGTTGTGATTTTTTAGATCTATATCATATTGTGACTTTTGGATATGGTTCTATATGCATTTTTAGTATTATGCAGAAAAATAAGCATCTCAGTATTTGTCCACAAGTTAAATAGGTAGACAATACCAGTGGTTATCTTGCCGCATGACTGATCATGAAAATGTTGAATTAGAGGGCAACTTTTTGCAGAAAACTATAGTCAAATTTCTTCTCAGGTGCCTCATTATCAATGAAAAATGGAAGGATAAGCTGTGTTTTTGTTCAGAGGTATATTAGGTAGGCATGTGCAAAAAATTCGTCCATCCGCGGACCGACCGGACCCGACGGGTCCCGGGCGGGGTCAAATATGTGCTTCGGATGAGTACGGGTTCATTTTTTGTTAAAAATCAGATTTTGGTTCGGGATCCAGTTTCGTGTGTTTCTTACTCGACCCGACCAATTCATAAAGATTAATTCGATTTTTAGTCGGATTCGACCCGACCCGACCTAAAGAATTGGAATCGCGGACTATTCTTACCCCTTTTCGGTTCTGTTTGTGGGCCTAAAACATTTGTTACCTGCCATGTCGGGTCGGGGGGTCAAACCCGACCGTCCGACCCGTGCACACCCCTAATATTAGGGCAAGAAAGAAATGAGAGAATTACTGTTTTAATCCCCAAAAAAGGGGCAATTTGATTTTGCTGTTAAAAGGACTAACAACGGTTAGTAATTAGACCAAGTTGGAACAAAATAGAAAATACAGAGTGTAAATTGAGCCAATTATAACTACAGGGACCAAATTGACACAAACACTTAACTATAGGGACCATTTCAGTTTTTTTCCCTATCTAAAATAGATAGATCTTTTTCGTATCATTATTTTCTCTTGAATTCTTTCAAGCTTGATTATTTTTTGTACCAACTCCTCTTATCGAGACAAAATAATGACTCAATGCTGGACGTGTTAAGAAAGGGCGAAAATTTGCTAAAAACTATTCGAATAATATATTAAAGTTAGACAAAACTCCTAGCTAGGCTTTCTAATTTCTTTAAGCTATTGGTATGCTTATTGAACAAAAATCCATTGCCAAGAAAAACATATGGAATTTAAAGTACCCAAGTAAACGCCGAGCACTCCCAAAGCCCTATAGTAATAAGTAGGATGAGACCGAAAATCAATTCTTTTTACAATTCGAAGTTTTTTCCTGGAAGTTTCTACCTGGGTAGGAGTTAGAACTATACAATTTTATAATTGGATTACACATTAATGAGAATAAATCAGTTCAGTGAAATTTCCGAGTCACGAGTAGACGCATGACTGCTTGTGTTGCATGTGGATGTGGTGTTGTAAATCTTGTTTACAGAGGTGTTGTAAACAAGTGTTTATAGCACTCAATCGTGACCATCTAAACGTGTTGTTTAGTACAATCGTGCAGTTGTGATTGCGTGAGAAGAGAGGAAGGTACTTGTGCACAATTGGGCGGCTAAAATTGCACGAGAACAGAGGTACATGGAGAAATTTTTGTGCATTCGTGTGACAAAAATCGCACTAAAAAATAGATACAGACACTCTTTCGGTTCAAATTAAAGATTTGACCTCTTTTATTTTGACCAAAACTAGTTGAATAAAGAGAACAACCAATACAGATATAGATCAAACTAAAGATATTACGAATAGCATACTTTTTTTAAAAAAATTTCTTGACAACAACTGTGCTTTGATTGAATTAGGCATTTTTCTATAGAACACTTAAGTCCTCACCATAGTCTTGTTAACGGCCAGCCGAGTCACCCTAAACGTCACTCCAAAGACTCGAACTCGTGTATTTCTAGTCCTTGGGGTATTTCTCATATATTTATGGTCTAGCTAACAGATTATTAAGTTGATAAACATGGACAAACAGAACGAAAAAAATAAAATAAAATAAAATAAAAACCATTAATGTGGTAACTAATTTCTCATATTTTAGCTTTTTATTACACCATTTAACGTAGGTAATAATTAATACCAAGTACTCTGTTTTGAAGTGGGCGACGGTTTGGTTACAGAGATGAGTAATTAATTCGAACCCACCAAGAAAAAGCAACCATTAATGCACATGATGTATATGTACGTAAAGCTCCAGAAAGAGTACTAGTACGCTGAGGCAAGTAATTAAAGGCCAATTAAATATAAGGACGGGAAATAAATTTTGGATCCAATGGGACTTTAATCAAACACTATTAACTACAGTTAAGTATTTATTGCTTCGTGAGAAGATGCTGGAATTAATTAATTTTGTTATATTTTTTCGGAGGTTTCAACCTAAAATCAATTCAATAAAAAAAAAATTTCTCTCATATCTAACATGGTAGATCAGAGCTAGGTCTTGAGTGGCCTCACCTCTCGTGGGAAAAGTCTTTGTCGCCCGAGTCAATCGCTCAGCTCCTGGATCTCCTGGTCTGTCACATCCACGTGTATCCTGTCTGCACGTGAGGGGGAGTATTAGACTTGTCTCATGTCGCTCATCTAAGCCACTCAGACTTGAATAATATATTTTAGAGGTTGTTTTACCTATTGCCAATTGACTTTAGATTGAAACCCTAAAAAAAAAAAAAAAAAAAAATCTAACAAATTTGATGACCTAGAACATTTATATAGTTAGAAGTTCCATCTTAGATAATCAATAATCAAGAACTCCATGTGAAAGCAACGAGACGATGATGGCGGAAGCGGAGCAAATGTTATCTCGTTCATGTCCCTGGTTCTAATCCGGGACGCCTTCGAAAAGCAACCTCATTCTATTACATCTTTTTTCAATTTTTAGGTTTTGTTTTTATTTGAATTTTTTCGCGTTTGTTAGTTTTGTGTCGCACTTTTTAAGTTTTTCGATTCGTCTCGTCAAGACGAATCGGAAAAATAAAAAATTTTACTTTTATCCAAATACTTTGGAAAATAATCACTTTTTAGCAACAAAAAAAAAATGTTGATTTTTTTTTATACTTAAAAGTGGTTATTTCTCAAAATATTTGAATAAAAGTAAAAACAATAAATTCCTTTTTTGATCCGTCTCGTCGAGAAGAATTAATAAATTACAAAAGTTTAGCACAAAATTAACTAGCGCAAAAAAAAATTCAAATAAAAACAAAAAAAAATTGTGAATGGAATGAGGTCAATATATATTAAAACTAGTGTTGACGCGTGACGGGCCATGGCAATTCAATACTCCATCCGTCCCTTTATTAGAGTCTTGTATTTCATTTTGGGCTGTCCCTTAATAAGTGTTCATTTTGTAAAGTTAGTGGGTAAAAATTAGTGAATTTTCCATTTTGCCCCTAAAAGTAGATTCCATTTTGAAAAGTTAGTGAGTAAAAATGTAATGATGATGTTTTAATAGAGGGTAAGGAGGGAAGATGAAGGTAAAAGTTGATGTGAAATGTGTAATGATGATGTCTTTTTAATAAGTTGAAATTACGAAGCAGGACTCTTAAAAAGGGATGGAAGGAGTATTAACCGGTTGTTCAAAAGAAGAGTTTTGTTGACGAGGAGAATCGAAAAACTTTCACACGAACTTTCTTTTTGACCAATTTCACCTTGACATGCAAATGGGGTATGGAACTATATACGTACAAAACCCCATTCCCCATGTTCGTTCCTAAAAAGAAAAAATCGGGGGTGGTACGAGGGCCACTTTGAGACATGGGATCTCAGCAGAGAGAAATTTTTAGGTATCAACCCCCATGATATTTCCTCCGGTTCGTTTCTCATTTTTTGGCCATTTTTCGATCACATATAGTTGATTGATTTTGTTCATTTTGTAGAGTGGGCGAGAATCTTAATCATGCAAAAATTGTGTTCATCGAACTTTATTTTATATATGATCGACACACGTGAAAATTAAAGAAAACCAAAACTAAGTCCAAAATACACTGAATCAAAACCCAGTTTTGGTTTTTTTTTTTTTGCAATTTTCACGTGTGCTGATGATGTATCAAATAAAGTCTGATGAACACAATTTTTGGCATGATTAAGATTCTCGCTGAACTCTACAAAATGAACGAAATCGATCATTCAAATATGATCAGAAAATAGCCAAAAAATAAGAAACGGACTGGAAGGGATATCATGGGGCTTGATATCCCCGGTATACTTAAAAGTTTCTCCTCAGCAGAAAATACAAAAGGTTTTGTAAAATCTATCGATAGGCGAACTAGAATCAACTTAATTAATTAGAGGCTGTTTGGCCGCTAGCTTCATTTTTGCCTTTTTCATTTTCCCATTTTCAACGGAAGAAAAGGGAGGTTTCAAAAAAAAAACGAGTATTGTTGTGTGTACATATATAATTAATGTACATATTATGTATATATGGATTTTGTGAGGCCAAAGGTGGAATTTGAATTTTAACTTCGGGGTCGGTCTAGTAGACATATACTCCCTCCATCCAGATTTAATTGTTCTTAGTTCTATTCTAACCGGTAAAAAAACAGGTTATATCTTAGAATCCGTAATGAATTTCATATAGAATATGGATTTTATTTAATAGATCTCGATTAGTTCTATAATACAATATATTCGAAATCACGTAAAATATTATAGATTAGAAGATATAATCGATTGAAAAATGGCACGAACTCCCAAAAAGGACTATTAAATCCAGACGGAGTGAGTATTTTTTATCGGAACATAATACTTATTATATTACAAGGTTTTTGCTTTTCAATTCATCACATTTGTACATTGAAAATGATTATTTAAGCTACATCAACTATCACATGCTTATTTTTTATTTATGAAAGAAATTGAGAAATGAGAATGTAAAATAACCATTTTTTTAATCAAATTGAATCAAAATTATTAAAATTATAAGTAACTATATACGAATAATTATCAATATTATTCAAAATCAGGTATATACAAAATAAAAATTTTAGAACTCGGATGCTGGAGAGCCAGAACCGGGGCCCGGGATAGCTCCGCCCCTGTGTGAGGCCCACCTCCTCGGGTCCCACAAAGATGATTCGAATCATCCATTATTTTTAAAATATTTTTTTATGGAATCTTGTAAAAAATCAACCACACCCAATATCTGTAAGGATTTTTTCTGAATTTGTAGGTGCGAAACTAAGCAATTAAGTAGTTTCGCCTCCACAAATTCAGAAAAAATCCTTACCAATATCGGGTTGAAAGGATTTTTTACAGGGCTCCATAAAATAATATTTTTTTAAAAAGGGTGGTTCGAATCATTTTTGTGCATGGGAACCGAGGTGGACCTCACAAAACTCATATATACATAGTATGTACAAATTCATATGTACCCATAGCTTTATCCTTCAAGATAAGGGAAGAATGTGAGATTTTAATTTTAAAAAAGGCTATTTTGTATGTTTGTCGAAAATTCTTATCAACTAGATTTAAAATTCTAAGAATTCCTAGAAGCTGATAAATTGTCTAAAATCTAGTAATTTCAAAGAAACTGTGCTTGAGGTGCTTTTTGAATAACATTTTAGATTTGGAGTATTGCAAAAACTTGTTTTCACTTTTTTGCAGCAAGGATTTCCGACTTTTACGTACTGCAGTTTAATCGTAATTTTACAATTTTAGCAAAAAAGTTCATCTTCTTTTACAAAAATTTGGAATCTCTATAGTGTAAATTAAGCAAAATCTAAAAACTGGTCACACAGCTATCACGAACACCACATGATAAATATGCCAGTTTTTTTTTTTTACTTACTTTGAATTTCCCCTATCGGCTAGTATACTCTCCATCACATGCACTGTCATGTAAATTAATGTAGATATTTTAGGCTTATTAAACAATATTTTCATGAACCAGATTATCTCAAGTTGCCTGTTGATCTGCATGAAATAGACCAGGAAACCCATTCACTCGCTTAGACTAAAATACGACATTGACTACTTGACGGACTATACGGATTACGTACTGCTGGCCTACGTGCTGCTAGACAAACTCTAAGTAGGGGCCAGACGGAACAAGCCTACTGTTGATTTGCATGGTGTGGATCTCAGTCATTAATTTTTCGGTTTTATTTCGAATCTATTTTGATGATTGAACGCGTTCATATTGTAGAGTTTGTTGATATAAGAACAATCAGAAAGGTGATGGGATACCAATTGATACCTTAATTAATGTAGATATTTTATTTTGAATTTCCCCTATCGGCTAGTATACTCTCCATCACATGCACTATCATGTAAATTAATGTAGATATTTTAGGCTAATTAAACAATATTTTCATGAGGCAGCTTATCTCAAGTTGGCTGTTGATCTGCATGAAATAGACTAGGAAAGCCATTCACTTGCTTAGACTAAAATACAACATTGACTGCTCCACGGACTGCACGGATTACGTACTGCCTGCCTACGTGCTGCTAGACAAACTCTAAGTAGGGGCCAGACGGAACAAGCCTACTGTTGATTTGCATGGTGTGGATCTCAGTCATTAATTTTCCGGTTTTATTTCGGATCTACTTCGATGATTGAACACGTTCATATTGTAGAGTTTGTTGATATAAGAACAATCAGAAAGGTGATGAGATACCGATTGATACCTTAATTAATGTAGATATTTTATGTTGAATTTCCCCTATCGGGTAGTATACTCTCTATCACATTCACTATCATGTAAATTAATGTTGATATTTTAGGCCAATTAAACAGTATTTTCATGAGGCAGCTTATCTCAAGTTGGCTGTTGATCTGCATGAAATAGACCAGGAAAGCCATTCACTCGCTTAGACTAAAATACAACATTGACTACTCGACGGACTGCACGGATTACATATTGCCGGCCTACGTGCCGCTAAACAAACTCTAAGTAGCGGCCAGACAGAACAAGTATGCTGTTGATCTGCATGGTGTGGATCTCAGTCATTAATTTTCCGGTTTTATTTCGGATCTATTTCGATGATTGAACGTGTTCACATTGTAGAGTTTGTTGATATAAGAACAATCAGAAAGGTGATGGGATACCGATTGATGCCTAAATTAATGTAGATATTTTATTTTGAATTTCCCCTATCAGCTAGTATACTCTCATCACATGCACTATCATGTAAATTAATGTAGATATTTTAGGCTAATTAAACAATATTTTCATGAGGCAGCTTATCTCAAGTTGGTTGTTGATCTGCATGGTGTGGATCTCAGTCATTAATTTTCCGGTTTTATTTCTGATCTATTTCGATAATTGAACGCTTTCATATTGTAGAGTTTGTTGATATAAGAACATTCAGATCGGATACCGATTGATACCCTCTCTTTTTTTTTTATACCGATTGATACCAAAACGAAGCACATTTATCTGCTCTTCACATTATGATTCAGTGTGGTCAATTCAGTCTTTCGGAAAATATCCAAAATGGGGCCAAAAAAAAAAAAAAACCAGACTGCAGAAAGGTCAATCGCGGGCTTGAGAGAGAAGAAGCTGCCTCCTATTTTTAACTACTTTAGAACTACTTCACAAATTTTTTCAACATCAACCAGCTCCCCTCCAAACTCAAAAATGTCTCTATCTTTTACCTTGCCTGTGACGAAAGAATTTACTTGGAAGCAACCGAAACCCATGTAAATGGGCCATATACTTTCGGGAAAAATCTAGGGGAAAATTTCAAAAAAAAAACCCCTGACCTTTTAACTCAATGTCCCATAAGCACCTGACCTTCAAAAAATGTCAATCCCCCACCTGACCTTACCACTCCGTCATCAATTAACCCCCTCACCCAATTTTCCGTCCAAAATCTAACGGAATTGATGACATGGTGCTTAAATGGACATTTTAGCCCTAAAAAGAAGACATCTGTGCACCACACAATAAATCCATAGACTGAGGTACACCCAATCCCCCCTTTTGGGGGATGGAAGGCCGAATTGGGTTTTTTTTTTTTTTTAATTGCATAGTTTTGTAAATTGAGTCACGGTTCTGGATACATTTAGACCCTGTTTGGCTAAATAAGCCAACTGGTTTATTTTTTGTCCTTATTCAAATTTGTTTTGTATTTATTAGTTTTTCGTCAATTTTTTGGGATTAATGCATTGTCATGACGAGAAGTATCTATAAAATAAAAAATTATGATCAAAATCTAATTCTTTTTGAATAAAAATAAAAAAATTGGCTTATTTTTGTCTTTATTCAAAAAAATTAGGTTTTGATGGTAATTTTTTACTTTTTAGATTCCTCTTGTCACGACGATGCAATAATTTTCAAAAAATTGATGAAAAAGTAATAAATACGAAAAAAATTGAATAAGAACAAAAAAATAAATTATTTAGCTTATTTAGCCGGACGGAGCCTTAGTTGCCGGAAAAAGAAATGTGGTTGTCGAAACCACGGGGAAGACAACGGGAAGAATTGGGTGTGCCTCAGTCTGTGAATTTATTGTGTGGTGCACAGGTGTCTCCTCTTTAGGGCTAAAATGTCCACACAAACGCCATGTCATCAATTCCGTTAGATTTTGGACGGAAAATTGAGTGAGGGGGATAATTGATGACGGAGTGATAAGGTCAGGTGGGGGATTGATATTTTTTGAAGGTCAGGTGCTTATGGGACATTGAGTTAAAAGGTCAGGGGTTTTTTTGAAATTTTCCCAAAATCTAGTGGATATATTGTGGTTGAGGTTTGGAGCTCTTTGTCGAGTACTAGTGTCCCATTGTTTTCGATCAGGTGTGCGGTTCAATCTGAACCATTCATTTTGATAATCAATAGTTTAGATAGATTTGTTGAAATTTTTACCCGTAAAAGTATATTCTTACCAATCATAAGAATATGAAAACAAATTTGAACCATTAAAAAATATACCATCCGACAGTCGCGACCACTTAGACTGCACCTCTACGATCTAAAACTGGACTACAGATGAGCCAAATTCCATTGTGGTTTTCCCCTCTCCTTAAATAACCATAAGCTGTTGCCAACTAGTTCCCACGTGCATGTGATAAGCTTGTGGCTAAGCCATAGCCACAGAGTTGTTGGCTCATTGAATAATATTAATAGAACCACATGCAGGGATCCCTCCTCCTCTCTCATCCCCTGGTCTGACTATGCTCACATTAATGGAGCTTTTACACTGTACTATTTAGTTACTCTCTATAATTACTGAATTTTTTGGTTAGTTGTTTTGTCAAATGCTCTTTGGGGACCCTTTATTTATTCACTATGGGTACATCATTTGGCGTATACTGAATGTAAATCAGTATTTCTATGAACTGATTTTTTACAAGGATTCTTTATTATTTTATTTTATTTCCTAATAATCAAGTGGCGGGTGAGTTTGTGTAGATCTCGACTAATCGTGAGAAACCATAAATTCACCGTTCACTAGTAGAGGCCCCACTTAAAGTCAGTGGCGACTCTACGATTTTATAATTATGGGGCCATTTACAAATTGAAAGTAGAAATGTTTACTTTTAGTTTAAGATGAATTTTGCATTATGACCCGGCTTCGGCTTCTTTTCATGACTGTATATCCATGTTTTTCGACCCAGATAAAAAAAATACAACGCTAAAAAGATCATATAAGAGCCCGTCCATTACCATTTCAATATTCGAACTCAAGTTTAAGTAAAACCCCATAAAAACTCCTTCAACCCATAAGAACAACTTTTAACTTGGAGAAAAGATATTGCTTATAGAATAATACATAACAAAAAACAGAGTACCCGTAGAATTGACAATTTGATAGTTAATGTCCTGTTTATTTATCAGATTGTGATTGAAGTTCAAGTATGCTTGTACTTGGAGAGAGAGAGAGAGAGAGAGAGAGAGAGAGAGAGAGTTGGCAGAAAGTTGGTGGTTGCCTGGTTGGTTTTCATTATGGGATAAATTTTCTGTGTTTTGCACCCTAGCTATAGTGTCGATGCTATATTTTGATGGGCCATTTTCTACCTACTCCAAAATTAGTGGTACAATAGCGGTAGATTATTTTCCCGCCATGGGTCAGGCGACCCCATATAGTTATAGTTGAATGTAGCGGCACCACTGCTTAAAGGCTGAGTAAATGCTTTTTGTGGACTGACAAAAGGGGTGGATAAAACCTGAGAGATTTCAAAGTTACAGAGACACAAGGAAAGAGCAACTCTTTAAGTATTAGGCCTTGACCACCAATGCAATCCATTGGGGGGTTTTTGCAAGAACTCTTAGGGCGTGTTTGATTGCAGATTTCATTTTAGGGGAATTCATAATGAGGTGAGATTATGATTAGGATTGGAATTGAGAATAATGTGGGATTATTAATGAGGGGATGAATCATTTATTCATGTTTATTTTGCACAGGATTAGGATTGAGATTGAGAATGAGGTGAGATTGTAAATAACATGTTTGCTTTGGTTATGATTGGGATTGGGATTGAGGTGAGTTTTTAAACTGGTTTTGCTCAATCCCATAAAGATGGAATTCGTAGTAACACCCCCCATGGTATTGCTAATACCCCGTTTTGGGGGATTAACAATCCCATGGGATAACTAATCCCCCTCCACAAATGCCAACCAAACAAAGGATTAACACTCCTATCACCTTCTCAATCTCAATCCCTCCCTCCAAGAGGGTTATCAAACACGCCCTTAAAGCATTACTCCCCCTGTCCCACTCTCTTTGGGTTTTTTCGATATTCGAACTGTTCTCTAAACTCTTATATCTTTCAATTTTTAATATTTTTCATATTTTTGAAAATTTTGTATTAAATATAGATCTAATTGAGAACTATAAAAAAAGATCTATATTGTATTTTTTTTGAGATTCATATCGAAAAATATAAGAGTTTAAAGAACGACACAAACGTCGAAAAATGTCCAAAGAAAATGGGACGGATGGAGTATTTTTAAACCAATTAAAGGGCTACGTCGACCATGAGTGCTGTGAGACCCAAAATGACTTTCACTCAATGTAATATACTACCAAATGGCACCTTTTTCTGGGCTAGCTCTTTCATCATTTTGGTTGTCAAATATGTAAACTTGGTACCATAAAGTAGTGCAACCTTTTTCTGCCCCAATGAATCACACAATGGTTTTCTCACTGTCTTGTTATTATATGAATGAATATCACACAAAGAAATAGAACATAGTATATAGTAGAGGATTAGACATATGTGTGGCCCCTAGACAATGCTGGAATCTCATTTGAGGACTCCAATCAAAGAGAGATAGAGAGAATTTAGGACTTTCACCAACTTGGTTGGAAGAAGTTGGGTGGTCTCCCCATTTCCAGAAATTATTACTAATGAAGAGATCAATATTTTTTTCTTGTGGACATGCAGAACCGGCCTGCCTAGCCTAGTGGACCTTCTTGCAAAACGACATGGAAGAGACCCATACCTTCGGTTTTCTTAATTTAGTAGATTTTAGAGCAGCAGCTTCTCCGACATGGACTTGACTTGGGATATTCTCATATACGCAAGCTCGCTATATATACAGAAATTTTCACATGCGGGACCTCTTAAAATGCAGACTACCCTTTGCCGATCAAATTTCAATGATCCGAGCCGCTCAATGTGTTTAAAACATTATTTTAAGGGTACACGCTAAAAAATCAGTGGAAAAAAAAGACCGCAAATGACTTGATTTGAGAAGTTTTTTTTCTAAACCATTCAATAAAAAACTGTTCGGATTAAGCCCTTTCGAGTCATTTTTTTTTGTTGATTTCTAATGGGTACCCTTAAAATCACGTCCTGATCACATTGAGTGACTTGAATCATCAAAATGCAATCGGAATTTGGGAGAAATGGGGAGGTCTGTATTTTTACTAAAATGCGGACTCCCTCACGGAAAACTATATATATATATATATATATATAGGAATTTTCAAGTAAGGGATCTCTCATTTTTTTAAAATGAGGGACTTTCATTTCCCGATCAAATTTTGAAAATCCGAGCTGCTCAATGTGTGCAGAACATGATTTTAAGGGTATTCGCGAGAAATCAGCAAAAAAAATGACCGGGAAGGGCTTCATCCGAGCAGTTTTTTTTTTGAACCGTTCAATGAAAACTGCTCGGATGAAGCCCTTCCCGGTTAGTTTTTTTGCTGATTTCTCGCGAGGACCCTTAAAATCACGTTCTGATCACTTTGAGCGGCTCGGATCATCGAAATTCAATCAGGAATGGAAGTCCCTCATTTTTAAAAAATGAGGGATCACTCACCGAAACCTGACGGTCCTTTTTTGCAGAAACTGACGGAGAATTGCATGCGTATTACTAGTAGAAATTTTGCAGAAACTGACGGTCCTTTTTTGCAGCGGTTAAAGTGCAAAAAAGTGTCTCAATACGCAAAAAAAAGAAGAGAAAAGTTCATGGAAGTGTATTCGTATTTGCGAGAATGCGTGTCGAAATTCTAATTCCTTTAGTGTTTAAGTGAATATCACTCCCTTGATAATTAAGGGAATTCACGATTCGGGATTGTCTAAATATTAGGCAAGTATTAGATTGAGTAGGTCGTCTTTATTTTGGTCTGTAGCTATTATTTGCTTATGCTTGCACTTCTCCTGCAAAACCTCTGCTCGATCCCGTTTAGTTTAATGCTGTGTTTGGTTTGTGTTTTGAAAAGTTTTCTGAAAAATAGTAGGGGTAATTAATAAGTGGAGAGAAATAGTAAATGTTGGAAGCAAGGAGAATCTAGGAGGAATTTAGGGAGAATTTTTTGAAAAATTCTTTTTGAATCGCAAAGAGAACAAGGCATAATTAATCTATGAAATTTTGAAGGAGCAAAAAAAAATCTTTCTATCATCTAAATTTTGTACGGTTGAAAACATATCAATGGTACCTTTAAAATGAGACTAAAATTCATAAGATAAAAATCTGTGCATTAATTAATTTGGATTGGTTTAGGTGGTGGTGTTGCTCTGAATAGTTAAAATGTTTCATAGAATCGGATGAAATGCTGACCATGGCCAAGTGTTGGGATTCAATGAAGCATATGTTAATTATTAGTAATTGAATTATTTTGGAAAGTTAGTTGCTTTTTGTATTTACAAAATGGATAATGCTACACACACAACCATCCAAACACAACAACTTACACAACCTCTCACATACATGTGGGGCCCACACATAGTAGTGTGTGTGGAGCGCGCCCACATGCATGTGAGAGGTTGTGTAAGTTGTTGTGTTTGGATTGTTGTGTGAGTATCATTTTTGTTACAAAATACATGTAGAAAAAGCCCTTGCAATATCGCAGAATAGGGTATAGTTTATGTTAACTTTTTTGTATTATTCATCATCACATTGAACTTACGGTCCGTTTGTCGGGCGAATAATATTTTGTGGGATAAAGAAGAAATGTGAATAAGAGGTGAATATGGTATAAGGGATGAGGTTTTGGTTGGAATAATTGATATGGGTGGATAAGAGTAGGTGAATAAAGAAAGAATGTGAGAAATTACTTGGTCGCCCTTATATAATCTCAAAAACATTTGGAGGGTTTTGGGTGGGCACGTCAGTAATTCTCCATATCCGGATAAGCTACCAATGGTGTGTGGGGTGGGAGAAGCTAAGAAATTGCAATTGTCTTAGCCTCTCTGAAGAAGAAGCACTCTGGTTGTTAAGGGCGGACCAAACATCGGATAAAGACCAACCCTTCTAAGCTTATCGTGGCCCCACCCTTATCCCACCCTTTACTCCCTCCAACAAACAGGCCCTAATAGCGAAAGCTGTCAATAGACTTGATACAGCCTAGGTGGGTCAATCTCGTGAATTTTGTGTTATTTGTTAATTTGTTTTTCGTTTTATGCAGTCATGTCTTTTAGATCCTGTCCGGGGCTCTGTATAATATCGAGAATGCTCTCTGGCTCGAACACATGAGTTGTCAAAAACATATCGAGCATGCTCTGAATTTTAGTCTACGGACATTGTTATGGGGGTGGCTTACAGCTACGACCGCAATCATGCCGAAATATCTCGTGATCAATATTGAGGTGGAGACATAACTTATTGTACATTTATTCAGTTCTCTGTCATATTACTCCAAAGGGAACAGCTATTGTGGTCCTGGGGACGCCAGGGGCGGCCAAGCCAATTACTAAAACCTTTTGTGTAATTTACAACTTATTAAAAGGCCTTAGTTGAATCTAAAAGCCTAACTATGCGGACTTCGGGTTGATGCAGTGCACAACACCGTTCTGCGCACCTCTGAGCTGTCGGATATGCATCCAACGGCTCGGATCTCATATCGGCAACCAACGATTGAGAGCTGTCCATTGCCGAGATGAGATCCGAGCCGTTGGATGCACAATCCGACGGCTCGAAGGTATGCAGGACAGTGTTGCGCACACCGCTATACAACATCATCCCCCAATTGAACTATGGTACACCATTTGGTGTGTAGTCCTTCAATTTGTTTACAGTTAAATTTTATAGATTCTTAAAAAAAAAATTCAGCTCATTCAGATGTTGGTAGGGACTTGATCAATTTATTCACTTTTATTGTATTAGCAACGAAAATCGATCAAGTAACCGGTATCCAAATGAGATGATTATTTACAAGGACTCTTAGAAATTTGTTTCAAACAAACGAAACGACTCCATCTATTTGTGCAGGACTCCGAGGTGGGTCCCACACAATCCGGTGTAATTGTGGCTCACCAATTGGTGAACCCATAGTTTTTTTCTTTTTCAATTTAAATTCATATTTTTACTGGCCCTCATATTGTAATTTTTATGAAAAACTAATTTTATTTTATTTTGGTTGTACTTTCAAAAAACTTGTTTCAATTACCTCACATTTTAGAGATTTTGGTCTTTCCAAGTGTTGAGAAATAGTAATATCCATTTTTCGTGTGCTTTCCAATTAAGGCAATGGCCAAGAAGAATGTTTTTTTTTTTTTGATCAATAGCCAATAAGAATGTTTGGCCACGCTTTACACCAAAGGTCCTTTTCCGGAAAGTACCCATATTTTTGCACTATTCCATTTGCGGGATATGGACAATAGAATTGTTTGGATCAAGCATTTACCGATATGCATTTGAGCTGAATTTTTGCAGGATCATCTATTTTAGCAATTTAAACAAAGTGAACGGTTTAAATCATCACAGTGAAATTTGGAACAGAAGTGTGTTAAAGTATGTGCCAAATGTAGTGTCCTTTGAACGCTCCCTTATATACATAGATATATACTCCTCTCGTTTTTGGATTCCTACAGAAAGAGGATGAATAATAGCAAAATGAACTCAATTTTCCTCCTATTTTCTCTCCAACTTTCTCTCTTAATTATTTTCTTCATTTCTTTTTCTTTCCACAAGTTTCGAATAGGGCATTAACTATTCTCTTAAGAAACAAACACTATCAGCTAGTTGATTCAATTTTACAACCAACAAAAATTTCTAAGGATGGATCATCGGAGGTTTGCATTATTGTTGTCTTCAACGGTCTAACATTAGTTGAGTTGCGTTTAAGTTGGCCGAACCACACAAATTTAAGCACTAGTCTTTTTCGTTCATAGCTCTGCACACAAAAAGTTTACGTATTTAGAACTAAATTAGAAGAAAATTGCTCTTTTTGTTTGCAAAAAGGAAATTAGAAGTTCCTATTTTTCAATTTTTTAGGATTTTTCATTTTTTCAGTAAGCGTTAATTTGGATACGAACCTTTTTCGGGTTTTTTTAGCTTAGCCCTTCAGACTTGGATAGTAAAATTGAAAAAAGTGATCAGACAGAGACCTTAGCAACCCTTGTGGTAGGTTGGCCCTGATACTATTACGAATCTTTTTTCCTTTTTTTAGCTTAGCCCTTAGACTTGGATAATAAAATTTAGTAAAGTGATCAGACGGAGACCTTAGCGACCCTCGTAGTAGGTTTGGCCATGATACTATTTGTCACTGCGAACTTAGTCGAGATGCGTAAATCCTAGTCAAAACACCCTATTATCACAACAACAAAAAGATAGACCAAAACGAAGCCTCTAATTAATACTCCACTCCAATATTCAACAAGTACTGAACATGCAGACCGAAGAATTAGGAGTAGCATTTATATAGTCTCTCACCCACTTAATCGGTCTGTTTTTCTCCCTTTCCTTAAAGACAAGTAATTACTAATAAGGGACTTTGATGATCTGATCATGAGCAATCACGTACTTTCCTACAAACACACCGTGACCCATCATCAAACCTAATATTGGGTGGAGAATATTAATGAATGGGTGACTTAACCCAATTGTACTTCCATCATGGCATGCATTAATGCCCAGCGGCCCAGCCGAAAGAAAATCAACCATCCTCTCAGAGATTAATTATTATTATTAACAGGTTTAATTAATTGAGATGAACAAAGATTATCATTTTGGTGCCCCTTGATTCAGAGTACCGAACATTGAAGTGAGATGGGGACATGGAATTTAATATATGTTGTTGTCGGGGGCCTGTTTGGTCTTTTTATATCACGAGCGGTGCAAGAATACAAATATGTAAATTACACTGAACGGGACATTTGCTCATAATCGTACGAAGCCCAAGTGATATTAATGGAACAAACTAAGGATGAATTCTTACCCAAAAAAGTAATAATAATAATAATAATAACTAAGGGCGAATTACCAAAATCACTTCTGAGGTTTTTGCAAATTATAGATTATTCCCTCACGTTCGAAAATTTTAATTAATTACCCCATGTCACATAAAAAATTACCCTCTATCGTTATGTAGCCGCTTGACAATTAGGTAAAATTTGTCTGATTTGTTGATTACAATGGACTGCACTGTCTTTTAATAGCTTGTGAAAAACTACAGAGGTGTGAAAATAGCTTTCATAGACTAAAAAACAGAAAGTTTGTTCTATTACATCACGACAAGAGAGTAATTTGTTACACAAGGGGTATTTTCTAATTTTCAATCATGAGGAGACAACCTGTAATTTCTAAAAACCTCAGGGTGATTTTGATAATTTACCCAACCAAACAAATAAGTCTCATTCGTTAGAAGAAATAATCAATCTTCGCTTCCGTAAGGATTAACTACTTCACCTCCCCTTAAGAAGGATACAAGGGTGTCCACATGAGCTAATTAGTCTGTTTGATATTTTTTTCCTTTGGAATTGGGAAATGTTTATATTTAAAGGGGTATTAAATTGGGATGTAGAACTAACTTTTGCCATATTTAGGCCTTTTGGGGTGTTTACTTGGTTGGTATCTTGCCAATCAAGGATTGGGTCTCGGACAGGCAGTCGTTGCCTCTCTTCTTGCTCCGTTTAGTCTTTGTAATCTCTTTCAAGGATTAATAAAAAATCTTTTTTTGCTGTTAAAAAAAAAAATCTTTTGTCATATTTCTGTTTGTCTATGTAGAAGAACCAACTTTTGTCGGCCCAATAATTTACTCATGAACCGAACATAGGGCTTAGTTGAGAGTTTGAGCCCGATGCATACGTTGGGCCAGTTTAAAGATTGACCAAGCCCAGTTATTAGCCCATCTGTTAAGTTTTCGGGAAAATGACGGACCAGGACGTTTTTTTTGATAATTAATGGATGCCAAGGACATGCTGAGAATATTTGTTAATGTTGAAAATGTCCTTAGCGGTATTAATTATCAAAAAACGTCTTTGGCCGTCATTTTCCCTAAGACCCTGTTCAGTTACCAGGAAAGTATGGAAAAATCAATTTTCTCATAACTTTCCTAGTGTTCAGCTGGTAGGAAAATTCTAGAACTTACCAATTTAAGTTTTCCTGCAGGAATTACTTTCCTGCAAAAGTGATCCTGCAAAAAACACAGGATTTTGCGTCGCGGGAAAAGGAAAATAAGTAAACACTCACAAAATTTTCCCAAAGGTTTCTTTTTCTTGACAAATGAACAAGTAAACCTTAATTTTTCTTGCAAAATTCTTTTGTCAAATGAACACTCATAGGAAAATAATTTTCTTTTTCTTTTACTTCACCTCACTTCACTTTTTCTGGAAACCAATTTCCCACACAACTTTTTCGACAACTGAACGAAGCCTAAGTTTCCACAACCTCTTTGGATGGTGAGAAATTGTGAGATAAGAAAAAAGGGAGTCTTTTATAATATCACTAAGTGGTGAGATAGGGTAAGAAAGAGGAATGGTCAATCAAAAGATTATTTTTTGTATCTTTCTCTCCATTTCTCACCAAAATGTTCAATTTGAATGAAATGACTTCATAAAAAATCATAACTCTTTCCTTTCTTTTATCTTAAAATCCATCTATCCAAAGGAGCTATAAGAGCATCTTCTATCAAATTCTAAAAAGGGAGAAATATCTACTTCCCCCTTAAACTATTCCAATTTTAGTTACTTGCCCCTCCAACTACCAATTGAAGCTACTTCCCCCTCCAACTTTTAAAACGTTAGTCACTCCGTCCAATCCCCCATTCCCGTCCAATTCTTGGACGGAAAACTCACCACTGTGGTTTTGCCGCCAAAAAAAAAGGGGCAATCTGGACATTCCAGGTCATAACCCTAAAACGTTTACAAAACTCATTGAAAACCCTTGTTATTTCAAAACCTACATTTGGATTATCAAATACACACACACATAGAGAGAGAAAGAGAAGGATCTACAATGGCATGGATCGTGAGAGATCCAAATGGAAGAGCACCGAAATGTAAGGCTTTTTTTAACAAGCTAACGAGTCTTGCATGTTTTTATATTGCAAAGTATACTTTTTTATGTTATAATCCTGCCATTTTATAACTTTTCGAATTATTATATGGGCATTTTATAACTTTTCGTTTTTATATTGCAACGTAATGGTTGTTTTTTTATATATTGTGAAATTTGTGCATCTGTGGTCCCAATGTGACCAGGAATTGAGGAATTTTGGATTTTTTTAGTGCAAAATCGACTGAAAGTGCTCTATGCTTGTATGTTTGTGTGTACTTGCCCCTTTAACTATCCTAATTTTTCTTTTTCTTATTACTTACAAATCTTGCATGTTTGTATGTTTTATATACATTTGCAGATTCCAATACTGAGTATTTTAGTATTAAGTTGACTCATGGTGGAAATATAGTTAGGGATATCATAGAGTATTACGTTGGTGGTAGTGTGAGCTACATTGATTACTGTGATAAAGATAGAATATCGGCAACTGAGTTGCAATCAATGTCTAAGGAAGTTGGATATGTGGAAAAAGTAGCTTTTTTCTACAAGGTTCAGATCGATGGAAAATGGGTTTTTAAGAAGATCCAAACTGATGGGGATGTCACAACCATGGTTGGAAGCCTTAGAAATGATTTGGTGGAAGTTTACATGACTGATAGTAATTTGGAAGGTTTTACTAGTGTTGAATATAATGCCAATGTGGATGTGGAAGATGGCCTACTAGATATTGATATCAGTAATTGGGAATGGGATTGTGGATCATTTTCGGAGGACAACTATAATTTTTTGGATTTCACAACTCATATACCTTCTAGTAGATCAAATCTACCATCCACCATTGAACCACTTTCCACTAATGAACCACCACCCACCACTTGAAGAAGAAATGCTAGAAGAAGACCTGTTCATCATGATTCTGATTCAGAATCTGATCCTGATGTTTTCATAGACAGTGATTATGAATTTAGTGAAGATGATGATGCTTTGTTTGATGCCAATGTGGATAAAGACATAGAGTGGTGTGGTGTGAGGCAGAAAAAGGTAATTAGAAGTGATATTCCCCATAATTGTTTGTCTGAAACAGAGTCTGAGGAGGGGGATTCCTCTGATGGTTTTATCAGTTTTGACTCTTCTTCTGATGAAGACAAGAAGGTCAAGCCAAAGTTTAGGAAATATAGGCCTATACTAGGGAAAGTACAACCTATAATAGAGGAAAAGATGATTTTCAAGAATAGGGCTCAATGTGTAGAAGCTATAAGGCAACATGCAATTGTCAATGGAAAAGCAATCACATTTGAAAAGAATGACACAGATAGAGTTAGAGCTCATTGTGTTGCTCCTTGCCCATGGAATATACTAGCCTCAAGCATCACAGGTGATCAGAAAACCCTGCAGGTTAAGACATTAAACCTGAATCATAAACAATGTGGCCGGAATTGGACTAACAAGCTAATGAACTCAAGCTGGTTGGCAAGAACTTATTTCAAAGAGTTCAAGATCAGACCATCATGGCCTGTTAATGAAATTGTGGAACAAGTAATGGGAGATTATATTGTCAAAATATCACCACAAATGGCATACAATGCTAGGAAGAAGGCAGTTAAGAAAATAGAAGGTTCTTATGCTGAGCAATATGAGAAGTTATGGGATTATTGTGGAGAGATGAGTAGAACCAATCCAGGAACCTCAGTATACATGCATTTTAAGAAAGATATGGATGGATTTACCACTAATAAACTTCAAAGAATTTATATTTGTTGGGCTGCATTAAAGAATGGGTTCATTGAGGGTTGTAGGCCTATAATTGGAGTAGATGGTTGTCATTTGAAAGGCCCCCACGGTGGGCAATTGTTGGCAGCAGTAGGGATAGATGGGAATAACCAAATTTATCCAGTGGCTTATGCAATGGTTGAGGTTGAAGAGGAGGCAAGTTGGAGTTGGTTCTTGCAGCATTTGAAGAATGATCTTCAGATACCAAATCAACCCACATTCACAATCATTTCAGATAAGCAAAAGGTGATCACCAATTCATTTTCAGTTTAGTTATGTGATTACTTATGTAATTGACCATTCATTTTCAGTTTTACTTACTTGATTGACTAATCATTTTCAGTTTCTGTTTTTACTGTATTGTTTTACTCTCATGCAGGGGCTTATGAATGCAATCAGGGACTTGTTGCCTTGTGTGGAACATAGACATTGTGTTAGGCATCTGCACAGCAACATGAAGAAAGCTGGGTATACAGGGCAAGCTATTAAAGATAGGCTGTGGAATCTTGCTAGGGCTACCTACATGGGGAGGTTTAGCAAACTTATGGAAGAGTTCAAGAAAGAGGATGGGGCTGCGTTTAAGTGGCTTGCTAAGCATGAACCCACCACTGGTCTAGATCGCATTTTAATGTTGCTACCAAATGTGACATGCTCTTAAATAACCTTTGTGAGTCATTCAATGCTGCAATACTCGATGCTAGGGACAAGCCAATCCTAACCATGCTAGAGAGGATTAGAATTTACATGATAAGACATTTAGTGAAGAGGAGGGCTTCTGTTGAGAAATGGCATGGTCAGATTGGTCCAAAGATTGTCAAGTTATTGGACAAGAACATTGCACTTTGCAGCGAATACATTGTTGTCTTAACTGGGGACAACCAGTTTGAACTTAGAGGTCATCATGGAAATCAGTTTTGTGTTGACATGAGTGCAAAAACATGCACTTGTAGAAGGTGGGACTTGACAGGTATGATTGCATCTTACTTATGTTTAAGTTAGTTTGCGTTATTTTACTTATGTAACTAATGACGTGCTTTACTTATATGTTGACAGGTATCCCTTGTGCACATGCACTTGCTGTCTTAAGAGATTCCAAAAAGAAGGCTGAGAGCCTTGTGCATGACTACTACCAGAAGCAAGCATACATCAACACATACAAACATGTCATATACCCCATGAATGGGATGGACATGTGGGAGAATACAAACAAACCACCAATTGAACCCCCACATTACACTATGAAGTCTGGGAGGCCTAAGTGGGAGGCCTAAGAAATGCAGAACGAGGGAACCAGATGAGCCACCTGCTCAAAGTGATGGAACCAAAAAAATGAAGAGGTATCTTACCAAACTGAGCTATAGAAGATGTGGGGGAAAGGGGCATAATGTGAGGACTTGCTCATCTGGTTTCACAACACCAAGGTCCAAAGAACAGCAATGCAGTCAGCCAATCTCACAACCAATGTTCACTCAGCCATCACAGCCCACACCCAAGGCCCCCTGTAGAAGGGGAGGTATAGCTAAAAGGGGAGGTGCAGCTAGAAGGGGAGGTGCCCCTTAAATTTCAGTTTTATAGCTACTATTATGGTCTTTATCTAGCTAGACTTCTTTTGCTGCTGTTATGGCTGAAAAAGCCATCTTTTGTGGCTGAAAAAGCCTTCTTTTGCTAGTTTTTTTTTTTTGCTATTGTTATGGTTGAAAAAGCCGTCTTTTGTGGCTGAAAAAGCCTTTTTTTGCTGGTTTTTTTTTTTTGCTACTGTTATGGCTGAAAGAGCCTTTTGTTGCTACTGTTATAGCTGAAAAAGCCTTATGTTGCTAGCATTCTTTTGCTACTATGCTGGCTGAAAAAACCTTCTCTTGCTAGTATTATGGCTGTTTATGGTACCATTATGGCTGTCCCCAGTTGCTTTTGATGCCTCAGTTTGCTACTATTTCTAGCTCTCATCTTTGGGTTTATTCTGTCATGGATTAGGCCTTCATCATGGCTTGAAACTTTTAATTGCTGAATTATATTATCCTTGCTTTCTATATTCTACCATTTTATGTTGGACTTTTGTATTGGAAGTCAAGTGTGAAGTCCTATTTTTGGTTATTACTTGGTAGTCCAACTGTTGCAGCCATTCAATTACAGTTGGTTTGCTGTTTGGATGGACTGGAGTGTTTGCGGCTGTTTCGAGGTGGGTACAGGGTCGCTTCGGAGCTGATTTTTAGACTGAAATGGGGCTGGTTTTGTGACTGGTTCGGAGCAGATTTTTGGCTGTTTTGGAACTGGAATGCAGCTGATTTTTGGGGCTAGTTTTGTGACTGGTTCGGAGCAGATTTTTGGCTGTTTTGGAACTGGAATGCAGTTGATTTTGGGGGCTGTTTTAAGAGCTGAATTAGGCTATTTTTGGGGGTCAAACGAGACAACTTATTGTAGTTGTTGTAGCTTTGTTCATGCTTAGTTGTTGCTGTAGTTTAACCATTTGGAAGCTGCTATAGTTCCGCTAGGCCCACAGTGGCTACCACTGACCTGCTATCATTTGGAAGGAAAATCAGTCTCTACACAAGCTGGAGCTTTTTGAGTTCTCATTTTAATTAGATGAGTTTATAGCTTTTTATAGATTCAAACTCTTATCTTGCTCCGTTGTTTCCGTGCCCAAACAAAGTACTTATCAAAAAAACAAAATGCCAGGGATTTGAACTGCATTCATAATGCTAGGAAACATTCATTCATTCATATCGAACAACATTACAGATAGCTACTAGACATTTGGACTGAATATGCCCTTTCAGTACGTAGGTGCTTCTCATGGCAATGCTAGGAGTTTGCCATTTGGAACCACATTACAATACTTATAAAACATGGCTATACAAATGATAAGCAAAGACAATACAATCAGCTGCTTTTGCCATTCTTTCTGACGCGATGGTGTTGAGAGATTCACCAACTCCTCACTTCTCTTAATTGCTTCTTGGTTGACAATTGTTGCACCTCTCCATTTAGCTTTTGTACAAGGTTCATCAATGATTCAATTTCCTCCTCATTTTCTACAATATACCTCTTCAAATTTCTGCAATTTTTCCTTCAATTCTGCATTTTCTCCCTCTGCCTTCCTCAACAGCTTGATAACATAGTTGCCAAAATCCTTTCCTCTTGTGCACGTTGGAGGATCAACCCAGTCAAAAAATTTGCACTTGCGATTTGTCTAAACATTTACACAGTCAATGGATTACCAAAGAATATTTACAGAGTCAAAATCCTTTCCACAAATCATTTACACTCCCGGATCAAAAAAATATATATATCATTTACGTTCCAAGAATTACCAAAGCTGTAATAAAGGAATTTAATTCATTACCTTGTAATTTATGCAGCCTATGAACCTCCTCCCTGGGTTCTCTTCCTTATATGATGTCTTCAAAGGAGACCTTTGTCCACAGAGACAAAATTGCTGGTTAGGGCTCATATTCGGATTGGAGTTGCTTGAACTGCTCATTGTCGCGTAGGGGGGGACAGACACACACACACACAAGGGGAGAGAGAGAGAGAGAGAGACGAACAAAGTTAAGAGAGAGCAATTTGGACTGTGAGTTACTCAGTACAGAGGAAGTAGAAGTAAGGGTATACATACATATACATATATTGGTAGGTAAAAGACATAAATAGCCTTTAATGATACCATTTGGGGTTAGGTGGTGAGTTTTCCGTCCAAGAATTGGACGGGAATGGGAGATTGGACGGAGTGACTAACGTTTTGAAAGTTGGAGGGGGAAGTAACTTCTGCTTTGTTTGGATTGGAATTTGAAATATTTTTTGAAAAATTGTAGGGGTAATGAGTGGAGAGAGATAGAGAGAGAAATAGTAAAAGTAGGGGGAATCTAGGGGGTATTTTTTGAAAAATTCTTTTTAAGTTCCAAAAGGAACAAGGCATTCAATTGATAGTTGAAGGGGCAAGTAACTAAAATTGGAATAGTTTAAGGGGGAAGTAGATACTTCTCCCTTCTAAAAACTCAAAAGTAGAGAATGGATATGATATATTAAGGGAAAATTTTGTAATTTATTTTTTCAAATTGGCATTAGTGCTCTCAATTTTTGCTCTCCACTCACTCTCTCAATTCTTATAGTCACGAATTGTAGTTGTTCAAGATGCTTTCATGATGGTGCTCTCGCACCCGCACCCCACTTATTTGACTTAGTTAAGTAGCTAAAAGCATCTCCAGTCCATATCCATATGGGCACCCAAACTCCATTTTGGAGAATTCATACCCTCCAACTCATCACCATTTGGAGTTTCCATTTTGGAGACTCAATTCTCATTCCGATATTTGGAGGATCACCACCCAAATGGAGACCCATCTCCATTTCTCTCCTTCACTAATATTCTATTTATTTTTTTGCTAAAATTTTGTCAATTACCTATAACTTTTACATCACGCATCTTTTTTCTACAAAATTGGTATTATTGAAAAGACAATAATAATACCTTCAAAATGGTCTACTATTAATTATATGTAAATGCATTTTAAAATAACATCAAATGTAAATTCAAACTATTTGAACTAATAATATTATTTTTTTATCATTTACACTGTTCTATCATTATATTGGTTTGAATAATGAGAAAAAAAAAACATGCATCTAATGAAAAAGAGGGAGAAAAAAACTATATCAAAAATAAATGGAGGAAGAATTGAGGGGAGTTTTGCATGTAAAAAATGAAGAATTGAGTTAGAAGAGTTGATCCTCCCAAATATTTTTTTGAATAGAATATATTTTATTGAGTCCGTCAAAAAGAGTGATAGTCATACTCACGAACTACTCGGTTCATAGGGAAAATGACCGGTCAGAGGTGTTGTGTCACGCCCTCGATTTTCAAGTAAATAAATGAACCATTTCGATAAAGACCCTCGCATAAGATATATATAATACCCAAAGGGGAGTTCCCACCTGTTTAATTTATAAACGAAGTCCCCAAGTTTAATTAAATACATTTTTGGCACCACGGCCCAAATTAACTTACATACAGCTATGAACACGCTATTAAATTACAAACGGTTTAGCCAAAGGAAAATCAAGATGAATTAGCGACAAAATTATCTTTAATAAAAGTAAGCAATAAACAAGAGGATCAAATAACTAGTCTTCATTAGCTTCCGAGTTGTCTTCCAAACTGAGTATACGATGCAATGCAATCTACTGTCAAGCATTTAAAACCTGAAAAGAAGGATTTTGTTGAGCTACACTAGCCCAGTAGGAAATTCTATACTCAAGTTATATGTAAATGGGATGAAACATGCGATAAGTGAGAATGAGTTTCAATAAAAGAACATTAGATACAAGAGGGGTTACCAAAATGAACAAACGATTAGACTTTGGGATTTCGAACAACTCAGAGGTAACCCTAACCATCAACACGTCGACTAGAAGCGGCAATAAAACTCACAGCAACCAAACAAATAACAATAATGGTTCAACCATCTCATACTTTCCGATTGAATGCCACGAACCACTTCCTCATTTCACACCATTCATCACAGAGCTTTATTTAATAAAACTTTCCTTTTTGGTTTCCAAGAACAATTTAAAGAAAGACTCATGATCATCGCCGGTCATGCTCCGTTGGTTGGCTCAAGAATACCGGAGTATCTTTTAGTAAAAATTCTCTTTTCAAAATCCAAATCCTTCCTTTAGTAAAACCTTGATAGAATCAATCATTCGTTCTCTTTATCAATAGCCACGATCCCAAACGTCAACAATCCAACTTCAACATAAACTTCTAACAATCAATCAAACTTCTCTTCATCCGGGGGAGACATTCAACTGCGTTACCACCCCTTGCGTGACAGTGAATTCTCTTCACCCGAGAGAGACATTCAACTGTGTTACCACCCCTTGCGTGACAGTGAATTCTCTTCACCTGGGTTTCCGCATTACCACACCTTGCGTTGCGGGCCCTCTAGAGTCCTCGCATTACCACACCTCGCGTTGCGGGCCCTTTATTCAAATTCTCAATTCAAGCATACACATATAAAGGCCATCGTTCAATGTATAAGCAAGTAACATTTCCCAAATCCACATTGTAATACAAACTCGTAAACATGTCATATCGTACATTAATAATTACCTTAAGTTCATGCCATTTCTCTAAGTGTATCACAACGTCCCTCTCTACATATCGAAACCACAATCGACTTCTCGACGCATCACCTTCGGGGTTGTAAACGATGATCTTATAGAACGGGTGTCAAAAGAACCTGTGGGACTCAACAAGATGAGACACGAGGATACGAGTCACAATACCATCCATCGGACCACTAGACAAGCTCATGTCTACTCATAACTCTCACCACATCATTCCTTATAGCCCATAGTACTCCTATCGCTCGTACGGTACATTTTCCTAACCAATGCCGTTGATATTATGCTTTAAAGAGTGCTAAAAGACAGCATCAAATAACGATTCATTAGGGCATAAACAATCATACTCAGGAGTGACTTAAACATATCCTAATCATATAAGGAATCATAACATGGGTCAAGAACAACCTTAGGAATGGCCACGGACATCGGCGGAGTGACCCACCTCTACTCAAATGGTTATAACTTTCTGTGTACTAATTGGTTTAAGATGATTTTGGTGGCAAATGAAAGCTAGCTTCAAGACCTTCGAATCGATATAAAATTTGCATGAAACGGACCTCGGACGAAGAAGTTACAGCCGTTTGAAGTTGGGCTGAAACCCAGAAAGCAAGCAGAATGTTCCAGAGAAGGGAGGGATCGATCCCTCCTCCCTTGGGGATCGATCCCCAAGGCAAAAACTCAGGTTTTGTCCAGATTTGAATGAGGGATCGATCCCTCATACTTGGGGATCGATCCCTAGGCGATTTCGGGCGATTTCTGCAGATTTTGACAGCTTTTCGAAAGAACGAAATGGGACGATCAAGGCTCGATCCAAGCACGAAATCAACTCATAAACATATAAAGTGAGTAAGAAATCCCTACCTTGATGTTAGAAGCTTCAAACACAAGATCAACGAACGAGCCCTAGTTCCAAAGCTCCGAAATTCTCCAAGATCTTCCTCCCGAGCCTCACCCAACGCAATACGAGCCCAAGGTTGCGTTCTAGAGATGAAATAGAGACGGATCCTTGAGGTTTTTTTGTGAGATGGAGTGGAGTTTTGAGTGAGGTAGCAAGAGAGAGAGAGAGAGGCCGGTAGAGAGAGAGAGAGAGAGAACGGATGAGAGAGAGAGATGGGAGATGAAATAATCTCCTACACCACACACCCCTCTATATATACTCCTATATCCCTATATTACACACATACTCCCTCAAGTTACAATCCTATCATTTAAGCCTCAAATCAAATAAACTCACAAATTTCTCTTTTATTCGATATTCTGGCATTTATAAAACCTTTAAAACATTTTAGTGAAAATACGGGTCTTTACATCCTACCTTCCTTAAAAAAAATTTCGTCCTCGAAATTTGCTAAACCAATTTCAACTGGGTCACCTACCACAAGGCATAACCTCATGCCATCTCCATAACCACAACTTCATCCTCTCTTCTCTACGTAAACCTTCCCTTAACGTTTTGCTACACGGAACCCTTTACTAGCGGTATGGTCCTACCACTTAACAATCTGCCTCATATGCCTAAGATGTATATCGGTTTCTCTTCAAAAATTATTCCCACCTTTAATCATTCTCACAATGTCTCAACCTTCACCGACACTCAATTTCTAACACTCACTTCGAGATCCAACGATTTATACCCTCTTTTTTTTTTTTTTCAAACTCTGAATTACACATTCTCTTTTTCCTAATCAACACCAACTATCAATTTAGAAAACTCCGAATAATCTCTACGGTAATATAACCAAGAAACCTGGAATCCAATGATTAGATCTCGCGATGATCATCACTCTCTAGTCAGATATAACCCCAACTCGCCATAATCAAACCTCTTATATCTCCAAGCTAATGATTTCCTCTTTAACTCCAAAAGTAAACACATCCCACGATTGATCCAATTCTATTAATGGTACTAAGGATAGACATCGACACCAAACGTACAAACGACAAACCAAACGTACATAAAACAAACTGCTAGTCACGATCTTCAATTCACACCTCTATCCACTCACTTAATTCTTTCTTATGAACTCTGCACAAATTTCAAACACCATTTTTGCCTATCTAATGTTCAAACACAACCGACTCTAACACTATTCCATATTCCCTAATCCACTCATACCCACCATCGATTTCTACTTTAGAAAACTAAACTCACTTCTATCGTAACATGTCATCTCTACATTTCTAAACACGACTCAACTTTGAAACCATGCATATAAGCTCTCGGATCCATTATTCTCCCTACTTCCAGCCACTGATCGCTCCCAACTGTGGGTTGACATATCACTAAAACCTTTCGCATCTAATTCTCTAATCGTATCATACATAGGAGTAACAAGGACATAGTATATAAGGAGTCAATTTCCACCATCTTCTAACTGTACATCTCAATACGGTTAGCAAAAGAAGGAACACAAACGAACGAACACACGCCAAATTCCGACTAAAATTTCATGTCCTCATAGTACATACCCACACACTTCAGTATCTATTCCGTACCATATACTAAGAGCAAATTACACACATCGAGATTACAAAGCAAGTCAAGCATGTAAGTTAAGGCCAAATAGCTGCACGTGTCGCACACGAAATATCTCGATAAACCAACCATACAATTCAACAATTTACACAACATTGAATATACCCACACATTCACCACGTACCCATAGTGTGTCCATCACTTCACAATTCATGGCTCAAATCTCGTTCTTTTTAATCCTCATAATACGTTTCTCATTTTCACTCACCCATCAATCTCGTAATGCCTCACACAACATCTATTCACTTTACCAATCTCAAGCATTCTCATTCATTTAGTCAAAGCAAATCACGCACATTCATAGTCTTAAACATCACATCATTGATACACGTATCATCGAGACCAATCATTTCTCCTATTTTAACAACATTACGACCTATCAGTATCTCATCACTAGCGTACCTACACAAGTGTGCAATAGTTGCACCTATGAACATCTAATACTCTCGAATATCTTTATGTTAGAACTCAGACACCGATACAAACCAATTGACAAACTTATCCCTAAATACTCATAAGACTCTGGGGTTACAACCAACCTTCCTATACTTCTCATTATATTCTAAAACTCCTACCTCCTCATTACTTAAGAGTCAACTTCACTTGCACCAATAACTTCTAACAGTCTCGCTCACCACAAGCTTCACAACTCACAATTTTCTCTCAACTAAGTAATCATATTGATGAGCACCCAATATTGCAGATATTTGGTGCGACTAGTCCCGTTTATATTGTTTTAACTTGCGTTTATTTAGCTTTTATTTGATTTTACTCGTAAGGTAGTTTGTTTAGTGTTACAGGTAAAACGTCCTAATAAGGCGCATTTCGACGCCATGGATGGCCCAAGTGCTTCCAAGTACCCGAAGACCCTGTCGGCCCCTGAAAATCTGTCTAAGTATGGAAAAATGACTTTCTGATAAAGTTCTGATTTTCGAGATAAAAAATGGCGGTAATTGATCCTTGAATTTTTCTAAGAGTAACTACAAAGTTGAAAGATTTTATTCGCAGAGCAAGGTCATGTTTTGAGCCATTTTCGCTTGAGAAAAACGTGCAGATTTCCGTTTTGTACTAAAAGTGGGGGGTTGACATTTTGATTTAATTGGAATCTTGAAATTCTGGTAATGCCATTGTTTCCAAATGGGGGGTACTTTCTTATTTTCATTAAATAAATTAAAGTAAAGGAAAGGTAAAAGAAAGGTTTAAAATGTAGCCTTTACTTAAGTTTAGAGAATGAAAATAAGGTGCTGTGAAGCTGTGGAAGTTGCTGGGAGCCGTCGGGTGCTGAGTTTTGGAGGCTGGCCTGAAGTCTGGAGATAAGCTCACCGTATCGATACAGCCTTAATCTGTATCGATACGCATTAGCTTCGTGGGAAGGCAGAGTGTTCCGTATCGATACGGCCTTAATCCGTATCGATACGGGGAAGCTACGTGGAAATGGCCCTTTTTGATTTATCAGCGTGGTATCGATACTTTGCTTAATCTGTATCGATACCATGAGCCTTCGGCTAGATATTTGCTGCTTTTTGGACCTTCCATTTATGGAATAGTTGCTACTTATAGTATGTTTTTAGGATATTTGTTGGGAGAGAAGATGAGTTGTATAAATACTCTTCTCCCTCACTTTAGTTGAAATCCACTTTATGCTCTAGTTCAAGTTCTCTCTCTATGAGAGAACTCCATTAATGTTCTTCAAGTTTTAAGTCATTTCTTTCAAGAATCTTAGTAAGTTTAGTTCGTTTGTTAATTTCCCGTTTGTTAATGTTGTAGCTACGCTTTAGATTCTCCTTAATATCAAGTTTATTTCCATTTCTATCGGTTAATCATGTTTTCTTCCTTAAGCAAGCTTTCTAGTCTTTTCATAATGTTTGAGTAGTCTTTTAGGCTCGGTCATGGGGTGAATAACACCATGTGACTTTGGTTAATCTTGCTCTTCTCAACTTAAGACTTGAGGTTTGGTTTGGAAATGTGCGTGGTTCGCCCTTTTATGTAACAAAACTTGTCGATGTTAACCTCCGGTGATCATATGCTCGCTCATATGGTTCCATGAGCTATGTCTCGCCTCGTGTTTGCCAAAGAACCAAAGAACTTGCTCGCTTTCCAAACTATACTTCTAGTTCTTGACCTTGATATTTGGTTTGAATTCAAGTCTTGGCGTTGTTAATCTCCGGTGATCATGTGCTTGCTCGCATGGTTTCGAGAGCGATGTCACGCCTTGTGATTAGCTTGTTATTCAAACTCTATATCACGTCTAACCATTTTCACCGCTAAATCTTCCAGTTGATAGCCTAAGCCGTGCAATTCAACCGTGTTTTCATTGAGAAAGGTTGGATGGCCTAAGTTATGGGTGTTAGGAGCTTCTAGGCCTTGCCGCTTGTTTAATTCAGTTCAAACTCATTTCTAGTCTTTTCTATAAGAGTATTTCTCACATTGCAAAGGAAAATCAAAGTTGGCCGTCTTAACGCCATAAACCCTTACATCTACAATCCGAACAAGCTACATTCGAGCTCCCTGTGGATCGACTCGGACTTCCTCACTATACTATGCAAATCTTTAGTTGTAGTCCGGTAAATAAATAATTGAATTTGACGGCCGTTTGGTAAACTTCAACGACTACCGAAAGGGCGCAATCACATATCAACCTCAATATTCCCCCTAGGTATTCGCCACATCTACACTCAAACCTCAAGAACAATAACTTCCATTACCACCACCATCTCGGCTATCACTATCATTATCACTATTATCTCTTAATCTCTCTTAAACAAACACATCATCCCAATGACATATCTCAACATGTCTTACACTATCATTAGTCTAGTCTACATTCCCGACTACACACCATACACGATTTCTACACTCCGATCTTTCAATTTACGACATACTATTTCTCCACATACCTATCACTTCAAGGTTCCTACCATTACCACTCAAGGCACTAGTTACACTTCGCCTCACTGTCAACCTCAACAGTTTACATTCGTATCACCCTCACTTCAAATATGTCTCTCACCACACACTTACATCAATCACTCGACTTAGTCACATCAATATAGGTCACCTCAAATCTTGTTGTCTCTCTCACCAAACAATGTCTTCATTATTTCCTATCAATCTGCCATAACAACACCATCACGACATTCACCTCGGCAATGACGACTACAACACCATAACTCTTCTCAAGCCTAGAAATCTAGCCCTTAGACACAATCCTAGTGTCCAATTGACTTTCTGAGACTTCCATCTAGAAGGAGCGGTGATCAAGCGCTTCTTCCAACTGGATCTCATCGGTAGTCGCCTGGGTGCCCAGAAGACACATACCGTATCTAGACACCCTACCTATAACTCTCATCTTCCTAAGTCAACCTCCGATACTTACAATTCTTTACGAAGGCTCGGTTCTTACCCTATACTTAAAATCACTACCTCAATGACTACCATAATTATGACAAACCATAATCATCATCACAACAAGGCCTTATTTCCCAAACACATTCAAGACATTCATTAGCTCACTCCTCTAGCTATGATACGCCTCGCTCACTTTCTGAACAAACTATGGTTCCTGTCACACCTCAACATGTATTCTCTTTTCTTTTTCGACCCTAATAAACACACTATCCTACATTCGTTTACACTTAAAGCACCCCACATCACATAAATTCTACTTAAAGCATTTAAATTTTAACACATAATATGCGCAATTTGAGTAAAACACATCAAACACCTAGCTTACAAATTCTTTCTAATAGTCGAACGCTTTTATTACATACTAATGAATACCACCTTTCCCGTGTCGGTCTCGCTACTACGTATAACCACTACCATAAGCTCGGCCTTTCAAGCCTTTCTCGTCTAACATCTCATCTAACAAGGGGCACCTTACCATATATGGCTCAAGACCAAAACTACCAACAATAACGACAACAATACCAACAGTCGCAACCATAGCCACTACGAGGAAATCAAACTTCACTTTTTCTCAAACATAGGCATCAGCCTTTCACTGTTTCATGTAGACATAAATGCAATGTCAGTTCAATGAACACACGTCAGTCATGCAAGCTCACACACGTTTTTGTTAAAAATATGAAATGCTTTTTGAACCCATGAGACTAAGTCTCCCCACGGTCTCTAGGTATTCAAACCTATGGCTCTGATACCAATTTGTCACGCCCTCGATTTTCAAGTAAATAAATGAACCATTTCGATAAAGACCCTCGCATAAGATATATATAATACCCAAAGGGGAGTTCCCACCTGTTTAATTTACAAACGAAGTCCCCAAGTTTAATTAAATACATTTTTGGCACCACGGCCCAAATTAACTTACATACAGCTATGAACACGCTATTAAATTACAAACGGTTTAGCCAAAGGAAAATCAAGATGAATTAGCGACAAAATTATCTTTAATAAAAGTAAGCAATAAACAAGAGGATCAAATAACTAGTCTTCATTAGCTTCCGAGTTGTCTTCCAAACTGAGTATACGATGCAATGCAATCTACTGTCAAGCATTTAAAACCTGAAAAGAAGGATTTTGTTGAGCTACACTAGCCCAGTAGGAAATTCTATACTCAAGTTATATGTAAATGGGATGAAACATGCGATAAGTGAGAATGAGTTTCAATAAAAGAACATTAGATACAAGAGGGGTTACCAAAATGAACAAACGATTAGACTTTGGGATTTCGAACAACTCAGAGGTAACCCTAACCATCAACACGTCGACTAGAAGCGGCAATAAAACTCACAGCAACCAAACAAATAACAATAATGGTTCAACCATCTCATACTTTCCGATTGAATGCCACGAACCACTTCCTCATTTCACACCATTCATCACAGAGCTTTATTTAATAAAACTTTCCTTTTTGGTTTCCAAGAACAATTTAAAGAAAGACTCATGATCATCGCCGGTCATGCTCCGTTGGTTGGCTCAAGAATACCGGAGTATCTTTTAGTAAAAATTCTCTTTTCAAAATCCAAATCCTTCCTTTAGTAAAACCTTGATAGAATCAATCATTCGTTCTCTTTATCAATAGCCACGATCCCAAACGTCAACAATCCAACTTCAACATAAACTTCTAACAATCAATCAAACTTCTCTTCATCCGGGGGAGACATTTAACTGCGTTACCACCCCTTGCGTGACAGTGAATTCTCTTCACCCGAGAGAGACATTCAACTGTGTTACCACCCCTTGCGTGACAGTGAATTCTCTTCACCTGGGTTTCCGCATTACCACACCTTGCGTTGCGGGCCCTCTAGAGTCCTCGCATTACCACACCTCGCGTTGCGGGCCCTTTATTCAAATTCTCAATTCAAGCATACACATATAAAGGCCATCGTTCAATGTATAAGCAAGTAACATTTCCCAAATCCACATTGTAATACAAACTCGTAAACATGTCATATCGTACATTAATAATTACCTTAAGTTCATGCCATTTCTCTAAGTGTATCACAACGTCCCTCTCTACATATCGAAACCACAATCGACTTCTCGACGCATCACCTTCGGGGTTGTAAACGATGATCTTATAGAACGGGTGTCAAAAGAACCTGTGGGACTCAACAAGATGAGACACGAGGATACGAGTCACAATACCATCCATCGGACCACTAGACAAGCTCATGTCTACTCATAACTCTCATCACATCATTCCTTATAGCCCATAGTACTCCTATCGCTCGTACGGTACATTTTCCTAACCAATGCCGTTGATATTATGCTTTAAAGAGTGCTAAAAGACAGCATCAAATAACGATTCATTAGGGCATAAACAATCATACTCAGGAGTGACTTAAACATATCCTAATCATATAAGGAATCATAACATGGGTCAAGAACAACCTTAGGAATGGCCACGGACATCGGCGGAGTGACCCACCTCTACTCAAATGGTCATAACTTTCTGTGTACTAATTGGTTTAAGATGATTTTGGTGGCAAATGAAAGCTAGCTTCAAGACCTTCGAATCGATATAAAATTTGCATGAAACGGACCTCGGACGAAGAAGTTACAGCCGTTTGAAGTTGGGCTGAAACCCAGAAAGCAAGCAGAATGTTCCAGAGAAGGGAGGGATCGATCCCTCCTCCCTTGGGGATCGATCCCCAAGGCAAAAACTCAGGTTTTGTCCAGATTTGAATGAGGGATCGATCCCTCATACTTGGGGATCGATCCCTAGGCGATTTCGGGCGATTTCTGCAGATTTTGACAGCTTTTCGAAAGAACGAAATGGGACGATCAAGGCTCGATCCAAGCACGAAATCAACTCATAAACATATAAAGTGAGTAAGAAATCCCTACCTTGATGTTAGAAGCTTCAAACACAAGATCAACGAACGAGCCCTAGTTCCAAAGCTCCGAAATTCTCCAAGATCTTCCTCCCGAGCCTCACCCAACGCAATACGAGCCCAAGGTTGCGTTCTAGAGATGAAATAGAGACGGATCCTTGAGGTTTTTTTGTGAGATGGAGTGGAGTTTTGAGTGAGGTAGCAAGAGAGAGAGAGAGGCCGGTAGAGAGAGAGAGAGAGAACGGATGAGAGAGAGAGATGGGAGATGAAATAATCTCCTACACCACACACTCCTCTATATATACTCCTATATCCCTATATTACACACATACTCCCTCAAGTTACAATCCTATCATTTAAGCCTCAAATCAAATAAACTCACAAATTTCTCTTTTATTCGATATTCTGGCATTTATAAAACCTTTAAAACATTTTAGCGAAAATACGGGTCTTTACATGTTGACCGGAAAAAATTCGAATATCATGGTCTGGAGTCTTCAATTTACCACTTGCATGATAGGAGGAAAAATATTGATAAATACATGATGTGCCCACTTGAAATGTCTATTTGACCCTCTTTGACTCATAGATGACATTCGTCGAACTCTATTTGACTTGGTCTATTTCAATAAATGTAATGGTGTTTTTAAATATAATATAAAGTCTTTTTGATTTTGTAACATGCTCTTTTTTTGCCCAAAGCAGATTGGTTCAAGTTGACTCAGAGATGACATTCGTCGAATTCTATTTGACTTGGTCTATTTCAATAAATGTAATGGTCTTTTTCAATATAACATAAAGTCTTTTTCATTTTTTGACGTGCCCTTTTTTTTGTTCAAAGAAGGTTAGTTCAGTTTGAATGGGAGATGATATTTACTGAACAAGATATCACTTGATCTTTATCAACAAAAGTAATGGCCTATTTCAATATAATAAAAAGTCTTTTTCATGAATTGACTTGCCCCTTTTTGGCCTAGGAAAGGTTGAGTTGATTAGATTTATCGAACACTATATGACTTGGTATTTTTCAAGTAACGTGATGGTCATTTTGAATATAACATAAACTCTGTTTCATATTTTGACGTGCTCTTTTTTTGCTGAAAGAAGGGAAATGGTTTTGATGTTACGATGCCATTTTATATTTAGGGCAAAATTGTCTCCACTGTTTCACCGATGTTATGGTTACCATGTATTGCTAATTATAACAGATGGTACCTTGTATTGGTTGTTTCAGAACCGTAGACCATGAAAGTGGTGAGTATTGGCTTTGTCCTCCACTGACCGGTAATTTCCCCTGGGTTCAGAAATATTAGGGCTGTCCACGGGTCGGATTTGGTCGGATTCGGGTCGGGTTGGACCCGACCCGACTTTTGTCGGATTGGTTAAATGGTCACCCGAATCCGACCGAAACCCTTGTCAGGTTCAAACCGAACCGAGCATTGATTGGTTCGGGTCGGATTCGGTCGGGTTGTATATTAAAATCACATTCACAATAAAACTCTCTGAAAATCACAGATCCGGAGGAAACTACCACAGCAATCACAAATTTACAACCACAAAATCACAAATTTTTGTTTACAATGCACAGCTATTTTTTTCGATAGACAAATCACAGCTTTTTCAAGAGCCATGGTTTATTCTAGAGAGAGAGAGAGAGAGAGAGAGATGATTACATATCAAGACTTGTAAAAAAGTATAACTGCAAACCTAAATACAGTATCATCGTTTTCAGGGGAACAATATTGTCATCGTTAGCCTCCATGGGTTTGGATCTTGCTCCTGACAAACACTTCGGAGTCTCCATACAAGAATCTGGAAGGATTTCTCTTGAAAGTTTCAAATCGAATAGAGAGAGAGAGAGGAAGACGACTGTTCGGGTTCGTGGGGGAGGGGAAATGAAGGAGGAAGACGACTATTAGTGTTCTTGGGCTTGGGATGTCGGTCGGTGGGGGTGGGGAAGAAGTGGCGTGGCGTGGGACGGTGGGGGTGGGGGGAGAACTTGAGAAGTCCAGATGCAGAAAAGAAGTGGCGTGATTTTTCAGCAATGTATAAAGTGTATTGGACTGTATTAGGGGTTTTTTCACTTTATATACTATTTTGTCGGTCGGGTCGGGTTCACCCGAGAAGTTATATCCTACACCCGACACCCGACCAAAACTTTGCATAATTCGACGAACGGGACCCGAATCCGACCGAAAAGGGGAATCAGATCCGTCCATTAGGTACATTTTCGGGTCGGGTCGGGTGGTCGGGTGGGTCGGATCCATGGACAGCCCTAATAAATATGAACGGCCCGAATGAGAGATGGGTAGGAGATGCTATAAGGTCGGAAAGTGATCGCACATTCGCACCCGCACACCTTCTTCCTTCCCCTTTCGCTTCTTTCTCGCTCAACAAATGGGTAGGGTTTTAAATTACCCGTCAGGTGCCCTTTAAACAAAGGTCGGAAGCTGTGGTCCCCGGACCAAGGGTTTTCCTTTGTCTTCTTCTTCAATGGGAACTAGGATTTTACCGTACCAAATCCAAGAACAACGGCCTGCTCAAAATTAACCTGTGCGCATCGATCAGTAAAGCCAAGAAGAAGAAGAAGAAGAAGAAGCAGCAGCAGCAGCTATGGCGAGTAGCCAATCCACTGTAGCAAAGGTGCCGTTTCATTTACCCATTGAAATAGCGATTGAAATCTTGTCAAGATTACCCGTGAAATCTCTCCTCCGATTCAAATCCGTGTGCAAAACCTGGTACGCTCTCATCAAAAGCCCTCATTTTGTATCCAAACACCTCACCCAGTCCACTCTCAACCCCAGTCCCACTCTCAGCTCTCTCCTTGTATCCATTTTCGACATCAACAACGATCACCCGTCCTTGCTGCACTTGAACCATCCATTTCATGAGCATACAGCTCTTGATTTCCCTTTCTTGACTGAGTGGGAATATTTCAGCATTGTGGGTAATTGTAATGGCTTATTTTGTTTTTACTACAAGTGCGAGCATCCTGTGATCCTTTGCAATCCCGCGACCAGAGATTTTCGCCCAATTTCTAATGACGTATGGTGGGACATTACGAATATTGCATTTGGGTTTGGTTTCCATCCCAGTGCTAATGATTACAAGTTGATTAGGATTGTGTCTTGGGTGTGTACCCTTGACGGGAAATTCTTTGTCCAAACTGATATGTTCGAAATGGGCAGCAATAAATGGAGAGAAATTGAAGCTAAAATGCCTTCGGTTTATGGCAAGGAGGTTGTTGATGCTGTGGAATATGAGATTTTGGGATGCTGTACTTCAGCTTTTCTCAATGGGGTTTTCTACTGGCCGGCAACTGTTTCAGTAAGTGATGAAGAGATTGTTGTGTCGTTCGACATGGATAATGAGGTTTTCCAGATAATAAGAACGCCACATACTTTGGGTGGGGTTCGGGAAGAAGTTACTTCCCTTACCAAATTTGTGCAGCTAAAGGATAAATTCTGCTTGATTGATTATCATAACGAGAGATGCCTTGATGTGTGGGTGTTGAATGAAAATGAGAAGTCTTGGACTAACCAATTCAAAATTGGATGTTTTCCAAGAATTGAGAATTTGGTGACATGTGGGGAATTTTGGAGAATTAGACTAGTTGGATGTATGAAAAATGGTGATCTGCTAGTGGAGGTCCTTTTGGAACCTGGTGATGGACAGTTATTTTTGTATGATCCAAAAAGCCAAGAAACTAAGAATCTTCTGGCTTTTGATCAGGTTCCACATCCAAGAGAAATTTGTTTGTACACGGAGACCTTGGTTCCAACATAACGAAAACAATGAAGGCAAAAATGCCAGTGAAGTTGTGCTTAACGAGAACAAAAAGAAACAGAGGAATCTATGAATTCATGTATGAGACTCAGGTATTAGTCGTTCTTTTAAATAGTTCCTTTGTTCATCAATGTTTTAGTTGATTTAGTTAACTAAGCATCAAAGTAGTCGCTTTCAAAACTGGTCTAAAATACTCGTATTTGCTACATTATGTGCTACCTTTTTGTGCCAGAAAATAGTTTCGTTCAAATGATTATGTAAAAGTGTATGTTGCTACCTTTGTGAGCCAGAAAATAGTTTCCTTCGAATGATTATGTAAAAGTGTATATTATGTGGTACCCAAACTATACATTTTGGAGCTGTCTTTCAGTGAACTAGCATATGCAAATTGGACAGTCGGCATCTGCATGTTTTTGTTTCTCATGAGCATAAATTTTGTCAGTTTTGTTTTGTCGGTGTTTTAAAAGGCCTGAGGCGCATTGAAGCGGCAAGGGCCCCTGGAGCCTAAGTGATGAAGCAGAACACCTGAGTGAAGTGGAGATCGAGCACATTGGGAAAAAGATTGGTATACTTCATCAAGTGACCAAACAATCACCCCATACATCTAATATGACATCTATTTGATTGAAAACCAACATGTATCATAAGACAAGTATCATTCTTTGAAGTCCTACATTTAGAACTTAATCATCTGACATAGCAATCAAATAACAACGTATGAAATAGCAACAAAAAAACATAATATTCATCCATCCATCAAAAAAACATAATATCCAACATAGTATGAGAGTTCTAGTTTCTGGAAAATCCTGTATTGTGACTACTTGTTACAAAAAACTGATCACTCTCAACTCTTATTTATCCCCTTTTTGGTAAATTTGAACCTTGCCATTTTTGCCATGCTCTCATATTTACTCCATTGATGCATACTGATGCTCTGGACTATCAATGAAGAAAGCATGGTAATGTGCATAGAAATTAAATTGAGTCTTTAAGCCTGCCCTCTCTGATGCTATTTGGCTTTAATTAGTGGGTATGATTCCGCAGCAAAACAAGTATAGGAGGCCACTGTTTCAATGGTATTCTGAGAGTAGCAATTTGTTTATATTGCCAAAGGTTAGGTCTATCTTCAATCTTCCCCCACCCATACCCCCAATGATTGGGGACGACATGAGTTCTGTTGTTGTTGTTATTGATGTGCTCCATTGATGAGCTTGAGAGGAGTTTCCTTCGAATGATTATGCCATCTGACTTTAGGTTGAGTGATTCAAGATCCTCACGTGACCGCTCATGTGATGTGAAATGGGATCAACCTCAGACGAACGAATTTGATGATTTGAACTGTTCTAGTAAATCTCCATGTGTATGAGGTCTCAAAATGTTAATTGTTTGACATGGTACTACAAGTCTCCATGTTTTGGAGCCATGTTTCTAGTGATGTAGGATTTGGGATTTGGTGCCCGCACATTTGTGTTTCTTTGTAACATAATTTTTTTGTTTTGCTTCTTTGGTATGACAATGTAGTTGTATAACTTGTATCCTTATTTGTGACTGCACTTTTCTTTTCCTTTATTTTCTTTATTTTATTTTTTCCCTCTTACTGTGGGGTTTTTCAATGGAGTCTAAATCAAGTAGTTCACTTTGATGTTTTTGTCTCTCCGTTATTTAGTACGTGTCCATTGCCCCAAAGCTGCTATCCAATTCAAGTGTGTTAATGTAAATTTGCAAGGATCCTGTGGAAAATATTTCTTCATATATGGGCTCGCTTGATTGTATTGGTAATTCTGAATTGTATTCAGTTGTGGTTCACTGGTCTTCATGATTGCTGCAAATTTTACGAGTACAGGGAGCACAATGGATCTGGTATTGTGTCCATTATCTGGCGATTGTAGAAATGTAGAAATGATCATGTTCTTGAATGGCTGAGAGAGTGGGGTTTCGTGGTAGCTGAGGTTGTTTTTGCAGCTTGATCTACGAGCCCTTTGGTAGCGCTGAAGCAGTGGCAACAAGAGAGGGGCTGCAGTTTGCTGCATTTCTGGGCTGCGATAAGGCCGCGTCAGACAAGAATAACTACAAAAATCAGCCTCTACTTGAAGTTTCCATCTATAAGTGATCATATTTGCTCATTCTGGATGGAGTTGTTCGTTGTTAGTACATCTCTAGATCTTCGAGATGATCCATACATCATTAAAAGTCGATATTTGCACGTTTGTTGGAAAATATCACTTTGTTCGGTTTACATTTTAGAAAGTTATTTTTGATGCAATGAGTAGAGAGATAGAGAAAAATTTATTGAAAACTGTGCAGAGAGTAGAAAGTTAATTTCAAAAATGGGAATCAAGCGGAGTTTAATCATAATTTCCCATAGTAAGAGACACTCCATTTAATCTTTCAATTCAAACGTTTGAAAAAAAATATATTCTAGACCGCTCATATTATAGCCAAAAAATGGATTCTTTTCCGCATTTGTCTGGAACAATTGCTAGAGGTGTTTAACAAGTGTGGATCTCCCAAAAATATGATGTGTTGTGAGAATAATGTTGATTCTCTGGAACGATCCCATTCCTTATGGACACATTCTCCCTAACTTTTTTTTCTCTTCGTTTTGTGTGTTTTGTTCGTATTTTTTGAATTTTCGTTAAATTCGTGTAATATTTTTTGAATTAATCATCTGTTTCAACACTAAACAAAGTAAAATATACTCTCCAACCAATGGCTTTTTTTTTTTGGAAATGTCGTCCAACATGAATTTTTTTAACGTCTGTTCACTTTTTTATATTTTTTGAATTCTCTCAGTGAGATAAATAATTAAGTCTAAAAATTAGGACAAAAAATTAAAGGAAGAGTTACGAAAATTAAAAAGGGAGCCGATAATGCCACGAAGCTTTTTTTTACTGCCACGACCATTAAATGCTCCCCTTGACAAATGGACTTCCTTGTCCTTTGCTCTCAAAAGTAGTCAGAGCCTTCATTTAACGTTCCCAAATTGCCCTTTTATTGATATTCTTTCCTAAATTGTTGTTACGTATTCCCATTCAATAGACTTTTGCCATTCCCATTCTCTGTTTTGTCTCTTTCTTCTCGATTTGACATCTCCATGACTAGGGTTTTTGGAGTACAAAGTTGACAGGAGCCCTTATACTCCGTACTATTCAAGGTATGCTATTCATACTTTCTACTGGAGTATTGTTTTATTTTTTTTGGCAGTGACCTATTTATTTCTTTTATTAGTGGCCTATTCATATTCTGTACTAAACTTGAGATGGCATAGTACATTCTCCGGTGGCTTGCCCCAGGGGCGGCAGAATACGAGGGGAATAGGGTTTCAATTTTTTGAGTCTGTACTAAACTTGTCTATTATGAGACTTTTTCCCTTTTCTTATGCATATTTATGGCTTTATTGTTGTGAAAAAAAATGTTTAAGTAAAATTTATTTTTTGTGCGTCTTTATGCATGTACTTCAATTTTCTTTGTCATCATAAGATACCATAATCTTTTTTTATCACATTTTTCTGATCTGTAGGTCGATTTTGTGAATAATCATGGATATTGACCAATGTATTGAAAGTCTTGGTGGAAGTTCCTGTGATCAAATTGATCAACAAGGAATCAATTTGGTTGGACAGTTTGGTTGGAAATTTCAGTCTCGTGATGAACTTATTGATACTCTTCGAGAATTTTTCTCAATGCAAGGATATGCAATATCTATCAAAAATTCCAAAATGGATAAATATTTGACCATTGGGTGTGATAGGGGTGGTTGTTATCGAAATAAATGGAAGGTTCCCATAGAGCATCGACAAAGAAAAACGGCAACTCGTCTCATAAATTGTCCTTTTGAAATTTGTTGTAAGAGACGAGAGGATGGATTTTGGGAGGTTGAAGAAAAAAATAGCTCACACAATCATGAACCCTCAAGTGACATGTCTGGACATCCCTCTTGCCGTCGGTTGTCACAAGAAGAGATTACAACCATTGAAGGTTTGACTAAATCGGGAGTGCCACCACGTCAAATTCTTTCTTCACTGAGACAAAGGAATCCAAAGCTTCGAGCAATATCAAGAACAATCTACAACACAAAGGTGAAACTTCGAAAGGAACACTTAGCAGGGCGAAGTGTCATCCAGGCATTGTTTGAAGAGCTTTGTCAAGGTGATTTTATTTTTGATGTTGCATATGACCAAGATGGGCATTTGACGCATCTTTTTTTTGCACACCCTTCTTCAATCACAATGACCAAAAGCTATTCAAATGTTTTTGTGATGGATTGCACTTATAAAACAAATAAGTACAAGATGCCACTACTTGACATAATTGGAGTTTCAAGTTTTAATAGTTCATTCTATTCTTGTTTTGCCTTTTTGGCAAAGGAGGGAGAAGGAGACTATATTTGGGCTTTGCAAAATTTCAGCAAGATATTGGGTCCTACATGCCATCCTTCTGTGATTGTGTCGGATAGGGAATTGGCCTTGATGAATGCAATACGGGTGGTTTTTCCATCAACTGTAAATCTCTTGTGTGTGTGGCACATTGAGAAAAATATTTTGGCAAATTGCAAGTCTTACTTTGAAACTCAAGACAATTGGACCACATTTTTGACTACTTGGAACCAAGTGATAAGCTCTCAAGATGAACAAGCATTCAACGAAGCTTGGAAATTATTTGAGCTATTGTACGGGGAGAAGGAAAAAGTGTTGTGTTACATTAGAAAGACATGGCTTCCATTTAAGGAGCGGTTTGTGCATGCATGGACTGAAAATTGTTCTCATTTTGGAAATCGTGTTTCTTCAAGAGCAGAAGGTGCACATGCAAAATTGAAACAATATTTGCAAGTTTCAACCGGTGATCTACATCAAGTAAAGATCAAGATATGCCTTGCAATTGACAATGAGTTTAATGAGATAAAAGCGCAACTATCAAGTGAAAGGATTCGAATACCCCACAAATGCGATATCTATATTTTTAAGGAACTTATCACTAATGTGTCGTCATTTGCTTTGGGTGAACTACTCAAACAATATGAAATGGTCAAGTATGGGACAATGCGTTCAACATGTACAGGACACTTCATGGCAAGTATGGGTCTTCCTTGTGCACATAAGATGATTGGTTGGAAAGGTAAGGTAATACCTCTTGATGAAATACACACACAGTGGAGGATTGATGGAAGATATTTGGTTGTTCCTGATGTTAGAGAAACTAATGCGGGGGAATTCAAGAGGCTAGTTCATGTTTTAGAAGATAAATATCAAGAGTGGCCTCAAAGTAAAAGGGAATGTGTTCAGCAACAAATTTCTCAACTTATAAATCCATCTGTTCCATTGGTTCTTGAGCCAAATATTCTACCTCATAAGGGGCGTCCATCGGGGTCAAAGAAGGGTACTACCTCTACAAGGCGGAACGCTTCACAATTTGAGATTGTGGAGGCAACAAGAAAGTGTAGCATTTGTAAATGTGTTGGTCATAATAGTCGAACATGTAAGGGAAAAAGTGAGGCAAATATCATGAATTGTGATCATATAGTTACTGTTGAAGACATCGGGAGTAATGTGGATGTGCTTGGCAGAAATTCACTTCCTACTTCCCTCGACTACTTTTTGTTGGATTGATGACCTGAGGTTAAGTTTTTTTTTTTTTTTTTACATTTTTTTGTTGTACTATTTCTTTAAAATCAGTCAACTAAATTAAATTTTATCATTGCAGGTAATGAATTTTGTGGTTTGAAGACAAACGTAGTGCTGAATTAAAGAATGTGTCTCTGAAATGGGCTTCCATTATTTCCAGGAGAGAGATATTTTTGTTTTGTTGAGCTTAAAAGTACTAGCACTTGGTATTTCATCGGGCAATTTTTTTTTTTTTTAAAGGATTCTGCCTAGGATTATGTTTCCAGGAGAGATGATATTTTCTGTTTTCTGTTGAGCTTAAAAGTACTAGCAATTGATACTTTGTTGGGCAATGTTTTTTGAGGTTTGTTTTCAGAATTTTAGTCTGGATTTGAGTTGAATATTACATCGGTTGTTTTAGGTGAAAAAAATGGCCTTGCTATTGTGAAATGTTTTTAATTGAGCAAAAAAGTTAAGGCTCCGTTCCCGTTTTTTTTAAAAGGAAGATAATTTCAAACTCAAGAATTATGTATTTACGCAAATAATTTTCTTACCAATATGAATTTTGTTTGATAGATCTCTTTCAGATCTTTTAAACGGTGCAAAAAAATTTTAAATTTTTTTTTTATTTTCATTATATTCGAGGTTGAAATTACCTTCTTTTTGAAAAATAAGGTTTAAAAAGAAAACGGAACGGTACCAAAAAGTGGGGGCAATACGAATCAAAGGAAAAAAAGTGGGGAACAATATAAAAGAAAAAAATTGAAACACGAAAAAGCAGAGCTTTTTTATGTAGGGTTGGATTTGATTAGCTGTCAAAAGACTTTGGGGTCTTCACTTTTAACGTTTTGTACAGCTAGAAGAATGGCAGGCATTTTTAGGATTAAAAGAGGGCAATTTGGGAACATTAAATTAAGGCTCTGACTACTTTTGAGAGCAAAGGACAAGAAAGTCCATATGTCAAGGGGAGCAATTAATGATCGTGGCAGTAAAAGAAAGTTTCGTGGCATTATGGGCTCCCAAAAAAAAAATACCGAAAAAACATCACACAATAAGTACAGTAGTAGGAAGAATGGAGCCCATGTGCCCCTCAACGAAGGTTGAAAACTGCACCGTGGGTTTTGCATTTTCCTTCTTCTTTATGGGAACTAGGGTTTTTATTACTCTTCAAAAACCCAGAAAAATGGAGTCTGAACCTTTCGCAATGGGCTGTGTAAATTGATCAATAAAAAGGAGAAGAAGAAGAAGCAGCTATGGCGGGTGGCCGATCTAATGAAGCAAGGGCGCAAATCCATGTGCCCATCGAAATAGAGATTGAGATCTTATCAAGACTGCCCGTGAAATCTCTCCTCGGATTCAAATCCGTGTGCAAAGCCTGGTACGCTCTCATCAAAAGCCCTGATTTCATTTCCCAACACCTAACCCAGTCCACTCTCAACCCCTCTCTCCTTGTATCCACTGTCGGCCCTCATTACTACCCGTCCTTGCTGCACTCGAACTATCCATTTGATGAACACACAAATCTTCGTTTCCCTTTTTTGACTAACTGGAGAGATATCCACGTTGTGGGTAATTGTAATGGCTTATTTTGTTTTTACTACAAGGAATATTGTCCTCTGATTCTCTGCAACCCCGCGACCAGAGACTTTCGCAAAATTCCCAATGACGTATGGTGGCATAGTTCGAATGTTGCTTTTGGGTTTGGTTTCCATCCCAGTGCTAATGATTACGAGTTGATTAGGATTGTGACTTGGGAGTGTTTTAACCCTGCCGGGAAATTCTTTGTCCAAGTAGATATTTACGAAATAGGCAGTGATAACTGGAGACGAATTGAAGATATGATGCCTCCCTTTTCCGGTGAGGAGTTTGATGATGCTGTGACATTCTATGAGATTGAGATTGTGGATTATGAGATTTGTGGATCCTCTGCTTCAGCCTTTCTCAATGGAGTTTTCTATTGGGTGGCAAATGTTTCAGTAAGCGGTGAAGTTATTGTTGTGTCGTTCGACATGGGTGATGAGGTTTTCGAGATAATAAGACCACCACATTGTTTGGATGGGGTTCGGGTTCGGGGTGAATTTCCATCCAACCAATTTAGGCAGCTAAAGGATAAACTCTGTATGATTGATTATCATGACAAGAGATGCCTTGATGTGTGGGTGTTGGATGAAAATGAGAGGTCGTGGACTAACCAATTCAAAATTGGATCTTTTCCAAGAATTGAGAATATTGTGAGTCATGGGCAATTTTGGAGAATCAAACTAGTTGGATTTGCAAAAAATGGTGATATGATTTTTTTTGAACGGCCAAAAAAAAGTAGCGATCTGATATTAATGCTGGACCTTATGGAAACTGGTTATGGAAAGTTACTTTTGTACGATCCAAAGTGCCAAGAAACTAAGAATCTTCTGGCTTTTGATCAGGTTCGACATCCACATCAAATTTGTTTGTACACAGAGACCCTGGTTCCAATATACTAACGAAAACAATGAAGACAAAAATGCCAGTGAAGTCGTGCTTAACAAGAACAAAATGAAACAAAGGAAGCTATGAATTCTTGTATGAGACTCAGGTATCGGTTGTGCTTTTAAATAGTTTCTTTGTTTACAATGAAGAATATTCCTTTTCAACAAGATCTGCATCCGTATTCATATTTAAATGTATGTGGACACACTACTTCTGGTCAAGAGAAACAATGAATCTTGAGAACCACTGAACATATGGGTAACGAGAAGAAAAAGGAGTAGTGACCGCAGCATTGAACTTGAGGAGCCTGATAGGTGAGTGTTTTGAATGCTTTCTCTGTTCATATTTATTTGCATTAGTTTAACTCTGCCTCAAAACAGTGGGTTCTGTAACCTAGTTTAAAGTTCCCTACTGTAACTTCGTTGACGTGTTTGTTTATGAGCAACAAAACTGTTTGTTCCGAGTGGATGTGTACTCTGCATGAGATGGAATGGATTAATTTTCTTATCCTAACACATTTTCTCTCGATGACAGTTTTCTCTTTTTAGAATGGGTGATTGTTGACCGTAATATTTTCCAATTCAACTTGTCATCTTCCATGTGACTAATCTTTTGTTGGTTGAGCTCAATGCTTGAGCTTTTGGTGCATGCCCATCAGTATTTATTGTTTGGTACGAAAAGGGATAATGGTGCCCCTGGCTTCCCCCTCTTTAGTTCTTGATGAGGGGTGTTTATTGTTCCAATAAATTTTAAATCCTGTGAATTTACTTCAATGTGTTTAGAGTGCACTACTTAATACCAATTCTTCACCAAAAAGTTGTACGGCTGTGGAAGAGACTCATGTTGAAGCGTAGCTACGCCACATGATTATGAGGCACTGCTTGCAAGAGGATGCCCAGCGGAAATAGTGTTGATTACCAATTTGGCATTTCACTTTCTGAGTTTTTAGATGGTATATTTCAAAATTTCTTGCTGTGCGAGAAAGGAACCTGACTGTTTGTCACTTGCACTACTTGAGTAACTACCTGATAATGGGTTGAGCTTACATTTGCCAAAAGCTAATTAAAAGTGTTCATATTTTTCTCACCTCCTTCAATTGAGATTTCAAATTGTTTTAATGAGTACTGTGTAATTTGACTTGGTTGAGCATGTAATGCTGGAGTCTTCTCTTTCAAGTCTTGTATGTAGCATTGGTGCAGAGCATTGCTGTTTCTTTGGAATGTAAATATGCAGGCTCTCCTCTCTCCTTGTGTTATTAGAATGGTTTATGCATATTGGTACCCCTAGCTGCTGATTTTTACGCTTAATGAGCGTTTCTAGACAAAACCGGAATACTGAAACTGCTCTTTGATATTCATGTTCTCTTTCTGTGTATATTCCCTAATACAACAATCCATTGCCCTCAAACGTTTGTCCTAAGAAAAGCTTAGGCCGGAATGTCGATTGCTTACTTGCCTGTAGGGAAAGCATTTTCGTTTTCCATTTTATGATAGGAGTACTACTTTTCTTTTCCTTAGTGTGGGGAAAGAAAACTGTGTTGTTTCTTTTGATTTGGGTGGTGAGGTGTTTGGGGAGAAAATTGTGCCAATTCGCCGCGGATACAAGACGAAACTCACTGTTTTGAAAGTATATCACTTGCGTTGTTTTTACTTCATTACAATGATTGTTGGAGAGGATTTGAGATGTGGGTGTTGAGTGGCTGCGAAGCTGAGCGATCGTGGATGAAGCAATCGACGATACAGCCCATTTCGAGAATTTGGAGTTGGAATGAATTTGGGGAAAATGGTTGACATGGTGCTAGAAGATGGTGAAATTAACCTGTTTCGACATGACCCAGTTATACGCAGGATATTACGAACCTTCCGAAGCTGTCAACTCTTGTTCAGCTCAATAAAAGCTTGTTTGGGATAGTTTCGTCTCATGAACAAGCTAAACTTGAACATATTTTTAAAGTTTGTTAAGTTTTCAAGCAAAGCTTGATCAATCACCCGTTCGGCCCATTTTATCAACCATATGTACAAATGAAGAAGCTTGCATTCGGTAAGCCTAAACGTTTCAGTATTGGACCGTTCAATTGCAATATACTTGTGGTGTTTTTAACTGCCGGCATGCGTTCCTTTCCCTTGCGTAAGTTATTTACCACCAGGTTTTTTCTTGAAAGAAGTTCAAATCTTAAAAATAAAATTGTTCAATATGCTGTTGTTCTTTGTTGTCTGTCAGGTAAGAACTAAGAACCATTCGGTCGGTGATCGCGCATGATACATGCTTTTTTTTTTTTTTTTTTTCTGAACTGAGCATGATACATGAGTTGAACTCCTCCAAATGTGATTTTGATTTGTGCATTCTCTAGTTCATTTCGGATAATCGAATATTAAGGCTCAATCAATTTAAGTCCATTACATAAATCCGGTTATTGAAACAAACTAGCTTTTGAAGTCGAAAAAGAAACTAAAATAAGTTGGGACAATTTAACCCCAACAGTGCAAAACCATCGAAGAATCATCAGTAGTATAATGGCACATGGTATTGGGCCTATTGGCGATATATCTCACCTCGTTTAAGGACGTGTGACGGATAGTGTTAACGAAAAATTATTGTTTTTTTGACATCGCCACGTGGTATTTGAACTCTCTTTTTCATCATGAATTTGGGTTTGTAGAACCCAAGTGTATGAATATCACATAAAATTGTGATAGGGGAAATAGTGTTGGAACAGTACGTAACGATGTCTTGGAACCACTCAACAGTTTAACATGTTTGCAATTGAGAGTGTTTTTTTTTTCCAGAAATCCTAGGGTATAGCAAATCTTGGACAGCAGCCGACAGATCCATTTTGTGTCCGTCTCGGGTACCACAAAGATGATTGGAGCCGCTCATTTTGTTCAAAAATATTTTACTTAGGGTCCTTCTAAAAAATCATCTCAATGTAATATCGGTAAGGGCGTTCACGAATCATACAACTTTGCTTCAAAATTTGGCATGAATTTCTAAAGCAGAGTTGGATGATTCGTAAACGCATTTACTAGTATTAGATTGAGATGATTTTTTATAGGGGCCCTAAAAAATTTATTTTGAACAAAATGAGTGACTCCGATCATCTTTAAAAGACTCGAGACGGGCACAAAATGAATCTGTACGCAACTGCTATATGGAGCTTGCTGTACCTGTAGCACACTGTTTTTTAAGGATGAGCCGGGAAACGAACATTATTTTTAGAAAGAGAAAACAAACAACGGCCCATATTATGGATTCGAGTTCATATAGTGAGGCTGGGCACTACAAAATTTTAGTAAGCAATCTCAGTCGTACAAATGTGTTTTAATGAATTCTGTTTTTAATCCGAAACGTTAAAAACTTAGATAGACAGCTAAGCTGCTCACTGCAACTCATAGTGCCCATTCTCACCACGGCTAGTGCAGTTGGTTGTCTCCGTTCCTCCCTCTGTGGAGGCCTTGGTTTGAGCCTCACGTGGGGCAGGCTTTGGAGGATTTGGAAACCTTGTAATGCAGGGTGCACTACAAGGCATGTAGTGTATATCGGAGCCATTCATGAGTGTTTTCAACAGTTCGGATTTAAATGAAACTTTTCTCATTTGAATCCAAGTCGTTGAAAACACTCACAGACGGCTGAGATTTGCCCTATAGGGTGCCCAGCAAGACCCCCGGGTCTGGTTTTGGGGGACTAGGGCTATAAATAGCCTCTGGACCCCCTGTGCTAACTCTAACACCCCACTAACCCCGGCTAATATATACAATATTGGCATAAAAATAATAGTATCCCACCCCGTTCGTTTTGAAATTTTGGACTCTTTCTGCGCATAATTTTTAATAATTTTTCTCTCAATTATTACTTTCATTTATGTCTCTTTCTCTCACCTCATTACTCAAAATTCAAATCTTAAAACGAATGGATACACCTATGTACCCATCAACCGAGATTGAAAATGGGAACCTGGGTTCTCTTTCCACCATTTGAGAATAAATCCTACAATGAGGGTCTTTGTAGAATGAAATTCCCGCCAACCCAATGAGACTTATGAGAGCATGATAACTCAACAATTTACTCACACTCCACACGTGCATTTTGTTGGAAAATGATTATTTAGGATCTTATAGAGCAGAAACTTGATTATGAAAGTTTTAAATACAAAATTTAATTATGACATTTTAGGATAAAATGATAAAAAAATAAGATCTTTGTATTGGTTCAAATGGATCAAAAATTTCAGTACTTAATTTTTTAGATTGGTTATATATTAAAAAATTATATTTAAAAAATTAAGTGTTCCAATTTTCAATCCGTTTGAATCGGTGTGAAAATCTTATTTTTCTGATCATTTTTTTCTGAAGATTTATAATTGAAATTTGTCTCTAGAATTCTCATAATTAATAATGCAGAAACTCGATTATAAGAGTGTAAAAGACAAAATTTAATTATGACTCTTTAGGACAAAATGATAAAAAAAATGATCTTCTTACCGATTCAAATGGATTAAAAATTAAAATAATTTTTTAATATATAAACGGTCTAAAAAATTAAGTACTTCAATTTTTAATCTGTTTAAACAATTGCGAAAATCTTATTTTTTTATCATTTTATTTCAGAAGGCTATAATTAAATTTTGTCACTAAAACTTTTATAATCAAGTTTATGTTGCATAAAATCTTAAACAACCATTTTCGAACGAAGTGCATGTGTGAAGTGTGAGTGAATTGCTGAGTTGTCATGCTCTCATTGGGTTGGAGGGAATTTCAATTTACACGGACCCTCCGTGTAGAATAATTTATTCTCCGCATGTTCCTTCAATGGGAACTAGGGTTTTTATTACTCTTCAGAACCGAAGAAAAAACGAGACTGAAATTTCCGCAATTGTCTGTGTAAACTGATCAGTAAGAAGAAAGAAGAAGAAGAAGAAGAAGAAGAAGAAGAGTAGTAGGAAGCTATGACGAGTAGCCAATCCACTGTAAGGGCGCAAATCCATGTGCCCATTGAAATAGCTATCGAAATCTTATCAAGATTGCCCGTGAAATCTCTCCTCCGATTCAAATCCGTGTGCAAAACCTGGTACGCTCTCATCGAAAGCCCTGATTTTATTTCCCGACACCTAACCCAGTCCACTCTCAACCCCAGTCCCACTTTCAGCTCTCTCCTTGTATCCACTCTCAACACCAACGACAGTCAGTCATTGCTTCACTTGAACCATCCATTTTATGAGCATACAGCTCTTGATTTCCCTTTCTTGACCGAGTGGGAGGATTTCTGCATTGTGGGTAATTGTAATGGCTTATTATGTTTTTACAAGTGTGAGTATCCTGTGATTCTTTGCAATCCCGCGACCAGAGATTTTTGCCGAATTTCCAATGATGTATGGTGGGACCATACGAATGTTGCTTTTGGGTTTGGTTTCCATCCCAGTGCTAATGATTACAAGTTGATTAGGATTGTGTCTTGGGTGTGTACCCCTGACGGGAAATTCTTTGTCCGAACTGAGATGTTCGAAATGGGCAGCGATAACTGGAGAGAAATTGAAGCTAAAATGCCTTCGGTTTATGGCGAGGAGGTTGTTGATGCTGTGGAATATGAGATTTTGGGATGCTATACTTCAGCTTTTCTTAATGGGGTTTTCTATTGGCAGGCAACTGTTTCAGTAAGTAATGAAGTGATTGTTGTGTCGTTCGACATGGATAATGAGGTTTTCCAGATAATAAGAACGCCACATACTTTGGGTGGGGTTCGGGTTCGGGAGGAAATTGTTTCCCTTACCAAATTTGTGCAGCTAAAGGATAAACTCTGCTTGATTGATTATCATGACGAGAGATGCCTTGATGTGTGGGTGTTGAACGAAAATGAGAAGTCTTGGACTAACCAATTCAAAATTGGATGTTTTCCAAGAATCGAGAATTTGGTGATACGTGGGGAATTTTGGAGAATTAGACTAGTTGGATGTATGAAAAATGGCGATCTGATAGTGGTGGTCCTTTCGGAACCTGGTGACGGAAAGTTATTTTTGTATGATCTGAAGAGCCAAGAAACTAAGAATCTTTCGGCTTTTGATCAGGTTCGACATCTGTGTCAGATTTGTTTGTACACGGAGACCCTGGTTCCAGTATAACGAAAACAATGAAGATAAAAATGCCAGTGAAGTTGTGCTTATGGAGAACAAAATGAAACAAGGGAAGCTATGAATTCATGTATGAGACTCAGGTATCAGTTGTGCTTTTAAATAGTTTCTTTGTTCATGAATATCTCTGTACACTTTTTTGTTTAAATTAGGATAATCTTTTATCTGGGTCAGAGCCAAACTTCTGTCTGGATTCAGGATCAGTGAACATAAATTTGATTAGGTAGTTTAGAGCCTGATTACTATGCTCATTCTTTATTATCATAATTTGATGGAAGTTATCTGGGTTAGAGCCCGATTACTTTGCTTGAATCTTTATTAACTGATGGAAGTTAATTATCTTGTTCTTTTATTTGAATGAGGGTCTATTGAGTAGTGGATTATGAAACAGAATTTTCCTTAGTTGTTTTTGTTTGTTTTGTGTTTGAGACCGGAATTGTTCCCCCTTTTTTTGCCAATATTTTATACATCAGTGGGGGTTAGCATGGGAAGTTAGTGAGTTAGTCCATAGGGGCTCCAGAAGCTGTTCATAGGACCATAGACCTGAACCCCAAATGCCTTTGCCGGCTCGAAACCTGGTCTGCCTTGTGGGAAGACTAGGAGATAATTGCTGGAATTGTTCATTGACTACTTCTATAGGAATGTCTGTCTTCAATCAGTTGCTATAAATGGTGGAACTTCATCTACCTTTTAGGCTTTGTTTGGATTAGTGTTGTAAATGGTGCTCGGCTCTAGTTGGGCGGCAACCCGCTTAGCCGCCTAGGTGCCGTTGAGCGATATGGCATTTTTTTTGAAAAAAATATATTTCTTAAATATTTGAAGGCAATCAAGCTCCACCAAGACGGCTGCCTAGCTCCACCAAATCTTCCTTAGCTGTTCTGCTGAGATGGCCACCAAGCTCCACCAAATCTCCCCATCCGCCAAATGAGCCGCCGAGGGTGAAATCATGGCGCCGACCTGCCATCAAGCACCTTGGTGGCCACCATTTAGACAATGTTCTAAATGGCGCTTGGCGCTAGTAGGGCGGAGACCCACCTCCAAGCGCCAAGCTGCCTAGGCAGCGCCAAGCAATTGGGCGGAATTTTTTTTTTTTAACAAACCATTATCCAATCAAACTATATTCCATGTATCCATAATGCAAGTTCAAACTTCAAAGTACAAAACCAAATGAAATTAAGTAGTAGCAACTAGCAAATAAGTTGAATAAGACAATAAGTAGTAGGGCTTCGCTCACCTCCCTTGTATTATATATATTTAGGCCGCCAAAGGCCTCCAAAAAGCCGCTGCCGCCCCCAAGACCGCCAAGGCTGCCTAGGCGGCCGCCAAGCCCGCCTAGACGGTCGCCAAACCTCCCTGGGCGCCAAATCAAACGCCAATGGCTATTGGCGTGGCGGCAAGGCACCTCCAAGCGCCTAGGTGGCCTGGGCGGCCGCCATTTAGAATAGAGCATTTAGAACACTGGTTTGGATAGAAGTGGGTTTCAAATGAATGGGTTTGCCAATATTATACAGTTAATGGATAGCTCAGAATTCAGATATGGATATTGAGTTTTAGTCCGCTATTTCTTCCTTTTGCTTCATTGTTTTTGTTTGATTCCTTAATAATTCATTCGTTTTACACAGTTTCGAATGTGACATGGTTGGTTCAATAAGTACAATCTATTCATTTGCTTCATTTGACAAATTGACTTTAAAATAAGAACATAAGCTGAGGTTTACGTGGGTACTTTGAGTCCTCTTTAACTTTTTGGATACTTGTTAACTCTTGTGAAATGAAAATGGTCTTGAAGGAAGGAAAAGAAGAAATTTAATCTCTACCCATTCAAATAAGGGGGGGGGGGGGGGGGGGGGGGGGGGGGGGTGTTTGTTGGTGGGGGGGAGAACACAGACGATTTGGAAAAGAAGGATGCACAATTATTGGAATGATGTATGCAACTCATTCCATAGAGAGTGAAATTAGGCATTGAGCTCACTCATTTGTGTAGAAGCAAACTTCAAATTATATGGCATGAATTTTGAGGATATATCAAAAGGGATATGTGGAGATTATGCACGTTCAGCATGAAAATTTAGACATACTGTACGTATTAGGTCATACAATGGTAAAAGGAATCAGTATACCCTGCACAAGAGAACCATCCAGAATAAGGAACCTTCAGCTTATGTCAGTAAGCAGATTACACTAAAAAGCCCACCATAATCTCATATTCGCACTTGGCAACAGATGTTCACAATTAAAGGAGATTAGGCTACTCTGGATATTGAAATTGAGATTAGGAGTTTTACCATGGCACGTTTCCTAGTGGAAAATTGATTTCAGCAATAACTATTTAATAGGAGTGACTGAAATTCTTCATCTTGACGATTGTAACAAAACAAGGAGCATATGTTCTGCCTCTGGTCCAACTTCTACTTTTGTTTCATATGGTTGATTGAAACTGAACATAAATCTCTTCATTTCGATTTCATGTCTATCCATACGGAGCCTCAGGCTGCCATTTGTCTAACAGTTGCAGATGTGATGCTGTGGAGGAGAAAGCTCTTACAATGGGGATCCGTTACTTCTTTTGAGACAAGTAAAGCTTTAAGACAATCTGTTGTGGGCTATATGCGCCGTGGTTTAACTGAAAGTTCTTTTGACTGTAACTGAAGTACAAATGCTGAAGTGGACGTGGGTACTTTGAATCCTCTTTTAACTGTTTAGATGTTCAAAAACATTTTGCGAAATTAAAATGGTTAGAGCGAGCACCACCTTGTATTCAAAGACAGAAAATAACTTAAAAACACCATGAGTTGGGAAATAATAAGTCCTTGAGCGATAACCAATTAAGAATTGGACAGCCTGAAATTGGAGTCTGTATGAAAAGAATACTAGAGTTTAGGCCCTCTAGCATATTCTATCATAAAGATTCTTAACCCAGAGGCTCCATTTGTATCATGGTTATTTTGTTTCTGTGATAAAAAGATAGAAGTCACTTCTTCCATTCTGTAGAAAGCGAGACTTAGATCAAGTAGTTCAATATGAGACGGAGTATGCATGTAAGTAGCTATTACAGTGTAATTATGCTTTAAGGTCCAACTTCATGATTTGCTTGACGACTTGCCATTGTAGCATGGTTATATTATGGTATATCGTCTACGTTCTGATTATTTAAATATAACTTCTTCTTTTTTTAATTATAAAGCTTACATGCCGCAGTTATTGCTTTATAGATTGGCATTAAATGGAGCCAGATCTTGCACTTAGGTATTCTATTCCAGAAGCTACCAATAATGGTTTCATTCTCCCCAAAAACTGTATCCAATGTTGCAAGATCATTTTGATACTGTTGGAACTTTGAAAGATTGTGTTTGATTGATTATGGAACTCTCAAAATTATCCCTACATCATCTGAGGTCGTCCTCAGAAGTTCTGTCAGTTGTTTCAAGCTTACAAATATATTCAAGATTAAATGACATGAATACATTATCATATCTTATATTCGCTGATGACTCTTTGAATTTTATTTTTTTGGCAGGGTAGTGGGAGAAGATTGTGCAGTGGTGAACCAAATTTGAATCATACAGGCAACCATCTGATCAGCTAGTGAATATCCACAAATCCTCAATTCTATTCAGCTCGAACACAACAGTAGAAAGAAGAATGGAGTGCTGAAAACTTCTGGGATTTGATACTAGTTAAGAGGAAAGAAAATACTTGGGGTTTTCTTATATCATCGGAACATCCAAGAGGGTAGCGTTGATGTACATCAAGGAAAGGGTGTTGAGAAAAATCAAAAGGTTGAAAGGGAAACTCCTGAATCCTGCTGGAAAAGAGGTTTTAGCCAAATCTGTCATCTTAGCGCTGCCCACTTATCCTATGACCTGTGTTAAAATTCCTCTCGGCATATTTAAGATGTAGAATGCAATTATTTCTCAATTCTTTTGGAGTGGAGCTAACGACACAAGGAAAATTCACTGCATTGGATGGGGGAAATTGACTGATGTTAAAGGTAAGGGTACTGGACTGGGTTTCAGGGACTTAGAAGCCTTTAACTTAGGCAGCCTTTGAGCAAACCTTTTTAGGGTCTTTTTGGGCCTTTGAACCAGCAAAAAGATTAAAGTGTTTGGCAAGATGCAAAGAACTTTTTGTACAAGTAAAAAATACTAAAGTTTTTGAACAAGAAAGTTTCTCCTCATTTACATACAATTAGGTTAGCCCAAACAAATTGTCTTCTACTCAAAGACAACTTTTGCAAAATAAGCAAAAGACCTTTAAAAGTTTGTCCAAAGGCCCCCTTAGCTATGCTTGCCATGCAAGGATGGAGGTTGTTGGTGGGTGAGGATTTACTTTTCTTCAAGGGTTTGAAAGCCAAATATTTCCCCAACTGAACTTTTTTGGAAGCACAACCAAGTCAAGCGGCTCCATGGGCTTGGCAAATTTTCTTGGCCAGTGAGGAAGTGGTGGAAAAAGATTGGAAATTGCAAGTAGCGAATGGTGTGCAAATTAAGGTTTAAGGGGAGCCTTGGCTTGGTGACCCTTTATTTCCTAAAATCTTGACTCCAAACCCATGGATAGTAGATGCAACGTAGTCAGTTACCTTATTGATGTGGATCGTATGGGATGGAATGGAATGAGGAGTTGATTGAAGTCCTGATCCAGCGTGATGTTGAGCAGATTCTCAGTATTCCACTAGGTACAAATGGGGTGCAAAACAAACGGATATGGGCAGGGACCTCGGATGGAAAATTCTGAGTGTAATCAGCCTACGTTATTGCGAAGGAAGCTGGGCATAGAAACAGAAACGAGGAGTGAGGAGAAACAAGTGGTGGTGGTGATGACGAAGGTAAATGGACGAGGATATGACATATTAAAGCCCCAATGAAGGTAAAAAAATTCTTTGGCCGAAGTATAAAGGATATTCTTCTAGTTAACAAGGCTTTAGCATATACACAAATCCCAGTTGATAGTATGTGTATTGTGTGTGGTATGCATCCTGAGACTACATCGCGGATGTTGTTGAACTGTGATAGAGCAAGTGGTTAAAGTTTGGCTGTTGTCCCCATTTCAATTTAGGCCTGAACTCATGGTGAATAACCAGTTAGGGGAGCTTTTGAATCACTTGGGATCCAGAAATCATGAAGAGGAGAAAGAGAAGACGTTGGGCTGTTTGCCATAATCTGCTGGTTTTTTGGAAAGCTCATAATGATTGGGTGTTCAAGAAAGCTTGGTTAGAAGAAACAAAGATCAAAGCGAATGTGTTGGATGAATTCGATGAGTTTTCTCACGTGCATTTGAAGAAAGCGGCTGAGCCAAAAAAACCGAGCAATGTCCCAATGAATCAGTCCAAGAGCGGAAGCTTTTCCAATTGGCATTGCTACAGCGGCAGACATGGTCAGAGCCAAGGCCAGCTTGGGTGTGATCATCAGAGATGGTCTTAATTTACTTCATTTTCTTCTGTCTCGTTGTTTTGATTTTGTTTCTTGCAATTGTAATGGGGTGGCTCATTTCTCTAAGACTTATATGTCCTGGCAAGGAGATTTTTCAAGCTGGGTTCATATATGCTACTCTGTAAGTTTCTCTTTCGAAGTAATGAATAATACTATCACCGATTGGAAAAAAAAAAGAGAGAATACAATGTCATAAATGGTTGAGCTTCTTGTTTTAATTCGACAGACCACCTCCACCGCCACCAGATTGTATCTCTCAGAGGAAGCGGTAAACGAAATAACCGGTTTCATCAACAGTCACATCAATGCATTGCTCCCAACATCCAAGGATATTGCTCTAGGAAAGGACACTAGGATGTTTTCCAAAGTTGCTGCATATCTAATGTCTACTTTTTGCCGCAGCGATGTTCACTTGTTTCCTTGCCTTGGGCTACCCGTGTGTTTGGACTGTGTTAAAAGGATGGAAAAAACAGGATATTTCATCAAAGATACATATGTTCTTACAGATCAAAATTCAAAATCATCAACTATATCTCCAACTACAGAACTGCAGCTTGTGTCTCCGAGATATTGTCTTTTAAGACATTGTTTGGATTTGATCCTCCAAACAGGACCAAACCACAACCAATTGCATATTCATTCTGACTAAGAGACATTCGCACTATCTGTGGCACAAGAATTGTGAAGCATCCGAACTTCGGGGAAAGAAGAACGAGCAATTTACACTATAGTAGATACCACCCCACTGGCGCCACTACTCACCCAAACAATTAAAGCAGAAAAAACAGTTCAAGGCCCACGTAAAATTGAAGTAGGAAATAACTTTGGGATATCACATAACGGTGCCTTGGGACCATTCAATAGCTACTCGACTGATAACATGTTTGCAATTGAGGATTTTTTAGGGATGAGCCGAGAAACGGACAATTCATAAACACCTCTCCTGTCTTTAAATTTATGAATATTAATATTTAAAAAAGATAAAAAAGGGTAAAAACCAACATTATTTTTAGAAAGAGAAATCTAACGACCGCCCATATCACTGCCCTGTGCCCGTCAACCGAGGTTGAAAACTGGAACCTGGGTTTTGCATTTTCCTTTTCTTCAATGGGAACTAGGGTTCTTATTACTCTTACGAACCGAAGAAAAATGGAGACTGGACTTTCAGCAATTGGCTGTGTAAATTGATCAGTAAGAAGAAGAAGAGGAAGAAGAACAAGAGTAGGAAGCTATGGCGAGTAGCCAATCCACTGTAAGAGCGCAAATCCATGTGCCCATTGAAATAGCTCTCGAAATCTTATCAAGATTGCCCGTGAAATCTCTTCTCCGATTCAAATCCGTGTGCAAAACCTGGTACGCTCTCATCAAAACCCCTCATTTTGTATCCAAACACCTCACCCAGTCCACTCTCAACCCCAGTTCCACTTTCAGCTCTTTCCTTGTATCCACTAGCAACACCAATCACTCGTCATTGCTTCACTTGAACCATCCATTTCATGAGCATACAGCTCTTGATTTCCCTTTCTTGACCGAGTGGAAATATTTCTGCACTGTGGGTAGTTGTAATGGCTTATTTTGTTTTTACTATGAGTGTGAGTATCCTGTGATTCTGTGCAATCCTGCGATCAGAGATTTTCGCCGAATTTCCAATGATGTATGGTGGGACCACACGAATGTTGCTTTTGGGTTTGGTTTCCATCCCAGTGCTAATGATTACAAGTTGATTAGGATTGTGTCTTCGGTGTGTACCTTTGACGAGACATTCTTTGTCCAAGCTGATATGTACGAAATGGGCAGCGATAAGTGGAGAGGAATTGAAGCTAAAATGCCTTCGGTTTTTGGCAAGGAGGTTGTTGATGCTGTGGAATATCAGATTTCGGGATGCTGTACTTCGGCTTTTCTCAATGGGGTTTTCTATTGGGAGGCAACTGTTTCAGTAAGTGATGAAGTGATAGTTGTGTCGTTTGACATGGATAATGAGGTTTTCCAGATAATAAGAACACCTCATTGTTTGGGTGGGGTTCGGGTTCAAGAATCATTTCCCCTTACCAGATTCGTGCAACTAAAGGATAAACTCTGCTTGATTGATTATCATGACGAGAGATGCCTTGATGTGTGGGTGTTGGATGAAAATGAGAGGTGTTGGACTAACCAATTCAAAATTGGATCGTTTCCAAAAATCGAGAATTTGGTGACACGTGGGGAATTTTGGAGAGTTAGACTAGTTGGATGTATGAAAAATGGCGATCTGATAGTGAAGGTCCTTTTGGAACCTGGTGAAGGAATATTTTTGTATGATCCAAAGAACCACGAAACTAAGAATCTTTCGGCTTTCGATCAGGTTCGACATCCATGTCATATTTGTTTGTACACAGAGACCCTGGTTCCAATATAACGAAAGCAACGAAGATGAAAATGGCAGTGAAGTCGTGCTTAAGGAGAAGAAAATGAAACAAAGGAAGCTATGAACTCATGTATGAGACTCGGGTATCAGTCGTGCTTTTACATAAGTTCTTTGTTCATGAATATTTTGGTTGATTAAGTTAACTATGCCTCGAAGTAATTGCTTTCAAAACTGGCCTAAAGTACTCGTATTTACATCAGGTGCTACCTTTATGAGCCAGAAAACAGTTTCCTCCGAATGACTGCAATTTGACTTTAGGTAGAGTATGTTATTTGAGATTTCGAGATTGTTTATTTTATTAGGTAGTAATAATGGTGTCTATATTTTGGAGCTATTTGATCATGCCCGGAGACCATCCAATTCATCAATAGCTTCATCTTCTTCATCATCCCCCTTCATCTTCTTCTTCTCCTCCATCTTAATCTCCATCTTCCCACTCTACTTGTTCATATTCATCATCTAATGGAGAAGAGTTTAAAGCTCTATGCAGAAGAGGGAAGCCGCAGATAGAAAATATATCAGGGCTTTTACATAATCCAAATTTTCAGCTATGGTCTGGTGCATTGGCCCTCATTAAGGGCTGGATAGACTTCAAAATTGGACGACTGCTACGATATTGTAAGTAAATACTTAACCGCTTACTTCTTGCTCTTTGCGTTTAGACCTGAGACGCGCTTTTGTGTCTCAATTTTGGCTTTACTTCGCGCCTAGGCACATTTTTTAAACACTGGTAGCGTTTTTAGGCGAAGTATAATCCAAGAAGTGTGTTCTTGTTATCTCATCTGTTATGTAATAGCCATTAATTGCGCCCAAACAGTTTGTTATCTTCGTGCCTGGTTCTTTTAGCTGCATTTGTCAAGGATAAGTTCGCCGGAGTGTCGTTTACTATGAAACTAGTCGATGGTAACATCTTTTACGATGACATGTTCCACTTTTTAGCCATTCATGGCTAATGCATTGTTAACAACCTACCTGATATCTGTTTAATATAGTCACATCTTTAAGCCATGAAATGATAAATTTCAAAGTGAAACAGAAAGGAGTCGAAAGGCTACATTTTTGTGACTCGATGCCTTGTTGGTTGTGCCATTTTGAAAACAAGCTAACATGAGAATGTTGGGACAGCAGAAGAGTGAGTGGGTGTGTGATTGCAAGAAGAGTACGAAGAAAAATGAGAAAAGAGAAAGTAATTTAAGTGTTGGATATTTCATTCAGTTGAGGGCTGTGGTACAAAATCTGCGTAGGCTATTACCAGTAACCTTCTGCTACGGCACGAGGGCTTTTATCTAATTTTTAGATAGCTGGTCGATTGCCTATCTAGCTGCTCTCACTAAACCTTTATTTATACTTACAATTGGAAGCACCTAGAACAATTCTATCCTTGATGGCTTGACCTTTACAATTACCAAGCTCATTGGGAAGATGAACCATTATACAATGAACTTATCTCTTTGACTGACCCTTCCAGATTTTTCCACTACTCAAGACTCTTGGAAAATTACAAATTAACTTCCAACAGAGAAATGGTCTTTGCGTTATGTTTACAAACAGAAGTGTAAGTTTCTATGAGGTGGCAATATTTAATCCCATCTAACTTGATCTTTTTTCCTTAATTTAAAAAAAAAAACTTGAGATCTATCAGTCTATGTGATCATTTTGGACCATAGTTGAATTTTATTGTAATATTAGGGGTGTAGAGTCTAGAAATTGCTCTGAAGATTAAGGTGGAAGGTAGAGGGTAAAGAGAAAACCTAGGGGAAAGAAAAAACCTATTATCGTTATTTGTTGAAGGGAAAGCTATCACTAATCAGATTTTACTCAACTCTTGCTTATCCCAACTTTTGGTAATTTTTTACGTTGCCATTTTAGCCATCTTCGTCTTATTTTATTCTATCACAAAATTTGTGATGCATAAAACTTGGTTCTCTCATGCAAAGTTCATATGGGGCCTTATCTCAGCTTTAATGGGACCCCCCACAAGTGGACGGTGGGATTAGTCCCCAAATTAGGGCAGTATATCGGCCTTGTAGGCATATGATAAAACTGAAGTTATTGGACGTTTTGCTGATACTTTGATGGGCAATTTCAGTGTTTTCAACGTTATTATATTCTCATTTGATTGCTCAAATTAACATTTGATTTGCAGCATTAAGTTGGTGTCTCAGCTTCCCAAGGGATAATGTGCAACCAGCTCACCTCTTTTGCAAAGGAAAGATCTTCAGTATGTTTTGTACCCAGATCAGCTATATATCCTCCTCTAGTGTTTTTCTCCCTTTCTGTATGTCTTTGTACTCTTGCTGCTACTTTAATGTTGTTACTGTAATTGACCGACAAAACAAAATACAAGTTGTGTTTGAACATTGAAACAATTTGGTGAAAAAACAGAAAAGAACATCGCTTTTGGTGAGTTGGATTTATGTTGTGTTAGAACCGTCAATTCCATGATTAGTTTGATACAATCACTGATTCCATGGGAATATATAACCCTTCCTAGTAATTCGACCAATATAATATGCCTTGCGAAATTCTTGCGACGTTCAAAGAAAATTTCCTGGAACCTTCAAAATATATACTCATTTTAGTGCAGCTAGAAATATCTTCTTCTATGTAGTTGAAGGCCAAAAGAATTTTCCCAAAACCTTCAAAATATGCTCACTAACTGCAGCTAGGAAAATACTACAGTACTTCTTTTATGCTGTTGAAGGCCTCTGCACAGAAATGACTCCGTAAAATGTTTTGGGTATCCCCCAATTCTACGCAATCTCATGACCAGACAGTTTTTGGAAAGTCCGCATGCAAATGGTCGGGAAAGAAAATACAGCTTGTCGCTTTTGGGGTTGGGTTTAATCCCAATGCTTATGATTACAAGTTAACCAGGATTGTTTATTACTCTTGTATAGACGAGAAGTAGGTTGTTCGAGCTGAGTTACACTATGAGTAGTTGAGTACGGAAAAAGAATAATGGGGGAGAGGGGCATTTAAGGGAGTTAAAATGTGAAATATTCTTTTCTCGTTAATTTTGTTAACAGAACAGAATTGTTAAAATGTGGGACATTGCAAATTGAAAAAATATGCAGGAGGGTCCTTGATTTTTAGTGATAGATGGAGGGGGTTTTTTGAAAATTACCCAAAAAGAAACATATGAAGTACTGGATTTGTGGAGAGGCTCATGGGTAAGTTATTTTGCTTTTTCTAGGTAAGTTAATATATTTAGAAGAGAAATAAAAGTCTTTCATATACTACTGTAGTTAGGTGCTTTAAATTCTCAATTATTTTTTGAGTTCATGTGCTGTAAATAAGTGTTTGAATGTTAATTGGATAGAATAGGAACCGAACCAAAATCGAACCGGTATTGCAATTTGATTCTGGTCAGGTTCCACATATATATTGGTTAAGTTTTGGTTTTGAATATTTTAAAACCATTTGAAATGGTCCAGTTACTGGTTTTGTAGACAACCGGACCAATTCGGATCATGTGCACTCCTAATCTCAATTGAATCAGAACCCAACAATGTTATTCTTGAATTTTGCGAAAATATAGGTTTAGAGTTCGGGAAATTCCTGGTTTTTTCTACTTTCTGGTTGGGGTTTCGTGTTGACCCTTTTTTGTCAATGCCTACTTGTCCCGCCCCCTTTTTAAAGATGATTTTACTATTTTTTCCGTTTTGCAAAATTCTTGGGGGTGTGAATTTTTGGGAGGTGTGAATTCGACCCTTGTGAATTCTTGGTGTGAATACTTGAAGATGTGAATTCGGCCCCATTTGCACAATTTACGCCCCTATAGTTCACCACACTCATGTGCACGATTCACACCCCCAAATTATACAATTCACACCCCTAATTCCTCCCTTTTTCCCTTTCGGCGTTTCAATGGGAAACAAAAAATTTGGAACACAATACGTACACCGCTCCACCACCATATTTTCACTATACTGAGAGTTAAAAAAACAAGGTCCTCAAGCGAATAACGAAACAGAGGAGCCGAAAATGGAGAACCGAAGTCAAACGCATCATACGCATGCTTCTTGCTTGTTGCGCAGAGTGTAAACAAAATATCCGACTTTTCAAGGAAGCTCTGATCAGTAAGATCCGTTGATCGTGGCGTTTGTGGGTAGGGTTCTCGCTGCTGCGGAGAAGATTGGGTGACGGGTTCTGAACACGACCAAGGTTGTGGCAGGGGTATTTTTGATAGTTTACTTAAAAGTTAAAACATGGCTTATCCAAAATGAGCTTGACATGCGGTGGGGTTGGACGGGTAGACAGTAACAAAAGAGGACCGGCCAGTAAGAAGCCTGTGTTGGCCGTTTGCATGAGGAAAATATTGGCTCAATCAGAGAGGGACAAGTGGCCATTTGAATTACATTGAATGAAGCAAGCAGAGAAAGAATGTACTGGATCATACATTTAAAAGGACGATATCGTTCTAGTTAATTTAGTGTCGTTTTGATAAACAGTCGAGGAGAATAGCAGTTATTGCCAGGTGTCATACGAGAAGTAATGGACAAGGGAAATAATGCAGTTCGAAGCAGGAGGAAGCAAACATTCTCATATCATTCCTTTGAATGCGTGAGTGGAGCAGCTATGCCTAATGGGCACGACCAAGGAAGTTGGACTAGGGGCATGGAAACTGCCCAACTCAGTCACGATGTGATTGAGGAGAGTGGGGATCATGGAGAAATTGGTCCACTACTAAACGGTTCGACGTAAGCATTGAAGAACTTTGGAGGGAAAGCTCAAATTCAAAGGCAAGAGTGACTTCAAAGACAAATTGGGCGGGAGATTGGGAGCAGTTAAGAAGACCAAGAGTTTGCCTATAAATAGAAGAAGTTGTAGAAGGAAAATATCCCGGACAAATCATCAACAAACAGCTATGCTATAATTGGTTTGTTTTTAGACAGTAATTTACGACTTAGACTTCGTTTGAAATAGTTAGGAGTAGTTTGCAGTAATGACTTTACAATCTGTTTTTGTTTTTTTGAAGTTTGACTTAGACTTAGGGCTTGTTTGATAACCTAAATTCAACACTTAATATTGAATCAATTAAGTAATAAGTGATTCAATAGGTTTGATAACCACATTTTACATTGCATAATAAATTAAGTACCACTTAAAATATAGGCCAAAAAGTTGAAAAAAATTAAGTAGTTTTGAGCTGCTTAATTCTTGCTGAATTTTTGTATACTTACATTCAACCATCATACAAACACTACAACCACTGTCACCCACACCGCCACTACTCCACCACCACCTCCACCACTCCACCACCACCATCTCCATCACTCCACCACCACCACCACCACCACCTCCACTACCACCACTCCTCCACCACAACATCACCATTACTAGCTCCACCACCAGCACCACTTCCTCCACTACCACCACCACCACATCACCACTACCAACTCCACCACCACCACCACCACCACCACCACCACCACCACCACTTTCTCCACCACCACCACCACTCCACCACCACCACCACCACCACCTCCACTACCACTAATCCTCCACCACCACCTCCACCACCACCACCTCCACTACCACCACTCCTCCACCACCACTCCACCACCACCACCTCCACTACTACCACCACCAACTCTACCACCACCACCACCACCGCTCCTACCACCACTTCCACCACTCCACCACCATCATCACAATCATCACCACCACAGCCACTCCACCACCACTACAGCACTACACCACCACTCCTACCACCTCCACCACTCCACCACCATTACCAAAAGTATATTGTGACCATTAGTAAATTAAAAGAGAATTGGAACAAAATTAATTCATCATTTTTTTAATTCAGTACTTAATATATTTATCAAACAGCTTTTCAGCTTAAAAATTTCAGCATTCAGTTTCCAGTACTTAATTTTTCAGCTTTCAGTTTCAATTTTCAGTTTTATCAAACAACCCCTTAGTTTCCAATTGATTGAGAAAAGATTTGTTAGAAATAGGTAAAATATGATAAATGGTAAAATGGGTGCAAAAGAAATTCGAGGCTAGAGATATTGTTTTTGGGTTGAAATAAATTTACTCGTTAGAAAGGGAATTGATTTTCATACTTTTTTTTTTTATAGTCTTAAGAGTGTAATTTTTTTTTTGGTGCTGAAAGACACAAAAAAAAAGAAGTAGTGTGCATAAAAAAAGGGGGAATATTAAAATCAATTCTCATAAAAAGGGGATAAAAAATGACAAAAGAGTAGTTGTTGGATATGCCCCCGAAAGTAAAAAGGCATCTAACGGATTGTAAAATGTTGGCAATGAACAACTTTGGTTGTGCGTTTTCGTGGTAAATTTGTAAATCACATGCTATGTTTCAAAACCGCTCAGGGCCGGCCCTGATATTTTGGAGGCCTAAAGTGAATTCTAAAAATGAGGCCTTACATTTTTTAACCAAAAAAAATCATTGTATGTGTCTAATATAAAGTAAAAAGATTAAACATACTCCCTATGTCCCAATTTACTTGTTATTTTTGGGAGTTCGTGCCACTTTTCAATTAATTATATCTTGTAATTTATAATGTTTTAGATGATTTCAAAAATATTGAATTATAGAACAAATCGAGATCTATCAAACAAGATTCATATTGGATATAAAATATTACCGCTTTAAAGATATAACTAATTTTTTAATATAATTAGAATAGAACTGGAACAAGTAAATTGGGACGGAGGAAGTACTATTTTAGCTTCGTAATTTAACTAAAATAAAATTTTAATTTTTTTATAATAAAAAAAAGAATCAAAACGTACCTCTCATACACTATGTTTTCTTTGACTAATTATTTATTAACTTTAATTATAAGAATATTATGTTTAATAATAGAAGAATTAATTATTTTAAACCTTCTTTTATCAAAAAGTGTTTTCTTTGTGAAATAGATATTAAAAGTAGAAAATTAAAAAAAAAGAAAAATTATCAAAACATTTATTGTGTGCAAAAGATCGATTTAAACCTTAATCTTGAATACTAACATTTACATAAACTAAAGCACAACTAATACTATAAAAATACTCCCTCCGTCCCTTATTTATAGTCCGGTATTCCATTTTGGGCTGTCCCTTAATAAGTGTCCATTTTGTAAAGTTAGTGGGTAAAAGTTGGTAAATTGTCTATTTTGTCCCTAAAAGTAGATTCTATTTTGAAAAGTAAGTGAGTAAAAATGTAATGATGATGGGTCAGTAGGGAAAGTGAAGGAAAAAGTTAACGTGAAAGGTATAATGATGATATCTTTTTAATAAGTTGGAGTTACGAAACAGGACACTTAAAAAGGGATGGAGGGAGTAGTAGAAGTCATGCAAGGAGTAGTCTGGAAAAAATTGAAGGCAAGATGGGCCTCCTGCGATTCGAACCAAAGAGCTCAGGGTTTAAGCAGCACGCACCAACCATTGGTGTTGGAACTCTACTTGTTTTAGGACGTAGAATAACTTAAAGATAATATATTAATTTGTTATATGAAAAATGAGGCCCAATTTTTGCTCGAATTTTGGAGGCCTAAAGTGACCGCACCTCGAACTTTACCTCAGGGCCTGCTCTGAGTTACCGCCGTGGATGAAGTGAAGTCAGGTCCCCCATGCACGGAGGCAACTTTGCTACATTAGGATTTCGCCTGAGACAAGTATTTTCTTTTTGACCAACCAAAAACTGCAGATATTATATATATAAGAAAACAATACAATAAAAATGGACACTACTAGTCCGAAAATATAAAAAACAACAAACGAAACAAAAAAAAAAAAAAGAAACAAAAAGCCGCATGGTACCAAATGTCGGAGCTAGACCCATCAATCACACTCGTGAAGGTGGGTGGAGAGACCAAGGGGAGAGGCAAGGTATGGGAAGAGCCTCGAGATGACCCGCCGCACCAACTTGAGCTCGTGTGCCGCCATAGACTGAAGGGTTGAACCCGCCACAGAAGCCGCCGCCAAACCGCTGAAGGCCTAGATCCAGTTCTGAAGATCTAGTGCTTGAGTCCAAAAATGATGGAGAGAATGGGAGATCTACCCTCCCTACGGAGAGAATCTCAACCATCTCACAACCATGAAGGTGAGAGCGTAGGAGGAGGAGAAAAGAACATGGAAGGAAAGCGATGGGGGAAGCCGACCGGAAAAGGGGAAATCGGAAAATGGAGCGGCTGAAGAAAAGAAAGAAAAGAAAGAGAGTTCTCTCTAGAGAGAGAAGCTCTCTGTGTCCAACCTACGCAGCTCTTTACTGAGACAAGTATTCAACTAGACCAAATTTGTGACGAGGAATGTTCGTACTCCTAATTGAAATTAAATTTAGCTTCTTTTTTTTTTTTTTAAATTTTAATAAGAACAGGCAAGTTCATTTTATGAGAGCCATAAGGCAATATATTCAATGATTTCAGTATAAGGTAGTTAAGTTTTGGTTCTTTCCTGCGTCTTATGTTGAAATTAAATTAAGCTTTAGTTCTTCTAGTTTATACAGAATTAGTACATAGTAACATTCAGGATTGAAATCTCATCATAAGCTCTGTTCCCATAGAGCTAGGAATAATATTCTTAGCCTTACTGATAGTAGTGGTAATCTTTTAACTGATTCTGGGGCTATCAAAGATGAAATTTTGGGATATTATACTGGGTTACTAGGGACTGCCTTTGCAGGGAAAGTTAATGCTGTTCCCACTCTCAATCAAGCTATCCATGCTAAGGTTCCTTCTCACCTCAAGGATTAGTTGATTGCTCCAATTACTGGGACTGAAATTAAAGCTGCCCTTATGTCTATCAATGGGGACAAGGCCTCTGGGCCTGATTACTTTAATTCCATGTTTTTCCAAAAATGCTGGGTTGTTGTAGGTAGTGATTTTACTAGTGTTGTGGCTTCCTTTTTTGGTAATGGTAGACTTCTCAAGAAATGGAATGCTACTGCTATTTCTTTGATTCCTAAGGTTAGTGCCCCTTCTTCTATCAAAGATTATCGACCTATCAGTTATAAATGTATTACCAAAGTCTTAGCAAATAGAATGCAAGTGGTTCTTCCTTTCATCATTGACCAAGCTCAATCTGCTTTTATCAAAGGGAGATCAATCGTTGATAATGTTCTCCTTATGCAAGAATTGGTTAGAGGTTATCACAGATCTAATGGAAGCCCTAGCTGTGCCATTAAAATAGACTTAATGAAAGCCTATGATTTTGTGGACTTGGGGTTTCTGTTTGATACTATGTGCTTCGTTTGCTCCGATATAAGGAATAACGCCCCAAGTGTAGGGCTTAATACGTCATTTGAAGCATAATAATCCGGAAGACCGGGATCGTACCCAAGGGAATTATATTATGACTTGGCTCGGATTTGTAGAGTAAGCAAGGATTTCGGCTATTAGGTAGCCAACCGAGTTTTACTTTGAACAGTGGAAATTTAAAAGGCTAAATTGAAAACAAATAAACTAGGAAAAAGATAGGATAGGTCTAGGAATCACTAGCCCTCATGACTCGGGCTAAATCACATTTCTCACAAATTCACGTGGTTCAAGATACACAATTGTAGGTATCCAAACCGGGAAATAGAGATGGTTTGAAAATCAAGCTAGCTCTAGAACTCATTTGGTAAACACCTCGAGCGACAGAGCTCTAAGCATCACGTGTGGTGAGTAGGCGATGCTCCCACCTACACGTGATCAAAGAGGTTAACACCTCGGTAATTTACCAAACGAATCCGAACCCCACATCAATTTCCAAATCCAAAGATTAAAACTTTATTGGTGAAAAATGCAATTTTTGCCCAAGCCATGGGATGCTAATCATCCCATGACCTAACCCTTGAAACTACTCACACATATCTATGAAGATAAGAGTAAGCAAAAATCTACTTAGCATAATTGAAAAGCAAGACTAGAAGAAAATTAGCTTAAACAATAGATCGGGAATTAAGCAACAACTTTAATTAAAGCAAGAGTAGCAAAAGACAGCTAATAAAGGCAAGAAATTAAGAAATAAGTGCTGAAAATGAAGAACAAAGCAAGAACAATTCAAAAAGCTCAAAAGTAATCTAAGCTAGATCTAGAAATTATGGGTACATTTCTGTCCAAATCGTGCAAAGGTGACATAACGGGGTATTTATACCGCCCTTGTTTCGCGCACGAAATATCCCAAAAGATACTCTGAAGATTCGCCCCTAAGACCCTCAGTACCGATTGCCATAGCCTTACGCTAATGAGATAAGTCCTCGGTACCGATGGAAACAATTTCTTTCTACCGATGCCGAGAAATTAGGAGCTGCCTCGAGGACTACTCGGTACCGATTGAAAATAAAATGCGGCATCAATACCGAAGGCAGCTAGCTTGATCCATGTTGACTGCTTGTTATTCACTTCGGTACCGATGGAACTATTAAACAAATAGATTGCTTCACTGCTTGTACAAACCACACGATGGAGGAATTAAGTTGATTCCAGAAGGTAATTCTGACCCATCTTGGTACTAATTTAATTAATCACCTAGTACCCATTTCAAGTGAATTAAGAGCAACCCTTGGTCTTGATCCTTGGCTTGCCCATTCCAAACCAATGAGTCACTTTCGGGTCCTTGAGTCTTTGTGCTTGGATTCCAATGACTCCGTTCTTGGTCATCTTGAACTTGAATATCTTGGGCCAGCCTTGAGCTTAAAACTCCTGCTTTGAACAAGTTTCTACGAAAACGAGATCAAACTATCTTACGAGTGAAAGTAATTAAAAGTGACTAATTAAAAGATAACATTAACTAAAACTAGATACTAGCGCACCCTATCATTACATTTCCGGGTGTTTATCACTATGCTTTGCATGGATTTTCCTCCTTTGTTTTTTGCTTGGATTAGAGAATGTGTATCTTCTGCTAAGTATTCTGTGGTTATTAATGGGAGCATGGAGGGGTACTTTGCTGGATGAAGGGGTTTGAGACAGGGCCATCTCCCCCTACTTGTTCTTGATTGTCATGGAAGCTTTTGCAGCTATCCTTAAGTTCAGAGTTCAACAGGGTGCCTTTACCTTCCATCCTAAGTGCAGTGCTTTGAACATTTGTCACCTTGCATTTGCTGATGACCTCTTCATTCTTAGTGGTATGGATCATGATTCTATTAGCCTCATTAATTCTGTTTTGGTTGATTTCCACTCCTTTTTTGGATTGAAGCCTAATTCCAATAAAAGTGTTGTGTTCTATGGGAATGTTGCTGATCAGTTAAAGATACAAATGCAAAAAATTCTTCCCTTTCCTGAGGGAAAATTCCCTGTTAAATATCTTGGTGTCCCTTTAATTTCTACTTCTCTAAGGTCAGAGGATTGTACTATCTTGAAAGAGAAAATTCTTCATAGAATTGTGTCTTGGTCCAACACTACCTTATCCTATGGAGGTAGAGCCCTTCTTATTCAATCTGTCTTGTTTAGTATTCAAGTCTATTGGAGCACCATTTTTATCCTTCCTGGTGAAGTGATTAAGGATATTGAATGTACATTAATGGCCTTTTTGGTCTGGTCCTGAACTCAAACACTCTGGTGCTAAAGTAAAATGGACTCATCTTTGCTGTCCTACGGAGGAAGGTCGGTTAGGTTTCAAGGGGATCAAAGTTTGGAATAGGGCTGCCATGCTTAAACATCTCTGGGCTTTTTGTATGAAGGTAGGAACTTTATGGATCAAATGGGTGCACACATACATCATTAAAGATCAGTGTTTTTGGGCTATGGAGGTTTCGTGTGATGCCTCTTGGACTATGAGAAAGTTGCTTGGTCTTAGAAGGTTAGGTCAATCCCTCATTAAATATCATATTGGTAATGGAGAAAGGGCCTTTTTGTGGTGAGATAATTGACACCCTCTTGGTCCCTTATATGATCGATTTGGGGAAAGAGTGGTGCATAATGTTGGCAGATCTTTAAGGGCTAAGGTGCCTTCAATAGTGGAAAATGGGGCTTGGAGATGGCCTAGATTAAGAAACCCCCTTATTCAGACCATATTCTCTCACATTCCTCACAATTTGGTTACACACCCTGAGATGGTGGATTCAGTAATTTGGGTGCCTCATGCTAGTGGTATTTTCACTATTAAGTCTGCTTCGGAAGCTATTCGGGAGAAATTCCCATTCAGCCTCGGTTCAAGGTTATTTGGAGTAGTCATAATGTCCCTAGGTAGATGGTCTTTTATACTTTGGTTAGCAGCTCTTCACAGACTGAGTACTAAGGACAGATTGAGAAACTGGGGTATAGCTGTGGATGCTCTTTGCTGCCTCTGCCAGGATGAGGAGGAATCATGCACATCATCACTTATTCTTTGATTGTTCATATTCTACACGTGTTTGGCAGTACTTGGTGTCAAAGAATAGAGTGGTTGGCAATCCTAATAATATGGGAGATGTCCTTGATTGGTTGCAGGGCAATGTATCTTGGGATAGTTTCAGATTCGTTAGTTTGAAGTGTACGTTGGCAGCTAATGTTTATGGTCTTTGGCAGGAAAGAAACTCTCGTATTTTTGTGCAAAGATGAAGGATCATACTTAAGTGGCAACGGATATAGCCAATGGGATTCGTGCTTTCGTTCGCTTCAGAAGGAATGTAAAACAATCCTCGCAAAATCGGAGTATTTGTGAGATATGGGGCTTGCCTCATAGGATCATGCAATCTATATAGTTTTTTTTTTATAGTGTGTTCTTTGATTTTGTTTTCTTGTTCAGAGCTGTTAAGTATGACTGCCTATTTTGTTGTTTCTTGGAAGGGGATTCTATCCCTTATTCTTTGTTTCTTGGTTTGAGCCTAATAAAATTTTGTGCACTTATCAAAAAAAAAATAAAAAATGAAATCTCGACGTGCTATATCAATAACACCAGATATTGTTAACATATAGTCACCACAACTTTTAAAACCAACCAACCAATGCATGGTTAAACAACGGAAAGTCTATGGGTACATGCACTGATGTTCACGTATATGCGCACTTTAGATCCTTCTCAGGTCCTAAAAAATGATCCAAGCCGGTCATATTGTTCAAAATATTTTGTTCACAGCCCTTGTAAGAAATCAACTCAACCCGATATTGGTTAAGACGTTTACAAAACATCTAACTTTGCTTTAAAATTCAGGCCTGAATTCTGTAGCAAAAGTGGAAGTTTTGTAAATGCCTTTACGGATATCGGATTGAGTTAATATTTTACAAAGATCATAAACAAACTATTTTGAACAAAATAAGCAGCTCGGATAATTTTTTTAGGACTCAAGATGGGTTTAAACTTTAAAGAGCATAAATACACTGTATATGTACATTACGTATAGCAGCACTGGTTAAAGAAATGCCCAAACTCATAGGAATTGGTACTACTTTGTTTGGTGACTGTCAGATTTTAAGGAAAAGAGTACTTGTCATTCTCTCCGTTATTATGGAATCCATAATAATTGAATGACTTTTCAAAAAGCACAATGGGGACGCAATAATTTGGTTGTATTGGAGCATGATTGCTAAATCTTGGTGCGTGAGGTGCATAGTACTGTGCTGCGCACTTTTGAGTCGTCGAATCGTATATTCGACTGCTTGGATCTTATTTCAGCAATCAAAGATTGAGAGCCGTTCATTGTTGAGATGAGATCTGAGCCATCGAATGCATGATTTGACTGCTTAGAAATGCGCAACATGGTGTTACGCACACCACTACACAGCATCATCCCCCAATTCCCCTCAATATTGGCAGACATCCATTCAAAGATAAGACTAATGAGTACCCTAAAGCTTAATAGAAGTCATCTTCAGAAGCTAACAGACGATGGAAAACAATTAATTAAACACTCACACAAACCACTCACACAATCACACAAATTATTCACATCAAACATGGAAAATGGGTAGTTTTTATATTCTTCCAGTCATATTCAATCATTGACAAGAGGTTTGAATCATTTTTTCGGTACAAAAATAGTATTTCCTCCATCCCTTTTGTAGAATTCAGTATTTCATTTTCAGCTGTCCCTTAATAAATATTCATTTTGTAAAGTTAGCAGACAAAAGTTGGTATATTTTTTTATTTTGCCTCTAAAAGTAGATTTTATTTTAAGAAGTTAGTGAGTAAAAATGTAATGATAATGTCTCCATAAAGGATAAGTAGAGAAAATGGACGTAAAAGTTAATGTGAAAGATGTATACAATAATAATATTTCCTTAATAAGTTGGAGGAAATTTTTTTTTTATATGCCTTCGACTTTGACCAAAAATTCATTCTCTGGCCACCGGACGGCCGATCTGAGCCATCCAAAAATTCTAACACAAAAACAAGAGGGGGCTAACGTAAGAATCAACGGCATCCGATGTTTGTAGGGTGCTTGATCCAAACACCCTATTTTTCGTGTATATATGTATATATCCCTAAAGGATGAAATTGAAAAAAATTGAAAAGTCAAAGTATTTTTATGCCGAAATTGAAAGATGAAGGACTAAAATGAATTTTTGGTCAAAATCGAAGGGATATAAGAGAAATTTTCTCTAAGTTAGAGTTAGGAAATTATACACTTAAAAAATGACGGAAGGAATAATAGTATACTCTATTAATTAAGGTTATTCATCTGTTAATTTTCTCATCCTCACAAAAATATTGCAAAGTAGCCAGCGTTACTTAGGTATCTTCTATACTATGATATGATTACAAGGGGAAAAAAAAAAAAAACCTTTGTGTTAAGAATTAATTAGGGGAAAAAGGAAAGTTAATTACATAGTACAACAAACCAATTAATTGTTTTAATGCAAATGCTAACCGGGGCTTTGAATCTTCGATGCGCCTCCTATAAGGGCCGCTTGCCCTATCATTACTGACCTCTGCAGTTTGCAGGTTGAAAGAATTGAAGTTTGAAAGTCGAATTACAAATTTGACCGTTCATTATGGATTATTCTAACATCTGTCATAAGAGTAGGATAATAGGTAAAAATGTATATTGATATTCGAGAAAATGTATATTAATAATTGTGAAATTGTGTTAATATCCGAAAAATATGCATTGATATCCGAATTTATTTAGAATTATGTGTATATTATCCTCTGCCTAATAGGCAGAGGTTAGCAAAACCGTTTCATTATTTCCTCTTCAGGCTCCAATCTCAAGCAACTCTTTTTTTTACACGAAGCCAAAAAAAAAAAAAAAAAAAACTCTCACCCAAATCGTCTCTGCTAAGCTTTTTTTTTTGTTTTTTTAACTTTTTCTTATTTTGTTCTTGTTTATTTTTTTTTTTGCATTTGTTAATTTCGCGCCTAACTTTTATGATTTTCAAATTCTTTTCGTCAAGATGAATTAAAAAATTAAAAAATATGACTTTTAACCAAATATTTTAAGTATCTGCTATTTATTTGGGACCCTGTAAAGCAGATACTTCATTATAAGTGCATTTGAGACAAAAATTAACTATGACCCTTTAATTAGGATAAAATAACCACAAAAACAAGATTTTCGTACCCGTTCAAACGGATCAAATTGGAATAGTTAATTTTTTAAGAATATTTATATATTAAAAAAATAAGGTTAAAAAATTAAGTACTGTAATTTTTAATCTATTTGAACCGGTGCGAAGATCTTATTTCTCTGATTATTTTATCTTAAAAGGCCATAATTAAATTTTGACTTTTGGGCTCTCATTAGCTAACCCTAAGAGATATATGATCCTACGACTTTCTTAGGGCTAATTAACGAGAGCTTATGATTCAAAAATTAATTATGACTTTTTATAATAAAATGATCATAAAAATAAAATTTTCACACTGATTCAAATGGATTGAAAATTAGAGCATTTAGGCCCCGTTCCGCTTTCTCTCAAAACCTTCTTTTTCAAAAAGAGGGTAATTTCAAACTCAAATATAACGAAAATGAAAAATGATTTTTTAATTTTTTTTGCACCGTTTAAAAGATCTCAATGAGATCTATCAAACAAGATCCATATTGGTAGGAAAATTATTTACGTAAACACATGATTTCTGAGCATGAAATTACCTTCCTTTTCCAAAACCTTCCTTTTTTTTAAACTGGAACGGCCCCTTAATTTTTCTCGACTTTCCCCCAAACTGGCACAAGGACCGGGTTTATTTCTATGGATGTGATGAAATCCTCCAAGCTCAAGCTAGAACCGATCAAAATTGGAATAGTTAATTTTTTTTAGAATGTTTTAAAAAATATGATTAAAAAATTAAGTGCTTTAATTTTAATCCATTAATTTGAACTGATGCGAAAATTTTATTTCTCTGATCATTTTATCCTAATGGTTCATAACTAATTTTTGGCTTTAGGGCTCTCATTCGTTAGTTAGCCCTAAGACATATTTGGTTCTACAACTTTCTTAGGGCTAATTAATGAGCCATAGAGTCAAAAATTAATTATGAGCCTTCAGGATAAACTAATCAAAAAAATAAGGCCTTTGTACTATTTCAAATGGATTGAAAATTAGAACATTTTGACACACTAACCCTAGTGTCGAAACTGGGTGCAACTATCTCCCAAACACAATTTCTGTTGCAAAATGCATTATGGTTTAACATAAAAGACCTAAAAAATGCATTATGCACTTATCTCCCTAACACTATTTTTTGTTGCAAAATGCATTGGGCACAAATCTCCCAAAAACTCTATCAGATTCATAATAATTTTTTTCCATAAACTAAAAAGCCAAAAATATTAAAGAAAAAAATACAAAAAGTAAAAAAGATGAGACTTTCAAACACCTATGAAACCAATCCGTAAAAATAAACATGAAGGGGGAGTGATTTTTCAGTGTCATGCGGGTATATCCCCGTGGTACCCGCTCGGCACATCCGAGCCGTCCGATACACTTTTGGACAAAGAAAAAAATGGACAGGTCGGATGCGCGAACGGGCACCACGTGGTACCTGCTTGGCACTGAAATTTTTTTCATGAAGGGGAATAGACGGTTCATATCTCATAGTTAGACATAGTCGGATACTCGTTACAATAATGTGATGAATCTGTCCATTCCTCTTTTATGTACACTTTTATGGATGAGTTTCGTGTGACCTTCTCCTGCGGGTGGAAAGGAAGTCCTTGAAGGAGAACGTGTCGTATTTTTTGGTTGGTGTCTTGTCTTCTTTGGCGTTAGGGCTTCTAGGTGGCATATGCCGGTGTACCCGAGATCAGTTTAATCTTTGTAATCTTTTCAAAGATTAATAAAAAAAAACAAAAGTGATACACAAACAACGGTTGTGTAAAACACAACACACAACCAATCTCTAGCCATCCATTGCTGAAATCAATGGTCAGGATTCGCTCAAACACTTTCCCATAAAAGTTAAACTTATCATTGGAAGAGTTTTTTTTAAAATCTAGACCGTCCAAATACATCTGGACGGTCAGAATTACACACACAACCAACACAACGGTTGTGCAAGTAGCATTTTTGAAAAAAAATATACCTTAGTTAAAATGAAAAGACTTTATTGAGGAGAAGCTTCGAGAACTTTAATGACGAAATTCATTTCGAGTGGGCCCCAAGACAGTTTTTTAGCTCAAACCCATTGAACTGTGAGTGTTAAGCCATCTATATATCCCAGTAGAGGGTCCATTTTTAGCTCAAACCCAAAGAGGAAAAAAATCCAAAACCACTTTCACAAAACACTACCACCAAGTATAATCACAACTACTTCTTGATTTCTGATCAAATGGAAATCCACCCAACTGAAATGAGCCAGGGGGAGAAGGACTGTGAGGAGGATATTCAGAGCCTAACATCGACCATCAGTGCGAAACTGCATCAAGGTGCCCAGAAAGCCGAATCCTTGTTCTCATCAGCTTGCATTTACCGGGTGCCCAAAGAGCTTCGTAAGCTGAATGCAGGCGCCTACACCCCTCGCCTCATCGCTATCGGTCCTCTTCATCGGAATGACAAACACCTCCAAACGCCTATGCAACAAGTCAAAATGAGCTACGCAAATCACCTACTTTGTCGACTGGCCGATGGATCTGAGCGACAAAGGTTCTCATTGTTACAAGAATGTGTAACTGAAATGAAGAACTCCGTAGACTATGCAAAGAAATTCTATGCAGAAGAAGTTATGCTGGATGTCGAAATGATGTTGGTTGATGGTTGCTTCATCCTTGAACTTCTCTACAGAAAACTTTTGATCACCAGCTCCAATTGGATTATCCGTAATATTGGCTCATCTCATCCAATAGTAGGTTCAGACGATGGCTACTCAAAGGTAAGGAAGTTAGGAGCATCTCCTTTTGAAATTGTGAAAAATGTTTGTTAAAATTAAGATCTTTAAATTGCTGCGAAGAATTGTGAAAAGATATGCACAGAATTACTTTTAATTTGTAAAAAACCGGACTTCACTACAAGAAAATATATATTCGATAACAAATAAGTGGCGAATTTCGTCGCTAATTGAGTGTATTTGGCGACGAAAAAATAAATTTGTCACTGTTTTGACAACTTCTACGATGAAATTATTTTGTCACAAATTTTACCTATTTGGCGACGGGAAGAAATATTTTCGTCACCAAATTAAGGTACCCATTTGGCAACAAAATATATTTTTTGTTGTCAAAGTGTAAAATGTAGACAAAAATATTTTTAATCACCAATGATAACCATCTGGTAATGAAAATATTTTTTTCCACCATTTGGGGGACAATTAGGCGACGAAAAATATTTTTCATCACCATCTGGGGAACAATTTGGCGATGAAAAATAATTTCGTCTCTTTTTTCACGCTTTTGGCAAAATGAACACCTTTGGTGACGAAATCTATGAAGGTTGCATTTCATTGCCAAATCTAATTTGGACATAACTCTCTACTTAGAACTCCGATTGAGATAATTCGAATTGTTAATTTTAATGTTTAAACCTTCCAAAATAACATTCGAAATATATTTTAATGTTAAACGTTTATGTTATTTATTAGATATTTCAAATATATAATTGAAAATGTGTGTGGTGCAATTGGACCGAGTTTGTGCGTGAAACTCGAGAGACCCGGGCCTGAAATTCAGTGGGAGCAAGAAAGGGGGATTTTTTCCCATATGAAAATGTCTTTTGTGATGAGAAATTTCGTCACCGATTTCTTATATTAGAGAGAGAAAAAGAGGAGAGAGAGTAATGGGGTGAGGGGAGGGGAGAGAGAGTGAATAAATCTGGGCCGTCCAAAATACGTTTGGATGGTTGAGATTACCGATGGGTACCGCCACATGATACCCGCTCGGCACCCAAAAATTTCTCAAGGCTTATACCTCATTCCTCCTCTCCCTTCATCCTCTCCATTCATTTCAACTACAAATCAACCTTATCTCTCCATTTTATCTTTTATCCAAACCAAATACTATTTTATCATTTATTTTTTTATACTTTATCTAAACCAACTACCTTTTTGTCTATTCTCCATAAAAGTCATATCAATGTGGATTCACCTGGGCTCCATAAATAATACCCTATATTATTTTATCCCCTCCATATATAATAACCTCGAAATTTATCACCGCATCCAATCGAGCCCTAAGGTATATATACGATTCTTAGATGAATATACCACGTAGACAATTTAAGCAAATTTGAAAGGCGTAAAAAACGTTTTCTTAATTTTGGTCAAAACAATACTGATTTCACTCATTCTTTTGATCTTATTATTTTGATTGGCCGCAAAATTTTTATTAAAATTCGAAAAGGGTATATCGAGAAAATTAAAACTATTGCAGAGCCTATGAGAGAATTCTTTAGCTGAGTAAAGAAGAAAGACATCCAGCGATGTGCTGGAATAGAAAAAAGAAAAGTTCTTCTGCTCTTATTGGATGTCTATTGTCTCATAATTCATAAGTACTAGTACGTGCTATCCAAAATGAATCAATTTCCTTACAAAATATGTAGATGAACGGGTGATAACATTGAATTTTAAGCAAGTTTCTTTTTTTATAGGCACATTTTTTTTGGTTGAATCTGTATTATATGGTGTAGGAGACAACGACAACTTCTACTGAACTACTTTCAGTGTCGGAATCAAGAATCCAAGTTGAAAGGAGCCGAACTATAGAAGAAATTTTGGTACGTTGATTTTCAAAGATTGACTTGAAGAATCTTTAGTATCTTTGCGATCATATTATTCAATGACACAAGTATCCATGTCGCATGGTACCATTCCTTATAATTTAATGTGCTCAAAATGAAGATTTCTCTTACTTCTTAGACCAACATCTTCCAAATCTTTATTTTGGAGGATCAAAATACTATTTTATAATCAAAAAGTAGATTTAGAGGATTTTATTATTCAATAACAATTCCAACCCAATACTCTATTTTATGGTTGTCAACAAAAATTGTTTTTCCTCGCCAAATGTGAACCATTTGAGAGGAAAAATAATTTTGTATCTAGATTTCACTGCAGTAGATCTCGTTCTTGTAAACTTAATTATTTTTTTTTCGCTTTTTGTGTTTTGTTCATTGTTTCTGAATTTTTTTTATATTCAAGTGATATTTTTTGAATTATTCATCCGTCCCGATGAGAGAAGTCTAAAAAGTACAAAATTATGACCAAAAGGAAAAAAGGTTCACTAAGGATGAAAAAAAGTATCAAATAATTGTCTTATTCGTCTAAAGTGCCATCTTATTTGAATTTTTTAAAACATCGGCCATATCTTTATACTTTTTTGATTCGTCTCGTCGAGGTGAACGATTAATCTCAAAAATTACGACAAAAAGCTAAACAAAAAATTATTAAAAGTAAAAAATACTGAAATAAGTTTCAAAACTTATGAACATGTTCGTTTAAGAGTTTTTGGTTTTGGATTTGTAATCATAATTACTTTATTTCTCCCTCTACTTATTATTCTTCTTTCCAAATATTATTTTCATTTTTTCTTTCTATCTCTTCCCACTCATTACCCTTATTTCCAATTATTACTCTATTTCTCTTTATACTTATTACCTAAAAAACTAAATCCGAAATCCCAAACGAACAAGGTCTATAAGTTTACAAGAACGTAGCCTTAGTGACGCAGCGTAATTCACAAGAGAATAGTTAGTGTACGTACGAATCCAAACGAGATAGGAACTCGTAGCTATGAACAATTTCTTGAATCCACATGAAGAAAGACAAAGTTTATAATATTAAGGTCGTGAGTTTGGACCGTAGCGCGAACATAAGTCAGCCAACCAAGTTTGAGCCCATTCCGAGCACATCCGAATTTTGCCAAACCAGGTAAGTAATATGAAATTAAATACCGTTTGGGCTTCCTAGGCTTGGCACGGTCACTGTTTGGACATACTAGGGTTGGCACGGTCTAGTTGATTTTGAAATTGTGCATCCAAATGTTCTACATTACTTAACACTACTTTTGTTGAAGTGTAATATTGTCAATTACAAATAATTTGTGCAATAAACAAGGATGTACGAACTTAATTAGTAGTAGTAGTAACTTTGCATTTCAAAAATTAAGCAGGGTCTACAAACAGCAGATCCTATTTTTGGTAACCGTTTGACATACTGCGCTGTACATCACGACTTGCTACTCCTAGAGAACCAGATTCCATACTTAGTACTAGAGAAATTGTTCCGGCTCACTGTGGATCAGATCCCGAGTAGGCTGAATCGTCTTTCGCTCACCGGTTATCTCGTTCTCTACTTTGGCAAGAAGATGAGACCAGAAGAAGAAGTTCCAAGTCGTCCTGCTAATCATCACTACCATCATATCCTCCATAAAGTACATGATGGTTACCTTCCTCCTGATCAAACGGGAAAGATTAATGAACATTACGAAATCATGCCTTCTGCAACAGAACTCGCCTATGCAGGAGTCAAGTTTGTACGCGGTACCGAAAAAGACGATCTGTTCAAGGTCAAGTTCAACAAACCCGAAGGCCCATTTTGGTGGTGCCGCAGGGCTAGTTTTGAAATCCCAACACTTGTAATGGAAGACTCGACGGAGTCATTCCTCAGGAACCTCATTGCCTATGAACAGTGTTGCCCCGGCGTCCCGCAGCACTTTACGTCCTATGCAATACTCATGGACATGCTCGTGGACTCCGATAAAGACGTCCAGGTGCTCGAGAAGGCCGGCGTCGTGCGAAACTGCTTGGGCGCCAGCGAGGACGCCACCAATCTATTCAACAAGCTATGCAAGGAAGTTGTAGAAGGAGAGTTATTCTTTGCTGACATCTGCGACAGAGCTCACAAGTATAGGAGGAGTTTTTGGCCGAAGAACATTGCACACGTAAGACGCCAATATTTTGCTTCTCCGTGGAGGTTCATTGCTTTCTGTTTGGCCTTCTGCGCTGTTGGCATTAGCATTACTCAATTCTGCCGCAGTTTCAACTGGCCTTAAATTAATAACCGCGGATGATCATGAACCTTTTGTCAAGTTTCCAAGTAGAATTGTAACATCAGTATGTGACGGTATGTCTAAGCTGGGAATGTTTGTGATTGTATATATATGGCTATAAAAAAAGATCGAGTGAGTTTGCCTGTTTCCTTGATATGTCTGTCTTTGTAGCCCAGTGATAGTATCGATCATTTTCTCTTCAGCGTTTGTGTTGTAGCAAATTTAGCTATTCACACAAAATTATTCGAGTCCGGTTTGTTGATATTGGGGTATGTGAATTCTTATAGATCCATCCTCTGAAGGAACTGGATGCGAGGATTTGGTGAAGAACTTGAAGAATTTATGTGATTTTGTTCTTGAAGAAATTCATGATTCAGTTCTGTTAGGTTTTTGGAGTGTTCGGGACCGAACCAATCGGTTTGGACCCTGACCAAAAAAAAGAGGACCAAAATCGGTTTGGGGTGGTTCTTTTTTTTTCCCCATAGTTTATACATCAATAACGTTCACAAGAATTCATTCAGAGGCTGTTCATAGTCTTAAACTCCACCCTCGTCTCTCGAGGGGCTCAAACTCTTACCTCCAATAAGGGAGGAGGGTGAGCATACCAACTTGACAAGCTTGGTTTGCTCGTTTGGGGTGGTTTGGTCTACTCGGTTTTTTCGGAGTTTTCGGTCCAGTGTTAAAATTGAAATAGACGGTTGAGATTAAGATGGGCGGCTGGGATTTATTGGTTTCTTTTTGGGTTCAAGATGGACTTTGATTGATCCTTCCAAATCCGTATGGTTTTGGGGTAATTTTGCCTAGTTTGTGCATTGTGGTGGTTGGTAGTCGTGTTCCATAACCAGAAGAAGACGAGGAGGGGGAGCTATGGCGTGTAGCAAATCCACCGCGGCAAGGACGAAGTTCCATCTGCCGATTGAGATGACGACTGATATCCTATCGAGATTGCCAGTGAAATCCCTCTTGCGATTCAAATCCGTATGCAAAAACTGGTATGCTCTCATCGAAACCCCTGATTTTATCGCCAAACATCTACAAATCCATTCCGCCTCTCTCCTAGTAACAACTTACAATTGCGAAATCCGAAACTTTGCCATGTCTTTGCTTTCCAAAGATGGGTTCAGTGGCCCAATCGATTTCCCATTTTTAACTGACTCGTACTGTCCTTTTTTCAAATGGGACCCGACTAGGATTGTAGGTATCTGTAATGGTCTGGTTTGCATTTGAATATCTCGCTTTGGATATCCCTTGATTATATGCAATCCCTCCACTAGAAAGTTTCGGGAAGTTCCAAGGAATTGGTTGGATGAGAATGGTTCTAAGGGCTGCATATCTGTTGAGCGGGTTAGTTTTGGGTTTGGCTTCATCCCAGTGCTAATGATTACAAGTTGATAAGGATTGCGGTTTATTATCGTCGTCCTGTCAGTCAATACCAAGTCCGAGCTGATCTGTAGGCGATGGGCATTGAAGTCTCTTTGATTACCTGGATTAGGTTGGATCATAAGTTCTCTTCAAGTTGTGTTTGAAACAATTTGGTGAAAAAACAGAAAAGAACGTAGCTTCTGGTGAGTTGGATTTATATTGCGTTACAACCGCCAAGTAATTCGACCGATAAAATATGCCTTGCGAAATTCTTGCAACGTTCAAAAAAAATTCCCGAAACCTTCAAAATATACTCATTTAAGTGCAGCTAGGAAAATCATCTTCTATGTAGTAGAAGGCCAAAAGAATTTTCCCAAAACCTTCAAAATATACTCAGGAACGTAACTGCAGCTAGAAAAATATTCTTTTATGCTGTTGAAGGCTTTGTGCAAAAAAGGTTCTGTAAAATGTTTGGGTATAGCCCAATTCTACGCAATCTCATGAACTGATGAACAGACAGTTTATGGAAAGTCCGCATGCAAATGGTCAGGTAAGAAATACAGCTTGTCGCTTTTGGGGTTGGGTTTAATCCCAGTGCTTCTTATTACAAGTTAACCAGGATTGTTTATTACTATTGTCTCGACGAGAAGTAGGTTGTTTGAGCTGAGTCACACTGTGAGTACGTAGTTGAGTACTGAATCTACTGATAGTTGGAGAGAAATTACACCGTTTTCTGATGGGGAGGTTGAAGCAGTGGTGCCATGTGAGATTCAAGAAAGTTCTGCTTTCGCGTGCTTGAATGGAACTTTCCATCTGCCAATGTATTTATCGCCACTTGATGATGTGGATTATTGTGTCATTCGACACACACGATGAGGTTTTACGGCTGAAACTAACAACACCGTGATGTTTCAGCAAGCTTTCAGGTCAAACTGCTGCAACTTATGCCACCGATCGAAGCAAATGTCAACTTGAATTCAGCCTCTTAAAGTCCTAAACGAGATATATAATATGATACCACACATGAAGTTTAAACCAAGGAGTTGAGTTGATTGTCTTGTTCGTTTGCCAAACTCTAGTCCATTGTGTCTTTTCATCTCTTAGAAAAAGAACAAAGCTCCGATTCCCATCCTTTCTCTCAATCGAAAAAGGGAACTTAATTAGCCGATAGTTTCCATAAACGAGAGAACCAAATTGAGAGAGAGAGAAGCGAGATATTTGTTGGATAATTTTATCAGAGAGAGATATGCGTATACACGGAGCTTTTGCACGGGTTTGGCCTTGAGATTTTTGAGGCCTTAGGCTAGGTTTGAAAATGGATGGCGCTTAAGCCCGCGGCCTATATCTAGCCGTCGGGGCAATTGCCAGGCCTCAATGAGTAGGAGTGCGCAGCGATCGCTGCAAAATCTTAGGCGTGAACCTGGGCGGAGTGGCCATTGTTGCGAATCAGATCTTGGTGGTAGTAGCAAATATTCAAATGAAAATTTTGAAGGCCGAGGAAGGGAAATGTTCCATGTGAACAACACTTGCACACGTGTTAGTCAATCCTAAGAGTCGATGAAAGCCCGGCAAAGAGCGCGTTCATTGCGAACTTCGAAAGAGAATCGGGTTAAAATTCCTAAACCGGGACGTGGCAGCTGACGGGAATGTTAGAGAGTCTGGAGATGTCGGCGCGCAGGGGGCCTTGGAAAGAGTTATCTTTTCTGTTTAATAACCTGCCCTGTAACGCTCCGAAATTTGGAAACGTTAAATAAACTTTTTTTTATTGAAAACCTAAATAGAGTCTAGCTCATTATTACAACATAATTCTCACAAGGGCACATTTATTCAACAAGGGAGGAGAACTAGAGTTCCTATCTACTGCTCCGCCTGCTCCTTCATCCTATTCAGCTCATCGGCTCCAAAAGCCTTAAAGGTGTAAAGGTCACCCTGCTCATCTACAAAATCTGACACATTATACCGGCGTCGCCCACAGTATAATATGTCAGGGTTACAACAGTAACACCATGAGCTACAAAGGTTTAGCAAAATAATCTCATACCTGCTAACTCATAAATTACAAACAATAGGTCATACTCAGAAATTTCAAATAGCACATATTCAATAAAACACTTAGCAATGACACATTCACATTTGCTATTCAACTGGCGTTAGTGTCTTTGTAATCAGAGTTTCTCCTACGCAACGTTTTTGTAGACCGTGTTATCATTTTCACTTTTCTTTTTCCAAATCAATATTTCCAAAATCATTTTTATACACCCAACCTTGGTTATGCCGCTCCGGATTTCCAAGTATCCTCACAATGGTTTCGTCGTTCTGGGTTTTCATTGGTACACAATTTGCATTGGCTCCTTTTCGCGGATAACCAAGCCACACACTCAATCTCAGTTTCGCCGTTTCAGGTTCCTGAGTATCCTCAAAATGGTTCCGCCGTTCCGGATTTCCATTGGTGCGTACACACACACACACCACAAAATGGGCTACCAAGTCCCGCTACATTGTGGTTTCCAAAACATTTTCTTTTCAAACACACTTTTCATTAATAACACCATAAGTGTCATGTTTCTACTTTCTCGATTTCTGTGTCTCATTTTCATGCAGAGACTCCGCGGTATGACTTTTCATGTAAGTAATTCATAAATCATTCATTGTAATCTTGAAACTAAACTAGCAACTCTACATTACTTTATCATGCTTATATTCACGGAATTACATTCAAATAACTACCACATACTTAAAGCATAGTGTCACATGGACGGACACCTTTGAAGTGGAAACCACTTATGTTTTATCAAAACAAGAAATCCATGTATACATGCTCATAAGGGTCATCATCGGGCCGGGCCGGGCCGGCCCAGCCCGCCAAGTCGCTGCCAAAGCCCGCCCACGGGTCGGGTCGACCGGGCTTTTTCTTTTTGGTGGGCCGGGCTTGTAACGGCCCGAATTTTGGGTACGTTAAATAGACATTTTATTGATAAAGGTCTCGAACTGAGCAAAGGTCATGGTGGCCACGACATGGTGTGGGGAAGTACTTATTGAGAAACAAGGTCTCGAACTGAGCAAAGGTCATGGTGGCCACGACATGGGTCGCCTCCGTCAGCTCCCACCAATAACGGGCTTCTCCCTTCAGCTGGTACGTGGCTAAGGCCACACGATCTCCATTACGGGTGATCTCCAAGGTGTCCATGATCACCTTGATTTCCTTCAACCACGCTTCAGCCACAGTAGGGTTGGTATCTCCATCGAAGGTCGGAGGTCGACGCTTGCAAAACTCATTCATCGCCCGGGTTCGGGTCATAGGTCCTTCGTCAGGATTTGGGTTTTGGCGGGCAGCGTTCAGAGCGGTCACGAGCGCTTGCATGACTTGAGCGAGGTCGGGGTTGGGATTAGGGTTAGAGGATTCTCCGGTTTCGCGTCCTAATCCACTACGTCGATTTGCCATCTACGAGTACAATCGAAAAGGGAGGTTTAATCTAACTAAACTATTTCCTTGTGCAAACAGTGTACCTTTCCCAAAGGTCGAAAGCAATTTATCACATAGTATGCAACAACACTCTCTTAAGTAAAAGCAAACTTTTCATAGATAAACAATATCATACATCATAAGCATAGAGTTCTACTACAAAGCAAGTAGACCTAATACAAGGTTTCCTAATACGATACTAATCTTCGACATCCTACATCCCGAAGGATTACAACGGTTACTAGATCGGCCTAAGATATGCTTAATTGGCGTCCTCGGCTTTCGGGTGTCGCCCTCCTCGAGATTTTCTACCATCTATCGTTGTAAGCTTGGCGCAACCGACGTTCGTACTCCTTTATGACTGCGGCGAGTGCGACGGCCACGACGAGGATCCAGTACCAGAAGGTGTTGGCACGGTTATTCACGGCGAACCACCGTGGCATGCTTATTGTAAGCACCGCACAAAATATGAAGAGTTGCAACCATAGGGTTTGGATTGTTATGGTTATTTCGGCTCGCTCGATTTCTCGGAACAAGGCGTCCTCCGGAATTGTTCGTCGTCGGGTTGCCATGGCTCGGTACAAGGGGGTCTCGGTTTGGTGAAGTTGAGATGGTGAGAGGAATGAAGAAATGGAAGTGGTGGTGGGGTATATATAGGAGCCGAAAAGGTGGGTGGAGGAGGGAAAAATGTTTGAAGTTTAAAAATTGAAATTTGAATGTTTTGGAGGTTAAAATTTTGAAATTTGAAGTTTAGGGGGGAGTGTGGCTTGCCGGCCAAATGGGGCTACGCCCGGTACTCACTCGGTGTTAGGCTCCCACTCTCGCACCCCAATTTAAAATATTTATTTAAGTACGGCTCCTCCACGAACTAGTAAATAAAATTTGCTCAATTAGCAACATTTTTAGGCAAAGATTTACTAACACCAAAAATATTTTCGAATTTCTAAGTTCCACTTCCGATTCTTGATTTAAGTCATCATCCAATTGTTCGGGAATTCCCAGCTCGGCGGTACTGCCAATTTCCGCGCCTTGCTTCAATCCGAAGATTGTTTTGACAGAATTCCACCCAATTTGGGACAGTAAACTTAAACTCAATTTACGTTTATGCAACGGACAAAACTAGCTTAAGGTTTTACATGGTTCTACCCATTCTACCCATGGCCGAGGTTTTGAATCTAAAGCTCTGATACCAAGTTGTAACGCCCCGAATTTTGGGTACGTTAATTAAATAGACATTTTATTGATAAAAACAACTGGTGTCTAGCTCATTATTACAATATAGCTCTCGTAAGAGTATTTGAAACACAAAATAGGAAACAAAAGGGAACTAAGGTTTCGTAACTACAGCTCCTCCTGCTTCTCCATCTTAGCCAGCTCCTCGGCTCCAAATGCCTCCAAGGTGACCCTGTCCGTCTATGAGATCTAACACATTATACCGGCTTCGCCACCCATATAATATGCCAGGGTCACCAAAAGGTAACACCATGAGCTACGAAAGCTCAATAGAGTAACCCTACCCACTAACCCTTAACTTATGAACCAAGATCTTAATAAAACATCGATTTTCACATGATACGTATATAAACAGATACAGAAGACAATACCAATAACATATCCACATTTGTTGTACAATGCGTTGATGTCTATGGTTTACCGAGTTTCTCCTACGTGACTCGTCGTAGACCGTGTCACCAAATTTCCACTTACAATTCAACCTTTCAAAATCATTTGCATTGGCTCCGTACCGCAGATAACCAAGCCACACACCCAACCTCGGTTCCGCCGCGCCGGGTTCCCGAGTATCCTCACGATGGTTCCGCCGCGCCGGGTTCCCATTGGCACACGATTGCATTGGCTCCATACTGCGGATAACCAAGCTAAACCTCACCATGGTTCCGCCGGTCCGGGATCCCATGGGAACGCACACAACCTCACAATGGTTTCGTTATACCGTACTTCCATTGGAACACACACACACCTCACACAACGGGCAAGTCCGGCCACATTGCGGATTCCCAAAACGTTTCACCCTTTTCAAACACGCTATCCATTAACCACACCCCTAGGTGCCATGTTTCTACTTTCTCGATTCTCGTGTCTCGTTACATACAAAGACTTCCGCAGCAGGACTTTCCACATATGTAATCACAAATCATGCTTCATAATTTTGAAACTAAACTAGCAAGTTCAAGTTCATCTTAATTTTTCATTATCTAGCATGCTCAAAACATAAGTTGATGAGTTCAACATACTCCCCATCCTTTTCATTATTTCAAAGAAACACCTTTCGAATATTTTCATTGATAGCAATAGATAATCTTATCATAAACTAAAATAACAAAAGTTGTACTTTGGAGAACAAGTAGAGATTAATCTACCTTGATCCGAAACTAGTCGGGACCGAATAAGCAAGTTGAAAAATTCTACGGGCGGTGAAACTCACGAATCTGGCCCGAACTTTGGACGGCAGTAACTCGGTCAATCTTTGGCCGAATACAATCTTTCTTGGATTGAAAAATCTTTCTTGGATTGAAAACAAAGCTCTAGAAATTCTCTACAACTTTTGTGATGGAAGTTGATCCTAGAAACGTCTCTAAGTAGGAAAAAAATGGCGATAAAGGAAGAGACAGTAAGCTGTCTGGAAATGGAAATCCGAGAATTTTACTGAACTTTGGATGACAATATCTTTGTCATTTCTTCACCGATTGGGGTGATTCTTGGGTCTAACTTGAAGGTCTCGAAGTTCTCTACAACTTTCCCAAAGGAAGTTAGTTCTAAAAACTACTCTAAACAAGAGAAAACTGGGGATTTTCGAACGGCAGTAGGCTGCCTGGAACTGGAATCCGAGATTTCTAGAGAGAAGGAAGAGCAAATACTTGAAAGTGTGAGCTTTGAAGCTTGGAATGGCCTTCTATTTATAGGTAAAGCTTGGCTCTCTCTCCTCTTCTCAAGGGCAGCCCCCCCCTCTCTTTCTCCTTTCCTCAATTTGACACTTGTCATGAATCTTGAAAGATCAAGGTCTAAATCCCTAGGCTTGCATGGCTAGATTGTGATTCTTGCAAGACTTGGTGGGCAAGGAGGTGTAAACAAGATTATACAATTGGTAGATGTACAAGAGAGGACAATGGAGGTAATTCCTTAGCTAGGAAGGAAGTAAATCTCTATGGATTTAAAGTACAATGGAAGATCAACCAAGGTACAACCCCATTTCCTTCTTCTTTCCTTCCTCTCTCTCTCTCTCTCTCTCTCTCCCCTCCCTCTCTCGGCCTCTCTCTCCTCCTTTGCTTTCTCATGGTACAAATATAAGTACAAATATAGGAAGCAAATAAATAAACTAATGGGTACTTTTGTACCAAGGAACAAAAGTAGTCTTTAAGGCCTAGGATCTTGCCCAATAAACTAATAAATAGGCATATGGTACTTAGGGCATTATTTTAACCTACCATGTACTAGAATAATATATACTTGGATACACATGTACTTAGGAAGATCAAAACCTCATTAGAAAATAGTTTAAGGGTATCTTAGGAATCTTGGTACTAAGTACCTTCCCATTAAAATAATGTTGAGTTTTAACACATGGCTAAAAAGAAAGACTAAACTAATAATCCCCATGGTACTTTGAAAGACTAAGCTTTTATCCATTGGGTAAAAATTCCCCTAACTTCTATTATCCAATGGATAATAGTTATTAGGCAACTTATATATTAAAATAATCTAAAAAGTACTTTAAAGAAAATAAAAAGTCTAATTCTTTATAACTCTAAGTACTTTGACCAAGTATACATTTAATATAAACAATTGGGGTTCTTTTATCCAATGGATAATAGTTCCCCTAACATTTATTGTCCAATGGATAAAGAATAAAACCAAAATAATTAAAAGAAAAAGAATATCAATACTTTGACTAGGGTCAAAAAGGTTCACATGGTCCAAGAGGGGCAAAACGGTCTATTTACGATTAGGTAAAGGTAACTAGGTAGCTTTCTAGTTTAGTTTCCCGAACCGAACGGTTAGAAGCTAACAAGGCTTGCTAAGTGGGCTAAAGTGTCACGAAGCAAATATCAAGGCTAAAATGTAATTACGATAAATTGAAAAGAATTTTAAAAGTAAACTCAAGTAATAAAATTCAAATACTTAACGAAATTTTTACCGACCAAAAATCAGGGTCGTTACTGGGCTACCTACCATAAATTGAAGCCCAAGCTTGGCTCACGGGCTAGTCCAATTGGCGGGCCGGCGGGCCAAAAGCCGGGTGGGCTTAAATTTCCTTGGGCAAAACTAAATCAAGGGAAAAAAGAAAGGATTTTGGGCTAATTGGCGGGCTTTTGGGTGGGCTCACGGGCCGGGTCTACGGGCGGGCCGAGTAAAAATTCATAGGCCCGAGCCCGCACATTACAAACTACGGGCCGGGCTAGCCCGCCCGTTTTACGGGCTCGGGCCGAGTAAAAGCCTGGCGGGCCGGGTGGGGTTTGGATGGGTCGCGGGCCTTCGGGCTAAATGATGACCCTTACATGCATGCTCATAACAATCTCAAAGATCAAAATACGAATACTTTCAATCAAACTATTATTTCTTATGTTTTGAAATCCGTTCTTTCTTTCTTTTTGGAAAGTTCAAAACAACATATATTTTTTCAGTAACAAAAGTCAAGATATTTAACATGATCATACTTCCATTTGAAATTTTAGTAAAACAGGTTTGTTAGTTATTTTTCTTTCATGTATTTCAAACATACAAGTAATCTACAATTTTTTTTATATTTACAGTAGAGAGTAGAGGTGTTTTACCATTCTTTTTGGCGGTTGGTACGGCTACGGAAAAAGTAAGTATGTCGGCTATCGAACGAAGTGACCTCTTACGTACGATAAGCTTATGGTAGTTTCGAAAAAGAAAACATAAGACTTTTTTTTTCCTCTTGAAACTAATATATTCTTAACTAAACTACTAAACTTTTTGGATCAAGAGGGTGGTCGAGTGGTGTTTAGTGGCGGCCTTGGATGAATTTCTTAAAGAACTCAAGAACACTAAAAATAAAGCACAAATATAAGAATTCTAGAGAGAGAAGTTGGAATGTGTGAATGTGTGAGTTGAATGGCAAGAAGGGGGGGGGGGGGGGGGGGGGGGGTGTGCTATTTATAGCAAAAATTTGGCTCCCTCTCTCCCCTCCTTGGCCAGCCTCTCTCCCTCTCTCTCTCTCTCTCTCTCTCTCTCTCCTCTTATTTTTTGCTCCATTGTGTTGTTAAATGTTGGCTTTAATCATGCCATAGCCTTCCCTCACTTGTCATTTCTATTTTTAGGTGCAAGACTATGTGATCATGAAGGATCCTAAGGCTTAAAAGAAAATCCCAGGTAATTATAACCTAGGTTGTAAGTCTTACAAGTCTAAAGATCATGATGGCTAGCCTAAATGTGTAGTCTTTCATGTTTAGTCAATCTAGGCTAGGTTGCAAGTCAATTTTTAGGATGATTAAGGGCTAGATTTTATATTTAAAGAGTAATAATGAGTGGTAAGGCTTTCAATGACAAAACATTGTCCAATGGTTAAGATTTTTCCTAGAAAGTACTCCCTCCGTCCGGATTTAATTGTCCTTAGTTCTATTCTAACAGGCTAAAAAATGTGTTATATCTTAGAATCCGTAATGAATTTCATATCGAATATAGATCTTGTTTGATAGATCTCGATTATTTCTATAATTAATACAATATATTCGAAATCACGTAAAACATTATAAATTGGAAGATATAATCGATTGAAAAATGACACGAACTCCCAAAAAGGACCATTAAATCCGGACGGAGGGAGTATATTTATGTATATATAGGCATGATTATAATAGGCTATTATGTATATATACATATATATACCCAGAGAAAATCTAGAAAAGTGATCTTTGGAGGGTAATTAGGTTCAAGACTATTATTCTTAGGCTTGCATGACAAATCTAGGTTTTCTACTTTTGGAAGTATAATGATTACTTCCTTAGGTCCAAAAGGTTAATTTAGAGTTAGGAAAATGTAATTAGGTGAAATGGTAATTAGGTTTCTCTAACTAATCGGTTGAAAGCTAATTCTACTTGCCAAGTAGAATTTCTAGCTGAGAAATATAACTTTAAGATTTTATTTTACTCACTAGAAAAATAAACAAGTGCTTCTATAAGCATTCTTGTCTTTAGAAAATGACAAGATTGTTCGGTGCGAAAAGATATAATTTTATAAGTCTCAAATCTAATTATAACGGATTATTAAAGTTAAAAGAAAAATTATCAAGCATTCTAGGATTAAATAAAGAATTTTCAAATATTTAAACGAGATTTTTATTTATTAAAATTCGGAGTTGTTAGATGCCCACCCTAGAAATGGCTCAGTCGGAGATAGGGTCCAACAGTTGAAAGAGCACCGCACGTCGCTTGGTGTCTGGTGTGCCCCCAACGGCTCTTGAAAAGCTGAAGGACCGTGTGCCTTTCACGCTTGGTCGTACTTATAACCGCATCAAGTTTCCAAGGTGAACAACCTTTGGTCGATGGAACAATGTAGACAAGGCAAGTTGATGCGTCCCGATTCGGTAGTCGTTGAAGTTTACCAAACGGCCGTCAAATTCAATTATTTATTTACCGGACTACAACTAAAGATTTGCATAGTAAAGCGAGAAAGTCCGAGTCGATCCACAGGGAGCTCAAATATAGCTTGTTCGGATTGTAGATGTAAGGTTTTGCGGCGTTTAGGCGGCCAACTTTTATTTTCCTTTGCAATGTGATAAAAACACTCTTATAGAAAAGACTAGAAAATGAGTTTTAACTAAGAATTAATGGCGGCAAGGCAAAGAAGTTCATAACACCCGTAACTTAAGCCAATCAACTTTTCTCAACGAAAACACGATTGAATTGCACGGCTTAGGCTATCAACCGGAAGATTTAGCGGTGAAAATGGTTAGACTTGATATAGAGTTTGAATAACAAGCTAAACACAAGGCGTGACATCGCTCTCGAAACCGTGTGAGCAAGCACATGATCACCGGAGATTAACAACGCCAAGACTTGAATTCAAACCAAATATCAAGGTCAAGAACTAGAAGTATAGTTTGGAAAGCGAGCAAGTTCTTTGGTTCTTTTGGCAAACACGAGGCGAGACATAGCTCACGGAACCATATGAGCGAGCATATGATCACCGGAGGTTAACATCGACAAATTTTGTTACATAAAAGGCGAACCACGCACATTTCCAAACCAAACCTCAAGTCTTAAGTTGAGAAGAGCAAGATTAACTGAAGTCACAAGGTGTTATTCACCCCATGGCCGAGTCTAAAAGACTACTCAAACATAATGAAAAGACTAGAAAACTTGCTTAAGGAAGAAAACATGATTAACCGATAGAAATGGAAATAAACTTAATTTATATGAAGATCCAACTAGTAGCTACAATATTAATGAACGAGAAAACAACAAACTAGGAATTAAACTTACAAGTATTGAGGCTTGAATCTAAGAACAACAATGGAAATCTCTCCTAGAGAGAGAACTAAAACTAGGACATAAAGTAGATCCATGCTAAGAGAGAGAGAGGGGAGTATTTATACAACTCAGCCTTTTCTCTCCACAAAATATCCCTGAACTTGCCAAAAGTGGCAAGTATTTCATAAATGGAAAGTCCAAAAAGCAGTAAAAATATCTGCAGGAGACCAATGTTATCGATACCATAGGCTAAGGTATCGATAACATCCTTCAAATGATTCCCCGGAGAATATTGTTATCGATAACTCCAACAAAATGTTATCGATACCCTTGCTTCTGGACAATTTCTGGACCAAAATGGGACCAATGTTATCGATAACTAATGGAATGTTATCGATAACATCTTGCAAAATTGCAGGTTTCAGGTTCAGGCTTCAGCTTCAGCAAACAGCTTTCAGCACTTCACAGCTCCTCAGCACTTATTTTCATTCTCTAAAGTTAAGTAAAGGCTACATTTTAAACCTTTCTTTTACCTTTCCTTTACTTTAATTTATTTAATAAAAATAAGAAAGTACCCCCCATTTGGAAACAATGGCATTAGCAGAATTTCATGATTCCATTTAAATCAAAATGTCAACTCCCCACTTTTAGTACAAAATGGAAAACTGCACGTTTTTCTCAAGAGAAAATGGCTCAAAACATGACCTTGCTCTTCAAATAAAACCTTGTAACTTTATAGTTACTCTTAGAAAAATTCAAGGATCAATTACCGCTATTTTTCATCTCGAAAATCGAAACTTTTTCAGAAAGTCATTTTTCCATACTTAGACAGATTTTAAGGGGCCGACAGGGTCTTCGGGTACTTGGAAGCACTTGAAGCATTCATTGGCCTTCAAACGTGCCTTATTTGCACGTTTTACCTGAAACTACTAAAAGCACACCTTATGTGCAACATCACATAAAAACGACAATAAATATGTACAAACACAACATGCTAGAGGACTTAAGCACCAAGGATATGCATTATTGGGTGCTTATCACAAGTCGGCAAAATGGATCTGTAACTTCTAAAAAAGGATTGGCTCTAAGGATTGGGACGAGAGTTTGAGTCCTGAATCAATTGGCTAGCTGTCGGTGGATTGCTCGAATTGCACCCACAATGAGAGCGGGTTGTCGTGTGTTAGTCGGGGGACGAACTGGGAAGGGCTCTTTGCGGGACCTTCCATGGGATTCATGAATTATTTGACCCATCTTGCTGTGTTACAAAAAGGAAAAGAATATATTCCGAAGTACCAAAAAAAAAAAAAAACAAATAGGAAAAGAATCTATTAGGGTGAAGCACTATGTCTGTAATCTGAATGTGTGTTATCTTTATGTACCTTGTTAATTGGGCGTGTAGTTTGGGTTGATTTCTTGTCAATCATTGGACTTAAATAGCATATGATTGTCGTGGTGTAAGGTGTCGAGATGCTACTCTCACGTAGTGATGCTATCATTTTTTGATAAACAACAAAATTTTTGTAGAACTCGACAAAGGGGGTTGTGATGATATCATATCTTGCTCTAAAGATATTGTACTTCTTTTCATCATTAATCTAATTCCTTTTTTTGCCGTTAAAAAAAAAAAAAACATGTTTGCCTTGTTTCTATTTAGAACTCCGTTTCTAAAATTGAAATCGATCAGTGTAATGGTTGCAATTACGGAACCACATCGGAGTAACCTGAACCAACCAACTTTGAAATATTTAATTGCAATAAAATACGGTATATGATTTTGAGTATAATTAAGTGCTATAAAAACTAAATCCTCTTATAATGAAATAGAATTTAGTAAAATATTCACGTTATTTTATATAGCCCTTTCAATTTTTGCAACTTCGATTATTGATAATGAATGTATATGAGTGTTTTAAGTTGACTAAAGAAAATAAAATAACAATTTCCAGTAATTATTGCTGCATTGGGATTGAATTCCTCTATCAAATGAATTATGCCTAAACATAAACATTTAAGTCATACCTTAATATAATGAGTGCCCTTTAAGTTGAAAAAATACCTCTCTTATGTCGGCCCTCTTATGCTAAAATCCAACTAATTGCGTCCCTAAATGCGTGGTTTAGGAGCTTCTTTAACAGACATGATTCTTTATGTTAAAAAAGACTTGGACTAAATTAGAATCATGTATACTTCTAGAAATAGCATCTCTCTACTACCAATTAATACTTTCACGGATATTAACGTATTTTTTTCGAATATTGATGGATCTTTTACTCACCATCCACCGCTCCAAGGTTGTGGTTAGCATTTTCCATCATATAAATTAAGGACAAACAAAGTTCTTCTAGATGGTTCATATAATTTAAAGGCAAAACCCAAAATACTGTTTATATGCCATGCTTATGACATTGACTCCAGTTACCACGCCTGAATCTTCAAAACATGTGCAGAATCAAACTATCACATGTGCTGATCTTTCAATTGTCAAAACAGGCCGCTAATCTTTTGACAAATAAGAATGAAGCCAAATTTCAACACCATGCACATGGATAGACTGGCCTTTCGAAGAAAAACGTGGTTAGATGTCAGGTGATGAAATCACACGAGTGATGACATTTGGAAATGATCGTGGCGTTACAAACCTGGTCCCTAATCTTCCTTTATAAAAAGAGGCTTCAGATTCTAGTTATATTTATCGAGAAATTGGCAAGGCTATTATTGTAAAGAGTATCTGACTATGTCTAACTAAGAGGTTTTGATGTATATGGTAGAATACGTGGAGACCCAATTCTATGATTAGCTGGATTGAGCTAAGCTCCGGGAGTCTAAACAGTATTTAATTTTAGATTATCCAATTTGGCAAAATTCAGACGAGGTCGGAATAGGTCTAAACTTTTTTTTTTTTGCTCGGCAAAAGGAAATTTCCACAGGCGCCTATAAAGGAATGGAGTTCCTAGGAGTGGCTTACACTTTTTTGCCATCTCCGGACGATTATGCCCTTCGCTTCGGAAACTAGCTGATTGAATTTACTTCTTTGGGGTTTTGGGCATTTCTGTCATTTCACGGTCAAAAGTGGTGGGCCATAGACACTATTTGAGTTATTTTCAAATTACTTTAACAGGTTTTCGGACTTTCGATGTTTTCCGTCTGCGTCCCGAATTTTCTACACTGTTTTGTCACGTAGTGGTGTTGGGCTTGGGGGCTTTCCGGTAAAATTGCACCCGGTGGTTACTGTGTGCACGTGGATCCTGCCTGGAATCAAGGCTTATGCTCTGCCCCTTTTTCTTTTTTCTTTTTTTTTTACAGATTTCCTCTTCCCTTTTTTGCCAATTCGTTTCTGTACGTCTTCTTCCCATTTCCAGTCAACTGTCTACCATAGTTTCCACGGCAGACGGCGAGTCGGGCTTCTAGGTGTGGATGATGGTCGATTAGCTGTGGGAGGAGAAGATTTGGAGAGGAAAGTAGGGAGGAGCTCATCGGCTGGTTGTCTTCGGCTCCAAAATCATATATGAGGACGACGCAAATATGGTCCATGGTTGGTTGTTTTGGAACTGCCGAATCCTGAGATATGGTTGATGGAGAAAAATTATGCGTCAATTACTAATTGATTGTAGATTTTTCGTTCTCTGTCAAAAAGTTTTCATGTTTTGGGAGAAACCCCAAAAAGGCCGTATTTCTAGCGTTGAAATCTGATTTACAAAAAATGTGACGGATGTGTAAAGGCCAATTTCGTGATTTCTGTGCTCTGTGATGTCAATAACTTCTAATGATTCCTGTAAATTCAGGTAGTGTCTGTGGCGCAAAATAGGGAAAGCTCTGTCCTTTCTTGTTTGGTCAAGAATTAAAAAGATAAGTGCAAGAAAATGGTGCCGTGGTGGCGTAGTCTCTGGCACAAAATAGGGAAAACTATTGAAGGATAAAAAATGCTGTTCTTGTTCTCCATCTTTAAAAGGGCCCTTGTTATTGTTCATCTTTGGGCACTCTAAGTACAATAGGCCAAGTAGCTGGTTTAGTTCGCTTGCTTGATAAGGATGATATCCATCTTTAAAAAGGCCCTTGTTATTGTTCATCTTTAGGCACGATAGGCCAAGTAGCCGGTTTAGTACGCTTGTTTGAGAAGGATGATATATAGGAATTGGTAACTTGATATGCTTGAATTGACGTGGAAGGAAACAATAATAAAATTTTTGTAGTGTTCCACCAAAACATAGGTTGAGAACATGCGAATGCATTTTTGTTCAGATTTTTTTAATTTAATTACCAGTATCGAGCAACAGAAACCGTGAAAACTTAATACGTTCACGTGTTAGTACCTTTTCTTTCACTTGGGCTGAAAATGTAGCGGGCTAAGCCAAGGCATGGATTTGTAACCTGACTAGCATGGCTTTAGGGAAAGTCATTGTTGGATGATGTGGAAAAACCTGTAGGGTGAAAGGTAGTTTAGACATGATAGGTTCCGCCCTATGTGGCATGTATGGTCCTATCCCGAATTGTTGATGATGAGATTTTTTCCATATCTTTTAGAGCATACCTTCAATATCGGGTTAAGCCAAAGAATGGATTTGTAACCTGATTGGCATGGCTTTACGGGAAGTCATTGTTGGATGATGTGAAAAAACCTGTAGGATGAAAGGTAGTTTAGACATGATACGTTCTGCCCTTTGCTTTGTATTAGAGGATTAAAAGGTGAAGTTAAAAAATAAAACCTCTGGAGTGAAAGGAGCTTAAAATATCTGGGCCCTTCCTTTCAGATTTTTCGGCGAGATTACCAATAACAAATAACAGAAAACGTGAAAACTTAATGCGTTCACATTTTGCTAGCTTTGCTTTTGCTTTCCGTTAATTTTGTAGCTTGGGATGTAGGTGTAGCATGGCTTAACTAACTACGCTAATCCTTTCTGAATAGACACATTTTTTCATGAGTTGGTAAACCAAATTTTATTCATGTTATGGTCCCATCCCAAATTGTTGATGAGGGCCTTTTTCTCATCTCTTTTACAGCATACCTTGAATAGCAGTATAAGGACTCAAACAAAGGGCTTACCATGTATGAGAGAAACAAAATTGCGTGAATTGTGGGGAAATAGAACTAAAAGTAGCTTAGGCTATTTGACTATGAAATGAATTCCACTTTTCTATTTCTTTCAAAAAAAGTTAATAGTTCAGATCAAGATTCTGCTTTCAACTTAAAGGGCATGAACATATTTAAGAAACGAGGACAGAAAAGAGTAATGAAAGTTCGCCAATGGACAATCTCGATCATATAGCATGGCTTAACTAACTAACTCCGCTAATCCTTTCTAAATAGACACATTTTTTCATGAGTTGCTGAACCAAATTTTATTCCTGTTATGGTCCCATTCCAAATTGTTGATGAGGGCTTGTTTCTCGTCTCTTTTACAGCATGCCTTGAATAGCATTATAAGGGCTCAAACAAAGGGCTTGCCATGTATGAGAGAAACAAAATTGTATGAATTGTGGGGAAATAGAACTAAAAGTAGCTTAGGCTATTTCACTATGAAATGAATTCCATTTTTCTTTTTCTTTTTGAAAAGTTAATAGTTCAGATTGAGATTTTGCTTTCAGCTTGAAGGGTATGAACATATTTAAGAAACAGGGACAGAAAAGAGTAATGAAACTTAGCCAATGGACAATCTCATATAGCATGGCTTAACTAGCTAACTCCGCTAATCCTTTCTGAATAGGCACATTTTTTCATGAGTTGCTGAACCAAATTTTATTGCTGTTATGGTCCCACCCAAATTGTTGATGAGGGCCTTTTTCTCAAAATTGCGTGAATTGTGGGAAAATAGAACTAAAAGTAGCTTAGGCTATTTCACTATGAAATGCATTCCATTTCTCTTTTTCTTTTTGAAAAGTTAATAGTTCAGATTGAGATTCTATTTTCAGCTTGAAGGGTATGAACATATTTAAGAAACGAGGACGGAAAAGAGTAATGAAACTTAGCCAATGGACAATCTCATATAGCATGGCTTAACTAACTAACTCCGCTAATCCTTTCTGAATAGGCACATTTTTTCATGAGTTGCTGAGCCAAATTTTATTCCTGTTATGGTCCCATCCCAAATTGTTGGTGAGGGTGTTTTTCTCATCTCTTTTACAGCATGCCTTGAATGGCATTATAAGAGCTCAAACAAAGGGCTTGCCATGTACGAGAGAAATAAAATTGGTGAATTCTAGGGAAATAGAACTAAAAGTAGCTTAGGCTATTTCAATATGAAATGAATTCTATTTTTCTATTTCTTTTAGAAAATTTAATAGTTCAGATCAAGATTCTACTTTTAGCTTGAAGGACATGAACATATTTAAGAAACGAGGAAAGCTCCACCGTAGCACAGAATAGGAAGAGCTACATCCTTTGCTTTGTATTTGATATATATCATCCTTTCGATACTGGAGAGCTAGAGCGGTTGCCTAGCTTATTGTGTTTGGATTGCTTAGAGATAAAGAATAGAGATGCATTTCTTTTGGAGAAAAAATAGTTGTCGACGTACGCATATCAAGTCGTAATTGTACCTCGTACTTCTACCTGTGCTTTTTAGAGTGGAATTAATTTAGGTGGGCTACAGCCACTCGCATGGCCAACGGCATATTATCTTCAGATCATGAGTGTCTTCCTATTCTTTGTCTTTAGGCAGTTTAAACACGATGAGTTAGGTAGCCCCTTTGGCTCGCTCACATGGGAAGGAGGATATATAGGACCAAAGCAAAATGATTGCTCGAAATTCCATAGATGATGGAATCTCGTTGGACCACTCATAAAGCAAAGGCTAAATAGGGGCTTCGATACAATCAGATGGAGATAGTTCTCGGCTAATGAAAATAAGAGATCATTTGGTAGAGATGGGTGTGCAATTTTCTGACGGTGATTTTTGTGTTGATAGAGTTGTGGGGTCATTTTCCTCCATTTGTTGATTAGAGTTGTTCAACTTATCGAGATTGTGCAAATGTTTCTTTTGTTTTCTAGGGGTACGAGGATCTTCTAATGAATTAGAAAGTGTATGGTTTATTTCCTGTTGATGTCGAACAGAATTTCCAATCGATGGTCAGTTATTGGCGCGTCGTTTCCAGGCGTATTCTCTATTTACTGTTTGACCAATGTTTCAAGACAACATGGCTGGGCTAGGAAGGGAAGCCTCACCAACTCGGAACAAGCTGCGATACAAATTTGTTATATCTATTTCAGTATTTTGGCAGATTGATTTTGTTTTGGAGGTGTACTTTGGCGATCGTGACTTTTGTATTTAGAAGCTAGATATGAGGATCTTAAAAATTCTATTGGATTAAATTGATTGGAATCTAGGATTCTTTTGATTAGCGTTGTAAATTTAGTCATGCCTTAAGAATGTGATTCCGCGGTCGGTAATGTGTATAATTTTGTTTTGGAGGTGTATTCTTCCGATCAAGACTTTTGTATTCTTCTGAACATGACTTTTGTAATTGGCCGCTCTTTTAAAGTATAATGCCGCAGATTTCCGCATACCAGTATTTTGCTTGGTTACTGTCAGCGCATCTTTTTTGTAATAAACGAATGCAATTGGAAATGATGGTGTATGTTTGCAAGCAGTTTGAACAAAATTATGAATACGTTTCATGCATAAAAGATCATAGGCCAAAATTGGTGAGGTTGGATTTGGCTGCCTGAATTAAATAATGGAAATTGATGGAAGAATAAATGAGGCACAAAAAAATTGATGCAGATTGTGAGCTAATGCACAGTGACTTGTAAGGAAGGAAAATGATTCCATACTAGAAAATCTATTTTTTATATTGTGAGATAATCCACCGAAACTGACAGGTATGGAAAATGATTCCATACTAGAAAGTCCATTTTTTGTGTACCTATTTCACCAAACCATGTGCTAAGATTCTTTGGTTTAATTGTGCTTGCATCAGCAAAATCTTGTACCCACAGACATCAACAGATACTCACACAAATCAAGTTTTGAAAAGCGTGTAAGCTTTTGATATTCTTCGTTTGTGTTTAAAGTATATAAACAGATGCCTGTTATTTGGTCGAGAACCAGGTGATCTCTGCAAGGTTAACAACTGAACTTCCTTGCATACTTCCTCTTCTCTTTTTTAGGTGTCTGTTATTCATTATCATTAAAAAGAAAATATGACAAATAGCTAAGAATATTGATTACTCTTTATGTTTCCAAACTACTGTAGAATTGTTCTGAGTGATCCTTCATTTCTGCATTTTGCTAAGCGTCCCAAGGTTAGGATACCTTTCTGCTGTATTCGTGTCTGCCCTCGGTATGTAATCTTTCTTCCCTTGTGTTGTGCTTTGTTGACATCCTTCTGGATTTTCCTGGAATGCTTGCGGCAGGTATGAACAGAATTGGCATTTTATTATCATGATCTCTTACTCCTTTAGTGTTGTTTGCTAAAACCAGTGCCGTGGAGAATCAAATATTAATAATGTCGTCATTTTGTATGTGTCTGTAATTGTTAGCTATGATCTTGTATGAGCAATGACTGAAAACCAATGAATGATAATAAGTTCACAAGTGCGATTAGGTGATCATGTCAACTAGCAAGAAACCCCGAATTTCATATTCTCAACTTCCGTAGGAAACGAAAGACAGTAGGAACAAGTGGCGGAGAGAATTACGATTGCAGAAAAAATCAGAAAAATTAGAGACATTACCTAGGAAACAAACACGCAAAATTCGGACTCAGGCATTTGTTTTGCGTGATGTTAAGTCTTGTGACTTTTGCCAAGCTAAACGGTTCCCCTCGGAACCAGATGGCTTTTGCTGTTCTAAAGGGCAAGTACGCCTTTATTCGGTTAATGTTCCAGATGATCTATTGGAGCTTTTCTGTGGTAAATCAGCAATTCACAGCATCTCCGTCAATACATTAGACCATTCAACAATTGTTTTGCCTTCACGTCATTTGGTGTGACCCTCGATCCCCGATTCACAAAACCAAATAACGGTATATACACTTTTCGTGCCCAAGGACAGGCATATCATGCCATTAGAAGTCTTTATCCACTCCCTGATAAAAATGACAAGAATAAGTATGCCACTCCATCGTTCCTACAGTTGTACTTTTTCGACAATGATAATGAAGTTTCGAATAGAAACAAAGGGGCAAGTGAATTAGATCCAAATGTTATTTCACGAGTTATAGATATCTTGGCTCCCAATCCCTATTCTATCTTCTTTAGAAGCTTAAGACAAATACCCGAAGCCGAGTTAGCTACTCATCAAATCAAAATTAGAGCTGATCCAAAATTAGATACCGGAACTCTAGGGGGGCCGGCCAACAGCATCGCAAGTGGCAGCAATTTGGGCTGGTGAAACTGAAGGCAATTCGAATTTGAGAGAGCGCGATATATTGGTGTATCAGCATAATGGTATTAGCCGAAGAATTAGGTACTACTTTGGTTGTTATGATCCTTTGCAATACCCACTATTGTTTCCATTCGGAGAACCAGGATGGCATCAAGGCATTAAAAAGGTCCTACCGGCAAATTCTGATAAGTCCTACATTGGACAGCGTGCTGTTCTTCCTCAATATTCTGTAACAAGCGATGAATTGTTAGAGGCCGAGTCATTAGGTGCGATAAAATTTATGACTTTGTTTGCTACAATGTATTTAGATGTTTATGCTGCTCCTAATATATAATTTCTTCTCAGTATATGAAGAAAATTGTTCGAAGGGAGGAATGGTGTCGGCCAGAGAATTCTATGCATACCGATTCCAGATTAGGCCAACAACTAGTTCAATAATCCTTGAGTCAGGCCGTCTTCTACAACAATTTTGTGTAGACATGTATATAAAAATCAAAACATCCCGATTAGACTACTTTAGAACTCATCAAAATGAAATAAGGGCTGATTTGTATCAAGGCATTGTAGATAGTATAGCACGAGGAGAATCACGAGGTTCCAAAGTCGGGAAACATATTGTGTTACCTGGTTCATTTATCGGAGGCCCCAGAGATATGCGCAAGAGATACTTAGACGCAATGAATTTAGTAGAGAGATATGGAAAACCTGATATATTCTTAACCATGACCTGCAATCCCAAATGGTGTGAAATTTTAGCAGAATTGAAACCACATGAGGATGCACAAAACAGACTAGATCTTGTGACACGAGTATTTAAGAGCAAATTAGAAGAACTAAAAAATGAAGTCATCAAGAAACAACTATTTGGCCCAGTTGCAGCATACACATATGTCATCGAATTTCAAAAATGAGGTCTGCCTCATGTTCATCTACTGTTAGTATTGAAAAAAGGTTTTAAGCTTAATTCCGCTGCTAAATTTGATGAATTTATCTCTGTTGAGATACCTGATAAAGACAAATATCCACATCTATATTCAATGGTAATTAAACACATGATGCACGGACCATGTGGAGAATTAAATGGAGCGAATGTCTGTATGAAAAAAGGCAAATGTAAAAATCATTACCCGCGACAATTTGCAGAGGAAACATTACTAGCAACAGATGGGTATCCAATTTATAGGCGAAGAGCCGACAACAAACAAGTCAAGGTTCGCGGTCATATGCTAGATAATAAGTGGGTAGTTCCTTACAATCCATACTTATTAGCCAAATTTGATTGCCACATAAATGTTGAAATCTGTTCAACAATAAAACCTGTTAAATATTTGTACAAGTATATGTACAAGGGACATGACAAGGTAGTCTTTTGTATTTTAGCTCAAAAAAATAACGAAGACCATGATGAGATCTTTGAATTCCAATCAGCTAGATGGGTATCCCCCCGGAGGCAATGTGGAGGATTTTTAGATTCGGTTTACATGAAATGCATCCAGCTGTTATAAGCTTGCATTTGCATTTGGAAAACTGCCAGCCTGTTAGCTTTAAGAAAACAACTAAGCTAGATAACATAACTGATTTTGATTTTTATTCGAGAACAATGTTAACAGAATTCTTTTACATGAACACCCATGACAAATATGCTAAATCAAAGAAATTGTTGTACAAGGACTTCCCATCTGAGTTTGTGTGGGTGCCGCGATCTAAGACATGGGAAAAACGAAAACAAGGAAATGTGGTGGGCAGGATTATAACAGCAAATCCAACCGAAGGAGAGCGCTATTACCTAAGATTATTGCTGAATCACGTTAGGGGTCCTACATTCTTGCACCTACGCAGTGTTGACGGCCACGTTTACGATACATATGAAGAAGCGGCACTTGCTTTTGGTCTATTAAAAGATGATAAAGGTAATGAAAAATGTTTGGAAGAAGCATGTATGTATCAAATGCCTAAGTCCTTGAGACAACTCTAATTTACGTTACTTGTGCATTGTGCTTGTTTAAATCCAAAAGAATTATTTTGTAAATTTGAAGATCAATTAACAGAAGATTTCAGAAGGCAGACTATGTTGAAAGTTGAAGCTAGACAATGTCTTTTAGGTGCTTTGAATTCTATGTTAGAATCAATGGGTAAGAAATTAGAGCACTATGGATTGCATGATTTTATGACGGATAGAATGGAAACGTATCATGTTTGTAAAGAAATTGAAGATGAAAAAAACATTGACATATCTGAAAAAGACTTGTTGGGCGTTTCTAAATTGAACATTGAACAATTAGCTACATTCAATGCAATACTACAGGCTGTAAGAGAGAAGAAAGCTGTATCTTTTTTTTTAGATGGTCCCGGGGGTATAGGGAAGACATTTCTATATCGTACGATATTGGCAACTGTTAGATCCACAAATAAAATTGCTTTGGCAACAGCTACTTCAGGTGTGGCTGCATCAATTTTACCGAATGGGCGAACTGCACACTCTAGATTCAAAATTCCCTTAGATGGAGATGGTAACTTATGTTGCAATATTGGGAAACAGACAGGATTGACAAGTTTGCTAAATGCTGCAGTTCTTATTATAAGGGATGAAGCGTCAACGGCCAAAAGACAAAGTATAGAGGCTGTAGATCGGATGTTGCGAGATGTAACAGAAGTGGATTTGCTATTTGGCGGCAAAGTGGTTGTTTTGGGTGGAGATTTCCGCCAAGTTCTACCAGTAATACCAAAAGGAACTAGACAGGATTGTATTGATGCAAGTCTGGTTAGATCTACCATATGGCCATGCCTTAAGAAATTCAAACGCACACAAAACATGCGAGCCAAAACGGATCCATCTTTTAGTGATTTCTTGCTCAAAGTGGGCAATGGCCTTGAACCTGAAAACCGAAAAGGCCAAATAGCAATTCCTACCTCTATGACCCTATCTCCAAATGCAATCCAAACACCCGTTCAACAACTCATAGATTTTGTCTTTCCACATCTCCATAATTACTTAAGTCAACCATTGTCAATGACGGATTGTGCAATACTAACACCCAAAAATGACTCAGTCGATATTATTAACGAACAACTCATAAACAATTTCCCAGGAAAAGAGTACTCGTGTGTTAGCGTTGATGAGACCGTTAATAAGGCAGACCAAGCATTATATGTAGACTTCTTGCATTCGATGAATCCACCTGGTTTACCGTCTCATATTCTTAGTTTGAAAGAAAATTGTCCAGTTATGTTGTTAAGAAACTTGAATGCATCAAAAGGCATGTGCACTGGAACACGTTTAATTTGTCGAAAGTTTGAAAAGCATGTCATAATTGCTCAAATAGCTGTTGGAGAACACAAAGGAGACTTTGTCTTTATTCCACGTATTCCATTACGCCCTTCAGATCCAAAGTTATATCCTGTTGAGTTGACTAGAAAACAATTCCCGATACGATTATGCTTTGCAATGACCATAAATAAGGCTCAGGGACAAACATTGGACATTGTCGGCATCGATCTCCATGAACCAGTTTTCTCACATGGACAGCTATATGTTGCTCTATCTCGCGCTACTGCATCTAAAAAAATAAAAATTTTGATTGGATCAAGCAACTATGAAAAAAATACACTTCCATGCACTCAAAATATCGTTTTCCCTGAAATTCTGGCTGAAGCACAATCCAATGAAGCTACTATAATACAAGACATTTGTGATTTGTAATCAAGAATTCTATAAATCCACAATAACAATATTCGAATGAATAAGGCTTATTAAATGGTAATTATTTGTAACTTCTGAAGTCATCTGTGCATGGCATATGTTGAGTTCATGGTTATTTATGTTATCGCTCATTGCTACAATTTTTATTTCTGATGAGCAGGCCATCGGAGTCATGGCTTCCAAGCGAATGATGATCAAGGACATCAACGAAAATGTGCGAGGCTGGACAACAGAGGTTATGGTGATTGAAAAAGGATACCCAAAATTGACTAAGAAAAACACGCTCTATCAAAGGCTTGTGCTAATTGATTCTGAGGTTGGTTCTGCTTGCCAAATTATTTAAATGGCATCACAAATATTGAAAATGTGAATATTTTGGAATTTTGAATTTAAATTTCGTCAGATGAAAGCCCATGTGGTGCAAAAAATTTTGCTTATCTTTAGGGAACCAAGATTCAGGCCACAATCTTTGGACCTGATATTGAGATCTTGGAACACACGCTTAAGGTGTACCATACGTACTCCATTAGGAATGCTCAGATCAACAAAACTCCTGATGATTGTTATCATGTTGCCAACAATGCTCTACAATGGAAGCTGTTATCAAGAACACCTGTGGAAGAAGTCGCTGTAGAAGGACTCAGTATAAGAGCCCTGAAATATAATTTTGTGCCGCTAGCAGAATTGCATAACCACCTGAATAACAAAAATGGGATAGGTAACTATTCATTTATCCTTGATTTTATACTTACCCAGATGCAAGCTAAAACCTAACGACATCTTTTATATAACAGAGGTGCTGTTTGCAATCATGCATGTGGGCCCAAAACGCAAAACCCCGAGAACCTTTGTGCAGAATGTCACAGTGATTGATCAGAGGTAAGATTTTACAAACAAAACTGATGACAGATTGCCTAAATTATTACTAATGCTAACTGTGAACGATCTTTTGAGTCCCAGCATGAAGCCAACAACATTGACTCTTTGGGATCAATTCACTTATCACGAGGCAAAAAGGATGACTGAACTTACAGGACCATATCCTGTTGTCATGGGTTCTAGGCTCAAAGTTAATACTTCATATGGTAGAAATGAAATGCAGTCCATTACACTTCCAGAATTTTGCAAATCTAGAATTTGGGAAGCGTGCACTAACTTCCAATCCATTTTGATATACAGAGACTAAGCTTGAAACTAAAGGTTCGACGATTTTCAATTTCGATCCTCCTCTGCCTAAAGCAAATGTGCTCAGAACTTGGTAATATAAATTCTGCTGAATTGCAGATTAGTTATAGATTTCAGTTGACAAGCAGCTCCCACTTTTTATGATTCAAAATCAATTCTTCCCTATTGCTTGATGTAGGTGTCTCACCCACTCAGCCGAAATCCAAAACCTCGACATAGGTCATCTTAATCAGATAGGGACACCTGTTACTCCTATAGAATCACCATTCAAGAGAGAAATCGTCAAAATTAACCGTCTTCCGACGATTGTATCAGAGGTAACCATTTGCTAACATACTATCGCAATTCCTCTCTTCAATTCTAATAATATCCAGTCTTGTAATATAACATTCATTGCAGCCGGAGTATTATTGGATACAGCCTGTCTGCAAGGTCACTGACCTAAACCAAAATTTCTTCTACACGTCATGCTCAAAGTGCAATCATGGAACTGATGCCACAGATGATACTGAATTTTGGTGCAACTTTTGTGATGAGAAGGTCGAGCCGACGCCAAGGTTTGCCATGCTCCCAAAAGAATCTAACTTTTCCCTATGCAACTGTATGCTTAATTTATGAGTAACTCATTTCGTTAGCTTCCTATTCAAATAATAGGTGCAAGTTTAATGTTACGCTTTCGGACTCCACGGGCGATATCACTGCAACAGCATTCACGAAAGTTGCAGAAACCATGTTCGGAATAACAGCTCTGTACTTGAAAGAAAACACAACTGAGGTATAAAATCCATACAGTTGCCACGTAAATTACTAATTCCGCCATAGAATAGATGGTCTTGGGCAACTTCAGTTCAAAAGGCTTTTGCAAAATCAGCAATTTTGAATAAATGTTGTACAAGCTCGTTTAATGATTGTTCATATTTTTGAAATTGGTAATGAAGGATGGCCTGTCCATGGCTGCAATGGAAGCAATTACTAAGGAGCTGGAATATGCTGTTCGTGTCAAAGCATATAAATATGGCCCAGAGGAAAAGTCGCACTGCCTTTTTAACATCCACCAGTTTGATGAGGTAAAAAACATCCAAGAAAATGATGCTCATGAAGCTGATTCGTCATCCAGCAAGAAAGTTTGTAGGCCACTCTTCATTGAAGAACCTCCCTCAGACTTCTCCGGCATCAAGGATGTGACCACAGTGGCTGGCCTAAAGCCTGGTGCTGATGATTTCGTCCAACCAAAACAGAAGAGTAATTGAAGTAATCCTAGATGCAAAAGTTTTTGCATCACCATATTAACTTGCATGGTCTACTAATGATGGTTAGTAATCATAAAATCCATTGATGCAGAACATATTATTCTGGCTGTTGTATTTTGAAAAAACTCTAGGCAGGTGATCAGTAATGTTGAACCATAGTATAACAGATCAACAAAGATGATCAATTGACACACCTGAGCCTTTTAGGCATCTTTTGTCAGCACATCGCACTACTTCCAAGTGTTATGTATTTAGCTGAAACAATAAACGGTGCTACTTCCAAGTGTTATTGGTAATAAAATTCTGGTGTCAATGATGCCAACCTTCAAGAAAGGTAGAAATTAGGGCTTAATTAAGACAGTGAGAAAGGATACATTTACGGTTGACAGAGGAATAAGTCTAATTTCCCAGCACATGTAATTGCTGTATTTGGTTTTCCAGCTTGAACTATAGTTACTGTCCTCTGAGTTATTTGATGACTAATTATTTTGTTTTTGAGTAGAAGTGTGTAAGTCTATCATCTAGAATATGTAATTGTAAGTGAAAAAATGTTCAGCTGACCATGTGTTATTTCTTTATTAGTTGCCGGCAGGAACATCCTTGACGGGCCTTGGAACGGAGCTAATGCTCCAGTTGTGACCCTCCATGTTGATGACAAGAATGTTAATATGGAGGCCATATCAATGGCTTTGACATATCTTTACAAGCAGCACCCTATGCTTAATGATAGTAACGCCTTTCGTGTGCTTACTGCTCCTTTTCTTCATCAGGTATCTCATACGTATAATCCACACCAAAGCCATAACTTCACAAAGGTTTTTTTTTTTGCTAAATTCAGGTCCGCTCTTTGTTGTAGTCTTCTACTAAATCCCATACTGTCCCACCAAATTAACTGACCTGCATTTGGAATTGACTTGAGTTTTATCCAATGAACAAGATTTTAGTTTGTGCCAAAGTGGCACCAAACTACTGCAGCAATGTGGCTCCATTTTTTATGTGTGTATCTTTTTGACTCTGTAATTGATAGGCCGAACATTCACTTTTGCAACGTCTTTTTGGCACCAACGCTCTCGCTAGGAATTTATGGTCTAGCATCTGCATATAAAGTACCCAAAAAACTTCAAAGGACAACAACCTATTTCTTAGCTTGAACTAAGGTATATATGCAATTAATGACGAAAATTACCAAAAACGGAAAAATTCAGAATAATAGCAAACTAAAAAATAGAGAAAATTCTAAGACTTCTACCAAAAGAACGACCTAATTCGGATTTTCCTTGCCCAAGTTATAGGCAAGTCAACTATTTCTTTAAATGGCAAATTTGAGCTTTTGGGACCCTAAACGGCCGTAAAAGGCTAAAAAACACACGGCACATCGCCAATGGCCATGTATCCTAACCGTTGGACCGTTTCGGATTGAACCCAAGTGGGCCCAAAGCCAAAACCCTCGGTCAGTTATTTACGAAAATACCGATAAGTGGAAATAAGCCTTCGAATGCTTGTGGTAGTGCTCCTCCCCTATAGCATCTGCATCATCGTGTCATAGTTTCATCAGCTACATTATTCTGCTCCAATTAGGCTAAAAAAAACGATTGAAGATGATATCTTGGTCGGTGGATGGATGATGTAGCTGCTCTACTTATATAATGCTTAAGTCCTAATTTCAGCAGAAAAATTATCACCTGAAAATAATCCAGAGGCATAAAAAGACACCTCAAAAAAAATAGATGCTAACCCAACATAGAGTACAATCAAGAAAGAGACAAGGGCAAAATAGGCGAGTCTCAAACAAATGATAAATAAATTAACAAACCAAACTAAAATGGAACCAAAAATGAGAAGTACACAGAAAAATATTTACCCAACCGGTGACTGTAACCATTACTTTAATTACCTGCCTCATTAACACTTGCAGTCTTGGTTGTACTTACAAGCAAAAATTTAGAGCTTTGCTTCAAACTGATGTCAGCAGGTTAGATAACTCATAAAATTCTGTCAACACTAAATCTTCTCTTTATGAAACCATGATGGTTTACTGTACAGATCCAGCCATACACAGTCCCAACTAATCTGTATAAAATGCGAACTTAGAAGATAGAAACACTCACTGGTTTGTTTCTCTTGCAATCTTTGAGTATTCTCCTATGGTGAAGTCTTTCTTCTATTGCTCAATCTCTTGCTTACCAAATCAATTTACTCCTCAGACATGCAATCTTGGTTAGCATGCTTTAAGTTCTTTCATTCCTTTTATGGAAACTCATAAATGAATGTATCCAACACTTATTCAACAACCCAAAAAACAGTTACTGTCTCATTAAAAAGGCCCAGTTAAACTGCTTCTATTCATGCTGCATGGTAGTTAAAATCTATTTTCTGAACCTGTGATCATCTAAACTATTACTTATATCAGTTTTGGTTCAGATTGTAGTGTTTAGCTATTCGCATTATTCTATCTTTTGTCAGAAATATCTCAAGACTAACCTTTATTTTCCTTAAAAACATGATAGCAGTTCCATCATGAATATGGCATTCTAAGATATGCTTGCAGTAAGCTGTCCAAAATTTGTTGGAGTTGATATTGTGCTCCTCAAGAATTTATTGCAGCAAAGAGGATCAAACTATTACCTCCTGCCGGCTGATGGAAACCGTGTCCTTGTGGCTATATCAAGACCACACAATGGGAAAAAGCTTGAATACATTCTTGACCGAAACTTCATAATCCGATATTGCAGCATGTTTCTCATCGGCACTCGATTTAGGTGGAGAAAATACAAACAGTTTCAAAATTGGCTGAATTCTTTCATCGACAGTGCACCAAGGTTCATCCAGCCTCATCTGCGAGTAATGAATCTGTTAGTTCCCCCAACTGAAGGATTAGGTGTGGCCAAAAACCTATCAAAAACAACAAATTACGTGCACTTTAAGTTAATAATAAAACTAATGGTTTTTTTTTTGCCAGTTGCAGAACAACATCCATGCTGGTTCTTGAAACATATTAACGAAACTGATAGAGCAAAAAATTTGGTAGTAGTATAGTGCATGTTTCCCTTCCTAATATTTTAGTTCATAGTACCAATGGAAACAAGATGTGTTACTATCAACTTTTTATGACTTCTTGTAGAAAATTCCAGAGTTCTTCAGGCCATATCTATTTGCGCCACCGCATGGAATTGCTCTTGTCCACAGTGGCTATCACGTATACCATGTTAAGATCGAGAATCATGAGCTGACTTTTGGATGGAATGATGTCATTGCAGAACACAATTTCGGCAGCAAGTATACTTTGTTATTAGGCTCTATGGGTCATCTTATGTTTGATCTATTCATATTTGATGAGAAAGGCTATCAGATCAAGTATCCATGGGCAACTACTGCACTTATTCAACAGCCAAATGCTCCAATTGGTTGGGATTCTATTGCAGCTCAATGCCAAGCCACAAACTGTAAGCTTTCTTTAACGCAATAAATATGAGCAAAAAATACAGCACTTCCAGTTTTCTAACACTTTTTCTGATCATGTTTAGCTACATTCTTCACATCATGCTTGGTTACAACGTTCAGACAATTTGGAGATGAATTCCGATTTATGAAGAAACTGTCGGATGGAGATTTACTTGCATTGGTACTCCTTTTCTAAAAAATGAGAAAATATACTTTTCCTAGGCTTCCTTGTTCTGAATACCTTTGTCATTGTCTAGGAATTGCGTGAGTCCATTAAGGATTTTCTCAATGAGATCGGCCTTGACCGTATGTGGCTCACCACAGGACACAGTACTTGGGAAGTGCAATACACTGATGGATTCCTCGTTGGACAGGGTTGGAATAATTTCATTGCTGCACACAATCTTAAATGTTACGACACTCTCGTCTTCAGTGTTTGGGAGTTGAAGATGCATGCCATGGTGTTTGATGAACTTGGCCGTGAAAAAACCTGCAATTGGTATTAGCAACATAATATGCTCTTTGGACGTCTTGCAGTCATTACTGTTGATTAGAGCTTTTTTGAAATCTCCTCTGCAGTACAGTACCTTTTGTAAACATGATGGACTAAGACTTGTATGCACGTCTGTAGTTTATATGATTGAAGCTAGGATAGTTTCTCTCTATAAGACTAGGATTATGACGCTACGATTATCCAGTGTTTATCTATAGTGGTTCTAATATTATGTTGTTTTTTATATGAATATGTGTACTGTCATTGGAGTATAATGATCTTTCATAACTCATTAACTCCCATCCAAATTACTTGGGCTTAATAAATTTGCAGTTGCATAAAAATTGAAATTACTTATCAAGGAGATGTGCATGTTCACTCTCTAACAATGAGAAAAAATTCTGAAACTTTCCTATTTTCAACCGTAAAAACAACATACTTTTGAGAACTGATACAGGGTCCAAACGACATCGTTTTAGATGCGTTATGTGCTGTGGTGTCTCCATTTGCACAATCATAAGCAACGTTAGACCCCAATCAAAAAAATAATGATCAAACAAGAGTCAACTGAAAAACCAGAAAGCCACATAACAAAAGTAACATGGGAGCACCAAAAACCTGATGCTACCTCCTGAATTTTCTGGTAAGAAAATGAGATCCCAAGGAGACGTCCAAAAATAACTCCACAGAGAGCCATTCCGATAGCAGCATGGTATATCAACTGAAAAATGTAAACCAGTAGGGGCAAGCATTATACCATCCAAGACTCCCATGCTCAATCCACTCCATTTCTATTCAGCAATCACACTCTTGTGGCGACTTTTGTAGCACAAAAAGTATGTCGTACCAATTTCATATCCTCCTTATATTCATCCCGACTCGCCGTCTGCCGTGGAAACTATGGTAGACAGTTGAATGGAAATGGGAAGAAGACGTACAGAAACGAATTGGCGAAACGTGACAAAACAGTGTAGAAAATTCGGGACGCAAACGGAAAACATCGAAAGTCCGAAAACCCATTAAAGTAATTCGGAAATCATCTAAATAGTGTATGTGGCCCACCACTTTTGACCGTAAAATGACGGAAACGCCCAACAAAAGATTCTGTAATACCCGGCTTGGAGCCATCAAAGGAAGACCATCATCTCTATCCAGATACGATCATAGAAAAAATTTCATTTAAGCGGACAGATAAAGACTTATTCAAATCAAAGTGAACATTACAAGATCAAAATCAAACCTCGCCAGATGAAAACACTCGGTGCATTCCTACTGAGGCTCTAATATAAGACATATATCGAAAACTTTAACTTACTGACTTTCTTCACTATTCAGCTTAAATTTATAAGTCCAAACTTTTGTTTATTCGTTTTTCTTCCTGTTATTTGCCTTTATGAAATTCATCATTTGGGATATATGGATATGCATGTGGAATTATTATGCATTGGACACAGACCATGGTAAGTTTTAAATCAGGGGTAAATTGGATAATTCATATCCGCACTCCAGCTGCAACAGTTGGTTACATTCTGGTTCATATTCAATTATCAGTTACATTAAAAGTAAGCACAACGTCACCAACTACGTACACAACAACCAAGTTACAGGATTTTCCTATTTAAACAGCTTTTTATCAATCTCTCTCAAATTCCAACTCCCCTCCCCCTCCAAAAACCTACTGAACTCTCCCTCATTGAAACCAGAGCACATTCAAGCAATCAAGAAGAGGATTATCAGGTTGTGCTGTACACATTGCTACTCCATTCAATTTTTCTTTCCATCTAAATGCTCAACTGCTATGTGTTCTATTCAGTAATAACATTTGTTCTTCAATCAGGGATTCAATCCAGCACCAAATTCGTCCTTCACGTTTCAAAATTAACGCTTCCGACAGGTAATTTCCCTTTCTTCCTTGTGCTACTTATCTTATGGTACTGGTCTTTCTCGTTTATGATATCTTATACATATGTAGTCACCTCCAAAACTTAATGTAGCTCACGCATTCTATCAAGATTTATGAATTTAGTTTTCCTCAGTTCTTTTGAAATTTATGATCGTTTTGAAAGATAAAAAGCTGCAACTGACCTATTCTCATTTATATTACTCCATACGCAACCTCCACAAGTTAATGTAACATTATTGGATTTTGCTATTCTTAAAAGGACCTTGCTCAATTAGTTATGGATTTGAGCTACGAAGATGGCTTAGCTGCTACTTGTCCACGTTTTGTCCGCCTTCGCATCTTGGAGCTTCAAAGACGTACTGACACTAGATATGTATACTACTTGATTGATTCAAAAAATACCGAGATCAGAGTCGGTGCAGCAATATCGTATGATAATGCTGCAATCAAATACATTGCTGATACACCATGTCAAAAAAAAAAAAAAATTACATTGCTGATACTGAATTTGTAAAAAAATACTCTCCTCTGTATGAACTTGAAGACATCTTTGAGTGGGATGTTGCTGATGAATTCAAGACCTGGATAGAATCAATTCTCGCTCAAAAACCAAAATTTATTCCCCCATATCATCGTTCCTCCAAGTACTTGAAGGTGGATGAAGATAAACCTACAATAGACTGTAAGTTCCCCCATTTAACAATTTAGCTTCCAGCCTGGATTACTGCTTCATTTTCTCAGCTATTTTGCATACAAATTTCGTTCCCTTTATTAAATGATGCAGATAAGCAAAGTTGCTGGTTCTCGCACATTGTTCCTCTGATCCACGAAAATCTAACAGTGGTAACAATTCTATTCTAATTTTTAAAATCACTACTACCAAATGTATCATGCCAAGTTCATCATGCTATTCATTCCACATTTGCAGCAAATACCGTATGCTATGAACTCATATCTATTGGCACCAGATGAAGCAGTTGCAATGATTCAGTGGTAGCCGAGTTTGGTATGTAAAAATCGACAATTCTCGCTTTACAACTGGATGGATGAATTTGGTTCATGCTCACAATATCGGCAAGAATTACTAGCTTCTATTCGCTTGTGTTGGCCACCTCGAATTCAATTTATTTGTGTTCAATGAAAACAATGATGAAATCGGATACGATTGGACTACTGTTGCACCCATCCAACACTCGAATGCACCCAATGATTGGGATTCACACAAGGCTTTCACTCGCCTCACCGGAGGCAAGTAACTTATTGATTGTCCTTACTTTCTTTAGTCCTCTGTTATGGATGTATATAATCCAATAAATAACACTTCCTTTTTTCATATTTAGATGTTATGATAACTGCTTGTCCACCAATAAGCTATCAAGCTACTCGACATGCTTTCCGCAGTGCTATCCTCATCGAATCTAACATACTTCAAAAGTTGTTAACATTGCTCGTCTAATACCGCTTTACCACCTCAAAAAATTCATGGTTCTTACTTCAGCTCTTCATTTCTTGCATCTATCGGTTGCAGAAACTAACTGAAAGGCTGAACGAGTTTTGTCAGCAAACTGGACAAAAAGAAATTACATTAGTGATTCGGGGAGCGCAGTGGCCGGTGCAGTATGACGGTGCATACCTCCATGGCTAGATATGGAAACATTAGTCGCTGCATATAACTTGCGAACTAACCATATTCTGATTTAAGTCCTGATATCAAACTGCGGTTGCATATTATGCTGCTTCATGTGAATGACCGGGAAGAAATCTATGATTGGTACTCAATACCCTATGACGAAGAACCCTTTGATCTACAAACTCATCTTGTCACTGACACATATTAGAAGGAAAAGAGTGGCAGCAAGAATGAATATCTATGTATGTTTGCTTTCAGTAGGTGAGATATCTGAATGTATGTTTGCTTTTCGTGACTTCAGTTTGTAAACCTTGCTCTTGCATATATCTATGTAGGTCATCGACCTTTGTTTTATATCTATTATTGGTCTATATTCTTTTTGCTTTGCCAAAGGTAACTAAAAATTCTATTTCATGTTAAGTTCTAAAAATTTCGGGGTACAGGTAAAACCACTCCGACGATTCAAAACGACCCAACATTAGCCTTTTCTGAACGCATCTTAGATGCCAATTGATACATTTTAGATGCATCCTTACTCCATCAAATAAACAAAAGGCTTCAAATATTTCAGATGGATTCTATTTCCTTGGCTCTTGATGTCAATATATATCGAAACTTTCACCTCATGATTGAACAAACGTACAAAATACTACAAGCCACAGAAATTACAACTTCCAGCATAATGTGCACCTTGCCAAAATAATTATCTGCAGTCAATACTTTCAGCTTTACATTCCATCATAGCAACAACTTAATTCAGATATCTCACCTACTCAATCAACAGATACAACCATCTCTTCGCGAATTCAGTGCTAATACATGTTGGTGAATCTGAAGCTTCTGATAGAGAAGAGAAAACTCAACGAGAAAGAGATGGTAAGCCTTTGAAGCAAGTTTCTCAATGGAGGAACCGATACGACCTCCATCATGGCCAATTTCGTCAAGTATCTACAAATCTACAAATACAAACAAATTATCAAATAAACAAAAAAAATCATTAAGAGAATGTTCACGACATCATCACAAACACAAGCTTCATCGATTTACTCAACTATTGCACATGCTTCTTCCACCATAATTGCAATGGAATATAATTTTGTATTCGTATATGTACATGATGATGACTGCATCACATTTCTAGATTCTCATGTACTTTTTTCTAGATTTCTAGATTTTCATGTACTTTCTTCTGCATTAGTGATGCAGCAAAATAATCTTTCCATTGACCTAAAATTCTAACTTCAACAGCTTCTTCCATCACCTGTACCATCCGAATAGTTAAAAAATCCAAAACAGAATAAAAATACGAAACAGTAACAAGCAAGTTAACCACACGAACCACTGTTCTTTGGGTTAAAAAAAACAACTATACCTAACTACTCTTTGCTTCTTGTCCAGTTAAAAACTCCACGACAAACTGTCCAGGGCTCGATCCAGGTAGAGAAATTCAAACAATTCACTTCTTTACCGATCACTCCTAAACCAATCAAGGTAAACTTGCTATGAAACCTATCCTAGCTTTAGCATTCATTTCCATCTAATATTTGTGCCTTTTTTTTTACCATTAACTATACTAGCAACTATACTTTCACCAAACCATAATTTTTGGCCTCGTAAATGAATTTCATGGTTTGGAATAAAGCCCAAAGAAGTCGCATTTTCATCGCAGAAATCTGATTTCAAAAAAATTCAGAGATGTATCAAGACCAATTCAATGATTTCTCTGCTCTATGATATGAACAATTCATAACTATTCCTATAGATTCACGCACTATCTCGAACACAGAATAGGCAAAGCTGTTCCCCTTCCTTTTTATGTAATTATTAGAAAGATAACTGCAAAAACCCAACTCTTGCACCACAAGACCAAAAAAAATAGTGTATTCTTTGGACTAGGTTGTAATATATGAATCTAATGCTGATCACAAGAACAATAGCTGTTCTGATTTTTCATTATTCTGCTCTGATATATATTTCAAACGAAATGAGCTAGAGCTATTACAAAACTATCCACATGAAATCCTTTAATGAATATAACTAGAAACTTAAGTGCTAACCCGTTCATTTTGTCAAAGCCTTTAAATTTTCCTATGCTGTCTACCTTACAATCAAAGCTACGTTCTATTAAACTTTACAAGTAATGTTGCCACACTTATAGAATCCCATATTTCTGGAAAGATACTACAATACAAGGAGCAAATTGCAACACTTAAAAACGCGAGGAAAAGTGAGTCTTTGATGGATGTTTTTACTGCATAACTTTAAATTAAGTTTAATCCGACTCCTTCAGAATGAACCTTCTCAACATGTTTATGGACAAGATACAAGACCATATAGCATAAGACTTTTCAAAACCTATGTATCAACACGAATTAACTATAGCTATAGTTCCTTTTTGATTTTAGGATTCCTCGCAAGCAAAATCATCTCATTACATTTATCACACAATACAAAACTTTATGGAAATAGACCAGTATTTTTTTTTCTTAGGGCCTAGACCTTCTTATGAATCAAAAAAAAAAAAAAAAAACCTTCTGAAACAGTGAACTTAACATGATATAAGCTGATAACAAACAGAGATTTGCCATCACTTTCATCATGTAATTTACATCCCATTAACTCTCACTATAAAGATCATTTACCAAAATCTGCAGAGCACTTTTATTTACTTCAACACATAAAGTTTTCCCCAGAACAATTACTTGTCGTATAGTACATACAAAATTCCATGCCTCGCTCTAATCATATTATTTTTAATATCTACAGCTTCTTTAGTTATGGCTTTGAGCTTTCAGGATCAATTGGCATCAACATGCCAACACTTTGTGGAAATTTACTCTATGCCACGTTCAAGAAATGGAATTACAGCAAGAGTAGAATACTACTTCCAAGATTCAAAACGCAACCATATAAAAGCCGTCGAAGCAATACCATGCAATGCTGAGGACATCAAATATATTGCAGACTATGCTTTCATTCAGAAATACTCAGCATTGTTTGACCTCGGTACAATATTTCAATGGAAAAGACCCAATAAATTCAAGAGTTGGCTCACAAATATTCTCAGTCAAAGACCAAAATTCATTCACCCGTTCTACTGTTCAACAAATAATCTGTTCATTCCACGAAATCTTCATCAACAAATTGGTAAATTGACTATCTTACCAAATATATTCAATAACCATTACACTAACTTAATCACTTAACTAAAACCAATGAAACTCATCTCTTCTTCTTTATGCAGGAAATCATCCTTCATGGTTCTTGGAAATTGTAGACATAGCCAATCAGGACAACATGAAATTGGTGAGATCCTCTCCATGATATTTTACTCAATCTCCAAACTTTACAATTCACATAAAACATTCATCTATAGGTGATGTCTCGTGGCTTCAAACAGTATATATCTATGCCACCAGAGACAATTGCTATAATTAACAGCGGTGCTATAATTGACAGCGGTGATCGACTCTGGTATGTGAAAATAGAAGATGGCAACTTAACCGAAGGTTGGGATAAAATTGTCCATGCACATAGTATTGAAGACAATTTTATCCTACTCTTTGGCTACGTTGGACACTTGCAATTCGATCTTTTCGTATTCAATGCTGAAGGATGTGAGATCAAGTATCAATGGTCTTCTACTTTACCAATTCATCAACTCAATGCTCCCATTGGATGGGATGCCAAAATAGCCATGCATAACTCCAACGACTGTAAGACTTGCTACATGAAATTGACTATAGCCAATATTCATTCTCCAATTTATAGCTCTGCTAAATCATTACCGCTATTTTACACCTGTCAATGCAACTGTGATACTAACTGCTAATTCACCACGCCTGTTCCGAGCCTCAGGCCACTTTGGGAGATGTGCTATACTATCAACATACACAGATTTGCAAAGATTGGTAAGACGCTTTATTATATAACATCCATTTCTATGTCCATTAGTCTTTCAATTCCTAACTTAACCCTTTGCCATTCTCAGAGCCTACCTCAACACTTCAGAAAATTATGCGATCAGCATAACCGAAGAGAATTTATACTAATTTCAGGATCAAGGAGATGGACCATTGAATATGCTGACGGATTCTTCACAGGAATCGGGTGGAAATCATTTGTTCATGCACACGATCTATCAACCTACCACACCTTAGTAATCAATCTTAATGTACATATAGAATTAAATACCATGGTGTTTCATCCAAACAACTACAAACGGATCTACTCTTGGTATTGAACTTCTACCTAATGAATGCATGTAACCGTCGTCATATTCCAATCCTCAAGACAACGGTGCCACTTCAAAATTTTTTAATGAGCACGTGATTCGTGCGGAGCACGAACCACGACACTAGTTATTAAAATCAAAAGGTTACAAGGATTACCATAGCTCAACTAACTCAACTCAGCGAAAAGAAAACAAAGCAACACTCATCCAGCAGGAGATTGGATGAGGGCTCTTTAAGGATTACAATTTTAACAACCGAATACCATGTAAGAACCCTTTGAACTCCTCAATTGAATACACCTTAATCTCAAATTTAACCTTCATCCACATGGCCACCCTGTACTTAATTAAATCCACTACCTCCTCTGAGCTGCTCGTCACGCTCTGAAATATAAGCTTATTTCGCATAATCCAAATTGACCAGATTGTCGTATAGAAACAAGCTTCCCAAATGTGTTTTTCTAGGTTTTTTTCTAGGTTGCGGAAGCTAGAATCAAACCACCAACTTGCCATTCCAACTATCGAGGATGGAAAAACCCAGAAAAAAATGCCACCAATCCAAAATTTGAGACCAAACGGACCAAGAGAACTTACAATGGAGGAATAAATGATTAGGCGATTCCTAATGCAGTGAGCACAACGGGCATGATTGATCGTTCAGCACAATGTTCTTACTAAGTAGAACCGACCTTGTGGCCACCCTTTCCTGAATAACCATCCAAGCCAAAATTTCCACCTTTGGGGGGCATAAATTCTTCCAAACCGAACCCATAACTAATGTTGTAACGAACGCTATGAATGCAAGCTAAGAACGAGAAATTGAAAACTAAACAAGAAATCACAAAGACACAAGATATACGTGGTTCCCCAAGATGGGTACGTCCACGGGCGAGGAGAGAGAGGATTCACTAACCAACGTGAAGAAGAGATACAAAGAGCCGGCTATAATCCGTAACTCTAGAAAGGCCACAAATATGAAAGCCCAAAAGATACTTTAGAAGTTCCCCAAAGGCCCTATTTATAATAGGCTACAAAAACGGGAACAACATAATTAACCAATGTGGGACTAAGGAATACAAGGCATTCCTAACAATTCTCCACCTTGACTTGAATTCCACTGAACCAAATCACCAAATATAGTTCTCCCCTTCTAACCTCTCACTCGCCAAATGCCCCCGAGGGGCAATCAACTGCAAATACCAAGCAAGCCCAAGCAATGCTTGAACTTGGCAACCGGAACCGGTTTAGTCAACATATCTGCTGGGTTATCTGCCGTACCCACTTTCTTCACCTCAACTTGCTTCTGTGAGATGATATCTCGAACGAAGTGATACCTGACATCAATATGCTTGGTTCTTTCATGATACATAAGATTTTTAGTCAAATGTATAGCACTCTGCGAATCACAAAATACTGAACTCACACCCTGTGCAAGACCAAGCTCACAAAGCAAACCTCTCATCCACAATGCCTCCTTCACAGCTTCAGCAATGGCCATATACTCTGCTTCTGTTGTAGATAGCGCGACTGTAGCCTGTAAAGTAGCTTTCCAACTAATGGCACTTCCGGACAGAGTAAAGACATAACCTGTCAGAGATCTCCTCTTATCGTGGTCACCGGCAAAATCCGAATCAACATAACCAATAGCATGATCACCAGAATTGGCAACCCCAAATAATAAACCAACACCTGCAGTTCCGCACAAATACCGTAGTATCCATTTCACAGCTTCCCAATGTGCCTTTCCTGGACGCCCCATATAACGACTAACGACACTAACTGCATGTGAAATATCAGGACGAGTACATACCATAGCATACATAAGGCTCCCAACTGCGCATGAATATGGAACCTGAGACATATACTTTTGCTCATCCTCCGACTGTGGTGACAACTCAGCTGAAAGTCAAAAGTGTGCTGCCAAAGGGGTACTGACTGGCTTCGAGTTCTGCATTGCAAAGCGCTCAAGCACTTTAAGAACATAAGACTTCTGATTCAAAAATAATTTGCCAGCTGCTCGATCTCTGCAAATCTCCATACCCAAAATACGTTTTGCCGCACCCAAATCTTTCATCTCAAATTCACCACCTAACTGTTGTTTCAACCTGTTGATTTCTGATACACTCTTGGCAGCAATAAGCATATCATCAACATACAACAGTAGATAAACAAATGAACCATCTGGAAGCTTTCGAAAATACACACAACTGTCATACTCACTCCTAGAATATGACTGGCTTATCATAAAAGTGTCAAACCGCTTATACCACTGCCTAGGGGATTGCTTGAGGCCATACAAAGATTTACGAAGTAAACAAACGTGATCCTCCTTACCAGAAACAACAAATCCCTCAGGCTGACGCATATAAATCTGTTCCTCAAGCTCGCCATGCAAAAACCCAGTTTTGACATCAAGTTGCTCTAACTCAAGATCATAACATGCAACAATAGCAAGTAAAGTGCGAATGGAACTATGTTTTACAACTGGTGAAAATACCTCATTGTAATCAACACCTTCCTTCTGGCTGTATCCTTTCGCCACTAGCCGAGCTTTAAACCGAGCATCTTCTACCCCTGGAATACCTGGTTTGCGCTTGAAGACCCACTTGCATCCAACAATCCTCTTCCCTTTCAGGGGTTCTACTAACTCCCATGTCTGATTCTTCTGAAGAGACTCAATCTCTTCATTCATAGCAACAAACCACTGTGCAGACTCAATGCTCGAAACAGCTTCCGTATAGCTTGAAGGCTCCTCATACTCAACTGTCTCAGCAACTGATAAAGCATAGGCCACCATCTCAGAATAAGCCGAATACCTTTCAGGAGGCCGAATCTCCCTCCTTGGCCTATCTTTAGCAATAGTGCGTGGTTGCTCAACTAATGCATCATCCTCTGTGTTTGAACTCTTGAACTCCTCTTCAATTGGCTTCTCAATGTGCTTCTTCCCTGAGTCGGAAGATTCACTCAACAACTCCACCTGCTTTGGAACACTCTGTTCCTGAACTGTATCCTTAACCTGCTTAGACCCCTTAATCAGATAATTTTCATCAAAAGTCACATCCCTACTGATCAAAAACTTCAAATCATCAGAGCACCATAACCTGTACCCTTTGACACCTGCTGCATAACCCAAGAAAATACACTTCTTGGCCCGTGGCTCCAATTTACCCTCATTCACATGAGCGTAAGCTGGACACCCAAAAACACGCAACATAGAATAATCAGCTGGATGACCTGACCATACCTCAAACGGAGTCTTACACTCAATAGCAGTCGACGGAGACCTGTTCACCAAATAGCATGTCGTGGAAATGGCTTCAGCCCAAAATTCTTTGCCCAATCCGGAATTGGACAACATACAACGTGCCTTCTCCAAAAGAGTCCTATTCATTTGTTCAGCCACACCATTTTGCTGAGGGATTTTTCCCACTGTGTGATGCCTCACAATGCCCTCATCACTGCAAAACCTATCAAACTCGCCAAGACAAAACTCCATACCATTGTCAGTTCTCAAACGTTTTATTTTCTTACCAGTCTGATTCTCAATCAAAGTTTTAAACTGTTTGAATGTATTAAAGGCGTCACTCTTATGTTTCAATATATACACCCAAACCTTACGAGAGAAATCATCGATAATACTCATAAAATAACGAAAACCACCTTTAGAAGTTACCTCTGCGGGACCCCAAAGATCCGAGTGAAAATAATCCACCGTGCCTTTGGTGCGATGATCAGCTGTACTGAATTTTACCCTGCACTGCTTGCCGTAGACACAATGCTCACAGAAATCCAGCTTTTCAGTTTTCTGGCCACATAGCAAACCCTGTTTGCTCAAAACTGTCATCCCCCTCTCGCTCATATGCCCAAGGCGCATATGCCACAAACGAGTCAAGTCTGAATCTGAAACCTTGGATGAAGCAACCGTTGCTGCAGCACCTAAAACTGTACTGCCCTGGAGTGTATAGAGGTTACCACGCTTCTGACCCTTCATCAGTACCAATGCACCCTTCGAGACTTTCAAAACTTCACCTTCACCGAGGAATTTGCAACCATGAGAATCAAGAGCACCCAGGGATATAAGATTTTTCTTCAAATCTGGAACATGTCGAACCTCAGATAAAGTCCTAACAATACCGTCATGCATCCTAAGCTGAATTGTTCCTAAACCAACAGTCTTACAGGCCTTGTTGTTGCCCATCAAAACTGTACCACCATTGACCGCCTCATAAGTAGAAAACCACTCTCTATGCGGACACATGTGGTATGAACATCCAGAATCTAGAACCCTCTCGGTATTAGAGCGAGAATCGCCCTCTGTAACTGATAACACATTATCTGACTCATCTGAACTTTCAGCAATTCCAGCAATTACTTTACCCCCTTTCTGGTCTTCTTTTTCCTTCTACTTGAGTTTTAAACAGTCACTTTTCCAGTGCCCGGGTTTCTTGCAATAATTGCACTTTCCCTTCTTCTTACCTGATGATCTGGATCTTCCCCTATTACTCGACTCAACCCTTTCTGTTGTTCTTCCCCTAACAAACAAACCCTCCGCATGTGCATCACCCTCACCTGACACTTTTTTCCTCAATTCTTTCGAATAAAGACTGGCCTTAACATCCTCCATGGATATCGTGTCTTTGCCATACAATAGGGTTGTAACAAAGTGCTCATACGAAAGTGGTAAAGAACATAACAAAATTAGGGCTTGGTCCTCATCCTCAATTTTACTATCAATATTTTTCAGATCCATAATAATACGATTGAACTCATCCAAATGATCTTTAACAAGTATACCTTCTCGCATACGAAATGTATAAAGACGTTGTTTAAGATATAACCTGTTGGTGAGCGACTTCGTCATATATATGCCTTCCAATTTCAGCCAAATTCCTGCTGCTGAAATTTCTTCTTCCACCTCGCGAAGAACGTCATCTGCCAGACTCAACTGAATAGAACTCAGAGCTTTGGCATCTGTATCATCCCAATCTTCCTCTTTGATTCCAGAACTAGTCTTGCCTAACAAAGCCTTGTGCAATCCTTGTTGGGTTAACAGAGCCTTCATCTTTACTCTCCAAAGACTGAAACTGCTGCTCTGCCCATCAAACTTCGCAATCTCAAATTTAGCCGCCATAGCCACAATCGGAAACGAAACCCTAGTTTTTGCAACCTAGAGCTCTGATACCAGTTTGTTGTAACGAACGCTATGAATGCAAGCTAAGAACGAGAAATTGAAAACTAAACAAGAAATCACAAAGACACAAGATATACGTGGTTCCCCAAGATGGGTACGTCCACGGGCGAGGAGAGGGAGGATTCACTAACTAACGTGAAGAAGAGATACAAAGAGCCGGCTATAATCCGTAACTCTAGAAAGGCCACAAATATGAAAGCCCAAAAGATACTTTAGAAGTTCCCCAAAGGCCCTATTTATAATAGGCTACAAAAACGGGAACAACATAATTAACCAATGTGGGACTAAGGAATACAAGGCATTCCTAACAACTAAGTTCCGATCCAGAGATAACAACTCCCACTGTTCGTACACTGACCTTACTGAAAACCTCTTGTCCTCTGTCCACTTCCATAGGTCTAAACTTGGTGGGCTGATTTATTTTCCTTCTTTGGTCAATTCTCATAATCATAAGTTGATGATCGATGGTGCATTTCTGCCTAATTCCTTCGTTTAGGCCTTCAATTGCATTATTTTGACATTTTAAAAAAGATTTGTTTCGTTAATAACTTATAGATCATAATTCCTTTTATATTAATTCTTTTTGGGAAAGTCTTGTTTTTCATTCCTGTTTTCAGTTCTAGGAAAACCCCCCAAATTTTGGGACTTTTTATTTTCCAAGTTTACTCTTAGGATTTCTCGGATTTCGGCCTATATAAGGGTTTGTAACCTAGAGTTTATGCAGCTTTTAATGAATAATATTACAGAGATTCTCTTTTTTCTTCTTGTGCGCAATATTTGCTCGTTGGGATTAGTTGTTTATCTCATTTGGACTAGTACGCTAACTAATCTCTTGTGAATTCCTCGGTGTCAGGTTTGATAGGATACATAAAACCCATCCATAAAAGTGTACGTAAAAGGGAAATGAACGGTTCGGTGTGGGTTATATCCATAGCTAGCAGTTTAAAAAAAAAAAAAGGGAGGATAGTCATGACATTTCAGAAACTTGAGAAGAGGTTATTGCATTTGTAGAAAACCTAAAGTGATCTGAGAAATATACCCTAGTTGATGTGGTAGTTTTTGGTTGGCGTCTTGCCAGGGTTTGTGTTTCAGGTGGCGTATATCGTACGTTGTGTTCGAGATCCGTTTAATCTTTGTAATCTTTTTATATACCCTTTCAAGAAAAAAAAACCCTAGTTAAAATGAAAAAACTAGTTGAGGAGAAGTTTCGTGGGCCTTAATGACGAAATTCATTTCGAGTAGGCCCCAAGACAGCTAGGTAGGCCTACACATTTGTTTGAATAAATTCTGGACAGTTTTTTCTGTAAATATAAGCAGAGTGCACCCATTAAACTGTGAGTGTTATCCCAGGAGAGGGTCTGTTTTTTGGCTCAAACCCAAGTAAGAAAAAATCCAAAACCATTTTCACAAAACACTACCAGCAAGTATAATCTACTTCTTGATTTCTGATCAAATGGAAATCCACCCAACTGAAATGAGCCAAGGGAGAAGGACTGTGTGGAGTGCCTAACATCGACCATCAGTGCGAAACTTCTTAAAGGTGCCCAGAAAGCTGAATCCTTGTTCTCATCAGCTTGCATTTACAGGGTGCCCGAAGAGCTTCGTAAGTTGAATCCAAGTGCCTACACCCCTCGGCTCATCGCTATCGGCCCTCTTCATCGGAATGACGAACATCTCCAAACGCCTATGCAGAAAGTCAAAATGAGCTACGCAAATCAACTACTTTGTCGACTGACTTCCGAAGGAGTAGAGGATCCGGTACTAGCCGAGGGCAAAAGGTTGTCATTGTTACAAGAATGTGTAACTGAAATGAAGAACTCCGTAGACCATGCAAAGAAATTCTATGCAGAAGAAGTTACGCTGGATGTGGAAATGGTGTTGGTCGATGGTTGCTTCATCCTTGAACTTCTCTACAGAAATCTTTTGATCACCTACTACAATTGGATTATCCGTAATATTGGCTCATCTCATCCAATAGTAAGAGCATCTCCATTTGAAATTGTGAAAAATATTTGTTAAAATTAAGATCTTTAAATTGGTGCGACGAATTTTGAAAAATATGCACAGAATTACTTTTAATTTGTAAAAAACCGGACTTCACTACAAGAAAATATATATTCGGTAACAAAAAGGTGGCGAATTTCGTCGCTAAATGAGTGTATTTGGCGACGAAAAAATAAATTCGTCACTGTTTTGACAACTTCTACGACGAAATTATTTCGTCACAAATTATACTTATTTGGCAAAGGGAAAAAAATTTGCATCACCAAAGGTACCCATTTGACGACAAAATATATTTTTTATTGTCGAAAGTGTAAAAAGGAGACAAATATTTTCATCACCAATGATAACCATTTGGTAACGAAAATATTTTTTCATCACCATTTGGGGGACAATTAGGCGACGAAAAATATTTTTCAACACCATTAATTTGGGGAACAATTTGGTGATGAAAAAATAATTTTTTGGTCAATTATCTTTGGCGAAGGTTGCGTTTCATTGCCAAATCTTATTTGGAAACTCTACTCAAAACTCTGATTGAGATAATTCAAATTGGGTTTGAACAATAACACAAAAGGTTACAACTTTTATGTTTATCAATTAAAATTGCTAATTTTAATGTTTAAAGGTTCCAAAATGACATTTGAAATATACTTTAATGTTAAATGTTTATGTTATTTATTGGATATTTCAAATATATATTGAAAATGTGTGTGTTGCAGTTGGACCGAGTTTGTGCGCGAAACTCGAGAAACCCGGGCTTGAAATCCAGTGGGAGCAAGAAAGTGGGAATTTTTCCCATATGAAAATGTTTTTTTTGTGGCAAAAAATTTCGTCACTGATTTCTTATATTAGAGAGAAAAAAAAGAGGAGAGAGAGTAATAAGGTGAGAGGAGGGGAGAGAGAGTGAATAAATCTAGGCCGTCCAAAATACTTTTGAACGGTTGAGATTGCCGATGGGTACCGCCACATGATACCCTCTCGACACCAAAAATTTCTCACGGCTTATACCTCATTCTTCCTCTCCCTTCATTTCAACTACAAAACAACTTTATCCCTCCATTTTGTCTTTCATTTAAACCAAGTACTATTTTATCAATCATTTTTTAATACTTTATCTAAACCAACTGCTCCCTCCGTTCTATATTAAGAGTTCCATTTTTTCTCTCTTACCATTTTCAAATAAAAAAATCAACTACTTCTGTACATAATTTTTAAAATTTTCTCGTACCGTATTAAAGATCTCGATTAGTGCTTTAATTTGGTGCTAAAAATTTAAAAAATTATACACAGAGGTAGTTGATTTTTTTACTTCAAAAATAACACGACTTTTATGGTGAACTCTCAATATGGAACGGAGAGAGTACTTTTTTGTCTACTCTTCATAAAAATCACATCAATATGGGTTCACCTGACCTCCATAAATAATACCCTATATTATTTTATCCCCTCCATATATATACGATTCTTAGATGAATATACCACGTAGACAATTTAATCAAGAACCCCCAAAACCTAACCCTAAGACCTATAAGACCACCACTCCTCTCTCCCTGTCATTTTTGATACTATATTGAAAACTTTAGCAAGCAGAGGTACTCTTTTGCATAATCATACGCTCCTTCACTTCCATCTCAATCATCTTTCTCATCCTTTGAACATCTCTCTCCCTTTTCTTTATTCCTAATCTTTTCCCAAAGTTTGTTGTTAATTAGAGCTCAGCATCTATTTCTTCTTGATCTTCCCTTGTCCCTCGTGAAGAATATGAGTTTTGGACAAACTCACTATCTCCAGAGCTCATACAATCCTCAAAGGACTGACTTCTTATCCTTTTCCTGACATCAGCTGGTTTAAGGTCCACTATGAGATTGATCCCCCCCATTTGGAATGCTCCGAGGTTGTTCCTTGCATCAATCACTAGTGGCTCATTCATTAAAATTATAGATCTGTCACCATTCTGCACTTGTTCATTTGGTATTGGAATCTCCAACCTCTGGTCATTATCACATTGATCTTTGATTTCCTTGCTTTGATCCTTATAAGTGGCAATAAGTGGGCATGCTGAGTCCTCCACCCAAGAGTTCAGACCATGGACTGAGCTTTCCTCATTACACTCCTCATCTGACTCCACTTTCGATACGTGACCCTCCTTAGGATTCTGGGAGAGTTGATCATCCTCCACAAGCTTGATGCCCTCCCCATGAACTGAACTTTCCTCACTATTCTTTGCTTTGCTTGCCTCCACATCCTCTTTGCTCTTCTCTAAGTCAACAAAACCATTCTTCAGATCATTGTTTTGGGCCATTACCTCATCTTTCTCCCATGTTTCCGAATCCAGATCAATGAAAGAATTTTCTGATACAACCTTTCTGAAAGATTCTTCTTCCTCAACTCTAATCATGTACCTTTTCCCACTTACTACTAGCTGGAGTTTCCCTTCTATCTTTTGTGCATGCTCAGTGACAATGAGAATTCTTCCCTTCTCAAATGATTTCTCTCTCAATGTATCATCATCCACCTTGACAAAGTGGCCCCAATTACTTCCAATGTCCTTAAACGTTTACATAGACCATGCATTGAGAGGCATCCCAAAGCATGATATCCAGACAAAACGTTCATCCTTGGCCGAATCACCATTCCATGGTTTAATCTCTTCAAACCAGTTCATCACCCATTTTTCCTTAATTATTGCATCTCTGGATTCTTCTTTAGGGAGAGTTATGATGACAAATCTTCCCCCTAATGCTCTTATTTGGACGTCTATAACTTTCTCCAATCTAAACTCCTTTTCCAACTCTTCAGTTGATAGCAATCTTCGTATCTTAGCAATGGCACTCCTGTAAAGCCATCCATTTCCTTTTGGTTGGATCTGAATGCTTGCTATATTACTATGTATGTCATGACTCTCCCCTCCTTTAACTGCATTTGCATACGTTCTTCCTTCCTCCATTTTGTACTCCATAGTCTTTTGTATTCTCTCTTCACCCTGCTTGGTTGTCTCCACTGCACCTTTTGTTTTCTGAATTTCATTCCCGTTTGACCCACACCATGCATTGTGCATGGTTGTTGTCGCTTCTCCTAACTTGCGAATTTTAGCCAAGAGAGGACCATGGACAATATTGGTTGACTTGTTAAAAGCTGTGTGTTGAATTTTCTCATGCCTTTGATCAAAACTAGCCCATTTAACAAACAATTTCCTATCCTCAATCCAAATGCCATTAGTTTCTTCTATTGCTTTCTCAACAGAGTTTTCATTGTCATATCTAATAAAACCAAAATTCCTCCCTGTTGCCTTGCTACGTTTCAAAGGGATAAACACATCCTTAACTACTCCGAATTTGGTAAACGTCTTCCTTAACCAATTTTGGCTAACACCCTCCGGTAAATTGTCCACAAACAGTGTGAACAAGTTTTGGATAGAATCTCCTCTTTGATTTCTATGTTTATTAAGAACTGGTATCCAATCACCCATTACTAAGTAAGCCTCAAATAATCCGGAAATGCGTAACAGTTACCTTAAATCGGCGACGGCAAGAAGCAAACATAGGCACGGAGGGAAGCAAAGGCGTAGCTCAACGAACACGCAGAATCTGAAGGGCCCAAGAGCGCAGTGATTGAGAGGTGGTCAACAACGCTAGAAATAAAGATCAGCTACGACTGAAAACTGATGGTAATGAGGAGAGAGAGGGAAAATCGGCACAAAACAGAGGGTAAAGGGAGGGAAACAGGGAGAGAGGGAGAGAGAAAAGGCAGGGATAAGGGCTAGTTGGAGAAGATCGGCCGGCGGCGGCCGGAGGAAAGAGGGGTTGGGGGCTAGGGATTCATAATATTGGAGATCGCCAAAATCGCCGCTTATGGTAGCAAATTCTTGGCTTGTTAGTTATGCATTTCACTCGTTCTTTTGATCTTATTTTTTCGATTGGAAGCAAATTTTTTATTAAAACTCGAAAATGGTACATGGAGGTAAACTATTGCAGAGCCTATTGAGAGAATTCTTTAGCTGAGTGAAGGAGAAGAGACATCCAGCGATGTGCTGGAATAGAAAAAAGAAAAGTTCTTCTGCTCTTATTGGATGTCTATTGTCTCATAAGTCATAAGTACAAGTACGTGCTATCCAAAATGAATCAATTACCTTACAAAATATGTAGATGAACGGGTGATAACATTGAATTTTAAGCAAGTTTCCTTTTTTATAGGCACATTTTTTTTTTGGTTGAATCTGTATTATATGGTGTGGGAGACAACAACAACTTCTACTGAACTACTTTCAGTGTCGGAGTCAAGAATCCAAGTTGAAAGGACCCGAACTATAGAAAAAAATTTGGTACGTTGATTTTCAAAGATTAACTTGAATAATCTTTAGTATCTTTGCGATCATATTATTCAATGACACAAGTATCCATGCCGCATGGTACCATTCCTTATAATTTAATCTGCTCAAAATGAAGATTTTTCTTACTTCTTAGAGCATCTCCAACCTGAGTACCCAACATCTTCCAAATTTTCATTTTGGAGGATCAAAATACTATTTTATATAATCAAAAAAAAGATTTAGCTACTATTCATAACAATTCTAGCCCAACACTCTATTTTATGGTTGTCAACAAAAAATTGTTTTCCCTCGCCAAATGTGAACCATTTGCAAGGAAAAATAATATCGTATCTAGATTTCACTGCATTAGGTCTCATTCTTGTAAACTTAATTATTTTTTTTGCTTTTTGTGTTTTGTTCATTGTTTTTGAATTTTTGTTATATTCAAGTGATATTTTTTGGATTAATCATTTGTCTCAATGAGAAGAGTCTAAAAAATACAAAATTATGACTGAAAGCAAAAAAAGGTTCACTAAAGACGAAAAAAATATCATACAATTGTCTTATTTGTCTAAAGTGCCATATTATTTGAATTTTTTCAACATTGGTCCTTATCTTTATTCTTTTCTGATTCGTCTCGTCGAGATGAACGATTAATCCCAAAAATTACTACGAAAAGCTAAACAAAAAATTACCAAAAGTAAAAAATACCGAAATAAGTTTCAAAATAAGTTTACAAGAACGCAGCCTTAGTGACGCGCGCAATGTAATTCACAAGAGATTAGTTAGTGTACTAATCCAAACGACATAGGAACTCGTAGCTACGAATAATTTTTTGAATCCACATGAAGAAAGACAGTCTATGATATTAAGGTCGTGAGTCTTGACCGTAGCGCGAAAAAGCCCACCAAGTTTGGGCCCATTCCGAGCACGTCAGAATTTTGCCAAATCAGGTACGTAATCTGAAATTAAACACCGTTTAGACTTCCTAGGCTTTGCACGGTCCTTGTTTGGACTTCCTAGACTTGGCACCGTCAAGTTAATTATGAAATTGTGCCTCCACGTGTTCTATATCACTTAAAACTACTTTTGTTGAAGTGTAATATTGTCAATTACAAATAATTTGTGCAATAAACAAGGATGTAGGAACTTAATTAGTGGTAGTAGTAGTAACTTTGCATTTCAAAAATTAAGCAGGGTCTACAAACGGGAGATCCTATTTTTGGCAACAGTTTGACATACTACACCATACGTCATGACTTGCTACTCTTAGAGAACCAGATTCCGTTCTTAGGAGTACTTGAGAAATTGTTCCCGCTCACTGTGGGTCGGATCCCGATCGGGCCGTATTTTCTTTCGCTCACCAGTTATCTTATTCTCTACTTTGGCAAGAAGATGAGACCAGAAGGGAATTCCACCGACGACCATGTCCTAAGGGGTTTTGGCAACAAAATGGAAAATTATGAACCTGAAGAAGTTCCAATTCGTCGTGCTGCTAATCATCGCTACCACCATATCCTCCATAAAGTACATGATGGTTACCTCTAGAGGTGGCAAACGGGCGGGTCTGGCCGGGTTTAGGCGGGTTGAAACGGGTTATGAGTCAAATATGGGCAGGTCGAATATGGGTCAAAAAGTAAACGGGTTGAAATGGGTCGGGTTGAATATGGGTCAAGCCAAACCCAAACCCGCCCGACCCGACCTGTTTTCTCTCCCTCAATTTTTTTTTTCCTTCTTTCTCTTTCTCTTTCTTTTTTTTTTTTAATATTAAACAAATTGTCCTATATCGAAACTCAGACTTGCTAAATAAAAATATCACATCGACGAACTTTACAGAATCAATAAGAAAAAAAAACCCTAAGTCATGCCTTAAAAAAAACACGGAATCGTCTCTAGTTTTACTATTAAAATCAATGATACTTGTACAAGAATATGGTTAGTTTATGCATGCAGAGAAAAAAACTTACGAAGAGCCGAAGTCACCGCTTAGGTTTGGATTAAAAAGAGTCGCGGTAACGCCAAGAGAATCGAAAAAGTAAAATTTTTTTACTTTAAATTTTTGTCTCTATTCAAAATTTTTTTTACCTCTATTAGTTTGTCTTGACAAGAGAATCGAAAAAGTAAATTTTTTTTTTACTTTTACCTAATATTTTTTTTACTGAACATGTCTAGTTTGGGATTTTCAGATTTGAACGTAGTTCAATTCGTTTATTTACGGTATGTGCCGTATCATATTCATGTTCGTGTTCGGTTTATTTTGAAAAAAATTCGAACTCAAAAGGAGCCGAGACTGATGTATGAGTTTACATATGTCAATTGGGGGAAATTCGAGACTCAATTGTCGTTACTTTTTTTTAATGATGCACAGTCTATAGTGTAAATTTCTCCCTTTCAGTACCCAAATTGATTTTAGAGAGAGAGAGAGGAATTGAAATGGAGTAGGATTGAATTTAATAACCGTTCACACAATGAAAAACAAAAAAGAGAGGAAGAGGTGTACCAGAGAAAGACGACGGGGAGAGAGCGTGGGCTAAGAGAGAGAAAGAGGTGTTGGGTTATTTTTAATTCTAACTCATATTTAACCCACTCTCAACCCATCTAAACCCATATAAATATGGGTTGATATGGGTTCAACCCATATTAACCTGTTACATAATATGGACGAATTGGGTTGGGTCATACGTGGGCGGATTTGGGCGGTTAAGAAATATGGGTTTGGATTGCCACCTCTAGTTACCTCCCTCCTCCTGGTCCAACGGGAAAGAATGAACATTACGAAATCATGCCTTTCGTGACAGAACTCGTCTATGCAGGAGTCAAGTTCGTACGCGGTAACGAAGCAGGCGATCTGTTCAAGGTCAAGTTCAACAAACCCGAAGGCCCATTTTGGTGGTGCCGCAGGGCCAGTTTTGAAATCCCGATACTTGTAATGGAAGACTCGACGGAGTCATTCCTCAGGAACCTCATTGCCTTTGAACAGTGTTGCCCCGGCATCCTGCGGCATTTTACGTCCTACGCAATACTCATGGATATGCTCGTGGACTCTGATAAAGACGTCCAAGTGCTTGAGAAGGCCGGAATCTTGCGAAACTGCTTGGGTGCTAGCGAGGACGCCACCAATCTATTCAACAAGCTATGCAAGGAAGTTGTAGAAGGAGAGTTCTTCTTTGCTGACATCTGCGACAGAGCTCACAAGTATAGGAGGAGTTTTTGGCCGAAGAACATTGCACATGTGAGACACCAATATTTTGCTTCTCCGTGGAGGTTCATTGCTTTCTGTTTGGCCTTCTGCGCTGTTGGCATTAGCATTACTCAATTCTTGCGCAGTTTCAGTTGGCCTTAAATAATCGCAGATGTGTTGAAAGATAAGATTGAATTGGAGAAAAACAACAAAATAAACGTGTTCAACTCTTCGTTTGGAGGCTTGCAAGTGGAAGAGAAATCAACAACAGATTTGAGAGAAGAAAAAACGTGGATGAAGACTTTCAAGCTTCCGTGATATATTTTGAGATATGCAATAAATGAGAGATTATCTCATTCTTGTTTTTTCTTGTGGTTCTACCTATATATAGACTTGTAATCTGATTGTAAAAGTTGTTGGAAAACTGAATCTCCAATACCCAGTAATGACGCGTACAGATTAGACAACCAAAATTGTAAAAACCCTACAAGGCGGAATTAGGGTTCTACCTCAACTCCCAGCGACACGAACGCTGGTTGAACTTGTTATAGCACGTCTTGCTATAAACCACGGATCGTACCTTACGATCTTCTATCGTATTCCCTGCACGTCCAGAACACAAACCAAGTGTGGACTCTTTCGTGATCTGTTTACTCTTTCTAAGCCTGCCTCTATTTCGTGAATAATAGAAAAACGTATATACGACCTAAAGGGCATAACGTGTATACATAGGGCTATGATAGGGATTTATTTCTTGTTTCACTAATTATAATTCACCCAACTACAGAATTATAATTGCATTCCCTTCCTTATCTGAATTATATTACGAGCTCTATGATATTAAATATTTATTAATCTCCCCACATTAAGATTACAGATACCTGTTGATTAAAATAAATTACTAACAAAAGTATGAGTGGAGTAGAAGAGAATCAGAGAGATAGAGAGAAATAAAATTTCCTCCTCCTTGTATTTTCAAATTGAGTGAAATCAATATATCGTGACTGTGTTTGTGCAATTCTCTTGTGAGTTTCATACATTATAAATAAGTGTGTGATCAATACTCCTTCACCCAATAGGATGATTATGAACCTTTTGTCGTGTTTCCAAGTAGAATTGAATGAGTAGGGCTATAAAAAGAAAGAGTAAGTCTGCCTGTTTCCTTGATATGTCTGTCATAGTAGCCCAGTGGTAGTAGTATATATCATTTTCTCTTCAGCGTTAGTGTTCTAGCAAATTTAGCTATTCCTACAGGACTATTCGAGTCCGGTTTGTTGATATTGGGATACGTAACTATTCATACAGAACTATTCTAGCAAGTTTAGCTATTGTTTTGGTTATTTGATCATCCCAGATTCCCTAGAGTATTACAATCAGGCAATACATAGTTGCTTGGGACATTGAAACCTCTATACGCCTAGTATTAATCAGCTTTTGGAATTCAATCACTTGCGCTCTTTTTTCTCTTTTTCTTCTTTCTTATTCTGCCAGAGTTTGGCCCTTCTGTTTTTTTTTTTTTTTTTTCCCTCCTTCCTTTTCTGTCCATAGTTAGAGTAGGGCCCTAATTTCCGGTCAAGAGTAATCCAATTCAGGTTCGAAGCATTTTGGTTGATGAGGATAGCTGGGAAGATGTACTTAGCCTAATAGCTAATGGCCAGAAAGCAAATTTGGGGAATGGTACAAACACTGAATTGAATATATTTCGAGATGAACTTGAGGAAAATAGGCAATGCTCAGAAACATATATACTCAAGGAGAAAGAGCAATTGGGATGCACTTTTCTTATCAAGGATGTATTAATTTTTATCTATCCTTTCAATGCCGCATATGTAACACTTTCATAGATTTATCTTTTTAGTGATAAAAAGAAAATACTTGAGGAGCAATTGGTGTGGAAGCAGACTAGAGGCAAGGGCGGACTCTAAACTTTCAAACTAAGGAAAGCGATCAAAGAAGATAAACCAAGTACGTACTGTAGCATCATGAAGACTAACAAAATTCAAAGTCCTAAGGGATGTGGGGATAATGGTGGAGTGTCAATTTAGTGTTTACCTTGGAGTACTACCTCCGTCCGCGTTTGTTAGTCCACAAACTTGTTTTTTTAAGTCCCACAAAGATTGTCCTTTTGTAGTCACATCAATGTCCTTTTGATACAAGGACTGATCCCCTGGGAATATATAACCCTTCCTAGTAATTCGACCAATAAAATATGCCTTGCGAAATTCTTGCAACGTTCAAAAAATATTTCCCGGAAGCTTCAAAATATACTCATTTAAGTGCAGCTAGAAAAATCTTCTTCTATGTAGTTGAAGGCCAAAAGAATTTTCCCAAAACCTTCAAAAGAATTTGCCTGGGTGGTTGGCCGGCCGGCTGCTGTGGGTGGTTCTGGGTATGGCTTGGTCAGGGTTAGGGTTTCAGCCATTGGGCCGGTGTTGTTTTGGGCTTCGTTGATTGATCTGGGCTTCTTGGCATTTTGGTATTTGTTTGAGCTTAACGTATTTGATATGGGCATTTTAGGACCATAAGGTGTCAAGCTTCGCCCCAAAAGGTGTTGGGTGCTTGGTCCAATAGGTGTTTTTCTTTTATCCAACCCTTGGTTGGAAGGGTTCGATTCCCCTTCTCCCTCCTCCCAACTTGATGTACCTTTTGTCAAGTTTCCTTAATAAACTTTTTGCCAATCCCATAAAAAAAAAAAAAAAATGCAGCTACAAAAATGCTCTTTTATGCTGTTGAAGGCTTTGTACAAAAATGATTCCATAAAATGTTTTGGGTATTGCCCAATTCTACACAATCTCGTGACCAGACAGTTTTTGGAAAGTCCGTATACAAATGGTCGGGTAAGAAATACAGCTTGTCGCTCTTGGGTTGGGTTTAATCCCAATGCTTACGATTACAAGTTAACAAGGATCATTTATTACTCTTCTCTCGACGAGAAGTAGGTTGTTCGAGCTGTGTCGCACTATGAGTAGTTGAAGACCTATAGTTGGAGAGAAATTGAAGTTACTTTGCCACCGTTTTTTGATGGGGAGGTTGAAGCAGTGGTGCCATGTGGGATTCACGATGGTTCTGCTTTGGCGTGCTTGAATGGAACTTTCGATCCGTCGGTGTTTTTATCGCCACTTGATGATGTGGATCATTGTGTCATTTGACATGCGCGATGGGGTTTTACGGCCGAGACTAAGAACACCGCGATGTTTCAGTAAGCTTTCAGTATTTGGATGCTAATTGGATATAACCGGAACCGAACTAAAACCGAACTAGTCTTGTAGTTTGGTTATGGTCAGATTTCACGCATGTATTGATTAGGGTTTTTTATTCTAAATTTTTGAAGTGTTTGAAATGGACTGGTTAATTCCGAATCTCAATTGAATCAGAACCCAACTATGATATTCTTTAATTTCGGACTTATAGCAATCATAGTAACGATGTACAGTGTATACGGATCGAGTTGCAAAGCTGAAATAACACGTTTTTGTGAATACAAAGAATTAAAATTAGTAGAACGTTCAGACCAATCAAAGTTTTCTTACATGAATTTCACGAAAATATAGGTTTAGAGTTTGTTGGAGAAGGTTTGTCCTTTTTTTTTTTTTCCGATCAATCGGTAGACCCAACAATTAAACTTCTACAAACCCAACCCAAGTACTAGCCCCCATAAGGAGAAGAAACTATTCTAATGGAAGAACACCCACAAGAATATGAAAAGACTGGAACTTGTGACCTTCTAGTTAAATGCAAGAGTGTTGGTCAGCTGAACTGGCCCCAATTGGTTAAGAAAAGTTTTGTTGGGAATACATAAAATATGATAAATGGATGCAAAAGAAACTTGAGGCTAGAGACATTTGTTTATGGGTTCAAATAAAATTACTTGTCAGAAAGGAATTGATTTTCACACTCTCTTTTTTGATGTATATTTTTCTAAAAAAACAAAAAGAAGAAGTGTGGATATAAAAAAAAAAGAGTGAAAATCAATTCCTATATAAGTGGTATAAATAAAGACAAAAACATATACCGTGTTCGTTTCACATTTTAGTTTTGTTTTTTAATCATTATCCTATTTTTTCTGCAATCATTATCCTATTTCTCCAATAATTACTTTCATTTCTCTCCCTATCTCTCTCTACTTATTTCTCTCTTCACCCACTACCAAAACTAAAAAACCCAAAAATGCAAAACAAACAAATTAAGCTAGTTGTTGGCAATGGCATATATATGCTCCCGAAAGTAGAAGGCATCTAACAGATTATACTGCATCAATAATAACAAGGGATATTGTTAACATGGATAATGCTAAAGTATCCTCCTCTTGTCTGGGGATAACATACCTCCCTATAACATTACCATTCGAATGCATAATATTAAACAAGTTGAAGGCATAACACTTTTCTAAAAAAATGGCGTAACATTTTATTATTATTATATTAGGCATAACACTTTTCAAATCGACATAACATAACTACTCGAATGCATAACTTTTTCAAAAATGGCAAACAGTATGGTGTCCCCCTAAAAAAGTATTATGTCATTATTACGGTGTCTCCTAAAATAGCATAATATAGCCACTCGAAGGCATAATATTAAACCATTCGGAGGCATAATTGGGAATATACCCTTAAAGGGAATACCTTAGGTAGTCCAAAACCCCCAAACGAACAAGGCCATATTCAAGTTTTAAAGCCCACCAATGCATGGTTAAAGAAATGCCCAACTCATAAGAATTGGTGAAATTATAACATAGTCCGAGAGTCTCCCATAAGATTGTGTGGTTGTAAAGTGTTTTGGAGTATCATGTGGTGATACTCCCGGATTATTGAATAATTACTCATTGAATAATTGGTATTTAATTAATTTGTTTGGTAACTATCAAATTTTAAGCAAAAGACTTGTCATTCTCTCATTTATAATGGAGAATCCATACAAATAAATTCGAATTCGACTTTTCAAAAAAGAAAATTATATGGGGACACAATTTCGGTTGTATAGGAGCCAGATTGCAAAATTTCAATGTCAGATATCCATTTCATCAAAAGCTAACGGATGATGGAAAATGGGTAAGTTTTAATCTTCCAGTCGTATTCAATCATTGACAATATTATTAAATGGGAATGACTTCGGTGTCCCCAGTCATTTTGAGGATACCGTAACTTTTGGCATAACAAAACCATTATGAGTATAACATTAGAAGCATAACAAAACTATAGCAAGGCATAACCAAAACCATAGTAAGGCATAACTTATTTGTTATGCCTTGGTTGGGTTTAGTTACGCCTTGGTTGATTTTTTGAATATTCCTTGATTATGCCTTGTTTGAATTTTGTTATGCTTGCAATTGATTTTAGTTATGCTCTGAATGGTAAAATTATGCCAAAAATTACAGTGTCCCCAAAATGACCAAGGACAACATAGCATCATCCCAACCTTATCAAATTATATTGACGGGCCGAAATACTAGCTGGACAACAGGTTTGAATTAATTTCCTAGTAATTTCATTTTTCCGGTATAAAAATAGTAATACTACTACAATAAGGTTCTTCTGTTAACTTTCTCATCCTCACAAAAATATTGCAAAGTAACCAGCGTTACTGAGGCATCTTCCATAGGCACTTCAACCCAAAAAAAAAAAAAAAAAAATTCAGAATAAGTAATACTAGAATGATTATAAAAAAAAAAAAAAACCCTTTGTGCTAAGAATCAATTACCGAAAAAGGCTCATATTTATTGAGAAAGTTAATTACATAAACTATACAACACACCAATTGCTTAAATTGTGTGATGTCATCACCTTCATTGCCTTGTACTCCATCAGGAACAGCTTGACTAGGGGTACGGTTTTGGAAGCATATTATGCAAAGGGGGTTCACTTTTGCATCATACACAAATGATTTAACCGCTCATTAAATTTAAGATAATTTTTTTCATGTGGAAAAAGTGTAATTATATTCTAATATATAAAATTCTATTTAAAAACAAGACTTAAATATTTAGTTTAACGTAGTAGCTAAGGGTATTATAGTCATGTACGAATGAAAAGTAACAGTGTTAGACATAACTTAACAAAATGGGAGAATATAGTACCTTTGACATGTTAAATCAACAATGCTATAGTGATAACTGTAGTGTACGAGACATATTAAACGTACTTAGACTAATTTTGAAGGATTAATCTCATGGTTCACTAACAAGGTCATAAAAGTCGGAGAAAAGGCCAGGTATGCTCTAACCACAAAGCAGTACAATAATTGATAGCACAAACGTAAGGACAGACGTAAGTGTCATGCCTTGGCAATTCTTGACCATGGTAATTAAAGTACAAATGATCACCTCCAATTTTTTTCCCCTTACCCTTGGGTATGTTGTGGAGTGGTCCATGCACATGGATAGGCTTTAAATGTGGTCAGAAAGAAAGTGGATGAAAATCATACTCCTTCCGTCTCAATTTCTTTATCCAATTATCGAAATATATATCTTTTAAAATTAGGGAATGACTTCGGTGTTTCCAGTCATTTTGGGGACACCGTAATTTTTGGCATAACAAAACCATTATAAGTATAACTAAATTCATTACAAGCATAACTAAAACCATTATAAGCATAACCAAAACCATAACAAGGCATAACTTAGTTGGTTATGCCTTGATTGATTTTGGTTATGTCTTGATTGGTTTTTGGTTATGCATTGGTTATGCCATGTTATGGTTCTATTATACTTCTAATGATTTTTGTTATGCTTGTAAGGGTTTTGTTATGTCAAAAATTACGGTGTCCCCAAAATGACCGGGGACACCATAGCATCATCCTTAAAATTATACTTATATCTTACAGTTTATAATATTTTTTTATAATTTTGAAGATTGTGTATAATAAAACTAATTGAAATCTATCAAACAAGATTTATATTACATATTAAAAACATTACGAATTAAAAATTATAGAAAATTCTTGGAGAAGTCAAACGCTATCAAAAAATAAAAAAATGGACAAACAAACTAAGACGGAGGGAGTGCAAAAGACAAACAAAGTAGTTGTAGCTGATTCCTAATGATAAATGCAATGAAGGTGATGACATCACACAAGTGATGCCATGGAAATAAGGTGGAGATGACTTTACCCAAGTCTTCGGGGGGTTAAAACTTAAACAGCAACGTCCTCCTTTATTAGAAATAAGATCCCTCAAGCTTTTGTATATTATAGACCTGGTCCCTAAACCCTTACCTATATAAAAACAGGCTTCCAATTCTAGTTTTATTTATCGACAAATTGAAAAGGCTATTATTATCTGAATATGTCTAACTAAAAGGTTTGGTAGGGTAAGGTGCATCTCTCTCTTTGGAATTTTAATTCTGAGTTTTTTGCGGTGTATGGTTTGTCCTCTTGGTTCGGATCCGTTTTTCATTCAGTTTGTCGTTTGGGTTTCGGTTGTTTCTTTTTGTCTGCTTGGTTATTGGGTTGTCTACGTTGGTTAGTTTGGTAATAGGTTTGTTGGATTGTTTCTTTTGGTTTTTTGGTGTGGTATCCTGGATTGCATCTTCTTGTTCTTTGCGTTGGTTCTCAGGTAGCGTTTTTGATAGGATACATGAAACTCATCCATAAAAGTATACTGATGAACGCCTTATATTGTTCTTATTCTAGTGCTCGAAATCCTGATTTACAGTGTTTTGATTCATATTTTGGAAGCTTTTATCCAAGTTTGCACGTAAGGTGTTTACTTGAGCTTTTCAGGTTTAGCGGCGTGATTTGTCTCCTTTTGATGCCAACTTAAGCCCATGAATTTTCCCAAGTTCTGGAGCTAGCGCTGGAAAGGGTTGGCGATTTGTTGAAGGCTATTGGAGGGCCGTCGAGTCATGGGAGATCATAAAGAGCTATGCCAAGGCAAAAGAAAACCTGAAAGCTGGTGTCTTACAAGCGGTATCGATACGGGCAAAACAGCCGTATCGATACCATAAGGAAACAAAGAGTTTGGTTTTCTTCCATAGAGTTGTCGTATCGATACGGGAAAAATAGCCGTATCGATACGGGTGGTTTTCTGTAGATATTTTCTGCTTTTTGGACTTTCTACTTTTGGTATACTTTCTACTTTTGGGATATTTCCGGATTTTTAGAAGAGAGAGAGAGGACTCCTTGTATAAATACCCCCTTCCTCTCTTCTCTCTCTTGTCCACTATCACTTTAAGTCTTCTTAGTTTTTGGTTTTCCTCCATTACTGTTCTTGAAGTTTCACTTAGTGTAATTCCTCTTAACTCAAGTAAGTCCTTATCATTTGTTAATTTCTCGTTTATTAAAGTTGTTCGTACGAACTAGATCCTTTATAAAATCAAGTTTATTTTCGTTTTCATCGGTTAAAACTTATGTCTTGTTTTATGCTTTGTTTTATGCTTTAAGTATGTGTGAGTAGTCGTTTGGCTAAGTCTCGTAATAATCTTTCCGGGCACTTAGGTGTTATTTGGTTCTCGAATTTTTGGGCTTAAAAGCATGATTCACGGAATAGAGCTTAGCTTGTATTTTTGGTCTAAGCAAGGGGTGTTAACTACTTGGTAAGGCGTTTGTCAAGCGGTCTTGGCAAGCAGCTCAACAAGGGCTTGTGGCCTCCTATGTTTTCGATAAATTTGTCAAACAAGTTGGTTCGCCTCCGTTTAATCACACCGTTCATTAACGTGGCCATTAAAATCAAACTCTCCGGACGTGAGCATGCGGTCGTGACTCTCGCATGAGTTATATTGAGAACCAGTAACATTCTTTGTCAAGGGCTAGAAGATTCTTAGACTTGCCTCTTTTAAGTTAATTAAGCACTTTCCTAGTCTTTCGCCTTGGAAATTTTCACCATTTCAAAGCATCACCTAGTTGGCCGTCTTGAACGCCGCATTCTACCTTTTTAACCTACAATCCATGTAAGCTATCATCGAATTCCCTGTGGTACGATCCCGGTCTTACCGGTTTATTATGCTACCGACAATTTAGCACTACGCTTGGGGTTTTCTCAACCTTATTCGAAGGCGAGGTTTTCAGAGTTAAGCATTTTTGGCGCCGTTGCCGGGGATTTCTTGTTATAGCTTATTTGGAGGATCGACAAACCCTTGTAAGTACTCCGTTTATTTTCTTTTTGTGTAAGTAGAACTCAACTTAGCGGATACCTCTAACTGAGCCACCAATTCGACTTGAGGTTTAACGAAGCTAAATTGAGTATTATTTACCTTTTTTGTTATTTTATTGCATATCTATCTAGCCGTGGTGGTGGCATAACCCCACGAGACTATTTGTGAACGAGGCGGCGGCATAGCTCCTCTAGTCTGCTTAATTGGATTGTGCAGGTTGTATCCTTTTTATCTGCCGTAGCCTTTTATCGAATCGACTACATCGATCTGCATCTCATGAGTTATCACCTCCATTAAGGCCAATGGCAGATCAACCGGTAGCCCGTACTTTGCGTGATTACCTAACACCGGAAAGAGGTCCACATGTCTCCCCCATAGCCGTTCCCACTTGCACTGAGTATCATTGGGTTATACCAGAATTTCGGGGGCGTGAGTTGGAGGATCCTTATGCTCACATTCTGGAATTTGAAACTATTGTTAGCACCTTCGTGACCGGGCCGGGTCAGCTAGATCAAGCTCGCCTGAAGTTATTTCCCTTCTCGCTCAAAGACAAGGCGAAGCAGTGGTTCCATTCGTTGAAGCCCCGATCTTTGCTCACATGGGGGGAGGTGCAAGATGTGTTCACCACAAAGTTCTTTCCCGTTAGCCGAACTAAGCTTCTCATGGACCAAATCCAAAACTTTAAGCAGAAGGATGAGGAGGTCTTTTATAAGCTTTGGGAGCGATATAAAGATCTACTTGCCGCTGTTCCACACCATAACTTTCCTATGTACCAAGTGATCAACTATTTCTATTTGGGATGTGATCGGGAATCCAAACAGCTTCTCGATACCATGGGGAGTGGAGATTTTATGGGGAAAGATCCCGATGCAGCTTGGGAATTTTTGGACGCCTTGGTAGAACGGGCTCAAACGTGACAGTATATCGATCCGGGTGAGCAAGCAATGAGGAATCAAGGTCCGGGAGGTTCTGGAAAGTTTTCAGTGAGCGAGCACAATGGACTTGAGACAAGATTGGATGAGCTCTCCCTGAAGTTGGATAAAATGAAGCTAGACTCAACCCAAGTGAAGGAAGCGAAGGAGATTCGGCAAGTAAAGGAGGTGTGCGTTATTTGCGAGACTACGAGTTATTCGACCAACAATTCTCATACTATCCCTACCCTCCGACAGCACTATAATCAACTCCCTCAGGAGGAAGTGTGTGCATTGAATCAAAGATGGGATCTGTATTCCAATACTTACAATCCGGGGTTGCGGTCCAATCCAGCGTTCCGTTGGAGCAATCAGAATGACATGGGAACTTCCTCAACTTCTCACGCTCTGCCTCCCGCTCAGAATCAAAATTGGAGGCAACCTCAACTTCAAGGTCCACCCCGCTTTCCCGCAGTTCAAGGTCCGCCAGGGTTCATACCACCTAGCCAATTTCAAGGGCAAAACCAATTTCAGCAACATCAAGCACCACCTCCGCGTCATTCTTTGGAGGATATTATGAATGCGTTTTGTCAAATGCAAACTACCACCAACGAGCAAACTGCTCAAGCTATGAACGACATCCGTAATCAAGTGGGTAAATTAACAACGGCTATCGGTGTACTGCAACAAGAGAAAGGCAAACTACGTACTCAACCTCAACTAAACCCTCAGGGCCAGCACTTTGCACAAAGCTCTTCGATGACTTTCCCCGAGCAAGCAAAGGCTATAATATCGTTGAGAAGTGGGAAGACGGTTGATAATGCTCAAGTGGAGCCGCCGGTCGCGCCAATCTTTCTTCCTTTTCCGGTACCATCAAAGCCAACATTATCCGATGGGGAATCTTCCAAGCAAGTTCCTACTACATCAGAAAAAAGAAAGGCCAAGGACAGCAACGTCTAGCTAGCTTTCACTGTTCCCGCACCATACCCCAACGCCTAAGGACACCGACCAAGCCCAATCTGAATACGGATATCTATGAAGTGCTCAAGCAAGTGATGGTTAACCTTCCTTTGCTCGATGCTATTAAACAGATTCCATCTTATGCCAAATTTTTGAAGGAATTGTGCACTCACAAACTCCAACTCCAAGTGCAAAAGAAGGTATTCTTGACCGAGCAGGTGAGCTCACTCTTCCAGTCAACCCTTCCGCCCAAGTACAATGATCCGAGATGTCCAACGATATCCATCACTATTGGGGGCAAGGTTGTTGAGAAAGCACTTCTTGATTTGGGCGCAAACGTGAACCTCCTATCGTTCTCAGTGTATAAACAACTTGGGTTGGGGGAAATGAAGCCGACTCGGGTGACGTTACAATTGGCGGATCAGAGTGTCCGAGTTCCTAAGGGGATGGTGGAAGATGTGCTTATACAAGTGGACCAATTCGTGTACCCGGTGGACTTTGTGGTTTTAGACACATGTCCGGTACTGGCGGCTCAATCATCCATTCCGATCATTCTTGGCCGGCCGTTTTTAGCAACATCTAATGCTGTAATTCATTGCCGGGATGGCCGTCTTAACATGAGCTTTGGTAACATGAAGATGCAAGTCAATATGTTCCACATCGGTAGCCAATTGGGCGATGACGAGGATGTGTGCGGAGTAAGCATGATCGATGCCCTTGTCCAAGATCATGTCAATGAGTTTATTTGCAAGGATGAGTTGGAGCTCGCCCTTACTTCCGCCAAGACCGATTTTCTTGATGCCCCTAAAGTGGCGTATCTATGTTCTTTGTTAGATGATGAGGAGGTGTGTGCTATTAACCCTTGGGTTCCAAAATTTGAGGCGCTACCTCCTATTGAGAAGCGGGCCGTTCCGTCTAGCGTGGAACCCCCGACGCTCGAGTTGAAACCGCTACTGAATACACTCAAGTACGCCTATCTTGGTGAAGGCCAAACATACCCGGTGGTGATCTCCTCTGCCCTCACCGAACCCCAAGAGCTTCAATTGCTAACCAAGCTGCGGAAGTATCCCAAGGCCATTGGTGGTCTATAGCCGATATTAAATGTATTGATGCCTCCCTTTGCTCCCACCACATATATCTTGAAGAGGATGTCAAGCCATCTCGCCAACCTCAACGGCGATTGAACCCAATTATGAAGGATGTTGTGCGAGCGGAGGTGCTTAAATTGTTGGACGTTGGCATTATCTATCCGATAGCAGATTCCAAGTGGGTGAGCCCGATTGAAGTGGTTCCCAAGAAGTCCAGGGTGACGGTAGTGCGGAATGACAATGATGAGCTCATCCCAACGCGTGTTCAGACCGGTTGGCAAGTGTGTATCGATTACCGGAAGTTAAATGCCAGCACGAGAAAGGACCATTTCCCTTTTCCGTTTATCGATCAAATCTTGGAAAGGGTGGCGGGCCACAAGTTTTATTGCTTTCTGGATGGTTACTCCGGATATAACCAGATTGAGGTGGCGTTGGAGGACCAAGAGAATGCTACATTCACGTGCCCATTCGGGACCTTTGCGTATCGCCGTATGCCATTCGGGCTTTGCAACGCCCCCGGTACTTTTTCGAGGTGTATTATGGGTTTGTTCAGCAATATGGTGGAGAAGATAATGGAGGTTTTCATGGCCGACTTTTCTGTTTTCGGTGATTCTTTTGAGGCCTGTCTTGCCAATTTGGAGCTCGTGTTAGCCCAGTGTGAGGAAAAGAATCTAGTGCTCAATTGGGAGAAGTGTGACTTTATGGTGACCGAATGCATTGTACTTGCCCACATTGTCTCCTCAAAAGGCATCAAAATGGATCGGGCAAAAATTGACTTGATTGGGAATCTTCCGACTCCTAAGTGTTTAAAGGACATCCGATCTTTCTTGGGGCATGCCTGTTTCTATCGGCGTTTTATTAAAGATTTCAGTGCCATCGCCCGGCCATTATGCCATTTGCTCGCCAAGGATGTGCCGTTTGAGTGGATGCCGGCGTGCGAGGCCGCTTTCGCCAAGTTAAAGTCAAGTCTCACTTCTCCACCTATTGTGCGATCTCCGGATTGGGAACTGTCCTTCGAGCTGATGTGTGACGCCAGTGACTACGCTGTTGGAGCTGTTTTGGGCCAACGAAAAGGGAAAGAGCCGTATGTCATCTATTATGCGAGCAAGATGCTCAACGAGGCCCAAATGAACTATTCGACTATCGAGAAGGAGTTGTTTGCCATAGTGTTTGCGTTGGACAAGTTTCGGTCTTATCTTGTGGGCGCTCCGATCACCGTGTACACCGATCATTCCACTCTGAAATACCTTTTCACGAAGCAAGATGCCAAAGCGAGGTTGATCCGGTAGATTTTGCTACTGCAAGAGTTTGACCTTACCATTAAGGACAAGAAGGGTGTAGAGAATGTGGTGGCCGATCACTTGTCTCGGCTAGAATTCGAAAATCACACATCGTACATTCCGATCGATGACTCTTTTCCCGACGAGCAATTATTTGGAATCTCCACGGCTCCATGGTATGCGGACATTGTGAATTACTTGGTTACCGGTCTGATGCCGCCCCATTGGAATTTGCAAGAGCAGCGTCGCTTTTTAGTGGAGGTGAAACAGTTTTCCTATGACGACCCATATTTGTTTAAGTATTGCGCCGACCAACTTGTTCGCCGTTGTGTGCCTGATTCTGAGCAGGAGAGTGTTATTAAAGTTTGCCATACGGAGGCTTGTGGCGGCCATTTTTCATTCAAAAAGACCGCCGCCAAGATTTTGCAAAGCGGGTTCTACTGGCCACAGTTGTTTAAGGATACCTTTACTTTCTGCCGGGCGTGTGCCCGCTGTCAACTTTTGGGGTGTGTTACGCGACGGAATGAGATGCCGTTTACGCCATCTTAATTATTGAAGTGTTTGATTGCTGGGGTATCGACTTCATGGGGCCATTTCTACATCTTTTGGGTACCCCTACATCTTGTTGGCCGTTGACTATGTCTCCAAGTGGGTGGAAGCCATCCCCACTCATTCCAATGATGCCCAAGTGGTAGTGGAGTTCCTCTGGGATTACATTTTATCACGGTTTGGCATGCCACGGGCTATCATTAGTGACCAAGGGTCCCACTTTTGTAACCGATCCATTGCGGCCGTCATGCGGAAGTATGCCATCATTCACAAAGTTTCAACGGCATATCATCCTCAAACGAATGGCCAAGCGGAGCTGGCGAATCGGTAGATTAAGCATATCTTGGAGAAGACGGTTAATCCTACCCGTAAAGACTGGTCAACTCGTTTGATCGATGCTTTGTGGGCTTACCGTACTGCTTACAAGACGATTTTAGGGATGTCACCGTATCGGCTTGTCTACGGGAAAGCATGCCACTTGCCGGTAGAGCTTAAGCATAAAGCGTATTGGGCAATCAAAAAGCTTAATTTTGATATGGCCAAAGCCGGTGCCCGCCGCAAGCTCCAATTGACGGAACTCGAGGAGTTGAGGTACAATGCTTACGACCATTTTAGCGCTTATAAATCTAAACTCAAAGTCAAGCATGATCATAAAATTGTGATTAAAAACTTTGAGCCCAAAAAGTGTTATTCTATAATTCTCGGTTGCATTTGCATCCCGGTAAGCTGCGCTCACGTTGGGCCGGGCTTATGTTGTCAAAACTGTTTTCCCTCAACGGGCGATAGAAGTAGTAAACATGAGTAACGGTTCATCTTTCAAAGTTAATGGTCAATGGCTTAAGCCTTTCGTTGGCGGCTTTGAAGCTGGCGAGCCCGATGAGGGGTTGGCTGATCCAGTTTACACGGATGGCCCGGCGGTATAATTGTTGTTCTTTTAATTTGCACGGGGAGCTAAAGCGTAACTACTGAACTTAACTGTCTATCGGACCCGGCCCCCGGGTAGGGGGTACCCACCATTGACTTGGGTATATGTAGCTCCGCACGCCGCTACTAAAAAAAAGGATCGTGTGCCCAGCTCCGGTTAGTAAGGGCAACGTTTCGTTCTTGTACATATTTGTGTGTTTCTTTCGTTTTAGGTTTTTCTAATCAAGAGATTCCACCAATGCATCATTGCATCGGGCTTTTATTAGCCTTTCTTTGTCATAGTTCGCCGTTAATGATCCATGCTCACCAGATGTGTCCCTATCAAAAGCAATTTAGGTCTTTGGGTGAGACTTAGTATTCCCGTGCTTTGGCACTAGGCTCTACGTTGTCTTGCTTTGTTTCGATCATTGGGAATGATGGGCTTAATTGCTTGGCGAGGTCAAGCGGTGAATTTTACTTCGGGCATGATGTAACAAATCTGACAGTCTAGTATAGCCACCCGCGTTTCGCCTACTTGGTGGGACACGGGGAGAAAAGTATTACTCGTATGATTGAGTGACAATTGGGTGGTGTTCGTTAATGTTTTCTTTGTATATATCTGTGTGTTGGCGCCCGAATAACACGCGCCGGGCGATTCTAATGTCATTTAGCTCTTAGTAGGTAGTTTGGGCTTAAGTCTTCTACAGGATGTACGGGCTACCACACCAGCCTTGGTGGATTGGATCTAAAGTCGGAGTGATTGCGGCATTCAGGAGCCCTAAGCATGGGTGTGATTACGTGTCGCAGTTGTTAGTCCAACAAAGTTTTGGTCATGATCCTGTGTGACTAACTGTGGTTCCGTTAAAGGAACCGAAGGAGTTGACCTTGGAAGTCGTTCGGATAACGAAAAGAGCCGGTGATGCAAAAGCCTCCAACTTGGTCAAGGTATAAGGGGGTTGACATTCCCACGTTGGTACGATCTTTTGTTCCCTTTTTCCCTTACTAGTGTTCTCCATGCTATGAGGGCATAGCATATTTTAAGTTGGGGAGAGTGGTATATTTATGCTATAAATATATTTTTGTATATAAGTATATAAGTTTTTGGGTAAATTTTTTCATTTTTAGTCTTGCAATCTTTCCGCTATTACAAAATTAGTGGATTAAAATAACTTGGCACATGCTCATGTTTTGTTTTTGGCAAGAGTTCGTTTACGCAAATTTTCGTTTATCGCAACTTGCATGAATGGACTAAGGTGGAATTCATGACGTTTAAGTATGTTTTGATCAAGTGTTGCCCATATCCCGTTTTTGTTTCCCTTACATTCGTAGTTAGATACTCTCTCAGTCATGCCTAGATATGGTTGTTGTCTAATTTGAATCAAGGTGGAATTTAGGGCGCACTTAGGATGTGATACAAGGCATTGTTCTATGATTTAACCACATATATGTTCCTTTGTCCCTAAAAATAAAGCCAAGTCCGTGTTGTATTCTCATCCTTAGGAAACCGGATGTTAGGGTGGTTGGTTGTTCTTGGTTTTGTGCTTAAAAGGAAAACTTTGGGTTCTTGAGGCTCCAGGCATCATATCTGTTGTGTTTGCGGCAATCGGGGCCAGTATCAGGGGAAAAGGGAGAACCAAAAGGAAATTCCAGGTATTTCAACATTGTATCGATACGGGCAAACAAGTCGTATCGATACCATAAGGAAACAGGACGTTCAGTAAAAGGCATTGCAATATTGTATCGATACGGGCAAAACTGCCGTATCGATACCGAGGGAAAATCAAGCCTTTTTCAGGCGGCTTCGTCCCCGACCTTTTCATTCCCTTTTCCCCTTTCTCTCTCTTCAACCCCATAACCACACCCAAACCTTTCGAACTCCAACCCAAAAGCCCTCAATCCATCGCCAAATCCTACGATTCTTTCACGGAATCTCACCCAAATCAACACCTCTCTGTGTTGCAAGCATTAGTTCGTGGGTTCTTGCATCCAAAACACCCAATCGAAGGTAAATCGAATTCTCTCTCTCTCCTCTCGATTGTTGTCTCTCTCCATCACTAAAATCCCTTAATCCTACATAAATCTTCCATTTTAACCACCATAGACCTTTTTCCACCCATCAATTTCAACCCCACTTACCCTAAACCGAAAGTTTCAAACCCTAGCATCAAGAATCCGAAAAAAATGGCTCCTCGTGTCAAAATGCCTACTAGGAAGGCCAAGGGCAAGAGCCCGTACGTTCCCTCCTCCTCTCGAGACCCTGAGAGTGAAGATGAGGGTACCGAGCAACCGTTGGGTGAAGAGGAGGAGATGGTTGAACCACCTCCTACCCGGAGGAGGAAGCAGTTGTCGGAAGAAGTTTTATCGGTAACCCAGAAAAAATGGAAGGATGGTATGGCAAACAGGAATGTCAAGAATGAGCGCCATGTCGATGTAGCAAGCTTTGGGGCACAAAATCGAGCGATTCGGCGAATCACGGAACAAGGTTTGTCTTACTTTTTCGGTGCTTGCCAAGGGTATAATAAGAGTTTAGTGGTTGCTTTTATAAGAAAATGGTTGCGCCTGATGCTACTACTTTTGAACTATCTGATGCTCAAATTACGTCCAAAATAGGGCGGCTGGGTATTGTGATTGACCGTGGAACGATTGCAAAGGCTTTGGATTACAACCCCCCGGCTGCTAATGAGATCAATTATCCCAGTGAAACTCTTGCTTCGGTTAACGACATTCGCCAAGTTTTGTATGGTAATACTGAGGACCATGGTGAGACTCATGTACCGGGTAGAATTTTGGAGGGTTTCAAAATAATCAACCAGTTTGTGTATCATAATCTGAACCCACGTGGCACCGAAAACAAGCCGTCTTGGGGGGATGGCAAACTTCTGTATGCTTTTATGCAACCAGGGTTGAAAGTAGATTGGGCATCATACATTTTCAAGCAAATCGTCGAGTTTAAGGCTAACGCCCCATCGAACACAAGGATGCCTTTCCCCTGTTTGATTACCAAAATTTGTCGAGCCCAAGGCGCAACATCCGAGAAATTCATGGAAAATGGCAGGCTAGAGCCCGGGAAAATTAACAGTTCAATCTTGACGAAGAGCATGTCACAGTCTAGGGTACCGAGGGCTGCTCCAGGTGGGAGCTATTTAACTTTGAAACCCTCTAGAGATGCATCAAGGCTGGTTTGGTACAAGAAGTTGTTTTACCAAGGGGTGGCGATCATTGGGAGCTTAAGGAAGGAAAAGAAGGAGAGGAGGGAAATGGCACGCAAGTAGGACCGTATGGAACATCGTTTAGAATGGCTTTCTCGTCGTCAGGAGGGGTTGACAGATGAGCCTTATGTTCCTCCACCTATTGAGCAAGTCAAGGACAGTGATGATTTTGCTGGTGATGAGCCAGAATCAGGGGGCGATATTTAGTAGGTCGGTGGTCATTTTGTGAAATCCCTCAACTTAGTCGAGGTGCTTGGTGGTTGACAGCCCACCTATCCTATCTTGCTTTTATTTTCAGTAATTGGGTTAGTTAATGGTAGTGTTAGCAAGTTTTTGTTGAGGCCGGCATGTGGTTTTTGACTTGGTAGTTGGTGTCGATGGCAGCCAAGGGTAGATAAACCAAGCTAGTATATGGTCGTCACCCATTTTGCGAACCGTTCTTTGTTAACCAAGGTCAATATAAGCTTAATGAAGTCCTTAGTTGATCTATAATGCGCGTTTAATCCTTTTTTATTCAACTTTTGATAATGTGCCTATTTGGTTTGTGACGTGCTTACTTTCGGTATTTTGGCTTTTGGCATTGTAATTTTGAATTCTGTTTAAAGGTGCTCTTTTCATTTAAGGCATGGCATTTTTTGTCCTCCACTGCCTTTCTCCGAGCACCCCCTTTGGGATATGTTTTGTAGCGAGCTTTGGTTTATTTGATAGCTGTGTCCTTCCAGGATATGGACTTTTTGTACTTGGCTTGGAATGTGTTCAATACTTAGTGAACCATTTTAGTTTTCAGCTGTTAGTTGCGAGTTTTGAATAAATTTGTTTTTGGAACTCTTGCTGGTTGGAACCAGTTTGTGCATGTGCTAGGATATTTTGTCGGAAAGATTGCATTATTAGTTATTAGTATGTTTTTGTTGCTCGGGACTAGCAACGTTCAAGTTGGGGGGTGTGATGAGCGCCTTATATTGTTCTTATTCTAGTGCTCGAAATCTTGATTTACAGTGTTTTAATTCATATTTTGGAAGCTTTTATCCAAGTCTGCACGTAAGGTGTTTACTTGAGCTTTTCAGGTTTAGCGGCGTGATTTGTCTCCTTTTGATGCCAACTTAAGCCCATGAATTTTCCCAAGTTCTGGAGCCAGCGTTGGAAAGGGTTGGCGATTTGTTGAAGGCTATTGGAGGGTCGTCCGGTCATGGGAGATCATAAAGAGCTATGCCAAGGTGATTGGCGCGCAAATGTTCACATAAACGCCCCATAATTTATCATTGCTAAGTCTATTTATTTTATTACTTAGTGTTTTAATGCTTGATTTTTGCATTGTAGGTATTTTGAAGAATATATTGGAATACACTCCAGATTATGGCTAGAGGTACAAAAATTGGGCCTTAGAAATTGTTCCAACCGTGCACGTGATTGTGAAGGGTGGCAGAAGAATAGAAGTCAGTACATGTTTGTATGGTGGGCCTCTACTATAATTGATATGCATTTTAAATTGAGTAAAACAATTAGGCCTGGCCCACGACTTTTGACGGCAGGAAAAGAATAGGTTTTTTTTATTATAAAAGAAGGCAGCAGCAGCTTTGGAAAGGGAGATAATTTCGAGAGACGATTTCTTTATTCTCTCGCACGGACGATACAAAACGAAGAAGCGGCGGTGATATCTTCTGGGATTTCCCACGCACAATTAAAGGATGAGGGACGCGGCTGCGAGTGAGGAATTATTTAGGTATTTTTTTCAGTAGCTTTCTTTGAGGGACGGGAAAAAGAACAGAAGCTGCGGTGGTACCTTCTTGGGTAACACGCAGAAATCGACAGAAAACAAAGAAAGGGACTGCGATCTTTCTTCCGAATATTGTTAAGTTTTTCTTCTGCGTTTTTCTTCCTTCCTGTTATTTTAAGTTTGCTTAAATATTCGCACTCTGGTAAGTCGTTTTAATTTTTGTTCTTTATAAAAGTTATTTGCTGGTTCTGATTAGTTGATATTTTTCTGTTTATTTTTCATCTCGCGCAATAGAAGTATGTTTCAAGTTAGGGTTTCTTTTATTTTATGCATGATGATTAGTGAGTAGTCGTTTAGGTAGGGTCGCGGGGTGATTAGTATATCGTGACCAGTTCGGGCACTGCTCTTAATTTCAAATAATGGAAAAACAATTTGAGATTGGAAAAATACTTCCCGCGGACGAACCCGGGCATCGTCGGAGCCCATGTGAACGGTGGAATGGGGGTCCAAAACTCATTCTTCGCTGCGCATGGGTATACGGCGACCATAGGGTCTCGCATCTTACGGGGTAACTTTTTCAATCTAAAATTAAACGTTTTTAAGAACTCCAAACAGAGCAGGTTAATCTGAACTGGTTATGAGAGCTATGAACCCTACGACCATACCTCTTTTAATTATTTGAAAAGTTCAATCAATTCTAGATTTTAGTTAATCTTCCATCAATCGACAAAGGGTGGCTACCTAGGAGCCCGTTTTAATAACATGCCTGAGTTTTCACAGCACACACTTCATCGTCCTTAGTGGATTCGACTCCGGACTTACCGGATATTGTGCTGCATCGGTCTCCGCCCTACGCTTGGGGCAACCCATTAATTTAGGACTAGGAAATCGGTCAAGCACAAGGCAAAAGAAAACCTGAAAGCTAGTGTCTCACAAGCGGTATCGATACGGGCAAAACAGCCGTATCAATACCATAAGGAAACAGAAAGTTTGGTTTTCTTCCGTAGAGTTGTCGTATTCGATACGGGAAAAATAGCCGTATCGGTACGGGTGGTTTTCTGCTGATATTTTCTGCTTTTTGGACTTTCTACTTTTGGGATATTTCCGAATTTTTAGAAGAGAGAGAGAGAGAGGACTCCTTGTATAAATACCCCCTTCCTCTCTTCTCTCTCTTGTCCACTATCACTTTAAGTCTTCTTAGTTTTTGGTTTTCCTCCATTAATGTTCTTGAAGTTTCACTTAGTGTAATTCCTCTTAACTCAAGTAAGTCCTTCTCGTTTGTTAATTTCTCGTTTATTAAAGTTGTTCGTACGGACTAGATCCTTTATAAAATCAAGTTTATTTTCGTTTTTATCGGTTAAAACTTATGTCTTGTTTTTATGCTTTGTTTTATGCTTTAAGTATGTGTGAGTAGTCGTTTGGCTAAGTCTCGGGATAATCTTTCCCGAGAACTTAGGTGTTATTTGGTTCTCGAATTTTTGGGCTTAAAAGCATGATTCACGGAATAGAGCTTATCTTGCATTTTTGGTCTAAGTAAGAGGTGTTAACTACTTGGTAAGGCGTTTGTCAAGCGGTCTTGGCAAGCGGCTCACCAAGGGCTTGTGGCCTCCTATGTTTTCGATAAATTTGTCAAACAAGTTGGTTCTCCTCCGTTTAATCACACCGTTCATTAACGTGGTCATTAAAGTCAAACTCTCCGGACGTGAGCACGCGGTCGTGACTCTCGCCTGAGTTATATTGAGAACCAGTAACATCCTAATTTGTCAAGGGTTAGAAGATCCTTAGACTTGCCTCTTTTAAGTTAATTAAGCACTTTCCTAGTCTTTCGCCTTGGAAATTTTCACCGTTTCAAAGAATCACCTAGTTGGCCGTCTTGAACGCCGCATTCTCCCTTTTTAACCTACAATTCGTTTAAGCTTTCATTGAATTCTCTGTGGTACGATCCCGGTCTTACCGGTTTATTATGCTACTGACGATTTAGCCCTACGCTTGGGGTTTTCTCAACCTTATTCGAATGCGAGGTTTTCGGAGTTAAGCATATACATAAAAGGAAAATGGACAGTTCAGATTCACAGTTAGATACTCTTTACAATAATGTGAATCTAAATCATCCATTCCTTTTTATGTACACTTTCATAGATGAATTTCATGTGTCCTACCATTTTTGGTGTGGGTAATATCCATAGCTTGTAGTTTTACAAAAATCCAGAGGATAGTGACATTTCAGAAATTAACTTGAGAAGAGGTTACTGCATTTATAATTAAAAAACTAAAGTGATAGGAGAAATATACCCTAGTTGATGTGGTATTTTTCAGTTAGTGTCTTTGCCTCCTTTGGGGTTTGTGTTTTTAGTAGCGTATATCGATGCGTCTGAAATCAGTTTAATCTTTTATAATTTTGTCGAAGGGAAAATTTCATGTAGGCACCCGACCTTTCACACAAATCACAGATAAGCACCTGACCTTTCTTAAATTTTATATAAACACCTGAATTGTCTAAAAATTCATCAATTCAACACCTGACCTTTATTAAATTTCATATAAACACCTGAACTTTCTAAAAACTCATCAATTTAACACCTGACCTTTATTAAATTTCATATGAACACCTGAGCTTTCTAAAAACTTATCAATTCAACATCTACCATCACCATTTCGTCTAAAACCAAACGGGAAAAAAATTAAGTGCTCCAATTTTTTATTTGTTTGAACCAGTGCGAAGATCTTATTTTTCTGATCATTTTATTTAAAGAATCATAATTAATTTTTTACTCTAAAGCTCTTGTTAGTCTGTCTTAAGAAAGTCATAGAATCAAATATCTCTTAGGGCTAACTAACGAAAGCCTTAGAGTCAAAAATTAATTATGATTTTTTAGGATAAAATGATCAGAGAAATAAGATTTTTGCACCGGTTTAAACTGATTGAAAATTAGAGCAATTAATTTTTTAACCATATTTTTTAATATATAAACGATCTATATATGGTTGAAAAATTAATTGCTCTAATTTTCAATTCGTTTGAACCGATATAAAGATCTTATTTCTTTGATCATTTTATTTGGCTCTCGTTAGTCGACCCTAAGAAATATTTGATTATACGACTTTCTTAGGGCTAACTAACGAGAGTTTTAGAGTCAAAAATTAATTATGATTTTTTAAGATAAAATAATCAGAAAAATAAGATCTTCACACCGGTTTAAACAGATTGAAAATTGGAGCACTTAATTTTTTTAACCATATATTTTTAATACATAAATGATCTATACATGGTTGAAAAATTAATTACTCAAATTTTCAATCCGTTTAAACTAGTGCGAAGATCTTATTTTTCTGATCATTTTATTCTAAACAATCATAATTAATTTTTGATTCTAAGGCTTTCGTTAGTTAGCGCTAAGAGATATTTGATTATACGTCTTTCTTAATGCTAACTAATGAGAGATTTAGAGTCAAAAATTAATTATGATTCTTTAGTATAAAATAATCAGAAAAATAAGATCTTAGCACTGTTTCAAACAAATAAAAAATCGAAGCACTTAATTTTTTTTCTGTTTGGTTTTAGACGAAATGGTGATGGCAGATGTTGAATTGATGAGTTTTTAAAAAGGTCAGGTGTTTATATGAAATTTAATAAAGGTCAGGTGTTAAATTGATGAGTTTTTAGAAAGTTCAGGTGTTTATATGAAATTTAATAAAGGTCAGGTGTTGAATTGATGAGTTTTTAGAAAGTTCAGGTGTTTATATGAAATTTAAAAAAGGTCAGGTATTTATGTGTGATTTGTGTGAAAGGTCGGGTGCCTACATGAAATTTTCCTTTTTGTCGAAGCAGTAAAATCTTTTTTCCCTATCAAGAAAAAAAACACCCTAGTTAAAATGAGACAACTACTGTAGTTGAGGAGAAGTTTCGACGGCCTTAACGACGAAATTCATTTCGAGTAGGCCCCAAGACAGGTAGGTACTAAACCTACACATCAATTAGTTTGAATTTTGAAATAAATTTGGGCAGTTTTTTCGGTGAATAGCAGAGTGCACCTATTAAACTCTCAGTAGGGCTGATAAACAAATCAAGCTATTCAAGTTTTAAATTGTGTTCGTTCATTAAAAGCTTAATCAAGATTGGTTTTTTACATAATGAAACTAAAGTTGAACATTTTTTTGAAACTCGTTAAGATTTCAAACTAAACTTGAACAAATTATTACTTAGCTCATTCGGCTTATTATTTATAAAATAATTATAGCTACTTGCGATCAGTTTGTATTTGGCTTGATTAAAGCTCGTTTGAGATCAACTCATCTCATAAACAAGCTAAGTTTGAACATATTTTTGATGCTCATTAAGTTATCAAACTAAGCTTAATCAGCTAGCTGTTTGGCTCGTTTGACTCGTTTATCACACCAAACTGTTAGTGTTAGCCATCTTTATATCCCAGGAGAGGGTCTGTTTTTAGCTCAAAAACCCAAATAGGGAAAAAAATCCAAAACCATTTTCAGACAAAACACTACCACCGAGTACTCCAATACTACTACTTTTTGACTTCATTGATCAAATGGCAGTCCAACCAGCGGAAACGAGCCAAGGGAAGAATTACTCTGATGCTGATCTTCAGCGCCTAAAATCGACACTCTGTGAAGGTGCCCAAAAAGCCGAATCCTGTTTCTCATCAGCTGGCATTTACAGAGTGCCTAAAGTGCTTCGTAAGCTGCAGAAAAGTGCCTACACCCCTCGCCTCATCGCTATCGGCCCTTTTCATCGGAATGACAAACACCTCCAAACGCCTATGCAACATGTCAAAATAAGCTACGCAAATCACCTACTTTGTAGATTGGCCGAAGGAGTAGGGAATCTAGAAGAAGTCGAGCAAGAAAAGCTCACGATTTTACGAGAATGTGTAGCTGAAATGGAGCTGTCGATAGACGATGCAAAGAAATGCTATGCACAAGAAGTTCAGCTAAATGTGGAAATGATGTTGGTTGATGGTTGCTTCATCCTTGAACTTCTCTACAGGAATTTGGCCTTCGGAGAGGTAAGTTTAATTTAGAGCATCTCCATTTGAAATTTTGAAAAATGTTTGTTAAGTGTATGTCATGGGAAAAAAAAAAATTAAAAATGGGACGACAATTATGTGTTAGTTAAAGAACTAATTAAGATCTCTAAACTAGTATGAAAAATTTTACAAAATTACTTACGGAATTACTTTATTTTTTTTAAAAAAAATATCTTTCTAGTTTTTAATCTTTATTAAAATAATTTGACTTTGGTCATAATTTTTGATTTTCCTCATTCCACTGGTTAACTAATTCATAAAAATTTGATGCAAACTAATAAATACAAACAAAAATTGCACAAAAATGCAAAAAAAAAAAAAAAAGAAGTATCAAAGTGGCTTACTATGTGTTTGCCACAGTTGCAAAGATACCAAAAATGGACTCAATAAGCAAAGTCAACTTTTAAACTGATCAGCTGGACGCAAAAATTGTGGTGATTTGATAGTTTTGTGAAAGAATACTTGGAGCATGTATACACCAGACCAGAGTAGCAAAATGAGACTTTATGGAGTCAACTTAGGTGAACAGTTATATATTTCTTTCACGGCAAAAGTTCGCTACAAATGCCGAACCAGTGTTCATGTACCACTCTCGTATTGTAGCTATATATCTCCTTCTTTATATGTTATACTCCATTAAACATTTTCAAAAAATTATAAGTGTTTTAATTTAAAATGTTTGAACTTGTACAAAAATCTTATTTTTATGATGTCTTTATATGTTATACTCCATTAAACATTTTCAAAATATTATTAGTGTTTTAATTTAAAATGTTTGAACTTGTACAAAAATCTTATTTTTCTGATGGGAATAAATTATATATATATATATATATATACACACACACACACACACACACACTCTGGCAGTGTAAACATTTGTTTCCTTTAAATCAATTACATTGTGTCACGTTGTCAAAATAGTTGTCCCAATTAAAAGAACATGGCGGTGTGGCGCAATGTAATTAATTTGGAGTAAATAAATGTTTACACCGTTAGTGTAGATAATTTAATCTCTTTTATCTTATCATATTAATCTAAAGAATCATGATTAATTTTTGTCTCTAACATTAACATAATTAAGTATCTGCTCTTATTAAAAATCCTGTAAAACAAATATTTGATTATGAGAGCCTTAGAGACAAAAATTAATTATGGCCCTTTAAATAAAATAATCAAAAAATAAGATATTCGCACCGGTTCAAACAGATTGAAAATTGGAGAACTTTATTTTGTAACCATTATTTCAATATATAAACAGTCTAAAAAATTGCCTTGTTTGTTTTACTTTTTGAAAAGTATTTTTTAAAAAGATTCTCTCTACTTCCAATCATTTATCTCTTTATCTCTCTCCACTTATTACCCCTATTACTCTCATAATTTTTTTTGCAAAAGCTCATCCAAACACAGCTAGTGTTCTAATTTTCAATCTGTTTGAACCGGTCTGAGGATCTTATTTTTTTGATCATTTTATCTTAGAAGCTCATAATTAATTTTTCTTATCTATGGCTCTTATAATCAAGTATCTGCTGTACAGAATTATAAATAAAGAACAAATAGTAAATTATGAGAGTTCAAGAGAAAATAATTAATTATGACCCTTTAAAATAATAAAAATAATAATATTTTCGCATTGGTTCAAACAGATTAAAAATTAGAGTACTGATTTTTCACAATATTTTTAATATATATATATTTTTTTGGTCGAACGGACCGTATATTTTTAATATATATAAAAAGTCTAAACAAATTTAAACAAACAAAAAATATATATTTTAATTGATGTCAGATAAAATAGATAATATTAATATCGTGGTAAAAAAAAAGTTCATAACAAAACCAAAAATATGCGCTATTCATAAAGTAGTTTACCTTTTTATTGCTTACACCACCCAACAAAAGGCCTCAAAAGCCAGATTCCCCATTGGCTTTTTTTCGGATAAATTACACTAACACTCCTTGGTACTTCCAAAATAACACTTGTATCCCATTTACGCTAAAAAATTACCACTTTCATGACCTACTCTAAAACTTATTGTAACAAGCTAAGGGCTTGTTTGATAACTAAAATTCAGCACTTAAAACTGAATCAATTAAGTAATAAGTGATTCAGTAGGTTTGATAACGATATTATACATTGCTTAACAAATTAAGTGCTACTTAAAATATAGGCTAAAAAGTTGAGAAAAAATAAGTAGCTTTGAACTACTTAATTCTGACTGAATTCTGTGTACTTACATTTAATCACCATATCACCACTCTCACTATCACCACCACTCCTACAACCACTCCACCACCACCAACACCACCACCACTTCGCCACCATCACCATCACCACCACTTCGCCACCATCACCAACACTCCACCACCACCACCACTATATCACCACCACCACCACAATTCCCCTATCACTCCATCACCACCACCACGGCACCACCATTACCACACTGTTGCCACCGTCGCCACCACAATTCCACCATCTCACAACTATCACTCCACCAACACCACTCACTATCACCATTACTCCACCACCACCACCACCACCACCATTACACCACCACCACCACTCATTGCTACCGTTACATCACCATCACTCTATCACCACCATTACACCACTATCGCTAGCACTCCAACACCACCGCTGCCACCACCATAATCACCATTCCACTTTTATTACAAGTACATTGTGACCATTAGTAAATTAAAAGAGAATCAGAACTAAAATTAATTTATCATTTTTTTAATTCAGTACTTAATATGTTTACCAAACAGCTTTTCAGCTTAAAAAATTCAGCATTCAGCTTTCAGTGCTTAATTTTTCAGCATTCAGTTTCAGTTTTCAGTTTTATCTAACAGGCCCTAAGCATGTAACTCTCTCTCTCCCTCTCTCTCTCTCTCATTAAATCCTCCTCCTTCTGGGTTTTCCTTCTTTCTCTCTTTGCTTTATATTTTATAATACCAAAGATGTCATACTTTATAGTAGGTCTGTCAATGGGGTGGATTCGATAAGACCCAAATTTGATAAGACTCGAATTTGATAATAGTAATCCGAATTCGAAAAATTAGGATCCGATCCGATCCGGAAAATTTTTTTTTTTCAAAAAAAAAAATATTTTCCAATAAAAAATTAAAAAAAATACAACTTCTTAAACATTTTTTTTCAAAATAAAAAATTTAATGTCTTTTCTTAAAAATCAAAAAAATTAAAAAAAATAAAGTTCGGATTTGGATTGATAACGGATTTAATCCGATCTGAATCCGATCCGATCCGATCCATATTTGAATTATCGAATTCGGATCCGATCCAGTCCATTGCAGACCTACTTTATAGTATTCCAATAGATTGAGGGATTATAGAGAGGAATATTGGTGGGGTGCGAAAGTTAGAAGGAGCTAATAAAAATACATTTTCGCACTGTTCACTCGTTATTTCGCGTAACCCTTGCCCCTTGGTGTAGTACATGCTTTAGTCCATTTGTTAGTCAAGTGGCAGTAACTGGGGAGAAGAGACAACACCTGCAGTGATGGGCATGTGGGGTTGGAGGATGTAATTGGGGAGAACAACGCAGGTGAGGTAGTCGATCTAGTGATTGGCTTTGACGTTGTCAATTAACGGTGGTTATGGCGAGGGTGGGTTACTTTCTCTTTTGTTTGGCAGCGAGATAGGGAATTTACAGGTGTAAGATGTTTCTTCAAAAATTCTATTTCCCAACGTGGATGAACAAATTAGGACGTTTAGAGTATATAAAGGAAAGGCGACAAAACGTGTTTTATTGATGTCGACAGAAAATTGTTTTTTCTCGCTTAATGTGAATCTTTTGCATTAGGCCAGTTTTGTTGAAGTGTAATACCAATTCCAAATAGTTTGTCAAATAACTGGAAATGCCCCTTGAAAGTGTTGTAAAGTACGTAAAACATGGGGTAATGAAGGAAGTGATTTCACTAGTTTTGAATGCAAGTGCATTTCTAAGAGGCACCAACAATATGGAAGTAACTTTGCATTTCAAAAAGCAGGATCTACGAAGAGATGATCCTATTTTTGGTAATAACTTGACTGCTGTCAATGTACATCACGATGTGCTACTCTTGGAGAACCAGATTCCATTCTTAGTACTTGAGAAATTGTTCCCGCTTACTGTGGGTCGGATCTCAACTGGGCCGAATAGTCTTTCGCTCACCGGTTATCTCGTTCACTATTTTGGCAAGATTATGAGACCAGAAGGGAATGCCACCGACTGTGTCCTAAGGGTTTATGGCAACGAAATGCAAAATTCTGATCTTGAAGAAGAAGTTCCATGTCGTCCTGCTACTAATCACTACCATCATATCCTCCATAAAGTACACGGTTTTTACCCTCCTCCTGAAGCGGGAAAGAATAAACATTATTACGAAATCATGCCTTCTGCAACAGAACTCATCTACGCAGGAGTCAAGTTTGTACGCGGTAACGAAGCAGGCGATCTGTTCAAGGTCAAGTTCAAGAAACCTGAAGGCCCATTTTGGTGGTGTCGCAGCGCTCGTTTTGAAATCCCAACACTTTTAATGGAAGACTCGACGGAGTCATTCCTCAGGAACCTCATTGCCTTTGAACAGTGTTTCTCCGGCGTTCCGCAGCACTTTACGTCCTATGCAATACTCATGGACATGCTCGTGGACTCTGATAAAGACGTCCAAGTGCTCGAGAAGGCCGGAGTCTTGCGAAACTACTTGGGTGCTAGCGAGGACGCCACCAATCTATTCAACAAGCTATGCAAGGAAGTTGTAGAAGGAGAGTTCTTCTTTGCTGACATCTGCGACAGAGCTCACAATTATAGGAGGAGTTTTTGGCCGAAGCACATTGCACACGTGAGACGCCAGTATTTTGCTTCTCCGTGGAGGTTCATAGCTTTCTGTTTGGCCTTCTGCGCTGTTGGCATTAGCATTACTGAATTCTTCCGCGGTTTCTAGGGCCATAAATAACCGCGGATGATCATGAACCTTTTGTCATGTTTCCAAGTAGAATTGTAACATCAGTATGTCTAAGCTGGGAATGTTTCTAATGGTATGTATGTGTTAACAAATAAGCTTGATTAGGATCGAGTCAAATAAGTTTCAAAGGGCAAGTGGATGATTGGGAGAAGTAAAACATGGAACACTATTCCTTATCAGGTTTGAAGACTTTAGAGGTTCAGTGATATGTTTTTGGATTTGCAAAATAAATAAGAGATAATCTCATCTTTGTTTTTGTTATTGTTTTGCCTATATATATGCGTTGTAATCTGTATTGAAAAGTATGGGAGTTGAGTGAGAGTATAAGACTGAAAGAAGAGTGAGAGTTTTGTATAATCAAGGAAGCATTATCAATAATAGTGTGCGTACTATTGTGTGTGAAAATCTCCTCTTCCCATCAGTAATATCTATTTTTAGCCCAATGATAGTAGTATCATTTTCTCTTCATGCGTTAGTGTTCTAGCAAATTTAGCTATTCAATGTATTCATACAGAACTATTCGAGTCCGGTTTGTTGATGTTGGGATACTTGAATTCTTATAGATTAATCCTCTGAAGGAATTGGATGCGAGGATTTCTCCTACTCCTGCAGGAATTAGAAAAACCAAAATTGGGAACTCTTTTGCCAAATGTAACTAGCCAGTCTTATAGTTTGCGAATTGTAAAAAAAAAAAAAAAAAAAAAATTGTACAGCAAAGAATTAAACCACTTCAAAAAACAGCAAAGAAAAGTATTTTCTTAATCTCAAAACATGTACGAGAGATTAAAAGGAGAAGGGAAGAAAGTCAAAGCAAGAGAGAGATCACCGCTATGGAGTGTTCGGGACCGAACCGATCGGTTCGGAGTAATGTAGTCGGGAACCGACCCCGACCAAAAATACAATGGACCAAAATTGGTTTGGGGTGATTCTTTTTATTTTTTTTTCTATTTCCATAGTTTCAGTAGGTTAGTTCATAGGAGATTCAGATGCTATCTATAGCTCTGAACCCCACCCTCGTCCCTTGTGGGGTTCGAACTCTTGCCTTCATTGAGGGATGAGGGTGAGCTTACTAACTTGACAAGTTTGGTTTGCTTGTTTGGGATGGTTCGGTCTGGTCGGTTTTTTTCGGGGTTTTCGATCCGGTGTTAAGATTGAGATGGACGTCTGAGATTTATTGGTTTCTTTTTGGGTTTAAGATAGGCTTTGATTGAGCCGTCCAAATCCGTATGGTTTTGGGGCAATTTTGCCTAGTTTGTGCATTGTGGTGGTTGTAGTCGTGTTCCACAACCAGAAGAAGAGGAGAGGGGGAGCTATGGCGGGCAGCAAATCCACCGCGGCAAGGACGACGTTCCATCTGCCGATTGAGATAACGACTGATATCCTATCGAGATTGCCAGTGAAATTCCTCTTGCGATTCAAATCCGTATGCAAAAACTGGTACGCTCTCATCGAAACCCCTGATTTTATCGCCAAGCATCTTCAAACCCATTCCGCTCTCAATTCCTCCTCTCTCCTAGTAACCACTTACAATCGCGAAACCCTAAACCACGCCATGTCTTTGCTTTCCGACGACGGGTTCAGTGGCCCAATCGATTTCCCATTTTTAACTGACCCGTATTGTCCTTATTTCAAATGGGACCCGACTAGGATTGCGGGTATCAGTAATGGCCTGGTTTGCATTTACACATCTCGCTTTGGATATCCCTTGATTATATGCAATCCCTCCACCAGAAAGTTTCGGGAAATTCCGAGGAATTGGTTGGAGGAGAATGGTTCTAAGGGCTGTAAATCTGTTGAGCGGGTTAGTTTTGGGTTTGGCTTCCATCCCAGTGCTAATGATTACAAGTTGATTAGGATTGCGGTTTATCGTCGTCGTCCTGTCGGTCAATACCAAGTTCGGGCTGATCTGTATGCGATGAGCACCGATATGTGGACAGAAATTGATTTCGATAAGCTTTCGTTGTTCTTTGGGGCGGGGGATGAACGGGGGTATAGTGCCTACAGGCATTTCGGTGGATCTTGTGCTTCAGCAGTCTAGAACGGGGTTTTTTATTTTCGAACTCATCAAGTGATCGTTATGTCCTTCGACATGGGTGATGAGGTGTTTAGACAAATACGAACACCGCCGTGTTTTAGTAAGAAATGGGATGGAACTAACTTCCAATTTACGGAATGGAAGGCTAAACTTGCTTTGGTAATTAGTTATTCTCGTGATCAATGCCTTGATGTGTGGTTGTTGAATGAAGACCAGAGTTCTTGGACTAACCAAATTAAAGTTGGATCTGTTCCAAGGGTTTCCAGGAATATGGGAACTGGGGAAGTTGGTAAAATTAGAGTGGTGGGATGTGCCAAAAATGTTCAATTGTTGGTGACTAACCATAAGGTATCTGGTGAATTTTCTTTGAAAGGCAAGGTGTCTAGTGATTTAAAGCTCTTTTTGTATGATCCAAAGACCGGGGAAACTATGGATCATTATTTTGGTCAGGTTCCATATCCATCTTTTATTAATTTGTATGACAGCACCCTATTTCCAGTCATGCAACCCAATGAAAGGAAGCATTGAATTCGTAGAAGTGACTCATGCGAGTTGCTGTTTTTAATGTTCTCTCTGTTAACGCTTATTTTGGTTGTCCTGTTTTAACTATGCCTCAACGTTGTTCCATATATGTTCGACTGCTATAGTTTGGATCTTGTTTTTTTGTGCTGCTTACATATATTTTGGATCTTATATTTCATCTTTCAAGCTAGTATCATTGTTGATCCTAATGTATCATTAGATGAACCTAATATTTGACCATTCTTCGCTTTAGTTTGTCGTCCTGTAACTTCTATGTTTTAGTTCCGTGTTGATGCTAGGGAAATACTCGTGCCCAATGTATAGGAAATAGCTATTAACGTGGTTTGTGTGCACTATTTTAGTTATTTTTTATTGTTATGCGCAGTGCGATGCTCGGGCCAAATGATGTCTCTTCGATGTTTGCCACTTCATGTTTTATATGACCTATTAATGTTGAAAAATTAGTAATTTGATCACCCAGAGGTATGACAATCTGCGCCCGGCGCCCCCCCCCCACCCCCCCCCCCCCCCCCCCCCCCCCCCCCCCCAAGTATACAATTTGCTTGGTATGTAGTAGAAAGATTATACAGCTATGAAGGCCCTGTAAGCAGCTTTCAGATTTCAACCAGTTTCACTCTTTTCTCTGGTCTTCTCCTTCTCTCTTGTTCTGCTAGAGTTGAGCCCTTATTTTGAGAGAAGGAAAAAATATAAGTGTGAAGCATTTTGGGTTGATGAGGATAGCTGCGAAGATTTATTAAGCTGTTAGCTAATGGCTGGAAAGCAAATTTGGGGAACGATGCAAACACTAAATTGAGATTGTTACCCAAAAAAGACAACCAAGAAGGGGGTGAATAGGGTTGCTAATTAAAATTGCCAATTAAAATATATTCTCTAACAATTATATCCAAGATAATATGAGCAAGTAGAATAGAGAGAGTTAGAGAGATAGAACCCGATTATAGTGGTTCGGCCCGGATTTGTCCACGGTCCGGCCTAGTCTACTTCTCCTCAAGCAACTACTTGAAGGTTCCACTAATCTTCAAAAAGATTACAAGCAGTAAGTCTTGCGGGTGCTTACAATGACCTTATCCCCTAGCTTTCCCGAGGAGCTAGTGCAACCGCAAGAGTTTTCTCCGAAAACCTCTCGAAAACAATCACACCCAAATTCAAACCCGAATTTAGTCTTCTAAGCTTTCAAGTGTTTGACTCAAACACTCGCTTAGGGATTACAGGAATGTGGAGAAAGTATGAAAAATATTGCTCACGTCTTGTACAAATTTTCTCTCAAGAAAATATAAAAGTGGAAGAACAAGGAGAATTTCAGATTTGATCTTTGGAGAATTTGCTCTTTGAAATGATATGAAATGTTGTAGCTTGGATTGATACTCATCAATGAGTTCTTGAAGCCTTTATATAGCCATCCAATCACCTACTAGTCGTTAGTAAATTACTATGCCGTTGGAGAGCTATTTTAGGAAAAATAGAGCCGTTTGAAATTTTACTGATCTGCAAAAATCTGCAGAATTACACTACCGGTCGTCCGGCTGGTCGACCGGAAGGTCGTCCACTCTCTCAACCAGTCTGTCATCCAGTGAATTCCGGTTGACAACCCCTTCTGTTCAGACAGCCGGCCTGTCAGCCGGTTTGTCAACTTCTAGCTCAAAACTTTATCTAAATAAAGCCGTTAAAGCATGAATTGAGCTCATTAAGTCTTTGTCGATATTAATCATTGAAACCAAGAGACTTTATGCTATGTTTCAAGGCAAAGAAACAAATTTGTCCGAAAAAAGACTTTGTGATAAAAGATTTTCTTTGCCAATAAATAAAAACTTCATCAATATAATCATCAAAATAACAAATGGTAATGCATATAATTTTCAACAAATTATCATGCATAATTTGTCAACAATCTCCCCCTTTATGATGATGACACAAAATGAAGGTTTTTATGCAAAGCAAAGAGTATGCCAATAAATCTCCCCCTTTTATGCAAAGCAAAGATTATGCCAATAAATCTCCCCCTTAGTATATGCTCCCTCTAAATAAGATCTTTTAAGGAATATGAGAGGCATATGCAACAATATGATCGCACGGTGATCTCTGCAAGGTTAGTTTCATATAGGCAAAGTATATATGAGAAATTCAAGCCCTAAAGCCATACAATTCACAAACTTAAACCATAAAAACATAAAACCAAGATTTTTCTCCCCCTTTGAGACATCATCAATAAGGGTGTGAGGAGGGAAGGTAGGAATGTCATTGCGGTGGCGAAGGATAATATCTTCTTTCATCTCTCTCCCCCATTCTCATCTTTGTCAAGCTTTGTTTATGTGCTCATTGGCTTTGATCCTTCCATGTACTTTTCAAGCACACCTACAATCAAGTCTTGACTTTTGGTATCCATATCATTTTGGGTCCTTGAAAGTTAGCATTGACATGGTTCTTAGGAACTCAGGTCTTTCTACCGTTTGAAAAGATTTTCATAGGGCAATTTGGAGAAATGTGACCAATCTTTCTACAAAAATAACAAGTGAGTTTAGGATGACTAGTTGGAGGAAGATCCTTGTCAAAAAGATTTTTGTGTTGGGTTGGATTGTACCCAATTCCGGCTTTGTGAAAAGAAACCATTTGTTTTCCAAGAAGAATATCTAAGCCGTCTTTACCTTTGGTAAGTTTAGCAAGAGAGTTTGTCAAATCATCAACTCGCTTGACTAGAGATTCATCTTGAGGAATGTTTTTCAAAACTTCCTTTTCCATTTCCAAAGAATTTTTCAAAGACTCATTTTCTTCTTCCAAGGTATCTCTTTCTTCAACTAGATCACTCATTTCTTTTGAAAGTTCTTTGGCCATTTTCTTAAGAACTTTGTTTTTTGAAAAAACCTTTTCAAAATCAACTTTCAATTCTTTATAAGCAATAAGCAATTCATCAAAAGAGTAAGATGAGTCGAGATCTACCTCATTTTCTTCGGTGGTCATGAAACACAAGTTAGCGACCTCTTGTTGCTCATTTTCCTCATCGGAGCTACTATCGTCACTAACGTCCCATGCGGCCATCATAGCTTTCCTTTTGTTCTTCTTTGAATGTTTCTTGGCGTATGGACATTCGCTTTTGATGTGGCCGGGCTTCTTGCATTCGTAGCAAATAATTGGATCAGTTTTGCTACTTTCTTCTTTGCCCTCATCCTTCTTTGGAAATCCTATTCCTTTGCGAGATGCTCTATTTTTGAGGAGTTTCTTGAGTGACTTTGTGATGAGATCAATTTCATCATCCTCGCTTTCATCACTTGAGTCATCTTGGATTTTAGATTTGCGTGAGGTGCTTTTGAGAGCAAGGTTTTTGACTTTCTCTTCTTCCTCATCTTTGAGATTGATATGGATTTCTTCGGTCATTAGAGATCCCATAAGTTGATCCATTGTATATTTTGAGAAGTCTTTGGATTGAAGGATGATTGAAGTGGTAGTATCCCACTTTGATGGCATGGACCGGAGCACCTTCCTCGTCATCTCGGATTGACTATATGTCTTACCAAGAGCTTTCAAACCGTTAGTAATACTAGCAAATCTAGCAAACATTTGAGAAATAGACTCTTCCGGTTTCATTTGAAAAAGCTCATAATTATGCACAAGAATATCAATCTTGGACTCCTTGACTTGACTATCTCCTTCATGAGCCATTTTCAATTTATCCCAAATCTCCTTAGCGGTTTCACAAGCGGATACACAATCATATTCGCTGAGAGTAATAGCACAAAAAAGAAGATTCATGGCTCTAAAGTTCTTTTCTATATTACTCGTATCTACGTTGGTCCATTCGCTCTCTACCTTAGGAATACCGGATTTCTTAGTAGGAATGATAGGGCCATTTGCAATAATTTTCCACAAATCATAATCTGTGGATTGGATAAAAATTTGCATGCGATTTTTCCAATAGCTATAGTTAGCACCTGTGAACAAGGGAGGCCTATTTGTGGATTGACCCTCCATGTATGATACGCTACTAGTGGTTGCCATAGATCTTAACTCTTAGACGGTGAAGTCTACAAACAAGAGCCGAGGCTCTGATACCAATTGTTACCCAAAAAAGACAACCAAGAAGGGGGTGAATAGGGTTGCTAATTAAAATTGCCAATTAAAATATATTCTCTAATAACTATATCCAAGATAATATGAGCAAGTAGAATAGAGAGAGTTAGAGAGATAGAACCCGATTATAGTGGTTCGGCCCGGATTTGTCCACGGTCCGGCCTAGTCTACTTCTCCTCAAGCAACTACTTGAAGGTTCCACTAATCTTCAAAAAGATTACAAGCAGTAAGTCTTGCGGGTGCTTACAATGACCTTATCCCCTAGCTTTCCCGAGGAGCTAGTGCAACCGCAAGAGTTTTCTTCGAAAATCTCTCGAAAACAATCACACCCAAATTCAAACCCGAATTTAGTCTTCTAAGCTTTCAAGTGTTTGACTCAAACAATCGCTTAGGGATTACAAGAATGTGGAGAAAGTATGAAAAATATTGCTCACGTCTTGTACAAATTTTCTCTCAAGAAAATATAAAAGTGGAAGAACAAGGAGAATTTCGGATTTGATCTTTCGAGAATTTGCTCTTTGAAATGATATGAAATGTTGTAGCTTGGATTGATACTCATCAATGAGTTCTTGAAGCCTTTATATAGCCATCCAATCACCTACTAGCCGTTAGTAAATTACTGTGCCGTTGGAGAGCTATTTTAGGAAAAATAGAGCCGTTTGAGATTTTACTGATCTGCAAAAATCTACAGAATTACACTACCGGTCGTCTGGCCGGTTGACCGGAAGGTCGTCCACTCTCTCAACCAGTTTGTCATCCAGTGAAGTCCGGTTGACAACCCCTTCTGTTCAGACAGCCGGCCTGTCAGCCGGTTTGTCAACCTGTAACTCAAAACTTCATCTAAATAAAGCCGTTAAAGCATGAATTGAGCTCATTAAGTCTTTGTAGATATTAATCATTGAAACCAAGAGATTTTATGCTATGTTTCAAGGCAAAGAAACAAATTTGTCCGAAAAAGGACTTTGTGATAAAAGATTTTCTTTTGCCAATAAATAAAAACTTCATCAATATAATCATCAAAATAACAAATGGTAATGCATATAATTTTCAACAAATTATCATGCATAATTTGTCAACAGAGATAAATATGTTCAGAAACATAAATGTTATGTAAACTTAAGGAAGGAGCAGTTGGTGTGGTGGCAGACCAGAGACAAGGGAGGACTATAACCTTCGAACTAAGGAAAAGATCAGTATGACAAACCTACTATGGCATTAAAAAGGAAAGCATTATGGGGCTGTAAGTCTTGTGAAGTGGCTCAATTGGGGTGATTGGCATGTTCCATGTATGAGTTACTTTTGCCGTAGCTTGGAAGATGATGCCCAATCGAGTTGACTTTCTTATTATGTTTCTTGTAATTTGTCAAAGACACCTCCCATGGCTGCTCCATGTTGTGTAGCCGTGTTTTGAATATCTGAACAATGGCAAGCTTAGAAAGTAGGAAATAACCTAAGAATGTAGTAGATATCTAAGCGAAACAGAAAGGCTAGTACTGTTGACAAAGGATAATCGTTTGACAGACGACAACAGTTCAGCCGAAGGCAAACTCTTATTGTAAAATGCTAAGGTGTTGTTTTGCTGTGGTTTTGATAGGGTATAGGCTGTGTAGCTGCAACCCATATAGCAAAGCATTGGAGACTCTAGTAACTAGGCATTGGTTGTCTTTCTGTTTTCGTGTCATGGTCCGTCGTCTTTTAGGTATTGGTAGTTGGTTGTATTGTGCCGAAGAACTGTTTTATGCTTTTACCTGGATTTCCTTGTCGCCCACTTCACACCCCAGATCGCACCGTTATTGAAGAGACAAAAATGTTTTTACAACTTATTAATCCGTGGGGAAAGGTTTTCCCACTTATTTTTCAGGGTACTTTCCTTCTGGTTTAGCTGTTATCACCCACAATTTTTGTAAACACCGGCATAAGTTATGTCATTTTCACTAGTTGTGCTATGAACAAGCAGATAGTGAACTAAAGAAGCAAGAACCGTGCCTTGAAACACAAGTTGTCCAAGAGTTAAAGCGATGCTATGAAGGATGACGGAGTGACCGAGTGAGCCCAAGAGCTAGAGCGATATTATCATTGGCAGTCATTTGTCATCCTTCTAGTCCCTGTCCAGTTGACCAATATTGCACTCTCCTAGTCTTCCTTTGTTTGAGATACAATATTCTTTCCCAAATTAAGAATTTACTGTTTCAGAGATGAGATGAGGGTTATTGCTGGCCTCAAGAAGGAATAACAAATTAACAACTAGGCTTCTCTCTCTCTCTCTCTCTCTCTCTCTCTCTCTCTCTCTCTCTCTCTCCAATGCATCTTCACACAAGCCCATGGCAATGAGGGGAGATGTTATTCTTCTAGTAACGGAGCCGTATATACTGGTTGGTGATTTGGTTAGAATAATCCCACCCAGAGTCCAGATATTAGAATGCTTTAGCGCACCTCATATTTTTTTTTATGGTAATTGGGTGGACCGTTCCGGTTATTAAAGAAACCAATCATTGTTGTGCTTGTTTTTGCACACCTGGACTAATCTTGAGGTCAAGCATTTATTTTATTTATTTGAGCGTGCCCTTCATAATTCCTTATTTTATTTATTTTTTTGGTTGGGTTTATTTGAGATGTTAAACAACGAATTAAACACTTATGTGAAGGTGTGAGCATGTGTGACACTAGCATTAATACTCTTTGGACAAAGTTATAGAAACGCAATTTTTAGAAGAAAAACAAACACCAAATGCAGAATACATTTCATCATAATACATTTTGAAAAATTGAAAGATAGAGCAGTTTTTTAAGTTCTCATTTAGCATTCTCAAAGCATCTACAAACCAAAATAACCAGTACTTCACTCCTTTTTCTTCATTATTTAGATGATTGGTTGGTCATAACTTTTTACAAAAAGGCAACATAAGTAATTTTTTCACGTTGTATAATACTCCAAGACTATTACAGATTCATAATTGTTCCACCAATATCATTCAAATAGACACATAATTTTATTTTGATTGTAGTATAATCCAAAAATTTTAATTGACAGTCGAATCCAGAATGTATAATTTAAGCAAAAAAAGTTATATACACAGCATTCAACCATACAAGTGTGGAACAACACTCTCAGATAGGTGTAGAACCCACATGTGGGCCCCACCCTTAGTTACATAATTTTTCAAAATGTTATGTGCTCCCGCTCTCAATCCACGCATTGCACTAGCGCACTTAATTCTCGCTCTCGTGGATATGATTGGTATCGTGGTTGAATGTTGCGCACGTAGCATTGTTTTAAAAAAAAAACCCCTCCAAACACCTTCTGCATGCCTCTGGGGAAGGGGATGGGTCATAGCCCAACTCCAGGGCCTGGTTTGGAACCATCCGAACCACATTTCATGCCCGATAGTCCGATACACAACATTGAACCCTTTTTTCGGGAACGGCAAATTTTATTTTATTTATTAATCTTGAAGTTATTACAACACTAATAGGAGTAAGGAAATTGTATCAAAGAACAATTTTGTCCAAACTGAGACCCAAACCAAAGATTGACCCAAAAAAAAATTCCTGACCCAAAAATAAAACAAATCAAAGACTGGACAAAGCCACCTCCCAAACAACCTATGTGGGTCTAAAATACCCGGAATCAACAAACAAATACCGCACCACATTGAACCCGCAACAACAAAAGGGTTCTACTTTACCAAGCCAACTGCAAGGGAAATTAACCGACTGATTGTTCAGAAATTGTTCAGTCGAATTTCGAAGAAGAAGAGCGCGAGGAGGGTTGGAGCTATGGTGAATGGCCAATCCCGACTGCTTGTTCAGGAATTGTCCAGTCGAAGTTCGAAGAAGAAGAGCACGAGGAGGATTGGAGCTATGGTGAATGGCCAATCCACTGAGGCACGGCCACTGTTCCATCTGCCGTTTGAGATAACCATTGAAATCCTGTCGAGATTGCCCGTGAAATCCCTCTTGCGTTTCAAATCCGTTTGCAAAGACTGGTACGCTCTCGTGGAAACCCCTGATTTTATCTCCAAACATCTCCTAACCCACTCCACTCCCAATCGCACCTCTCTCCTTGTAACCACTTACGATCGTGAAACCCAAAACTTTGCCATGTATTTAGTAGTTGACGATGGGTTAACTACTGGCCCTATCAATCTCAATTTCCCATTTCTGAATAGGAGCAATTATCTTCCCATTGGCCAACAGACTGGGATTAATAATTTTTATATTGGGGGTATCTGTAATGGTTTAGTTTGCATAAATTTGTCTCACCTTGGATATCCATTGATTCTATGCAATCCCTCGACCAGAAAATTTCGGGAAATTCCGAATTCCAAATGGAATGGGTTCAATGGGAATGGTTACTATGGCTATCGCTATGCAAAGGTTAATTGGGTTAGTTTCGGGTTTGGCTTCCATTCCAGTGCTATGGATTATAAGTTGATTAGGATTGTGTATTATGCTAGTCCTACGAGGGAAGACAACATCCGAGCTGATTTGTATGTGATGAGTACTGATGCTTGGAGAGAAATTGATGTTAATAAGCTTTTGTTGTTCTTTGAGGAGTATGACTTCGTGCAAATTCTTGGATATTCTACTTCAGTAGTCTTGAATGGAATTTTCTATTGGCCGGCACAATTAATCCCAAGTGATGAAGTGCTTCTTATGTCCTTCGACATGGGTGATGAGGTGTTCCGAAAAATAAGAACACCAGAGTGTTTGGATAGGCCTTGGGATGATATTAGCTGGCAATTTACGGCATTAAATGATAAACTTGCTCTTGTTGTTTCTCGTGATAAAAGGGGTTTAGACGTGTGGGTGTTGAATGAAAACGAGAGTTCTTGGACTAACCAAGTTAAAGTTGGATCTTCTCCCAGGATCGCCCGCAATTTAGGTAGTGGAGAAGTTTGTGGAATGACAGTGGTGGGATGTGCAAAAAATGGTAAATTTTGGGTGACTGACCATAAGGCAGGATCTCATGATTTATATCTCCTTTCGTATGATCCAAAGGCCCAGGAAACTATGGATCTTTATTTTGGTCAAGTTCCGCGTCCATCTTCTTTTTGTTTGTATGCCGAGACCTTGCTTCCAGTCATGCAACCCAATGAAGTCGTGCTTAACTAGAAGAACAACGAAAGGAACTGTTGAATTCATTGAAGTGGCTCATGTGTGAGATGCAGTTTTGAATGCTGTTTGTTCATGCTTATTTTAGTTGTGCTACTTTAACTGTCCAAGGGACCAATATTGCACTATCCTAGTCTCCCTTTGTATGAGTCACTCTCACAATGTGTATGCTTTCCCAAGTTAGGAATTACTGTTTTAGAGATGAGATGAGGATAACAAGGGTTTTATTGCTGACCTTGAGAAGGAATAACAAATAGGCTTCTCTCACTCCGTTGAGAATGCATCTTTATACAAGCCCGCAGAAATGAAGGAAAATGTGAATAGATGTTGTCACTTATTGTAATATTTTATTAACCGAGTAGTATATATTGGTTGGATACTTGGTTAGATTAATCCCACCTGGATATTGGAATGTTTTCGGTTTGGTTTTTGAAATTTTTTTTGAAAAATAGTAGGGATAATAAGTGGGGAGAGATAGAGAGAGAAATGTTGAAAGTAGAGGGAATCTATGGGGTATTTTTTGAAAAATTCTTTTTGAAAAGTGAAGAGAACAAGGCATTAGTGTTTCTTATATGTATGAGGCACAATGTGAGAGGGAGTAATGTAGATAAGTATACATCTTCCGTTCAATGGTGGCACCATGTGTCATCGTCAAATAATGTCACAAACTACTAACAAGCTCCAAATGGGGCCCGTGGGAATCACCCTGCGGGCTATGCGGGCAAGGGCAGAACTAGGTTTTGTTTCGGGTGCCTAGCCCGAGTCCTTTCCACTCCCCCTCACTACCTCTTTTAATGGCTGCTCATCATAGTGCATTAAACACCCAAAATTTAGATTGTTTCTTGTTACTTTTTTTTATGCCTTGAAACTTCAGTTGTTAGTTTCCTACATCAGTTTTTAGTATACTTAAGTCTCTAAAAGTTGAACTTATATTCTATAGGTATAAATGCAGGGGTGAATGAAAGGGTGGGTGGTGCCGTGGCACACCCGCTATATAAGCTAGGTCTGCCCTTGGATGTGGGATACAATGCCAGTGCATACTATTCATTAATTTGCTTCACTTCCATTGTGATACAATACTGGTGCATACTATACATGAATTTGCTTCATTTCGATTGGTGTCACGGCCTAAAGTCGTTTGAGTTCCTCGAGTTTTAAGGGTGCAAGGGGGCAGCTATTTCAATGGTAAACATTGGGAGGTAAGGTTGGTCTCCACTCCTCTCATGCCCATGCCAAATCAGTATTACATGAGTATTGTAATTGTCATTGTCGTCGCTATATGGTCATGCGACTATTTTCTTCTGTTGGTCTTGCTCTTGCAAAGTTTTAACAGCTCTGTAAACATGTATATCAGTAGTCAGATAACCTGATGGCTAAAGATGTTGCGACAATGGTTTGTTTCTCAACGAGAGTCTGCCATATCTACGACAGTCAACGATCTTGGAGCCTATATTTCATGTGAATTACGTTCAAATATCATTTCAGTGTTGTCGCATCCTCATTGGTGTTTCTTTGGAGCTTAAATATGCATGTATTCAGCTGAGCTTATTTATTAGGACGTTCAAATATCATGGACATTCAAATATCCTTGTGGAAATCACATTGCGGGCTGGGTGGTATGGGCAAGGGTGGAACCAGGTTTTGTTTCGGGTGCTAAGCCTGATTTACACTACCTCTTTTAATGGTTGTTCATCATAGTGGATGCATGCCTTAAACTCTTAGGAGGGATAAACATTACCCAAAATGTAGATTGTTTCATGTTACCTTCCTTTTTTTTATACCTCGAAACTTCATTTCTCAGTTTCCAACGTCAATTTTTGCAATACTAGTCTCTAAAAAGTGGATTAATAGTCTTGAATGTCTGTCTATCGATATTTCCAAATTGAAAATCTGAAAACCCACACCCTAGCTTTGTAGGACCTGTACCTCATACTTCGCGCACTTTGACTAATCTCGAGGTCTTAAGGTTAGCAATTGGGCAAGCCTTTATTTTATTTATTTGAGATGTTAAACAACGAAACACTTAAGTGAATGTGTGAGCATGTGTGATGCTAGCATTAATACTCTTGGGACAAAGTTATAGAAACGCAATTTTTAGAAGAAAAAAAAGAAAAGAAAAAGAAACACCAAACAATGCTGTTCATTTCACATGGGCGGCGTCTTTTCGTATTGTGGTGGTGTTACGATACCTCCTTATTGCATTTTGCATTTTCAGACTTTTTTAACTCTCTTTGGTTGGCATTTGGCAAGTGCAGAATTCATTTCGTCGTAATACATTTTGAAAAAATTGGAGAAGCAGCTGCAGAGGAGTTTTTGAAATTCTCATTTGGCATTCTCAAAGCATCTACAAACCAAAATAAATACTTCACGCATTTTTCTTCATTTAAATGTTTTTGAAAAAAGGCAACAGAGTAAACAGAGAACAAATCATGAACTATTTTTCACATCTATATTATAGAACAGAGCGGTTTTTTAACCAAAATGTCTATGCATACAAACAGAACAGCCTCTACAACCGTTTGATCGTGGTTCATGTTATTTTTGTAGTCGTCAGATCGAATGAATATTTTCTAACGTATAAACCTACAATAATGTAAACATTTTGCTAGCATTAAAGAGGATTTCCTTTTAAGTTTTACATGTTTCCCTCATACGGGAGAAACTAAACATATCCCCCTTTCTTTTCCAATTGATTTTGATTTAATTTGTTCCCTTTTCCTAAACCTAATTCAGTATTAATTTTATATCCTTATGACTTCCTAAATAAGTTTAAGTTCAAATTTTATTGGCCAAAGAAATGTCATAACTGATTCCATGATTTGGGCATCAACATTATAGAGTACGTAATAAGGAAATTTCAATTTAGACTTCCTAAATAAGTTTAAGTTCAAATTTTATTGGCCAAAGAAATGCCATAATTAATTGATTCCATGATTTGGGCATCTATAATAGTACTTGATTTCAAATTGACCAAAGTATTTACTCATAGTATTCCTCTCTCATTTACCCGTCTGTGTTTACCAATGTTGGCTATTCCACACCGGATCTGCGGACCACCACTCCGAATGAACAACTACTGTGCTATCTATCTGCTAGTATAGAGCAAATGGGGCCTCCACCTCCTTTTGGTTCAACAATTGGCTTGACCATGGCAATCTCCGGAGTCTTATCTGTGGCCCTCTCACCCGTTCTTGGAACTTACACTCTCTCTCTCTCCTTCCACGTCCCTGCTCGCATTCTCCGCGCCATTTTTAACAACGCATGTCCACGTCTCACTCCTTTACCCGACAGCCTTGATTGGAGACCTATTACCTACCCCGTCGGGTAAGTTCTCTAAAATGCCTCGTATCCAGCATTTTTATTTTGCTCACCATCCAGCAACGCATCAACACCTGAGACTACCTTGTCCGCTGCAACATTATTCCATCCAACTCCTGCCCTTCCTGTCACATTGGGGAAGAAACTGCCATCCCCTTTGGGATTGCCCTGCGGCCTCCAAGATTTGGGACCTTACACATATTCGTTGTTGCCTTGATACCTTCTTTCAATGCCAACCTTGCCCTTTGGATCAAAACAAACTCGCTCTCCTCCTGCCTTCACCGATCGGGAACTGGAATGTCATTTACCTCCTTACCCTCTGGCACATTTGGCTCCGTCGTAATCCATAATCCCACTGACCTGCTCCCTCTTGAAACTACAGCCAACTCCATCATGGCCAAAGCTATTGAATGGGAGTTCATAGTTCAACCTAAACCTTTTGTTACCCGCAAGGCCGGCTCATGGGGTAAGGCGGAGAAGCGGCCGCTTCCAGCCCCCAAATTTTGGTCCAAAATTGAGGCCCCAATACAATGTAATTTACATATTAATATTAGAATGTTTCTAAATAAAAACACAATTGTATCTTTTTTTTCTTCAAAAACTCTAGCAATAATATCTTTTTACATTTATATTATCATAATTGTATCCTTTTAGTTTGATTTTTTTTTGTTGTTATTTTTGCACTTTTGTCATTTTTAAAAAAATTCATGAATATGTAAAGGACTCAATATAGAGAATTCGCTTCGAGCTTCCAAAATATATGAGCCGGCCCTGGTTATCCGTACCCGTTCCCAACCCAGACAAGCCTTCATCAAATGGAAACCACCTTCAACCGGGCTTTTTGAACTCATTGTTGATGGGACAGGTAGCAATGCAAACATAGAAGCAACCGCCAGTGGATTAATTAGGGATTGGAAAGGCAACTCGGTTACCAGTTTTCTCATGCAAACTGGGAAGTGTGTCGGTCCTCACGGCAGAAATTTGGTCTTATTTTTCATGGTCTAAAACTCCTCAGAAGAAAAATACATTTTCTTGGTGGAATTAGAATCGAACGCTGCAAATGTTGTTAATCTTGTCAACTAAACTGCTTACACCCACCAACTTCACGATCTCGTCAATGCTTGCAGGTACCTTCATCAAGGGTTGAGGAATCCTCCGATCGATTAGCCATGTCTTACGTGAAAGTAACAAGTGAGCTGATTAACTTGCTCAGGATGCGAGATGTCATCAATCTCTAACCTTATCTAGCTTATCTTTCAATTCCTTTTTGTATTAATGTCCAAATGTTGGAAGACCAAAGGGGTGTTTCATATCCCTGAACTTTGTACTCTTAATTATTAATTTTATGCTTTCCATTTCACCCAAAAAAGAAAGAAAGAAGACGACTAGTTATTATTCTCGCCCTCAACCATAGTATTTACCTTTTTGCCACTCAATTAAATGGCTAGTGGTTCAAAAAAAATTATTTGGATAGAGCGCAGAAAATAGAGAGTGGTGCTTGAATTCACTGATGAAAAAGTGAAGAGACAACGTAGAAATTGTCCCTTTTTTTTTTTTTTTTTTTTAACATCTTACTAGGCAAAACGATTGGTTGATCAAAAGTGACTCAAAACTTCTAAAATATGGCAACACTAGCGCTTACCCGTGCCTCCGGCACTACGCATCGCTATTGAAATTAGTGTATTGTATTGGTTCTGCTTCTTGGTGGCGCGAAAGAGAACTACTTGAGAAATATAACTTAATCAACCCCGCTACCAATTTAAACCCCGACTAATGCAATTTAACTACCTACGAATAAATTGAAATCGTATGCCTTGTTGTAAAAAGAAAGAACAAATGTTAATTTCACATTAAAGACACTGGCATAATTGCATATTTTTACACATCAGTTACACAAAGAAGCCAACCTAAATTCATAACTTATGCCTTTAAAAGACTGACTAATGGTAAATTTAGCTGTTGAACTGGAGAAATGGTAGATTCATATCCTTGGGCTTTGGCAAACGCAGATAGAAATCACCTTAAGGAGGGAATCGTTGTAGAGCTACGGTTTCCAAACACACATTACCATGGAGCTCAAAACCTGAAAACAAAAGACCAAAAAATTATAAGAAAAAAAAAACCCACCAAACCACCACATAAGGAACCCACTGAAATAAATAGAATTCACCGATCTTCCTTACCAACCCAGGCCAAGAAAACAGTAATAGCGTTAAAACCATCAAGGAAGAAGGATTCTTGCTAATAAAATCAAACTTAGTCCCCAAGCAACACCATTAAAAAAAAAGTGCACGAAAGCCAAACAACAATGTACAGTTCCATAGTATCAACGAAAAGTTACAATGCAAATAGGCTTCTTTGAAGAATCTCTCCTAAGATGCCCCCAATCAGTTTATCAAACAGTTTCTTTGATAGAAGTTGCTTTGTCAAACAGTTTATCATGGCATCAATCACAGCATCGAATGGCAATGGCTCAAAACTTTCTGCCAATAGATGCATATACACCCCAGTTAGTGCACGATCATCTTCACATCCATTATCTAAGCCTAGCTGTAACAACAAAAAAATTTAGTCATAACAAAGTCTTGAATGTTTTAAATTACAATTAGACAGGAAAAAAATAGCACATTACTCGCATACATAATGAGACCAAATACCCTATAGACAGTAAAAAATAATTAGTACCAAGTCTTCCATTAGAGCTCATTATACAATCCTTGAGTAAAGAGTATGTGGAATGACCCAAATTCAATTCCTGCAAAGTTTTTCGAATTAATAGTATGAAAACTAAGGATCAAGAATACCAAGTAGTTCCATATTAGATAGCTGTATGAAGAAACGTCAGTCTTCAGGTAAACGAATGAAAAAGATTATTCAATCAAGATATTTGAACTTGTGCATGGATAAATAAAAAGTTGTACCTTTTACTGTAGTAAAACCTCGGGATACACAATGTTTGTCGTGGAACGGGATGCATCATTAGAGATAAGGACACTTGTACGATCACCAGATGTGCATCTAGATAACGCTACATATAGTTGTCCATGACTAAAGACTGGAGTACGCAAATCAATTCCAACAAAATTGACAGATTGTCCTTGAGATTTGTTGATAGTCATCGCATATGCCAACCTGATTGGAAATTGACGCCTTGTCATTTCCAAAGGCATTTCAGAAGAAGAGGGTGTCAAGGATATCCTTGGAATAAAGACCAAATCACCAAATTTATCTCCAGTTAAAATTTGAGCTTCAATTATGCGATTTGCACAATTGACAATCATTAATCGAGTGCCATTACACAACCCAGCCTTTGGAGCGATATTTCTCAATAACATTATTGGGCAACCAACTTTCAAGTCCAATTTAAAAGGAGGCAAACCAGAAGGATTCAATGAGTTCAAGTACTCATTAGGATACTGGTTTATGATAGTACGATCATGTGCATCATCAAAGGATATTTTGTCAGCTGCAAAATAAGTGGTGGTATCCCCTGGAAAAACATTCAATGCTGCAAGATTGATGGCACTAACATCATCATTTCGGGCAGACAGAAATGAGTTGTTGATGCTCCAATATCAATCTGTTACCCACTACTACACTCCAATTCCCAATAGGCAATGGCATGGGAGGAAAATCTTTTAAATTTTTACCCGATTCCTGAAGTAATTCGTCCAAGAGATATAAACCGTAATCTTCAATCTGTGCCGCAGTAGGATTTGGAATGGAAAATAATGCAATGATTTTGCACGCTAGATCATCACAAATATGCATTGCAAATTTGTCCCATAGTACAGCAGGTTGTGATGGAGAACATTGTGTGAGCATAACACAGAACAACCTACGCAACTGGTATCCAGTTTTCATAATTGCAGCTTCTTCAAGACATTGCACCCATTCTTCGTCATCTTCCAAGAGTCCTCTTGCAATACATGCTGATTTGAATGTGTCATGCAAAATATTATTGACTGTGCGTAAACATTCATATGAATCTGGTCCTCTGACAACACTTAATAGGAGACGTAAATAAAATAATTCACCAGCATTAGGGCTAACAAAGTACATTCTTCCAATTGCAAAACCCCTTTCTCTTGATTTCCACCTCTTTTGTGATTTTATCCAAACAAAATGTTGTGGAAATTCTTAATAGGTGAATACACGTGCATCTTCATTTGCTCGACAATATGCAAAAAAACCAGTTAATGTTGTAATTTCTTGCTCAGCCCTTGCGACAATGTCATGCATAATGTTGTAATTTCTTGCTCAGCTCTTGCGACAATGTCATGCATTGATTCTTCAGTGTTAAATAGGCTATTATGCTTTCCGAGTAAATGAAGTGTCAAACGTACAACTGTTGGAATCTCTTCATGCATAGAATAGCCGAATAGCCGCCAAGCTGCTTCTACTGGACCAATATACCTTGCATCGAGATATTCCTTGATCTCATCTATAGGTCCCAACACCATTGTTGGACGATCATTGCCTTTGTAGATGTACTTGTGGATATATTTGACACATCTTATTTCCACGCAGACTTCCACATTGATATGGCAATTGAATAGTCTAGAAATGTAAGCGTTGTACGGAACAACATCCCTGTTATCAACCGGGTGACTCCCAACAATATACACCCGACCATCATTACGACGTCGATAGATTGGATATCCATCTTGGTCCATTGTAGTTGTTTCCGAAAAAGCTTTGGGGTATTTCTTAGTGCATTTTCCATTTTCCATACATGCTGCTTGAGGATTTCGAGCACCACATGGTCCATGTATCATGCAACCCTTAACGATATTTAAAAATAAATAAAAAACATAGTTAGGAGTTAGAGCATAGAAAAGACAAAAAAAAAAATTGTAAGCGCAGCAATATTCATACCTTAACAGTATCAAAAAGTGAAGGGTCTTCTATAGGATCTGGAAATTCAGCACATACTACTTTATCGACCTGAGCACATGTATGTATTTTGTCCGGTCCTTCAAGAAACAAAAGTAAATGCATATGCGGTAGCTCTCGTTTTTGATACTCAATTGTATAGACATATCCAACAATTTTGCCAAACACTTGCTTCTTTTTTATCTCACTCATCAAACATTTTCGCTTCAACTCAAAAACACGTGCAACCAAATCTGGACGATCAACAGCTTTCTGATGTGGTAGCAAAGCCTCAGTAATTTCAGGCCAATTGGGATTGGCAGTCATTGTAAGGAAAATGTCTGGATGTTGGTTGTGCCGCGTAATAGCCATTGAATCCTGAAATATTTGGAACATATATCTAGGACATCCAGGGAACGAAGACGGTAAAATTATTCGTTTACCAACTTGACCAGGCCCCAACCCATCAGGACCAATATCTGCGAGATCCTGGTAAAGTTCGGATCGAATTTTTCCTTGGTTCAGCCTATGAAAGTTCAATCGATTTTGCTCAGTTACTGCCCAAGCATCTACGATATACTCTTGGAATAGTTTCCCAGCTTGTAAAATTGTTGAGTACTCTGAGTTTCGTTGAAACAAACGAAAGCTATAAAATTCCATTTGAGTGAGTCTTTTATCCGTGTATTGTTTGCTTCGTACATCCCAATGTCTCATCTCAGGTTCCCATCCAAGCTCACCATGGGGAAACAATAGAACATAATGCAATGGTAAATAAGCCGGGTGGCATTCATTAACTCGCATTAACCCATTATTTCCTCTCAAATGCAATACAATATCTCTCATTCCACTCTTCTCGGTTCCATCGCCGGGTAGAATTATTGCAATCTCATTTGCTGTTGGGAGATTATACCTCCGACGATCTGTTGATGAACTGTAATGAAGATAAGCAGGTAAATTTTGTCCCACCGATTCAGATTGATTTAAAATCTCAAAAGCTCAAAGGAATTTTTCAAGAAACGGATTAAATGTCAACAAACAATCTTGAATTGTCTTGAGGACATCTCTTCTCAAGTGAGGATTTTTGTTAGTGCGAGCATTTAGAGCAGACTCGGGGTCGTATATGTACAGCTGAGAATAAATCGCTTCATGCCCCGGTTGTGGTAGCAAAGATCCTGTTCGATGACGTAATTCACCATGGATAGTGAACGATAAAGGCCCTCTTCCGTTAAGCACTCTTGTATCTAATTTAGCACCAAGACTTGTAAAAGCATTAGTTGCATTATACTCTCGAGTATGATGACGAAATGATTTTGATCGCTCATCATTGCCATCATATAACTCTTGTAGCGCCAACGGGGGTGCAATAAGTGATGGTAGCTTAATCTTTCCTTGCAGGCAGCAAGTTCCAAAAAGTGGATGTATTAAAGATGAATTGGTCAATTTTTCACCCATCCAATGCAAGGCTTTACAATGAAAACATGATACATCCATCTTACCGAGATAATGACGATTGAAATATCTATTAGCTTGAGGATCAACCCCTATGTTTGTAGATTCAACCTCTAACTCATCATCAATAAATTGATTTCCAGGAGGTAGCCTACATATACAATTTTTTTTGCGTGTGAAGTAAAAACATGCAAAAAAATCATCATCAATATGTGAAGTAAAAACACACATAAAAGGTATAGAAATAGAAACATATTAAAGAAAAATGAAATTATTTACCGATGAGTTGGAGCTAAAGATGTGCTTGGCATAGCAAGAAGTTCTTTATCAAGTAATTGTGCATGAGGTGCATGAGCAGTTGCCACGGCTAAAAACTCTTCCTCAAGATTCCGAGGAGGCATTGAAGGATGACACATTTCAGGTTCATCCATGGCTATGCTCGGCATAGCTATAGATTCTTCGATATGAGGTACTGAATGTTGGCATGCCTGGGGTTCATGATGACATAGCGTACTATCCACAGTTATTGGAGTTCTTGTGCTAGCAGAATAGTTCCTCAAATTTGGTGTTTTAGGAAGCACCACAACTGATGATGACTCGAAGGCATGTGAAACCATTGCTCGCTTTGGTGAATTTGTAGGAATTTCTATAGATGTAGAAGTCATGCCACCTTCTAGGCATGCACGTTGGCGACGACTTGGTGTTAAAGACGAAAAGGATGTGGGCCACCTCGGTTGAATGCATTCTCTTGCTCTCTCTCGTTCACGTCGTAAACATTGGGCCTGTGATCTAATATTATCATTAGGTGCCTACACGGTGGATGAAATAACGTCACATTTTATCAAGTAAGATGTCTCTTAAAGTTCAAAAATTTTAAATCAAATTTGGTATTTTAGGAAGTACCACAACTGATGATGTGGGCCGTCTCAGTTGAATGCATACTCCCGTTCTCTCTCGTTCACGTCGTAAGCATTGGGCCTTTGATCTAACATTATCATTAGGTGCCTACACGGTGGATGAAATAACTTAAGATTTTTAAATAGAGTTTAGACAGTAAAAATATTGGTCCCACAAAAAAGAGAATGAAAACTGTATAGGAATGTGTACAAAATCATACCACTTTAGGGACAGCATTTTCTTTACCTCCACAAATTGCCTTTTCCTTTGCGTTTTCCTAAAGAAAAGAATAAGATTAATAGTATTCCAGAATATATGTACTAACAAACATCCAGATGTAATTAATAGGCATACCCCATGCATGCGAATCTGATTCAATTCTCGTTCATCACGGATCATTACGCCAACATTATTTTCTCGAAGAAACCTAACCTATACAATAGCAAATGAAGAACAATGATCAATAGAAAATGAAAATGAAAAATGAAGAATAATGATCAATAGAAAATGGAAAATGAAGAGTTAAAGTTTATCTTACAGTTTTCTCCAAATCACCATCCAGCATAGATTTCTTTCCCTTGGCTACATAGATGGCCTTCCCTTTCCCTTTAGAAATTTCCATTGCTCCTGAAACACAAAGCAACAGTTAGGACAAAAGAGTTTTCACTGAAACACAAAGCCTAAAAAATTAGAAAAAAAACAAACTCATAGAGATGGGAATATAATGCTTGCCAATTGACCAAAAAAAAAACCATCTATGAATCTCACACTGCCAAAGTCCCCTAAAACTAAAATGTCCGCCGAAGTGCCTTAAAACTAACCACTCGTTATTGGAGAAAGAGCTGTGGTCAAAAGCAGAGAAATAAAGAAAGCATAAAAAAAACGTACCACTCGTTAAGCAAGATTCCAATCTTGATGATGATGAAAGTATTAGAGGGCGATTATACTCTTGCCCCTATCCCATACAATTACCTGGAGAGAGAAAAAATGAATTAACATCAAGAACGATTGCATAGCAGTAATGCGAAACCAAAGTGATTTTGAAAGGTTAAACCCCATAAGCTACTATTTCCTAGCACAACGCTTCTAATCTTAGAGGCCCAACAAAAGATGTCGAAAAAATTAATTTTCTACCATGTTTGAGTGTTTGTCCGTGAGTCTAAAAAATGAGCAAGAAACCTATTCCTCAATCAAAGACCGTCATTCACTCGAAAGGCAAAATGGAAAGCAAAAAAAAAAAAAAAAAATGCTTGTTGCTGGCATAAATTTCGAACTAATTAAAGAGAACCCAATTGAAATAGAACCATAAAAGCATCCCAAAAAAAAAACACCAACCGACAAAGTCCGATGGTATGTGTATGTGGAGGAGAGAAATGAAAACCATAAAACCAATTCGTAACACAATGGCGACAGAAACTCCAAAAAAACATAATAGATATCCAAAAAGACAGTTCAAATGTCAAGAAAGCCAATAGGACCCAAATGTGGTTGATATAACAGGAATTTAGAAAAGAAATCATCAAGAAAGTAGAGTTGAGAATTCCAGCCCGACTTGAATCTTCCTTAAGCCTCTATTAACATCGGGATTAGAACTCGTAGAAGATTGCTTGCTTGCTTAGTTAGCGTTCTTGTCAAAATGAAAAAAAAACCCTTATGTAAATCTGTTCAAAGTGAAGATAGGGTGGAAAAATGAATTAAGCTTGAACTACCTACAAAATCATTTCGAAAAGTTAGAGGAGATAAAAATGGAAATAATAATAAATCCACAGTTTCCCCCTAAAGTAAGCAGCAAAGAAAAACTTTTAGGTATCTTGGGATACTAAGTCTCATGATATTTCCTTCGGTTCGTTTTTGATTTTTCGGTTATTTTTTGAGCACATTTGTAGAGGTCGGCGAGAACGATAATGTACCAAAAGTTGTGTTTATCAGAACCTAGTTTTGTGTTTTTATGCCTAAAAGTTTCTCCTATTTCCCTGTACCAACTCCTACTATTTTTCGTTATGCGCCTTTTTGATTACTGTTTTTTTTTTTCCCTGGAAAATCACTTTTATGGTTGTGTAACCATAAAACCCAGGAAAATTCACGGAAAAAAAGGGGGCCAGAAAGAGATCGATTGAATTCCACATGGGTTTTGTGGGTTTTCTCAAGTTATGGTTCGATTTGCTTGCTTGGTATTATGAAAAGCATTAGACCCAATTGGGCACTAACCTGGGAATGTTGGCAGCAACGTCGGTGCTTAAAGGACACCGGTGTTCGGCGTCAATCGGCGAGTGGGAGACTGATGGAGCGGTGGACGGCAGACTCGGCAGTGGAAGGGGGAGTCTGACAGACGGATTCTCTCTGTGGAGTAATTTACATTGATGGCAATTTTGTAATTAAATTAAAGAGCTTGGACAGTCTAATAAAAGGAAATCTCACCTCAACCCTTAGATCAAATAAACCTCAGCCCTTGGATGTGTTTATGTTTGTGTGGAGGCCCACACCCTTCTGTTTTATTAGATAGATAGTAAACAAACAAATCTTACATTATTTTCAAAATTTATATTGTAAAGCTTCTCCTCTTCAAAAAGGAATACTACAGAATATCATTCAAACGGATGCATAACTTATTTTGATCCCAATTCAATATTTTATACTGAAGTATATAATTCACTTTCCAATCCAGATTCTATAGTCTTAAACAAAAAACACTCCCAACACACCTTTGTCTGCCATTGGGAAAGGGGATAGGTCAAAGCCCAATTCCAGGGGCCTGGTCCAGAAACAGCAGAACCTTATTTCATGCCAGAAAAACTTATTTACGGAGAATTCTGTAAATAAATTTTACGGAGATGGATTGCACGCATATAAAAGTGTTTTGGATGACTTTTTACCCTTTTACCCCCCACCCCTGCCACGTGCTCTCTCTCTCTCTCTCTCTCTCTGTCCCAGCAATCTCTCTCTTGATTTTTTTTATAAAATTTTAAATATTAATAACTTTTTTTCACGTAATTTTTTTTAATAAATTATATATTTTTGAAATCTAATTAACGAAATCTATCAAACGAGTTTAATATTGATGGAGAAATAATGTGAAACGGAAAAATTATATTTTTTCCATAGTTTAAACTATCTAACGAGGTTGAAAAATGTGTTTCAAATTTAAATCTGTTTAAACCAGTGGAAAGAGAAAAAAATTCCTGATCATTTTAGTTATAACCATTTATGATAAAATGATCAAAAAATTAAAATCTTTCCACTGGTTGAAACGAAAAAAAGAAAAAGAAAAAAGAGAGGCAATCGGTGCCTTGTAGTGCACGTGGTGCTTTTGTGTGCATGTGAGCCTTGAAGAGTTTTGAACGTAGAGCACATAGGTGAAGTATAATTAAATGAAGTTTGATTTCAGTTTGCATTATTGACTGTTTAGAAAAATATAAAGTAAATTTAAGTGGATTCAACATACATAATTTACTTGAAAACTCAAATATAGAAGTTTAAAAAGAATGACCGATAAAAAAATAAAAACAAAGAGATAATATATTGGGCCCAAAAAAATCATTTAATTTAAACACATTATTTCATATTCAATATTAGACTTGTTTGATAGGTTTCGTTGAGTAGATTTCAAATATATAAAATTTATTTAAAAAATACGTGATTGCAACTTCTTCAAACAGTTTTTATATCAAAAAATATGGTTAAAAAATTAAGTGTTCCAAATTTCAATCCGTTTGAATCGGTGGAAAGAATTTATTTTTCTAATCATTTTATCCGAAATGATCATAATTAAATTTTGTCTCTAGAGCTCTCGTTAATTAACTCTAAGAGATATTTGATTCTACGACTTTCTTAGGGTTAATCAACGAAAGTCCTATAGTCAAAATTTAATTATGACCATTTAAGATAAAATTATCAGAAAACTAAAATCTTTCTACTGGTTCAAATGGATTGAAATTTGAAACACTTAATTTTTCAACCTTTTTAGACAGTTTTAACTACCACAAAAATATAGTTTTTCCCATTTTTCATTATTTCTCCATCAATATTAGGCTTGTTTGATAAGTTTCGTTTAATAGATTTCAAAACTATAAAATTTATTAAAAACAAATCGGTGAAAGGCGTGCGAGTCTCATCGGTCGTGGTGGTCCGGGGTGGTGGCGTTGTTTGGATCTGGTGGTCATTGGTGTTGGGTGGTGGTGCGGTGGTGGAAGGGGTGTTCTTGTAGGTGTTTTTTCTTCTAATCTTTGTTTTGCAGGTCTTCCAAAAATGAATGGCGAATCTGGTGCGTTTTGGTGGTCGGGGTGGTGGTGCGGCGGCGGCAGTTTGGGGGTGATGTTGGTGGTTGTTTGCGGAGGTGGTCGAATCCCCTATGGATGGTGCTTAGGCTATCGAGTTTTTGCCCGTTACGGATCTTGGCTGCTATTTTGCTCCTCCGGCGTGGGGATCTCATTTTCTGTATATGATCTCTAACGTTCTTCTGTTTGCTTGCTACTGTCTGCATTTCGCGTGGTGGTGGTTTGCCCGAGCCTGGTTTCTTCGTACTCTTGTGTTCGTAGGCCGGAGCCCTCCGCCGGCCGCTACATCTGGGAGTCGCCGGCATGGCTTAACGGCGAGTTGTGGCTTCGGTGTTTTGTACGGCAACGGCGGTTTTGGAGATTATTGGGTTAGGGTTTGGTTAGGGCAGGCCGGCCTTGGTTTGGGCCGAGTTAGGAGTTTGGCCTAATGTATATCTGGGTTGCAGTTTGGACTTCATTTTGTTTATTTGATTGTAATTGCTTAGACCTCGGGAGTTAGGGCTTTGTCCCTTGTCTTGTACTATTTTTCAACCTTTGGTTGGATTCCCCTCCCCTATCCCCGTTTTAATAAATTTTTTCGCCGTTCAAAAAAAAAAACAAATAGGTGAAAATAAAGTTATTAGCATTTACAATTTTACAGAAAGAAAGCGGTGTGTGAGAGAGAGAGCATGTGGATGGAATAAAATGGAAAATACGACAACCCGGAGTCACACACAGTCACACACACACACACACACCCCGGGGGGCGAGTAACAGCTCTCATAACTTATTCACGGAAGATTAGTGAATAAAGTTATCCCGGCAGGATTGAAGCCGAAACGAGGTTTATACCAACTCCAAGGCCAAATTTTGAAGAAGAAGAAGAAGAGGAGGAGGAGGAGCTATGGCAAGGGCGACGTTCCATCTGCCGTTTGAGATAACCATTGAAATCCTCTCAAGATTGCCAGTGAAATCCCTATTGCGATTCCAATCCGTTTGCAAAACCTGGTATGCCCTCATCAAAACCCATAGTTTCATCGCCCAACATGCTATAACCCAGTCCACTCTAGATTCCACCTCTCTCCTGGTAATCACTTACAATGGTAAAACCCAAACCTTTGCCATGTCTTTAGTTGATGAAGGGTTTAGTAATGGCCCTGTCAATCTCGATTTCCCATTTCTGAATAGGAGGAATTATCTTCCCATTCGGATACATAATACGGGGAATTTTCTTTCCATAGGGGGCATATGCAGTGGTTTAGCTTATATAAGTTTGTCTCGTGTTGGATATCCCTTGATTCTATGCAATCCCTTCTCGGAACAACCCCTGACAATTCCATGGTACAACTAGTCCCACCCATAAAAACCTTACCAAACAAGGTATTAGGAGCCCCATAGGATTATTAATCCAATCCCCCTCCCAAACCTCATATCAAACACGCCCTTAATTATTAATGCTATGCTTTCCATTTCACACCAAAAAAAAGAAGACTAGTTATTACTCTCTGCTGCTTCAATCATTGTATTTACCTTTTTGCCACTCAATTAAGTGGCTAGTGGTTCAAAAAAAATTATTTGGATAGAGTGCGGAAAATAAAGAGTGGTGCTTGAATTCACTAAATTCACTCATGAACGATTGGTTAGTCAAAACTTCTAAAAGATGGCCACTTGGTAAACAAACAAATCATAAACTTGTTTTCAAAATTTATAGTAAAGCCTTTTCCCTTCAAAAAATAATATTAGAGCATTTCCAATCTTGACCCATTTTAAAACCCAAATTCAAAATTTGGGCAAAACCCTCAAAACCCCATCTCCAATCATGACCCAAACCCTTACCCATTTTTAGTTTTTACCCATTTCTTTGCTCAAATTTGAGACAAGAAAAGGCTGACTCATTTTTCCAATGGCTAGAGAGAGAGAGAGACCTAGCATACTCTCCGGACTAAGTGTCGACGACCATGCCAGAGGTCTTGCTGGTGCCGAACTGGGCCTAGGCGATGGCGGAGGGCTACTGGATAGCGGAGGGTTTCTCGTAGCCGTAGTGGTGTTGGGTCGGTAGTGGTGTTTCAGAGGGAGAGAGAGGGTGCGGTGGGTGTGGGTTGGAGGAGGAAGAGAGACAAAGTCGAGAGCTTTATTTACCATTATGCCATTAAGAATATATATGGATAAAATTTGGGTTTGATAGTTGGAGATGTGCCAACCTAAAATGAGTTTTATCCAAATTTTATTTCAAATTTAGGTAAAACTTTGAGTGGTCAAGGCTGGAGATGCTCTTACAGCTTCATAATTGGATGACCAAAAAAAAACCTGCTAATTTATTTCCCCAAAATCATTCAAATATATGCATCACTTATTTTTCACAATTCAAAATTTATACTAAATTATATAATTCAGATTCCAATCCAGACTATAGTCTTAAACTAAAAACGATGATTCAAAAAAAAAACTAAAAACACTCCCACACATCCTTTGTCTGCCATTGGGAATGGGGATGGGTCAAAGCCCAACTCCAGGGGCCTGTTCCTGAAACATCCGAACCGTATGGCATGCCCGATAGTACACAATATTGAAGCCGCAACAAGGGTTCCACCAACTCCCAAGGCCGAATTCAAGAAGAAGAAAGACGAGGAGGAGCTATGGCAAGGGCGACGTTCCATCTGCCGTTTGAGATAACCATTGAAATCCTCTCAAGATTGCCAGTGAAATCCCTCTTGCGATTCCAATCTGTTTGCAAAACATGGTACGCTCTCATCAAAACCCCTAGCTTTATTTCCAAACATCTTCTCACTCACTCCACTCTCAATTCCACCTCTCTCCTCTTAATCAAATACGATCATGAAACCCAAAAATACGCCATGTCTTCAGTAAATGATGATGGGTTTAGTAATGACCCTGTCAATCTCGATTTCCCGTTCATCAATAGAAGGAATGATCTTCCCATTCGGATACGGACTAGGGTGAATCGTCTTTCCATTGGGGGTATATGCAATGGTTTAGCTTGTATAAGTTTGTCTCGCGTTGGATAGCCCTTGATTCTTTGCAATCCCTACCTCAGAAAGTTTCAGGAAATTCCAAATTCGGAATGGAATTGGTTGGGTGAGAATAGTCACAATCGCCAAATGCATGTTAAGTGGGAAAGTTTTGGGTTTGGCTTCCATCCCAGTGCTCATGATTACAAGCTGATTAGAATTGTGTCTTATGGTACTATTTCCGTTCAAGGTGATATTTCCATTGAAGATCATATCCGAGCTGATCTGTATGCGATGAGCACTGATACTTGGACAGAAATTGATGTTAATAAGCTTTCTTTGGTCTTTGGGAAGATCAATGACTTTTTGTACGACGTGTTCCTCATTGGATGTTCTGCTTCAGCAGTCTTGAATGGAGTTTTCTATTGGCCTGTAGGTGTACTCTCAACTTCTCAAGTGGTTGTTATGTCCTTTGACATGGGTGATAAGGTGTTTAGGAAAATAAGAACACCAGAGTGTTTGGATTTGACTTGGAATAAAGCTAACTGGAAATTTACGGAATCAAATGATAAACTTACTTTGCTTGTTTCTGCTGATGAAAGTACCTTTGATGTTTGGGTGCTGAATGAAGATGAGTTTTCGTGGACTAACCAAGTTAAACTTGGATTCGAAGCTAAACTGAGATCTTTTCCATGGCTTGCAAGTTATAGGGGAAATGGGGAAGATGCTGAAAATACAGTGGTGGGATGTTGGAAAGATGGTGAATTGTTAGTGACTGAGCATAAAGTTTCTGGTGATATAAAGTTCTTTTTGTATGATACGAAAACCCAGAAAACTAAGGATCTTTGTTTTGGTCATGTTCCACTTGAATCTTCTGTTTATTTGTGTGTGGGGACCTTACTTCCAGTCATGCAAGCCAATGAAGTATTGCTCAACCAGAAGAATGAGAAGAGAAAGCATTGAATTTTTGGAATTTTCTACGGTGCGATATTTATTTTTATTATGTTTCCATTGTTCGTTTTTGTTTCAGTTACAGTAACTTAACAATGCCTCAAAGTAGTCTCTTTTGAAAACTAACGTAAACTACTGTTTTGCTAGTGCTATGTTGTGTTCCATGTATGACCTTGAAAGCACTTTCTTTCGACATGTAATATACAAGCGAATTGCCCGTGCCTATGGCACCCTCTCAAATTTTACACGTACAATTCTCTGGATTGTGATAAACTCTTCCCAAAAATCAAACCTCGTAGAACTACTATGGATTTTTCATCAAACCTACAATAAAAAAAATTCTAATGAAAAACAAAAGAAACTAAAAGGTTTCAACTCCCACCTCACAATTATTAATCTTGGCTAAGACTGCAACAAAAAGATTCAGAATCATAGTCTAATCCCCATTTCAATCAAGAACTGCATATAAAATGGTTCTTTGGGGAGAAGGAAAAAAAAACCAGCACATCACAATTAAAAACCAAACATTATGTGACTTCACACTACCCAATCCTTCTAGTTCTACCAAAACATAGACCAACTGCCGATCCAAAAAAAATAGACCCTGACGAGTAGAATTTACTTACACCCAGGCAACATCAAAGGGGCTTGCACAGCTACATCAAGGTTGTGCGGTTAAGTTGAGCTCCTGCGTTAGTTCGTATTCCTCTCTTGTTGCACTTCGTAAATCTTTTGATCCATACCAAATTGATAGATTTAGTCACTGTTTTTTGATTAATGATATTTGTCTTGAAGCCGTTTCCATGTTAGCACTGTTTTCTCTTTTAGTGCTATTGCGTGGCCTGGGGTTACTTATGTCACTGTGGAGAATGATTAATTTGGTTAGAATTGGAATCAAAACTTTTGTATTCCATAGTCCTATTCACTCTCCCCTCTAATCATATTATTATGATCGGTGTTTTCAAGCATTTGTGCTTTTGTTCAGGTTGGCTTTTATTACTTCTGTACTTTCCTTTTGGTTCAGGACAACCAGTTATATAGATTCTGCTTAGCCCATTTCATGCGAACTAAAATATTCTGTACAGGGTTTGCCTCTGTACCTCTGCTCACGCGCGATTCAAGCCGCAGGATTGCACAAAAGACTCTTCGGGCAAAAAGTCTTTTGTGCAATCATGCCACTGAAATTGCACGAGAACAGAGGTGTAGACAAAGTTCAGTACAAGGGACCTGGGGTGATTTCATTCGGTTCTTCATATTTGGATAGGCTGTTGTCTGGAGTTGGATTTCTTGCTTCCCATTTCACAGCATGCCAATTGTAATTGTATTCTCCTAGATTGTTTAAATCACCCTTTGATTTGCAAGCATCAAAGGAAGTGTCTAAGTTTTCCATAGACATAAATATCTAAGGTCCCACGGGATTATGTGCCACCAGCTCGTCCTTTTGGCAAACGAAGCTTTTCAATACTATTTTTCATGCACCCACATTGGTTATAATCTTTTTGAGCTTTTTTCTGTCTATGCATACAAGTTTGGTGGGACCCTTAAATTTTACTCCCTCTGTCCCCATTTTATTTGCTTGTTATTAGGAATACAACTTCTTAGGAGCTGCTTTTATAATTCTTCAGATTTTCACAATTAACCTTGAGATTTTGAACTTGCTATGGAGTCAAACCCTTTACTTTTTAACCAAGGGGGGTAAATTGGAAGTCTACCCTCTTTTGGTTGCTAATTGTAGAAATGAAGCACCAATTTGGGACGGCTCAAAATGGAAACATTAGCAAACAAAACGGGATAAAGGAAGTATCTAGTAGTATTAGAAGGGATGGTTTTCCAGGAAAAAATATGAAAATGGCATTGCTACAGCAGGGGGTCCGATCCGAGACTCCCGTGGAAGGTGGATTAACGGTTTTCAAAAATATATTGGGGCTAGTAATAGCATGGGAGCCGAGATGTGGACTCTTTGTGACCATTTAAACATGGCAGCTGATCTCAATCTTAACAATTTACAAGTGGAAACTGATGCCAGTCTTGTCGTTGTAGCTTTAAATTCTCACACTGATGTTTCTTATGCGTTGAGTTCTATTATTTGTGACTGCAGGACCCTATTGACCCGATGCCATGTTTCGCAGATTTGCTAAGTTTGCCGAGAGCAGAATAGAAGTGCAGATTTATTAGCTAAGGATACTTCTAATCTTAGTTCTTTTAGTTGTAATGTTGTGAGTACGCCCTCCCTTCTTTTATGTTGCAACAACTTCATGATGATGCTGTAGGGGTTAAATATCCCAGAATCTCTTATGTTTAGTTTTCCATGAGTCCCTCTTTGAGCAAACAAAAAAAAAAGTATTAGAAAGGACGTAGTATAAAATGTGTTTCTTAGAGCAAGTCTACTTGTTAGTGCTAAAACGGCATTGTTGGAAATTTTTTTTTTTTTTGTTGATTGACTACAGTGCTATTTTTTCAACAATGATAAAGTTTTTCCATCAATGCGTGCAATGTCAATTTGGTAGAATTATGTTTCTCAGTTTTGGTAACAGTACTCTTTTCCCTTTTTAAAGGTGTTGTGGCAAGTTTGACAATGTCAAATCTAACAAGAAAGATGACATTTGTCAAAATGTCACACTGAATTCGGCACAAAATTGAAAAGGATTTTTATCTTTTTCCTACCATTTCTTGCGCTTCTTGGTAAGTATATCATTTTATAACCAAACAAACAAACTCGGGAAAAACAGCAGACATTATATATCCTAAAAATTTTAGATGTTCCAATTCCTACATAGCTCTTCATTTTCTTGAGATTTACGAGAGTTTTTCCAAGAACTCACATTAACCACCACACTTGAGATTATTCTTTTGTCACATCCTTATTACGTCTCCCCAAAACCGTAGCATTTCATTTCAGCAAAGTTCGATATTGAGCTACCGTAAAAGCAAATTTATGTAGCTAAGAGGCCTTTGGCCTAACGGCATCAAGGGGTGCACTTAGGTGCTAGGAGTAAGGAGGTCAATAGTTCAATCTCTCGAAGATGTTAATTTAACTATTCTAACAATACTAACTTTTGCAGAGAAAAAATCAAGTTTATACAAATCAGATTTAAAAGAGCCTCCACGGCAGAATGCAAATAGTCCAGTTAAGTTCAAAACTCCAATCCCCAGGCCTTCTTTGAACATACACCTCCTTAGAATGTTTTCCCAAATAACACTAGAGAACCCGCACGCCAGTAAAACTTAACAAAGAACGCAGGCAGGCTTCTTCCCCCAAAGTTCACATCTCTTAACATCAACCCAGTTTGAAAAAAAAATTTAGCTTAGACAAACCATTTGGCACACAGGTGCGCTTTTTTGACAAATCAGATCATCTCTGATATTATATATAAGAAAAATACAGTACAATAAAAGTGGACCAAAAATACAGAAAACAAAGAACAAAAACAAAATACAACAAACAAACAAACCAAAACAAAAAAAGAAAAGAAAAGCCGCCTAGAGCCAAGACGTCGCAGTTGGACCCGTCATGCACTTGTTCTTACTGCATCTCTTTTAAATGTGGGGATGGCATGCCATGCCAAACGGATGAATTGGCATTGAACCAACTCCAACCAAGATGTCAATTGCTTAGCTATTACTACCGTCGTGTTCGTTAGATGCGCGGGATGACAATATGACATAGAAAATGAAATTAAGAACTTTCTGTGCGAGTTGAATTAAAACCCGACTTTGGAAAAATTAAAATTCTATGCGACCTATTCATGAAAGTATGATTTTCAGTGGGTAAAATTAATCCCGACTTCAAAAAAGATTAAATCAAATTAACCTCCCAAACTTCCACCAATTTCACTATTTGAAGAAATAAAAAAAAGATGTAATATTTCCCTCTCTGAAGATTGTCAACTAAAGATTTGAAAATCCAATACATACTGCATGCAATGACTTTTTTTTCCCATCTTTCCCCAATTTTGAAAAGAAAAAATGAGAAAGTCATAAAAATTATAAAAGGGGACTTAACAACCAAAAGATACCACCTATTACTTTATATAGTTCGTTTCTCTTAAGGACCACCTCATTTTAAGCTAAAATACGAACTATTGTTCTGACCGTTGGATTGTGTTTTGAATGGTTAGGATTCGCAGACAATCTGTTCGCGCGAAGAGATTATCTGTGAATTCTGACCATTCAAAATACAATCCAACGGCAGCTGAGTAATCCGCATTTTAGCTTAAAATGCGGTGAGGTGGTCCTCATGTGAAACGCTCTGTTACTTTATAAACATAAAGATGAAAATCTAGATATTACGGGATGGAGTTCCGGAGGCTTTTGGAATTTCAACATATTTGCTTATATAGTACTGATAGATTTGACATCTCTTTTTCATGTCAAATGTTTTCCTTAGAATTTTACTTACAAAAACTTAAAATTAAAGTGAAAACATCGCTAGATATGAAATTTGAGATATATCAATTGGAGCTGATATTTTAAAAATGTCAAATTCTAACATGTCGCGAAATTATGGAAACACAGAAATCAGAAGAAAAACAAAACAAAGAACAAGGCCGACCCATTGATCAAAGGGCATCGATCAAAGCCCAACTCCATGGCTCCGGCCCGGATTCATCCGACCCATACACGAATATCATCACCATTTTAAAAAAAAAAACAGCGGAAATGCTAGGTCGACCGACGACCGCATCCCATGCGGTGGACGATCCACCGCACTGCTATTGGGACCCATTTCCGGCCCCACAAAAATACAGAAAAATATTCATAAATTTTGAAAATAATATTTTATGGGATCCTGTAAAAAATCAGCTCTAACGGATATCGGTAAATATGTTTTTCGGGATTTGTAGGAACGAAACTGTTTAGTTTTACAGTTTCGTCCCTATAAATTCAAAAAAATATTTACCGATGTCCGTTGAAACTGATTTTTTACAATATTCCATAAAATATTATTTTAAAATTTAAAAATATTTTTTTGTATTTTTGTGGGGCCCAATAGCCATGCGTGGCCGGCACTGCTAAAAAAACAGTATCTGCAACAGAGGTTTCTGGTATTTTCTACTTTACCAAGTCGAAGTGAAATAGACTGCTCAGAAAATGAGCAGCAGTTTTGTGGGTCAGTTGTATAATCAGGAGTAAATTGTTCTGGAGAAGAAGAAAAAGACGATAAGCAGGAGCTATGGGGGGTAGCCAATCCACTGTACCAAGGGTGACTTTCCATCTGCCGTTCGACATAACGATCGAAATCCTATCGAGATTGCCGGTGAAATCCCTCTTGCGATTCAAATCCGTTTGCAAAACCTGGTACGCTCTCATCGAAACCCCTGATTTTATTTCCAAGCATCTTCTAACCCAGTCCACTTTAAATCCCACCTCTCTCCTCATAACCACTTACAATCGTGAAACCCAAAACTATGTCATGTCTTTAGTAACAAACGATGGGTTTAACAATGGTCCTATCAATCTCTATTTCCCGTCTTTGAAAATTGGGAATTATTTTTCCGTTGGGGGTATCTGTAATGGTCTTGTTTGCGTTAGTTTATCTCGGTATGGATTTCCCTTGATTCTATGCAATCTCTCCACCAGACAGTTTCGAGAAATTCCGGGGGCCGAATGGCAATGGGCACAGAGTCCGGGATACAATGAGTTGTTAGAAGTTAAGCAAATCATTTTTGGGTTTGGCTTCCATCCCACCGCTAATGACTACAAGTTGATTAGGATTGTGTATTATGCTAGTCCTATTAGGGGACACAGCATCCGAGCTCATCTGTATGTGATGAGCACCGATACGTGGACAACAATTGATCCTAATAAGCTTTCACTGTTCGTGGGCGAGGTGAATGATTTTATGGAAGAGAATGACTTTGCGCTCGTGGAGATATGTAGATCTTCTGCTTCAGCGGTCCTAAATGGAGTTTTCTATTGGCCAGCACTTGTAGCCTCAACTAATGAATTGATTGTTATGTCCTTCGACATGGGTGATGAGGTCTTCAGAGAAATAAGAACACCATCATGTTTGAATAATGAAACTTGGGATGGAACAAACTGGCGATTGACGGAATTAAATGATAAACTTGCTGTGTTTATTTTACCATATGACAGATATTGTGATGTGTGGGATGTGTGGGTGTTGAATGAAAGTGAGAGTTCTTGGACTAACCAAGTTAAAGTTCGATCTCCTCCAAGGATTGCAAGTACTGTGGGAAATGGGGAACTTGGTGAATTAAAGTTGCTGGGATGTGCAAAAAATGGTCAATTGTTAGTGACTTACCATACGATATCTGGTGATTTAAATGTCTTTTTGTATGATCCAAAGACCCAGAAAAATGTGGATCTTTATTTTGCTCAGGTTGCATATGCGCCATCTATTTACTTGTATCAGGGCACCCTGCTTCCACTCATGCAACCCAATGAAGTCATGGAAGTGGAAGGACAACAAAAGAAAGCATTGAATTCATGGAAGTGGCTCATGTCGGAAGCTGTTTTGAATGCCTTTCTGTTCAGTGTCAACGCTTATTTTAGTCGTGCTACTTAAAATTGCCTAAGGTTTCTCTTTTAGGTGGGTAATATACCTTTGACCCTTGATTTCTATAACGTTGACTGCTGTATTTTGGATCCTATGTTCAGCTTTCAAGTGATGTTTCATCATTCAAAGTCTACCCTCTTTTGGTTGCTAATTGTAGAAATGAAGCACCAATTTGGGACTGCTTAAAATGGAAACATTAGCAAACAATATGAAAATGGCATTGCTGCAGCAGGGGGTCTGATCCGAGACTCCCATGGAAGGTGGATTAAAGGTTTTCAAAAATATATTGGGGCTAGTAATAGCATGGGAGCTGAGATGTGGACTCCTTGTGACGGTTTAAACATGGCAGCTGATCTCAATCTTAACAATTTACAAGTGGAAACTGATGCCAGTCTTGTCATTGTAGCTTTAAATTCTCACAGTGATGTTTCTTATGTGTTGAGTTCCATTATTTGTGACTGCAGGACCCTATTGACCAGATGCCATGTTTCGGAGATTTGCCAAGTTTGCCGAGAGGAGAATAGAAGTGCAGATTTATTAGCTAAGGATACTTCTAATCTTAGTTCTTTCAGTTGTAATGTTGTGAGTACGCCCTCCCTTCTTTCATGTTGCAACAACTTCATGATGATGTTGTAGGGGTTAAATACCCCAGAATCTCTTATGCTTAGTTTTCCATGAGTTCCTCTTTGAGCAAAAAAAAAATATTAGAAAGGATGTATAAAATGTGTTTCTTAGAGCGAGTCTACTTGTTAGTGCTAAAATGGCATTGTGGCAAGTTTGACAATGCCAAATCTAAGAATTACGCTTCTCAGTTTTGGTAACAGTCTTTTTCCTTTTTAAAGGTGTTGTGGCAAGTTTGACAATGCCAAATCTAATACTCCCTCTGTCCATTTTTAAATGTCCTGCTTCTTAACTCCAATTTATTAAAAAGGCATCATCATTATACCTTCCAAATCAACTTTTTCCTCCACTTTCCTTACTTATCCATCATCATTACATTTTCACTCACTCACTTTTCAAAATGGAATCTACTTTTAGGGACAAAATAGACAATTTACTAACTTTTACCTACTAACTTTCCTATTAACTTTACAAAATAGACACTTATTAAGGGACAACCCAAAATGGAATATCTGACTATAAATAAGGGGCGGAGGAAGTAAGAAAGATGACATTTGTCAAAATGTCACACTGGATTCGGCGCAAAATTGAAAAGGATTTTATCTTTTTTCCTACCATTTCTTAGCGCTTTTTGGTAAATATATCATTTTATAACCAAACAAACAAACTCAGAAAAAAACAGCGTGTCTAACAAATTAATCAAAACAACCAACAGACATATTATCCTAAAATTCTAGATGTTCCAATTCCTACATAGCTCTTTATTTTTCTTGAGATTTACGAGAGTTTTTCCAAGAACTGACATTAACTACCACAGTTGAGATTATTCTTTTGTCACATCCTTATTACGTCTCCCCAAGACTCTATCATTTCATTTCATCCAAATTCGATATAGAGCTACCGCAAAAGCAAATTATGCAGCCAAGAGGCCTTTGGCCTAACGGCATCAAGGGGTGCACTTAGGTGCTAGAAGTAAGAAGGTCAATAGTTCAATCCCTCGAAGATGCTAATTTAACTATTTTAACAATACTAACTTTCAACGAGGAAAAAAAGTGAGCTTATACAAATCAGATTTAAAAGCGCCTCCACGGCAGAATGCAATAGTCCAGTTAAGTTAAAAACTCCAATCCCCAGGCCTTCTTTGAACAGACACCTCCTTGGAATGTTTTCCGAAATAACAGTAGAGAACCCGCATACAAGTAACACTGGACAAAATAAAGACGAAAAAATTGACTTATTGGTTAATTTTCGTCTTTATTTAAAAAATTTTTGATTTCGATCATAATTTTTAACTTTTTAGATTCCTCTCGTCACGAAGATTCAATAATCCCTCAAAAATTAATGACAAACTAACAAATGCGAAAAAAATTTGAATAAGGACAAAAAAATAAGTCACTTGGCTTATTTGTCCAAACAACCCCTTAACAAAGAACACAGATAGGCTTCTTCCCCCAAAGTTCACATCTCTTAACATCACCCCAGTTTGAAAACATTTTTTTGCTTAGACAAACCATTTGGTGCACAGGTGCACTTTTTTGACAAATCAGATCATCCCAGATATTATATATAAAAAAATATAGTATAATAAAAGCGGACACGATCAGTCCGAAAATACAGAAAACAACGAACAAAAACAAAATATAACAAACAAACAAACCAAAAAAAAAAAGAAAAGAAAAGCCGCCTGGAGCCAAGAAGTCGCAGTTTGACCCGCAGTGCACTTGTTCTTACAGCATCTCTTTTAAATGTGTGGATGTCAAATTTAATTTTTAATGGCATCTCTGACCAAGGATGTCAAATATGACACGGCATGCCAAACGGATGAATTGGCATTGAACCACCTCCAACCAAGATGTCAATTGCTTAGCTATTACTACCGTCGTGTTCATTAGATGCACAGGATGACATAGAATTTGAAATTAAGAACTTTTTGTGTGAGTTGAATTAAAACCCGACTTTGGAAAAATTAAAATTCTGTGCGACCTGTTCATGAAAGTATGATTTTCAGTGAGTAAAATTAATCCCGGCTTCAAAAATAAATGAACTCAAATTAACCTCCCAAACTCCACCCAATTTTGAAGAAATAAATGAAGATGTAATATTTCCCTCTCTGAAGAAAATAAGTCAATTAAATATCTGGAAATCCAAAACATATTGCATGCAAAGATTTTTTTTTTTCCCCAATTTTGAAAAGAAAAAAATGAGAAAGTCATAATAATAAGAATTATAAAAGGGCACTAAGTGGGGGGGAAATTAGGGTAAATAGTAATAGTAGGATGTCCAGGGAAAATGATGTGAGTTTGTTAAATTCAAATTGGTAATCCAATAAGAAATTTGACATATGTAGATTAGAATGGGTATTTTAGAGATGTCAGATTCCAGCAACGAACAAGGCCGACCCATTTTACCAGGCTGCGTAATTGGTACTGCTTGCTTGTGGGGAAGGCGGGAAGGGAATCGATCAAGCCCAACTCCATGGATCCGGCCCGGATTCATCCGACCCATATATATATAGCCACCATTTTCGAAAAAAAAATCTACTTTTACCGATTCCAAGTAAACATAGAAGCGGCACTGGTCAGAAAATGAGCCAGCAGTTTTGTGGGTCAGTTGTATAATCAGGAGTAAATTGTTTTGAAGAAGAAGAAGGCAAGCAGTAGCCATGGGGGGTAGCCAATCCACTGTACCTAGGGTGACGTTCCATCTGCCGGATGACATAACGATCGAAATCCTATCGAGATTGCCAGTGAAATCCCTCTTGCGATTCAAATCCGTATGCAGAAACTGGTACGAACTCATCGAAACCCCTAATTTTATTGCCAAGCATCTTCAAACCCATTCCGCTCTCAATTCCGCCTCTCTCCTAGTAACCACTTACAATCGCGAAACCAAAAACTGTGTCATGTCCTTGGTAATGAACGATGGGTTTAATAAAGGTCCTATCAATCTCTATTTCCCACCTTTGAAAATGAGGAGTTATCTTTCCGTTGGGGGTATCTGTAATGGTCTTGTTTGCGTTAGTGTTTCTCGATATGGATTTCCCTTGATTCTATGCAATCCTGCAACTAGACAGTTTCGAGAAATCCGGGGTGCTGAATGGCAGTGGGCACACATTCCGGATCACAATGTGTCGTTAAAAGTTAAGCGAATCAGTTTTGGGTTTGGCTTCCATCCCAGCACTAATGATTACAAGTTGATTAGGATTGTGTATTATGCTAGTCCTATCAGGAAACACAACATCCGAGCTGATATGTATGTGATGAGCACTGACACGTGGACAAAAATTGATCCTAATAAGCTTTCATTGTTCGTGGGGGAGGAGGATGAATTTGGGGAGGATAACGACTTTGTGCTCGTGGAGATTTTTGGATCTTCTGCTTCAGCGGTCCTGAGTGGAGTTTTCTATTGGCCGGCACATGTAGCCTCAACTAATGAATTGATTGTTGTGTCCTTCGACATGGGTGATGAGGTGTTCAGAGAAATAAGAACACCATCATGTTTGAATGAAACTTGGTATGCAACGAACTGGCGATTGACGGAATTAAATGATAAACTTGCTCTGTTTATTTTACTACCTTGTGACAGATACTGTGATGTGTGGGACCTGTGGGTGTTGAATGAAAGTGAGAGTTCTTGGACTAACCAAGTTAAAGTTCGACCTTCTCCAAGGATTGCAAATACTGTGGGAAATTGGGAACGTAGTGAATTAACAGTGATGGGATGTACAAAAAATGGTCAATTGTTAGTGACTTACCATACAATATCTGGTGATTTAAATGTCTTTTTGTATGATCCAAAGACCCGGAAAACTGTGGATCTTTATTTTGCTCAGGTTGCGTATGCGCCACGTGTTTACTTGTATGAGGGCACACTGCTTCCGCTTAGGCAACCCAATGAAGTCATGGAAGTAGAAGAGGAAGCATTGAATTCATGTGAGTAGCTGTTTTGAATGCCTTGTCTGTTCAGTGTTCCGGCTTATTTTAGTTGTACTATTTAAAAATGCCTCAGAGGTTTCTCTGTTATGTGGGTAATATATCTTTGACCCTTGATTTCTATAACATTGACTGCTATATTTTGGATCATATGTTCAGCTTTCAAGTGATGTTTCATCATTTGAGTTTCTTGTATCATCGGGTGAGCGTAATGTTTGGACCATTCTTCTCTTTGGTTTTCCAACTATTAACTTCTATGTTTACTCTTTAATTTCTCACTTCTCTCCCATGTTAATTTTGAATGGATGCAGGTGCAATACTCGTGCCCAATATGTAGGAAATAGCTGTTAATGTGGTTGAATGATGTGCAGTGTTTGAGTTGTGTTTGAATGATGTGCAGTATTTTAGTGGCGCCAAATGAGCTCTCTTCTATGTTTACCGCTTAAGTTTTCTATTGTGCAATATTTGAATTATGACATATGGAGTATCAGCTATTGATTTTCAAAAATGAGTAATTTGATCATCCCTATTGTGCATTGCTTATGCTATAGATTTTGAGTGAAGAAAGCAAGGAAATGAGCACCTAAATTGAATTCAGTCTCCAGGCTTGTTCTCTCTGACGCCTTTCGGCTTTGATTTGGAGTCATGATTCAACAACATAACGTCCCTTGACAGGATGGTCTAGGAGGCGCTATTTCAGTGATAAAACATTCTAAGAGATTTTGTGCATATATTGTCGAAAGTAAGGTGACTTAGGTCTCTCTCCAGTCCTCCCTTGTCCATGCCCTCATCGATCTCTCCAGTCCTCCCCTGTCCATGCCCTCATCGATTGGGGAGCATATGAGTACTCTTATTGCTGTAGTTATTTAATCATCCCTAAGGTATTACAATCAGCCAATACATAGTTGCTTGGTCTGTAGAAAGATGATATTGAAACCTCCATAGGCCAAGTAAACAGCTTTCAGAATTCAATCACTTACACTATTTTTCTCTTTTTCTTCTTCTGCTAGAGTTGGGACCTTTTCTTTTTCTTCTCCTTTTTTTGTCCGTAGAGTGTATCCCTTCTTTCGAGTGAAGGAGAATAAAATTCAAGTTCAAAGCATTTTGGTTAATGAGCAAAGCTGGGAAGATGTACTTAGGCTATTAGCTAATGGCTGGAAAGGAAATTTAGGGGATGACACAAACACTAAATTGAATATATTCGAGATGAACTTGAGGAAAATAGGCTATGTTCAGAAACATACATGTATACTTAAGGAACAATTGGGATGCACTTTTCTTATCAATGATATCTTTTTCTATCATTTCAATGCTTATGTAACACTTTTGACATCAATAGATTTACCTTTTTGCTGATAAAAGGAAACTGCTCAAGGAGCAATGGGTACAGAAGCTGGTCTGAGGCACAGATGAACACTAACTGTCAAACTAAGGAACGATCAAGACGATAAACCAAGTCTACCATTATGAAGAAAAGAAGACTAAGAAAGTTGAAGTCATACGTTTTCAACGATTGAAGGTTCTTTGGGAAGGGGATAATGGTGCAATCATACTGGTGGAATGTCAAGAAATGCTTAACTTTTCTTCTTGTGATGATGCCGTGGTTGACTGCTTACTAGTTACTGCTATATTTTGGAGCTATTGTTGTTCCATGCAACTAGAATTTCTGATAATTCTTTGAGTATAAATGCGCTTGTCTTTCTCCTTTCTTTGGTTTGAGAAACTGTTTCTATTGGCATCTATTGCTGCAGGTTTTCTGCTATTGATGAGGGGTCTTTCAAAGAATTCTAAATCCTAGTGATTTGCTTCGACTTATGATTTGTTGGGTTTTACCGATTCTTCTGGTACACATGCGTGTGCATCGCAGTTTCTTTGAACTATAAAGATGCATTGCTTAGTTTGGCTTACTTCACAATTACTTATGGAGAAAGGTGTGCCACTGACTCACAATTACCTTCTGTCAATTTTATTCAAAAAGTAAATTTGGAGCATTGTCACGTTTATCCCAAATCTAAAAGAAAGGGGACAAGTAAATAATGTGCGATTATTGCCGATTCGATTCTATTGGTATTATTTTTGCTTCAGCGCTAAAGAAGAAAAGATGTTTATCAGTTTTCTGGTAGGCTCTTAACCCCTGCTTATACCCAGCTATATTTTTATTTTGTACCTTACCATTTGAACAGTTAATTGTATTTTGTTTTCTCAACCAGTAACTCACATGTTTACCACTCAGTTCTCTCCTGTGTTAGTTTTGATTTTTGATTCCACTCCAATTCTGGTGCCAAATATGTATGGGAAGAGTTTTATCGACTTTTTTTTTTGGTTTACGTGCAGTAATTGATTTTTTGTGTTCTATATGAGCTATTGAAATTGAAAAATCTGTAATCTGATCATCACAGGGATATGACAATCAGTTAATTGATAGTTGCTTAGCCTGTAGAATGATGATAGTTGAAATTATACAGACCGGTTAGCATTCACCTAAGTTGAAACGCTTTGTTCCGATCTAAGTTACATAATGCGCGAGCAGATGTAGAATCGCGAGTGTGAAAGTATTTTTCAAAAATCACCCAAACAACTATAATTCGTGAGTGCGAGAATTAAGAGCGTGAGCACAAAGCAAGGATTGAGAATCCAAGCAAAACTCATTTTGAATGATTATGTGACTAGGGTTCGGAGTCTTCGGACACAGATTGAGAACACAAGCGAAACTCATTTTGAACGATTATGTGATTAGGGTTCAAACACAGATTGAGAACGCTAGTGAAACTCATTTTAAACGATTATGTGACTAGGGTTCCGACACAAAATCTTATCGGTGGTTCGTTTGTGATTGGAGTGGGAGTTTTTCAAGTGTTTACATGTTTAATCATCAACAAAATGGCTTAGTGACCCATTAAAAAAAAGCCTGTCTCAATTAGTATTACTATCATATAGGGTTGTGCATGATCCGGATTGATTTGGATACTAAGAAATTCAAGGATCGAATCACAAGTTATTGTTCTAAGAAAAATGTAATCTGTGTCCGAACCAAAAGTTTTACGACTCAATTCTAACCAATTCAAGAGTCAGGTCACTTCTAGTTTTTATTCACGGATTACATATAAATTTTACATTTCTAATAGTGCAGCAAATAACAACAAAAACCCAAAATGAAAGGGAAAAAACAACGAAATTCTTGCATAATGTAGCAAGGGAATTCACCAGCTAATAAAAGTCTTAGCGGATCAGCATACAGAATTAGAACCAACTAAAAATTAAGAAGGAAAAAAACTACTTCCGTTAAAGGAGTAATTATTCCAAGCCCTGGGACACGACATGGCTTAATGTCCTAAACTCTTCTCTATCATATATTTTATATGGACTCCTTGCACTTTTGTGGTGGATCTACACAAATGTATGATTGAAAAAAAAAATTGAGACACCATGTGGCAGCAAAGAAAGAGTTTGGAGCATGACACTATGACAGTGTCTCAGACATTGAATAATTTTTGGGAAATTTATAGAAATGATCCTCTTAGTTTCACTCAACTCGTATTTTCGTTCTCTAAGTATCAATTGCAATACTTTTGACTTTTAAGTTTAGTTTTTGGACCGAGTTGGTTCAACTGATAACGTCTGTCAGCCAAACCAGTTGGGAAAAATCAGATTGAGGGTAGACGTTATTAATTAGACCAACTTGGGACGAACTGCAATGTCTAAACTGCCATCAATCTGATTATTTCTGTCTAGTTTGATTGACAAGAAGTTATCAATTGGACTAATTTGTTACGAAAATTAAATTTAAAGGTCAAAAGAGTTATAATTGATACGTGAAACACGAAAATGAGACTTAGATAAAAACTGGAGGACCGTTTATACAAATTTTCCATAATTTGTTCACATGAAACCTATGGATTCGGTTCGGTTTGGTTTGGTTAGGTGAAATTGCATGCAGTGATCCTTCAAAGTCACAAGGGAAAAATTCAAAACACCCCCAACCTATACACCCAAATTTAATTAGACTCCCAACCTTTTAAAAACTTCAATTTTACTCCCAACGTTATATTCCGTTAATCAAAATGCCCCCTTCCGTCCAAATTACTAACGGATTCCGTTAAAGGCTCCGTTAAATAGTATTTTGATCGAATTTCGATAATCCGAGCCGCTCAATGTGTTTAAAATGTGATTTTAAGGGTACATGGAAGAAGTCAACAAAAAAAAATGATCGGGAAGGGCTTCATCTGAACAGTTTTTTATTGAACTATTCAATAAAAAATTGTTTAGATGAAACCCTTCCCGGTCATTTTTTTTGTTGATTTTTTGCAGACACCCTTAAAATCACTTTTTAAACATATTGGGCGGCTCGGATCATCAAAATTCGATTGGAAAAGGGGAGGTGTGGATCAATCCGGATTTTATTCAAGTACGGACGTCCGGATTTTGCTTCGGTCTGTACCTCCCATTTTCCGATCGAATTTCAATGATCCGAGCCGCTCAATGTGATTAGAATGTGATTTTAAGGATACTCGCGAGAAATTAGTAAAAAAAAATGATCCGAAGGGCTTCATCTGAACAGTTTTTTATTAAACCATTCAATAAAAAACTGTTTAGATGAAGCCCTTCCTGATAATTTTTTTTGCTAATTTTTCGCGAGTACCCTTAAAATCACGTTTTGAACACATTGAACGGTTCGGATCATCGAAATTCCAACTGGACACTATTTAACGGAGCCTTTAACGGAATCCGTTAGTAATTCAGACGGAAGGGGGCATTTTGATTAACGGAATATAACGTTGGGAGTAAAATTGAAATTTTTAAAAGATTGGGAGTCTAATTGAATTTGGGTGTATAGGTTGGGGGGTATTTTGAATTTTTTCCAAGTCACAACTAAAAATTACGGCCTGCTCCGGGCAGCTGCTGCCCACATGACTTGCCCGACGAACAAGAGAGAATCCTGTCAAGAGCCTTCTACTACTTTCCCAAATCCAAGAAGTGAGCGAAATTCGGTGGATGTAAAAAGAGGAAGAAAAAAGAAGAAGAGAAGCTATGGAGGGTAGCCAATCCACTGTAAGAAGGGCGACGTTCCATCTGCCGTTCGAGATAGCGATTGAAATCCTATCAAGGTTGCCAGTGAAATCCCTCTTGCGATTCAAATCCGTTTGCAAAACCTGGTACGCTCTCATCAAAACCCCTAGTTTTATTTCCAAACATCTTCTGACCCAATCCACTCTAAAGTCCACCTCTCTCCTAGCAACCACTTGTTGGTATGATAAAACCCCAAAGTATGCGATGTCTTTACTTTCCAACGATGGGTTCAGTGGCCCTATCGATTTTCCGTTTTTAACTCCCAAGAATTATCATTCCATTTCGGGCCCGACTGAGGGGACGTGTTTTAGGGTTGGGGTTATCTGCAACGGTTTAGTTTGCATAAGTCTATCGCGCTTTGGATTTCCCTTGATTCTATGCAATCCCTCCACCAGACAGTTTCAAGAAATTCCGGGTGCCGAATGGAATTGGCTCGATGAGAATAATCATGTTTACAGGGTTAGTTATGGGTTTGGCTTACATCCTAGTGCTAATGATTACAAGTTGATTAGGATTGTGCTTTATCTTAATACCGTGTTTGAAGAAAATATCCGAGCTGATCTGTATGTGATGAGCACTGGTTCTTGGATGAAAATTGATGTTAACAAGCTTTCGCTGTTCTATGGGGTGATGAATGAATCGGGGGAGTATGATAACATCGTGCGAATTGATGGTGGTTCTGCTTCGGCGGTCTTGAATGGAGTTTTCTATTGGCCGGCACTTGTAGGCCCGACTGATCAAGTGGTTGTTATGTCCTTCAACATGGGTAATGAGGTGTTTAGAAAAATAAGAACACCGGAGTGTTTTGATGGGACTTGGGATGATATTTACTGGCAATTTACGGAATTAGATGATAAACTTGCTCTCGTAGTTTCTCGTCAGGAAATTGGCTTTGATGTGTGGGACCTGTGGGTGTTGAATGAAAACGAGAGTTCTTGGACTAACCAAATGAAAGGTGTATCTCTTCCAATTCCAAGGATTGCAAGTGATATGGGAAATGAGGAAGATGTTGAAAGTACAGTGGTGGGAGGTGGGAATAATGGTGAATTGTTAGTGACTCAGCATAATGATTTTGGTGATATAAAACTCGTTTCGTATGATACAAAGACCCAGCAGACTAAGGATCTTTGTTTTGGTCGTGTTCAGTATGAATCTGGTCTTTATTTGTATGTGGGGACCCTACTTCCAGTCATGCAAGCCAATGAAGTCGTGCTCAACTAGAAGAACAAGAAAAGGGGGCATTGAGTTCGGGGAATCTACTCATCGGGAGTGATTAGCTATTTTTTATGTTTCTTTCTCTGGTCATGTTCAATTTAGTTGTGGCAGCTTAACTATATGCACGAAGTAGTTTCTTTTGAAAACTAACTGAAACAACCATTTTGTTACTGCTATGTTGTGTTTCATGTACGACTCCAAAAGTACTTTCTTTTGAATATGTAATATATCTTTATAGGTGGAATGTGTAATTGACTTTCATCAATGGTGATAGTTTTAATTTCTGCATGTGATCCTTAATCCCTTTACTGTTGAGTGCTATATTTTGGAGCCTATGTTTCAACTTTGAAGTGATGCACCATAGGGTGCATTAAGATTTTTATGTTTTTCTAGAGTACATATGTGCAGCTCTTCTGCTTTCCATTTTTGTTATGAGCATGTCTTCGCATTTACTTATGGTTTCACTATCTTTAATGGCTACCGAAAGACCAAGGGTCGCTGAATTTACTATAGAAAAATTAACACGGAATTTTTGTGGAGCATCAAACATTTGTTGGAGAATTTACTCTTTTGATTTTGTATTACTCACTCTGAACTTGGATTTTTTTTTTTGGGTGGTCGGTTGCTTTTTGATGTGTGGGTTGGCATAGAGGAAAAAACGAGGCATAAAAGTAGCGCAAATGCTTTTGATCATGTTTGTTTCCCAGAATATATTTAGAGGAATGAATACCATGAGTCCATGACTGAGTTAGAACATCTCCAATATCACCGAATCCTCGCTTTGAGATGATCAAAGTAGTTGGTTTTATTCCATAAACAAATTTGGAGCATTAACCTTTTCATACCAACTATAAAAGAAGGGGATAAGTAAATACCGTGCCATTATTGCAGATTCAATTGTCATAGGATTATTAGTGGTATGTTTGCTTAGGCCCTAAAGGAGAAAAGATGTTTTACCAGTTTTTCACTTTGCTCGACTCCTGCAGTATATATGTTGTTTTGTACCTTACCTTTTGAACCGTTATTTTGTTTGCTTGTTCAACCAATAACTTGTATGGTAAAGTTTTATCGACTGTTTGCCTTTGATTATGTAAGAAGTACCATTTGCAGTATTCAAATTGTGTTCCATTTGAGCTATTTACATTGAAAAATCTGTAATCTGATCATCCCGGGGATACCACAACCAGCTAACAGAGATAGAAATTGCATAGCCATGGCCGGTAGAAAGATGATAGTGGAAAATATATGGGCGAGCCTTGTAAGAAACTTATAGTAGCATTCAACCAGTTGAACACTTTTTCTTCCCCCCTCCTCTCGAGTTGAGCCCTTCAAGCGTGAGAAGGAAACGACAATCAAAGTTTGAAGCAGTTTGGGCTGATGGGAGAGCCTTTTGCCCGTGAGGATGTTAAAAGCATATGGATGGAATTAAAAAAAAATATTGTGAATGATGCAAACCACTAAATTGTGTAAATGTTGAGATAAACTTAATGAAACTTGGAGGAGAAGGAAATTTTACAATGCTCAGAAACGTACATGTGAGCTTAAGATGCAACTCGGGTAGAAGCAGTCCACCGATACACAATTTGCTTGTTATGTTGAAAGATTATTCTGAAAGCTCTTAAAGTCAGCAGCTTTCAGGTTCAACCAGTTTCACTCCTCTCTCTCTCTCTTCTTGTTCTTTCTTATTCTGCTAGAGTCGAGCCCTTCTTGCTTTCCATACATAGAGTTGCGCCCTTATTTTGTGAGATGGAAAAAACAAGAAGCTCGAAGCAGATCAGATACAGGGGAGGACTATAACCCTCAAACTGAGGAAAAGATCAATATGATAAACGAACTGTGGCAATAAAAAGGAAAGTATTGGGTCCCTTTAGGACTTGTGAAGTCGCTCAACCGATGGTGCCTTCAGTTAAGATGGCGTGTTCCATTTGTGAGTTATTTTTGTCCATAGCTTGGATGATGATGCCCAATCGACTTAGACTTTCATATTTCGTTCTATTAATTTGTCAAAGACGTCTCCCTTGGGTGATACGAAGTAGATGTTATGTAGCCGTCTTTTGAACGTCTCAACAATGGTAAGCTAACCAAGTAGAAAATAACCAAAGAATGTCTGAACGGTGGTGTAGCTGCAACCGATATTAGCATACCCTTGGAGACTCTAATGATTAGGAATTGGTTGTATTCATTCACCTAAATTAATGAATGGTGATTCCACTTGAAATATGAATCATGTTATTTTTAAGAAAATAAAACAAGGGTCTTCTAGAGGAATGGCAATTCCATTAGTTCCAACTTCATTTCCTAAACTTCCTCTAGTCACATCCACGAATAGATCGATAGTCTCAAACATGCAGCTGTTACATCTGCCGTTTGAGATGTAAACAGCTTATTGACAATTCCATTAGTTCCAACTTCATTTATACCCTTGTAAACAGCTCCTCTCAAGATTGCCAGTGAAATCCCTCTTGCGATTCCAATCCGTTTGCAAAACCTGGTATGCCCTCATCAAATCCCCTAGTTTCATCGCCCAACATGCTATAACCCAGTCCACCCTAGATTCCACCTCTCTCCTTGTAACCTCTTACAATGGTGAAGCCCAAAACTTTGCCTTGTCTTTAGTTAATGAAGGGTTTAGTAGTGGCCCTATCAATCTCGATTTCCCGTTTCTGAATAGGAAGATTTATCTACCCTCTTGGGATCAAATTTATAGGGATTACTTTTTCATTGCGGGTATCTGTAATGGCCTTGTTTGCATAAATGTATCTCGCTTTGGATGGCCCTTGATTCTATGCAATCCCTCCACCAGACAGTTTCGAGTAATTCTGGGTGCCGGAAGGATATGGGCAGGCGTTCCTAAGTTGTGTTTTGATATTCAGTGGCTCAATTTTGGGTTTGGCTTTCATCCCAGTGCTAATGATTACAAGTTGATTAGGATTGTGCGTTATTCCACTCGTACCAGGGAAGACAATATCCGAGCCGATCTGTATGCGATGAGATCCGAGACTTGGAGAGAGATTGATGTGATCGAATAAGGTTTCGTTGTTCTTTAGGGGGATCGATGACTATGGGAAGAATGATGCGTTGGTGGAATTTTGTGGTTCTTCTGCTTCAGCAGTCCTGAATGGAGTTTTCTATTGGCCGGCGATTATGGAAAGTGATCAATTGGTTGTTATGTCTTTCGACATGGGTGATGAGGTGTTCAGAAAAACAAGAATGCCAGAGGGTTTGGAATCTAAAGGGCAAATTACGGAATTAAATGATAAAGTTGCTCTAATTGTTTCTCCTGGTCAAATGGGCTTCGTGTGTGGGTGTTGAATGAAAACTAGAGTTCTTGGACTAAGCAAGTTAAAGTTGAATCTTTCCCAAGGATTGCCAATAATATGTTAATTGGGGAATTTGGTACGATTACAGTGGCGCTAGGTGGAAAAAATGGTGAATTGTTAGTGACTTCGGGTAAATTATCCCGTGCTTTAAAGCTCTTTGTATATGATCCATGTTGGGAAAAATATGCGGAATTTTTCACAAGTAAATCACGAAGGAAATAGAATAAATGTAGCGAACGTAATTCAAATGCGCAAACCACAAACCAAACGAACACAATGAATATTTTTACGTGGTTCCCAAAGTGTGAGATACGTCCACGAGACCGGAGTCCGATTCCATTATCAACAAAGGTTCTTACAAATGGATTTACAAGAGATACAAAATCTCACAAACACACTAGGGTGTATCCAACAAATACAACAACCAAGAGGGGAAGACCTCACCCAATATATGGACCAAAACCTTCCAATAGCAGTTGGAAATGGAGAGCCCGAACTGATTACAAAACAGCCCCGAAGTTGGCGAAGAAGCCGCTGAATATTGAGAGAACAAATCGGCACTTTAGCCTTCACCTTTTCACCGAACACACGAATACACACCGAGCACTGCACGTTTCTCTCTTTATCTTTCCAAAGGCTTCCAAAGGCTCTTTATCTTTCCAAAGGCTTCCAAAGGCTACTGAGTTGTTGTTTTTTCAGGAGACCAAAAGACAAATTAGCTTCCAGGAGAAGCTTTACAAGTGCCAACAAAACATGTGCCAAACATGTGCCATTGTGTAGAAACTTCTACCCAAACACTAGCCCATACAAATATAACTCTTTTGAGCCAAACAAAACAAAATATAATTGGGCTGACAAAATATTGGGCTTCTACTAAGGAGGGAATCCAACAATCCAAAGACCGAGAAAACGAAGAATCTTTGTTTTGGTCCAGTTCCATATAATTCGGATGTTTATTTGTACGCGGGGATCCTACTTCCAGTCATGCAAGCCGATGAAGTTGGGCTCGACTAGAAGAACAAGAAAAGGAAGCATGGAGTTCGTGGAATTTACTTAGGTGTGAGTTGTGACTATCTGTTTTTCTACGATGCTCTCTCTCTTCATGTTTATTCTCCTTTGCGTTAGCTTAACTATGCACAAAGTAGTCTCTTCTCGAAAACTACCTTAAAAATACCCTTTTGTTACCATGATGCAATGTTCCTTGGTTGAGCCTGGAAGTACTATCTTTTGAATATGCAATAATATATATACACACACCGTTGGTTTCAAGTCAGGACTCCCGGATGGGAGCTTTGGTCCGGACCTTGCGTGTAAGCCATTGATATCCAACGGTTTGGAATTAAAACTCCATCGCACTGGTAAAACAAGAGGACTGGTGGGGTATTTCGGATTACCCACGCTCGGATCCACCCCTTTCCCATCCATTCCTCGTAGAGAGACAGACGCGTAGGGAGGGAGGGAAAGAGAAAGAGAAGAGGCGATTTTCAGAACGGCGATGAAGAGGCGATTGAAGAATGACGACCACTCTAGGTACCTTCTCTCTCAAACTCGATCGAACTCTCTCTCCAACTCGTTCCATCTTTAGGGTTTCAATGAAATCGAACAGTTTAGGTTTTCTTTTGCTTCGAACAGCTTAGGTTTCTCTCGATCTCTCATTCACCACTGATTTCGATTAGGGCACGTGATCACCATGTCGCTAATTTTGGAGAAATTAGGGCTTTTTTGATCGAATGCGAAATTAAGGCTTGTTTGGGGATCTGATTTTGATTGTGCTTTGGGGCGAGAAACGTGGAGATTTTGGTGAGTTGAGAGTGTGTGAAATGTTCGTTTTTTTTTTTTTTTAGCATACAGGGCTAGCATTTTCAGATCGTTCACAACAAAATCGGTGGAATTTTTGAACGTGGTCACACATGAATATATTGACAATTTTGTTGTGAACGATCTGGAAATGCTAGCCTTTTATGCTTAGAAAAAAAAAAAAAACAACATTTTAGCCTCTCTCAATTCACCCAAATCTCCATGTTTCTTATCCCAAAGTAGAATCAGAATCAGATCCCCAAACAAGCCCTAATCTCGCATTCAATAAAAAAAACCCTAATTTCCCCAAAATCAGCGACGTGGTGATCACGTACCCTAATCGAAATCAATGGTGAAGGAGAGATCGAGAGAAACCTAAACCGTTCGAAGCAAAAAACCCTAAACTGTTCGATTTCATCGAAACGCTAAAAATCAATGAGTTGGAGAGGGAGTTCGATCAAGAGAGAGAGAAGGTACCTTGAGTGGTCGTCGTTCTTCAATCGCCTCTTCATCGCCGCTTTGGAAATTGCCTCTTCTCTCTCTTTCCTTCTCTCAACGCGTCTGTCTCTCTACGCTAAATGGGAAAGGGGGTGGATCTGAGTGTGGATAATCCGAAATAACCGACCCGTCCTCTTGTTTTACCCGCGAGATGGAGTTCTATTTCCCCAGCCGTTGGAATAGATGGATTAGATCCAACGACTTACACGCGAGGTCCGGACCAAAGCTCCCATCCGGGAGTCTTGACTTGAAACCAACTGTATTTCAATATATATATATATATATATATATATATATATATGCACACATATACATATAGTACACCTTTGAATTTATATCACTGAACTGTTGGGAGGATTTCCTCTCTTGAATTTATATCATTCATTCTGAAAAATATATAAATAGAGGGTGGAGACAAGAGAGAGTGTGTTGAATAAAAGGAAGGAAAAAAAAAAAAAAAAAGAGTGGGTTGAGAGTGACAGTGATTAAAATCATGCATTATCCATCGCTTCCAATTGCTCGGTCAAGTTTTGAAGGACAAAAAGATGAGGAAGAATAGGAGGGGAGCTTTGGCGAGTAACTAATCCGCTGTAGCAAGGGCAATGTTCCACCTGCCGTTTGAGGTAACGATTGAAATACTATTTATGTTTACGTTTCAATCTATTTATGTTTACGTCCATTTTTCATGAATACCGGCTAGAACTGTAGCATATAAAACAAGTTCTCAACCATATCTGCCAACTACTCAAAGAATAAAACAAAAAAGGGGATGCAATGGAAAAGAATTGGACTCCGGGACCCTGCAAAGAGAGGAAGACGGTTGTTTCCTGAAAAAGAAGTCAAAATTAAGGTAAAATATGCCAATTCATTTGACAATAGTGTCATTTCATCCTTTTCCGTTAGAAAATTGCTGAATTTAAGGAATTTTGAAAACTATATATGTTTAATTGAAATAAAGTGAAGTGTATGTGCTTATGAGATATTTAGCTTGAAGTTCAGGGGCTGAAATGAAATTTTCCCTATTTTCTTAGAGCATCTGGATTACGTGGGTACTCGTATTGTTGTACTAGTTATTTGATCAGCCCAAGGTTATTACAACCAGCCAATACAGAGTTGCTTGGTGTGAAGAAAGATGGCATTGAAACCTATATAGGCCTAGTAATCAGCTTTTAGAATTCAATCATTTGCACTCTTTTTTTCCTTTTCTTGTTTCTTATTCTGATAGAGTTGGGCCATTCTTTTTTTCTTCTTCTTTTTCTTCTCTCCCTGTTTTTGTGTGTAATTAGAGTTGAGCCCGTATTTTGCGTGATGGAGAACGCAATTCACTTTCGATGGATTTTGGCTGATGAGGATAGCCAGGAAGAGGTACTTAGGCTATTAGCTAATGGATGGAAAGCAAAACTTGGGGACTGACTCGCACGCTAAGTTGAATATATGTTGAGATGAACTTGAGGGAAATAGGCAATGTTCAGAAACGAGCAATTGGGATGCACTTTTGTTATCCATGATGTCTTTTTTCTCTCATTTTGAGATCATTAGATTTATCTTTTTGCTGTTAAAAATCTAAATACTTGAGGAGCAATTGGTGCAGAACGGTGGAAGTAGACCAGAGGCATGGGCAGGCTCTAGCAGTCGAACTGAGGAAATGATCAAAAAGATAAACCAAGTGTAACGCTATGAAGGATAAAAAAAAAATGACTAAGAAGTTTGTTTCGATCGATTGAAAGTTCAGTGGGGATAACGGTTGAATCACACTGGTGGAATGTCTAGAAATGGTGCACAATAGTGGAAGATAAAATATGGTGATCTAAATCTCTCTTTACTTGATCCCAAGAGCCGAGGAACTAAGAGTTTTCCTTTTAGTCAGTTGTGTCTCCTTGTTTTATTTTCCAATAATTGGAGACCCTTCATCCCGCGAAGTAGACAATAAAGTGAAGAACACAAACGAAGTTGTGCTTAACTTGGGTGAAAAACCAAAGGGAGTAGCTTCTTTTGAATGATTTAATTATTTTGCTCAAGTGGAAATCTAATTTGATTAAATTGATGTACAGAACTACTATTCTTTTCTCTTTCTTTTTTCTTGCGATGATGCTGTGGCTGACCACTTACTGCTATATTTTGAGAGCTAATATTGCAAATGAAATCCATGCAAATAGAAATTTCAACTCTTGTTGCATGCCTTTTGTTGTTTCTCTGGGCGTAAATACGCATGGTTCTTTCTCCTTTGGTCTAAGATTATGCTTCTATCGCCACAGATTTTAGATTCTCGATGAGGGTTCTTACACGTAATTCTAAATCCTAGTGACTTGGTTCGACCTATGATTTGTCGGCTTGGAACTTGTAACCTATTCTTTCAGTACACGTGCGTGTGTATCGCTGTTTCTTTGAACCTTATAGATGCACTGCTGCGTTTGGCAAGGTTGTTCTATCAGAAGGGGCCATGATTCCAATTGGCCTTTTCCTCAAGTCATATGGACTTTCATTTCTTTCCTTCTGGTTTAGCAAATCAAGTTTTACAGATTCTGCTTAGCCTTTTTCATCCAGTTCTTTGTCTACATGATAAGCAAAGGTCTGGTGAATGTTCTCCCGATCGTTCCGGTGCCATTTCACAGCATTCCAACGTTGATCGTATTCTCGTGATTGCTTAAATCAACCTCTTTATGCATGATATTTAAGGTCCATGGGATAATGTGCAACCAGATCATCTTTCCCGTATCAGTAGCTATCCATTTGAAGTATTTTTCTTCATATGTGATATTTTTGGTAGTACTATTTTTTGGTTTACTCTGGTGTTGATTTCCCTTACGAGCGATGACGTTAGCTAACTTAACCAAACTACTTACCCGGAAAAACATTGCAAACATTTCAAACTATTTTGTTTGTTCGGTGGTGGTGAAATAATGGTGGAAGTGGTGGCGAAGTGACGTTGGTGGAGTACCGGATAAATGTTGTGGTGAAGTATACCGACTGCGGTGCTGGAGACCATACTGGTGGAGTGAAGGGGTGGTCAAATTACGGTGGTGGTGGTGGTGGTTTGGTAGTGGTAGTGGTAGTAGTCAAGTGGCAGTGGATGTGGTTCACATGACTTACTTTGGCTTCAAAAGCCTCATCAAGAGCAAAATCATGTTGATTCGACCTAGCATGGAAATCCCTAAGAATTCTGTGGAACCCTTACGGAATGAACGAATACCCTATAATTAGAGAAGTGAGTGTCAAAGAAAACTTAAAATGCCTAGAAGGGCACAAAAATGTGTTTTAGCCTTAGTAGCTCCAATCATCTTTGAATCGGTCTGCTTTCAATAAATTTTTCTTAAATAATGCTATATTATTTTCGTTGTTTGTTTCCATAATCTTTCATTCCGTTGAAAACTGTATTTTTCAACATAAAATTGGTCTTTATCCAATTTAGAAGGAGGAGGATACGAGCGTTTCATCTGAATAATGTGTTTTCGACTCACTAAGCGTAAAATGGTCATGTCATTTGATGTACAAATGATCCCGGATCGAAACCTCTTCGGTTAGAAACTATATTCAACAAGATTTTTAATGGTTCTAACCACACATAAATCGGATTTCGGGAGTGTCCAAGGCATGCGCGCGGAGTTTGGTTAATTTGTTGAGTATTTTGGGGTGTGCGCCTGGGGCGCTCTGCCCTGCGCTTGGGGAGCAAGAAGTTGCGCCTGGGGCGCATTAAACCTTCAAAAAAAGGCCAAACTTTGCTGGCTTGTCCCGGATACTCCCGAACTCTAATTTATGTGTGGTTTGAACTGTTAAAAAGCTTGTTGAATTTACTTTCTAACCCATGTGATTTGGATTTAAAATAATTTATACCTCAAATGAAGTGACCATTTTACCCTCAGTGGGTAAAAGAACAACTCATGTAGATAGAACGCTCGCATCTCTCTCATTTTAAATCCGACGTAGACCGATATTATATACATAATTGGGTTTTTTAAATATGGTTGAATCCAACTGTAAAAATATTTAGGTTTCGTTCATTAAAAATGGGTAAAAGTCATACCACCATAACAACCGTTGGAGCCACAAAGACTAAAATACCATCCAAGTTTCTTTATCCTTTTTTCTTAAGTATATCTTCATTGCTGAAGTGTTCGGCAGAGTACATAGTACATCCACACTTCGTCAAAATTTACGAAAAATCGTTTCACCATCGAGATTTGTTCAAGGTAACGCTTAAATATTTACGTACATAGTCAAATTTATATGTTTTCAACCACAAACATAACAAAAAATTTAGAATGTTTTAAAATGAGAATACCGGCAAAGATTGAGGATATTCCATATGTTTCAACCTACCGCCAACACAACAAATCGAGAATTTCATCTATTTGAGAGGGTAAGAATTTCACATTCAAAGGGCGTTGTGGTGGTTTTGGGTGTAAGAATGGTAAGAGCTGATAAATTTCTCAATAGTTGACGATTTTTTTATTGAGAAAATAGTCATTCGATTTTGCGGCAACTGTTGTGGTGGCCTTGGCGGTGTGCTGAATTTAAAAGTTTCTATAAATACAAAAAATTAGTTTTATCAAACTTTATTAATTTAAGTAAGAAATTTTCAATGTTTTTATGTTGTTGGTGGCAGTGGTGGTAGTCGTAGTGATTGTGATATTTGTGAATTAAAAGAAATTGGAATCGGTAGTATTCCCAATATTTTTTTACAATTGAGAATATCCTTACCGTTGTTTTTTTGTAGAGGCTTTGAAGCGTTGGAGATGAGTTTTAACATGAAAAATATTTTCAATCCAAAATAAAGAGTGATTTGCTTTTATATCCCTTCGACTTATATGAAAAGTTCAACTTAGTCCTTCTAGTTTCAATTTCACCGTACTAAACCTTCGATTTGCAAATTGATTTGAATGTCATCCTTCCGTTAGCTCCCGTAAGTAATTTGGATAGAAAAGGGCAATGTGCCCATCACGTGAGCCTCCCCCAAGGGCATATTTGCCCATTCCCTTCCCTCCCCTAACCCTACTCGATTTCCCACTCTTTTTTATTTTTCAGTCTTTCTCACTCCACCCCCACTTCAAACGACCTAATTTCTCCTCCCTTAGCCACACCACTGCCATCACCTACCACCACTGCCACCACCTATCGCCACCCTGCCCCTCCATAGCCAGCCATCCCCATTATTCTCTACTCCCTCCATTTACTCCTATCTCATCCCCCTCACTCCTCTATATATATCCCAGCACTTTAGGTTTGAAAATCACACACACAACACCCAACAGTCATATGAAATTAGTAACAAAAGATAAGAGAGAGAAAGCATCCACCACCTCCAATGGAGTTCTAGAGAGAGAGGAAACGAATTTACGTTCTACACCACCCCATCGCTCGAATCCGGGTTTCCAACCCTCCCACACATCAAAGAGCATCACAAATCCACCACCACTTCAGGCCACGGCCAACCCGAGGTCCCCCACTCTGTCGTCTTCTCCAAAATTTTGAAATTTACTGAAACCCATTCATTTTTTTTTGGGTTCGATTCAAGGTTGAAAAATCTCTCTCCTAGCGTCTCTAAGTATATTACGTTGCTAAATATGCAAGCTTTAAAAGCTTGGAATCGGAAATTGTGGAGAATCCAATTCAGGCCGAGACTGGCGTGATTGGAACAGTGATAACGATTTGGGTTTTAGGAGTAAATCAAAATTTTAAAATCACAGTTACCCCCCTTGCCCCGTTCCAGAACGGGTTTAAGTTCTTATTTTTTGTCTAATAAGAAGGGTTGTTCCACAAAAGATTGAACAATTACTTATTTTTTGAGAAGACAATTTCAAGCTCAAAAATCATGTGCTTACGCAAATAATTTTCCTGTCAATATGGATCTTGTTTGATAGATCTCATTGAGATCTTTAATACGGTGCAAAAAAATTAATAAATTATTTCTCATTTACGTTATTTTTGAGTTTAAAAATGTGAAATAAGCTGCTTATTTGGATTTTGTGGAACAAACCTTCTTATTTTTCTTTGAGAAGTGGCAAAATAAATACTTATTTTTTAAGAAGGTTTCTGGAACGGAGCCTAGCTTATTAAATGTAATGTTTCGGCCCTATTGTGCTGGTGCATTGTTAGCGAGGAAGGGGAATGGACAATTTTACCCCTCAAAAAAGATCATGTTTTGGGCACATGACATTTTCCTGTTCAAATACCAAACGACATCCAAGTCAGGGATGACATTGGAACCAATTCAAAAGTAGAAGTATTTGTTTGTCCAAATTGAAAGGTGAAAGACCAAATTGAATTTTTCGCCAAAGTCGAAGGGATATAAAAGCAAATCACTCCAAAATAAATTAAGAAAATTATAAATTTTTTAGATTTTAAAATATCTTAAACATATCCTTTGGTAGTGGAGATTCTGTTTCTGAAGTAATGGCTAAGATTGCAAACATTTCAAACTATTTTCTGTGTTCGGTGGTGGAGAAATAATGGTGGAAGTGGTGGCGAAATGACGTTGGTGGAGTACCGGCAAAATGTTGTGGTAAAGTATACCGACTGCAGTGCTGACGACCATATTGGTGGGGTGAAGGGGTGGACAAATTACCGTGGTGGTGGTGGTTTTGTAATCGTAGTAGTCAAGTGGCAGTGGATGTGGTTCGGGCAACCAATTGGCTTCAAAAGCCTCGTCAAGGGCAAATCATGTTGATTCGACGCAGCGTGGAAATACCTAAGAATTCCGTGGAACCCTTGCGGAATGAACGAATACCCTATAATTAGAGAAGTGAGTGTCAAAGAACACTTACAACATGTAGAAGGGCACAAAAATGTGTTTTAGCATTAGTAACTCCAATCACTTTTGAATTGGTTTGCTTTCGATAAAATTTTCTTAAATAATAGTATATTATTTTCCTTGTTAGTTTCCATAATCTTTCATTCCGTTGAACACCGTATTTTTCAACATAAAATTGGTCTTTATCCAATTTAGAAGGAAGAGGATACAAGCGTTTCACCTGAATAATGTGTTTTTGACTCACTAAGCGTAAAATGGTCATGTCATTTGATGTACAAATGATCCCGGATCAAAACCTCTTCGGTTAGAAACTATATTCAAAAAGAATTTTTAATGGTTCTAACCACACATAAATCGGATTTCGGGAGTGTCCGTGGCATGCGCGCGAAGTTTGGTTAATTTGTTGAGTATTTTGGGGTGTGCGCCTGGGGCGCTCTTCTATGCGCCCGGGGAGCAAGAAGTTGCGCCTGGGGCGCATTAAACCTTCAAAAATGGGCCAAACTTTGCTGGCTTGTCCCAGATACTCCCGAACTCCAATTTATGCGTGGCTTGAACCGTTAAAAAGCTTGTTGAATTTACTTTCTAACCCATGTGATTTGGATTTAAAATAATTTATACCTCAAATGAAGTGACCATTTTACTCTCAGTGGGTAAAAGAACAACTCATGTAGATAGAACGCTCGCATCTCCCTCATTTTAAATCCGACGTAGACCGATATTATATACATAATTAGGTTTTTTTAAATATGGTTGAATCCAACTGTAAAAATATTTAGGTTTCGTTCATTAAAAATGGGTAAAAGTCATACCACCAAAAAAACCGTTGGAGCCACTAAGACTAAAATACCATCCAAGTTTCTTTATCCATTTTTTTAAGTATATCACTATATCTTCATTGCTTAAGTGTTCGGTAGAGTATATTGTACATCCACACTTCATCGAAGATTATGAAAAATCGTTTCACCATCGAGATTCGTTCAAGGTAACGCTTAAAGATGTACGTACGTAGTCAAATTTAGATGTTTTCAACCACGGACACAACAAAAAATTGAGAATGTTTTAAATGAGAATACCGACAAAGATTGAGGATATTCCATATGTTTCAACCTACCTCCACCACAACAAATCGAGAATATTCTCTATTTGAGAGTGTAAGAATTTCACATTCATAGGGCGTTGTGGTGGTTTTGGGTGTAAGAAAGAGTTGAGAAAATTCTCAATAGTTGACGATTTTTATATTGAGAAAATTGTCATTTGATTTATCGGCTACTACTGTGGTGGCCATGGCGGTGAGCTGAATTTAAAAGTTTCTATAAATACAAAAATTATTTTTATAAAACTTTATTAATTTAAGTAAGAAATTCTCAATCTTTGTATGTTGTTGGAGGTAGTTGTGGTAGTCGTAGTGATTGTGATATTTGTGAATTAAAAGAAATTGAAATCTATAGTTTTCCCATTATTTTTTTACAATTGAGAATATCATTAGTGTTGTTTTTTTTGTAGAGGCTTCGAAGCATTGGTGATGAGTTTTAACAAGAAAAATATTCTCAATCCAAAATAAATTTAGAAAATTATCAATTTTTTTAGATTTTAAAATATCTTAAACATATCCTTTGGTAGAGGAGATTCTGTTTCCGAAGTAATGGCTATGATTGCAAACATTTCAAACTATTTTGTGTGTTCGGTGGGGGTGAAATAATGGTGGAAGTGGTGGCAGAGTGACGTTGGTGGAGTACCGGCGAAATGTTGTGGTAAAGTATTCCGACTGCGCGCGGTGCTGGCGATCATAGTGGTGGGGTGAAGGGGTGGTTAAATTACCATGTTGGTGGTGATTTCGTAGTCAATTGAATCAAGTGGCAGTGGATGTGGTTCGGGCGACCAACTTTGGCTTCAAAAGCCTCGTCAAGGGCGAATCATGTTGATTTGACATAGCATGGAAATCCCTAAGAATTCTGTGGACCCCTAACGGAATGAACGAATACCCTATAATTAGAGAAGTGAGTGTCCAAGAAAACTTACAATGTGTCGAAGGGCACAAAAGTGTGTTTTAGTCCAAATAGCTCCAATCATCTTTGAATCGGTTTGCTTTCGATAAATTTTTCAAAAATAATGCTATATTATTTTCGTTGTTAGTTTCCATAATCTTTCATTCCGTTGAACACCGTATTTTTCAACATAAAATTGGTCTTTATCCAATTTAGAATGAGGAGGATACGAGCACTTCATCTGAATAATGTGTTTTCGACTCACTAAGCGTAAAATGGTCATGTCATTTGATGTACAAATAATCCCGCATCAAAACCTCTTCGGTTAGAAACTATATTCAACAAGATTTTTAATGGTTCTAACCACACAGAAATCGGATTTCGGGAATGTTCGCGGCTTGCGCGCAAAGTTTGGTTAATTTGTTGAGTATTTTTGGGTGTGCGCCTGGGGCGCTCTGCCATGTGCCCGGGGATCAAGAAGTTGCGCCTGGGGCACATTAAACCTTCATAAAAAGACCAAACTTTGTTGGCTTGTCCCGGATAATCCCGAACTCCAGTTTATGCGTGGTTTAAACCGTTAAAAAGCTTGTTGAATTTACTTTCTAACCCAAGTTATTCGGGCGACCAACTTTGGCTTCAAAAGCCTCGTCAAGGGCGAATCATGTTGATTCGACATAGCATGGAAATCCCTAAGAATTCTGTGGAACCCTTACAGAATGAACGAATACCCTATAATTAGAGAAGTGAGTGTCAATGAAAACTTACAATGTGTCGAAGGGTACAAAAGTGTGTTTTAGCCCAAATAGCTCCAATCATCTTTGAATCGGTCTGCTTTCGATAAATTTTTCTTAAATAATGCTATATTATTTTCGTTGTTAGTTTCCATAATCTTTCATTCCGTTGAACACCGTATTTTTCAACATAAAATTGGTCTTTATCCAATTTAGAATGAGGAGGATACGAGCACTTCATCTGAATGATGTGTTTTCGACTCACTAAGCGTAAAATGGTCATGTCATTTGATGTACAAATGATCCCGGATCAAAACCTCTTTGGTTAGAAACTATATTCAACAAGATTTTTAATGGTTCTAACCACACAGAAATCGGATTTCGGGAGTGTCTGCGGCTTGCGCGCAAAGTTTGGTTAATTTGTTGAGTATTTTTGGGTGTGCGCCTGGGGCGCTCTGCCATGCGCCTGGGGATCAAGAAGTTGCGCCTGGGGCGCATTAAACCATCATAAAAAGGCCAAACTTTGCTGGCTTGTCGCGGATAATCCAAAACTCCAATTTATGCGTGGTTTAAACAATTAAAAAGCTTGTTGAATTTACTTTCTAACCCAAGTTATTTGGATTTAAAATAATTTATACCTCAAATGAAGTGACCATTTTACCCTCAGTGGGTAAATGAACAACTCATATAGATAGAACGCTCGCATCTCTCTCATTTTAAATCGGACATAGACCGATATTCTATACATAATTAGGTTTTTTTAAATATGGTTGAATCCAACTGTAAGAATATTTAGGTTTCGTTCATTAAAAATTTGTAAAAGTCATTCCACCAAAAAAATCGTTGGAGCCACTAAGACTAAAATACCATCCAAGTTTCTTTATCCATTTTTCTTAAGTATATCTTCATTGCTTAAGTGTTCGGCAGAGTACATAGTACATCCACACTTCATCAAAGATTACGAAAAATCATTTCACCATCGAGATTCGTTCAGGGTAACGCTTAAATATTTACGTGCGTAGTCAAATTTAGATGTTTTCAACCAAAGACACAACAAAAAATTGAGAATGTTTTAAAATGCTAATACCAACAAAGATTGAGGATATTCCATATGTTTCAACCTACCGCCACCACAACAAATCGAGAATATTCTCTATTTGAGAGTGTAAGAATTTCACATTCATAGGGGATTGTGGTGGTTTTGGGCGTAAGAATGGTAAGAGCTGATAAATTTCTCAATAGTTGACGATTTTTTTACTGAGAAAATTGTTATTCGATTTTGCAGCAACCGTTGTGGTGGCCTTGGCGGTGAGCTGAATTTAAAAGTTTCTATAAATACAAATAATTATTTTCATCAAACTTTATTAATTTAGGCCGGTAAGAAATTCTCAATCTTTTTATGTTGTCGGTGGCAGTGGTGGTAGTCGTAGTGATTGTGATATTTGTGAATTAAAAGAAGTTGGAATCGGTAGTATTCCCAATATTTTTTTACAATTGAGAATATCCTTTGCGTTGTTTTTTTTTTTTTTAGTGGCTTTGAAGCATTGGTGATGAGTTTTAACACGAAAAATATTCTCAATCAAAAATAAATTAAGAAAATTATAAATTTTTTAGATTTTAAAATATCCTAAACATATCCTTTGGTAGTGGAGATTCTGTTTCCCAAGTAATGGCTAAGATTGCAAACATTTCAAACTATTTTGTGTGTTCGGTGGTGGTGAAATAATGGTGGAAGTGGTGGCGAAGTGACGTTGGTGAAGTACCGGCGAAATGTTGTGGTAAAGTGTATCGACTGCGGTGCTGGCAACCATACTGGTGGGGTGAAGGGGTTGTCAAATTACGGTGCTGGTGGTAGTTATGTAGTCGTAGTAGTAAAGTGGCAGTGGATGTGGTTCAGGCGACCGACTTTGGCTTCAAAAGCCTCGTCAAGGGTTAATCGTGTTGATTCGGCTTAGGGTGGAAATCCCTAAGAATTCTGTGAAACCCTTACGGAATGAATGTATACCCTATAACTAGATAAGTGAGTGTCAAAGAAAACTTACAATGTGTAGAAAGGCACGAAAATGTGTTTTAGCCTTAGTAGCTCCAATCACCTTTGAATCGGTCTGCTTTCGATAAATTTTTCATAAACAATGCTATATTATTTCCGTTGTTAGTTTCCATAATCTTTTATTCCGTTGAAAACTGTATTTGTCAACATAAAATTGGTCTTTATCCAATTTAGAATGAGGAGGATAAGAGCGTTTAATCTAAATAATGTGTTTTTGACTCACTAAGCGTAAAATGGTCCTGCCATTTGATGTACAAATGATCCTGGATCAAAAGCTTTTCGGTTAGAAACTATATTCAACAAGATTTTTAATGGTTCTTACCACACGTAAATCGGATTTCGGGCGCGTGAAGTTTTGTTAATTTGTTGAGTATTTTGGGGCAATCGCCTGGGCGCTCTGCCATGCGTTTTAGCCTTTGTAGCTCCAATCACCTTTGAATCGGTTTGCTTTCGATAAATTTTTCATAAACAATGCTATATTATTTCTGTTGTTAGTTTCCATAATCTTTTATTCCGTTGAAAACTGTATTTGTCAACATAAAATTGGTCTTTATCCAATTTAGAATGAGGAGGATACGAGCGTTTAATCTAAATAATGTGTTTTTGACTCACTAAGCGTAAAATGGTCCTGCCATTTGATGTACCAATGATCCTGGATCAAAAGCTTTTCGGTTAGAAACTATATTCAACAAGATTTTTAATGGTTCTTACCACATGTAAATCGGATTTCGGGCGCGTGAAGTTTTGTTAATTTGTTGAGTATTTTGGGGTAATCGCCTGGGCGCTCTGCCATGCGTTTTAGCCTTTGTAGCTCCAATCACCTTTGAATCGGTCTGCTTGATAAATTTTTCATAAACAATGCTATATTATTTCCGTTGTTAGTTTCCATAATCTTTTATTCCGTTGAAAACTGTATTTGTCAACATAAAATTGGTCTTTATCCAATTTAGAATGAGGAGGATACGAGCGTTTAATCTAAATAATGTGTTTTTGACTCACTAAGCGTAAAATGGTCCTGCCATTTGATGTACAAATGATCCTGGATCAAAAGCTTTTCGGTTGGAAACTATATTCAACAAGATTTTTAATGGTTCTTACCACACGTAAATCGGATTTCGGGCGCGTGAAGTTTTGTTAATTTGTTGAGTATTTTGGGGTAATCGCCTAGGCGCTCTGCCATGCGCCCGGCGAGCAAGAAATTGCGCCTGGGGCGCATTAAACCTTCAAAAAAAGGCCAAACTTTGCTGTCTTGTCCCGGATAGTCCCGAACTCCAATTTATGCGTGGCTTGAACCGTTAAAAAGCTTGTTGAATTTACTTTCTAACCCAAGTGATTTCGATTTAAAAGAATTTATACATCAAATGAAGTGACCATTTTACCCTCAGTGGGTAAAGGAATAACTCATGTAGATAGAATGCTTGCATCTCTCTCATTTTAAATCGGACAGAGACCGATATTATATACATAATTAGGTTTTTTAAATATGGTTGAATCCAATTGTAAAAATATTTAGGTTTCGTTCATTAAAAATGGGTAAAAGTCATACCACCAAAAAAACCGTTGGAGCCACTAAGACTAAAATACCATCCAAGTTTCTTTATCCATTTTTCTTAAGTATATCTTCATTGCTTAAGTGTTCGGCATAGTACGTAGTACATCCACACTTCATCGAAGATTACGAAAAATCGTTTCACCATCGAGATTCGTTCAAGGTACCCTTAACCAAACTACTGCTTATTGCAGTATTTTAAAGATTAGCAAGTGAACCAATTGGCTCTAAAACACCTACCTATTGATTATCCTCGTTGCCAAGTGGAAGTCACGTTGAGAACCGTAGTGTATCCTCGTCGTCAAAGAAACCATAAAACGAGAAGTATAAGAAAGGATGCATAAGTGAAAATGGTGTTTGGGATTCTATTATTGATTTGGATTCAAAATTTTAAATAGCAGATTGTAGTTTTTCGAATTATAATTAGAATCAATAAAAATCTTTGGTGAGATACGAAATTTTATGAAGTATAATCATGGAAAAGAGTTTAGTTTCTATTTTGACTATTTCGTATAATTTTACGAAAACGATGTTGTTTTGGGGCACAGATGCTGCTCTGATTTTTTAATTCGCCATTATTCAATAGTGCAGCCAAACACCAACATCGTAGGGGCCCATATTTACTTTTCGTTATTTAAAAAAAAAAACAAATATTTACTTTTTCATAACTTTTTGTTTGATTTTTTGTCGCAATTTTTGGAGTTAATTGTCTCGACTAGATGAATCAAAAAAGTATAAAAATTCTGGACCGATGTTTGAAAAAGTTCATATAATGCTTTATACAAAAAAAAAAAAAAAAAGGAAGCTATTTTGTACTAGTATATGTCTTTAGTGAATTTTTTTTTATCATAGTTTTTTATTTTGTAACTCTTCTCATCAAGATTGATTATTAATCTAATTGATTTTGTCATTTCTCTTTTTGTTAATGTCATTTTCTTCTCTTACAAAATAAATCATTTAATCAAGATATAAATGAAAGTGACATTAACAAAAAGAGGTGCGACAAAATCACTCCCCAAAAATATAATGCAAATCAAAATTCAAAAGAAGAGACGAACACACAAATAGAAGTCGTAAAAAAATTGCAGTTTAAAAAGAAGAAGAAGAAGAAGAAGAAATAAACGCCGGTTCTACTTTACCAATTCGAAGTAAACCGGACTGTCCAGTGAGTCTACGGAAGTAATCGCTAATAGCGGTGTACAAAATTGCTCAGTCAAGTTTTGAAGAACAAGAAGTAAAGGAGGGAGGAACTATGGCGGGAAGCCAATCCACTGCATCAAGGACGACGTTCCATCTGCCGTTGGAGATAACGATCGAAATCCTATCGAGATTGCCAGTGAAAACCCTCTTGCGATTCAAATCCGTATGCAAAAACTGGTACGCTCTCATCAAAACCCCTGATTTTATTTCCAAACATCTTCAAACCCACTCCACTCCGAATTCCACCTCTCTCCTCTTAACCAAATACAATCATAATACCCAAAATTACGCCATGTCTTTACTTTCCAACGATGGGTCCAGCGGCCCAATCGATTTCCCATTTTTAACTCCCAAGAATTACAATTCCGTTCGGGACCTGACTCGGAGGCATTATATTTCCTTTCTTGGGGAACGGACTAGGAAGGATTTTTCCATTGCGGGTGTCTGTAATGGTCTGGTTTGCTTTAATTTGTCTCGCTTTGGGTTTCCCTTGATTCTATGCAATCCCTCCACCAGAGAGTTTCAGGAAATTCCAAACTCCGAATGGAATTGGTTGGATGAGAATGGTTTCAATGCCTTTATACGTGTTAGGCAGGCTAGTTTTGGGTTTGGCTTCCATCCCAGTGCTAATGACTACAAGTTGATTAGGATTGTGTTTCTTTCTTCTCCTATGAGGGAAGACAATATCCGAGCCGATTTGTATGTCATGAGCACCGATACTTGGACAGAAATTGATGTTAATAAGCTCTCGTTGTTCTTTGGGGAGATGGATGGGTTTGGGGAGGAATATATCGACGCTGTGGAAATTGGTGGATCTTCTGCTTCGGCTGTCTTGAATGGAGCTTTCTATTGGCCGGCACGTGTAGTCCCGACTGATCAAATGGTTGTTATGTCCTTCGATCTGGGTGATGAGGTGTTTCGAAAAATAAGGACACCGGAGTGCTTAGATGGGACTTGGGATGACACTAACTGGAAATTTATGGAATTTGATGATAAACTAGCTCTGGTTGTTTCTCCCGTTGAAAGGGGCTTTGATGTGTGGGTGTTGAATGAAAAGGAGAGTTCTTGGACTAAGCAAGTTAAAGTTGGATCTTTCCCTAGGATTGCAATTAAAGATGGTGATTATACAGTGGTGAGAGATGGGAGAAATAGCGAATTGTTAGTGACTGAACATAAAGTTTCTGGTGATTTAAAGCTCTTTTCGTATGACACAAAGACCGGGAGGACTAAGGATCTTTTTTTTGGTGATGCTCCGTATCAATCCTTTGTTTATTTGTGTGCGGGAACCCTACTTCCAGTCATGCAAGCCAATGAAGTCGCACTCAACTAGAAGAACCAAAAGAAGGAATCATTGAGTTTGTGGAATTGAAGTATGTGTGATTATCTGTTTTTTTTTAGCTGTGATTATCATTGAGTTTGCGGTCGCTTAACTATGCTCAAAGTAGTCTCTTTTGAAAACTAACTTAAAACTACCCTTTTGTGCTATGTTGTGTTCCATGTATGACCCTGAAAGTACTTGCTTTCGAATTTGTATATATTACGTGGGATGTGTAATTGATTTCAGCAATGGAGATAATTTTAGGATGGGTTCATCTTTCAAGTTGCGTGAGCATAAAATGTTTTGGTATTGGTGCATTCAGATTGTTTTGTTTAATTTTCTGGAATACAAATATGCAGGTCTTCTTTTCTTCTTGTTTGTTATGAGCATGGATTTTAATTTACCTACGACTTCACTATCTTTAATGGCTTCGAAATACCAAGGTTCGCTGAATTTATTACAGTCAAACACGGAATTCATGTGGAGCTTGAGCACTTGTTTGTGAACTTCCTCCTTTCAATTTTTATTACTCATTTTGAACTTGGATTTTTTTATGGGTAGCCGGCTGCTTTTCGATGTGTTGGTCGGTATGGATGAAAAAACAAGGCGTAAGAGGAGCACAAATGCTTTTTAATTCTTAGTTGCACGAAGTGGGAGCGGGAGCGAGAGAATAAAGAAGCTCCCAAGGTAGGGAGTGTGTACATATATTTTGAAAATAATGTAGCATAAAGTATTTAGTTTAAAAGTACAATCATCTTAGGAACTAAAAATATGGGCAAAGTCTTCCATAAGTGTAAGAAATGGGCTAGTGTTACAATATAGTATGATTTTCTTTTCAAGATATCATGACTTGGTCTAGATATATGAGTTCATCAGAGACCAATTAATAAACTGAAGTGATAAATTCCTGTTTTTCTATGCAAAGATCCTACGAAAGCTCTCATCTTTGTGAGGAGCGAGCTCCCACCTCAATGGGAGTGGCTCCCGTCAAGCTCCTTAGTTGAGAGCACAAAAACGGGCTCCCAAGTTGGGAGCGACACCACTTTAGGAGCTCCCTGTAACTAAGCTTTTGATCATGTTTGTTTCCCAGAATATATTTAGAGGAATGAGTACCATGATTGAGAGGATCAAAGTAGTTTGTTTTATTCCATTAGTGAATTTGAAGCATTAACTTGTTCATACCAACTCTTAAAAGAAGGGGATAAGTAAATACCGTGTCATGATTCATGATTCAATTATCGGTGGTATGTTTGCTTAGGCGAAAGGAGAGAAATTGTTTTACCTGTTTTCCGCTTTGATCGTAACTAGTACTGCTTATACCCAAACCCAACTATATATATATATATATATATATATATATATATATATATATATATATATTTTATGTACCTTACAATTTGAACTGCAGCAACTTCTATGTTCTTTGTTTTATCAACCTGTAACTTGTATGTTCACTGCTTCTGATTTCTCCTGTGTTAATTATGGTAGAGTTTTATCGACTTTTTGTCTTTTATTATGTAAGATGTTCCATGTGCAGTATTCAACTTGTGTGAGCTATTAACATTGAAAAATACGTGATTAGTAATTGCTTAGCCTGTAGAAAGATGATAGTGTGAAATGCTTGGGCATAGTAAGAAACAAGCCAATGAAGTCGTGCTCAACTAGAAGAAGGGGCATTGAGTTCGCAGAATCTACTCAGGAGTGATTAGCTGTTTCTTATGATTGTTTCTGTGGTCACATTTAATTTAGTTGCGGCAGCTTAACTATGCACGAAGTAGTCTCTTTTGAAAACTAACTGAAACCACCTTTTTGTTACTGCTATATATGTTGTGTTCCATGTACGACTCCAAAAGTACTTTCTTTAGTCAGTTGCTTTTCGATGTATGGGTTGGTATGGATGAAAAAATGAGGCAGAAAAGGAGCAAAAATGCTTTGGATCATGTTTGTTTTCCCAAAATATATTCAGAGGTATGAGTACCACGACTGAGTTAGAAGCATCTCCAACCCAATACCATCGAACCCTCTATTTGAGAGGATCAAAGTAGTTTGTTTTATTCCATAAGTGAATTTGGAGCATTAACTTGTTCATACCATCTCTTAAAGGAAGGGGATTAGTAAATACTAAATACCGTGTGATTATTCATGATTCAATTGTCGTAGAATTATCGGTGGTGTGTTTGCTTAGGCTAAAGGAGAAAAGTTGTTCTACCAGTTTTCCGCTTTGCTGTTAACTACTACTTGTACCCAACTACTATGTTCTTTGTTTTTTCAACCCGTAACTTATATGTTTACCGCTTCTGATTTCTCCTGTGAGTGTTTTGATTTTTGATGTCACTGCAAAACTCGTGCCAAATAGGTATGGTATCGAGTTTTATAGACTGTTTGTCTTTTACATTATGTAAGAAGTACATTGTGCAGTATTCAACTTGTGTTCTATATGAGCTATTAACATTGAAAAATACGTAATTTGTGGCACCACACTCAGCTAATTGATAGTAATTGGTTAGCCTGTAGAAAGATGATAGTGTCAAATACATGGGCATAGTAAAAAACTTTTAGCATTGAACCAGTTCCGCCCTAGGCGCTATTCTCCTTGTTGCTTCTATCATCTTGACCGCTGCTTTAGCTAGTTCTGCAACTTAAGCACCTGGCACTGGAACTTCAAAAATCAATTGGGTGAAAACGCGTGGGTCTGCACTTTCCCCTATTACAGAACGGCGAGGTTTGGAACCCTCAAGCAAGACATGATCTACACAATAAGAGGAAGCCTAGAGTTGGAAGCCTTCTTTCCTTTTTTTAGCGATTAGAGTTGAGTCCTTCATTTGTGAGAACCGAAAAGACTTTTAAAGTTCGAGGCAATTTGGGTTGCTGGGAGAGTCGTGAGCCTATGAGGATGTTAAAAGTTATGGTTGCCGGTTGGAATACAAACTTTTCGGCGAAAGATGCAAGTTTACGTGCATTTTTCATGAATTGGTTTTGCTAATCTTCGCTCACTAAGCGGAGGATAATATACACAAATTTCAAACAAATTTGGATATCAATGCATATCTCACGGATATTAATACACTTCCACAAATATCAATACACCTCTCTCGGATATCAATGCACCAATTATCTATTATCCTACACCATTTTGGCGGATGTTAGAATAATCTTTCATGAATACTTAGAACTGTAGTAAGTATATAATACAAGTTCTCAAACATATTTTGCCGACTACTCAAAGGATAGGATGCAACGAAAAAGAATTTACAGGCAAAATGATGTGCTAACTTGTGCTCTTGTACTCATGTACTACTACTAGTAAGTAACAAGAAAATTACTTATATTTTTAAAATAAAAAAAGTACTGTAGTAACCAGCTCTTGGAAACTTTCTTTGGGCACTTCTACATGTATACTGTATTTTATATTTGGTTATTAACTATCCTAAGAAGGTATTAGTGCGTATTTGCGAGAAATTTTTTTTTTTTTTTTGCAGATTTTAAAATTCTAGCTTTTCAAAATCTGTTTGGATTGTTTTGCCCGAAAAAAATTGATAATAGATTCTCGGATAATTCAGATTTTGAAAAGCTAGAACAAAAAAAAAAAATCTCAAAATCTCAAAATTGTGTTTGAGTAGCTTTTGGGATTCTACAATATAAATTCTCAAAAGAAGAATGAAATTTTCATATCAATTCGATTTCAGGCAAGTGCGGGTATTTTCTTATACCAAACCCAAATTGAAATTGAACAAATGGTTTAATTTTAAAACCAAAATCAGCCCTAAGAAAGAGAATAATTAAGGCTTTATTTGGAACATGGGGAAAGGAAGGGAAAAGGAAAGAAAGTTAAAAAAAATTTCCTTCCCTTTGTTTGGTTTTGAGAAAAAGAGAAAAAAAAAGGGGCAAAGTAGAGTTATGGAATAGTAAAATTCTCTCTTTTCTTTTCTCCCATTTTTCTTCTTAATTAGGTGGTGTTCCGCTATTTATAAAAGTTTTTTTTTTCAAACGGAGGTAATTTTAAACTCAAATATAATACAAATGAAAAATATTTTTTTAAATTTTTTTGCACCGTTTTAAAGATTTTAACAAGATCTATTAAACAAGATCCATATTAATAGAAAAATTATTTGTATAAACACATAATTTTTGAACTTAAAATTTTCTTCTTTTTCAAAAACTACTTTTTTGGGGAAAAACTACTACTTCCCCCTCCTCTTCCCTTTCTTTCCACAATTCCCAAACAGAGTATTAAGAAAGCAAACAACCCCCATAAGAATCTTTTGTAGACGTGCTTTTTTGTTGACGAGGAAGAAAGAAGAAAGAAGAAAGAAGAAAGAAGAAGAGAAGCTATGGAGGAGGGTAGCCAATCCACTATACCGGGGGCGACGTTCCATCTGCCGTTGGAGATAGCGATTGAAATCCTATCGAGATTGCCAGTGAAATCCCTCTTGCGATTCAAATCCGTCTGCAAAAGCTGGTACGCTCTCCTCAAAACCCCTAGTTTTATTGCAAAACATCTTCTGACCCACTCCACTCACAATTCCCCCTCTCTCCTAGCAATCACTTATTTCTATGGTCATAAAACTCGAAACTATGCCATTTCTTTACTTTCCGACGATGGGTTCAGTGGCCCAATCGATTTCCCGCCTTTAACTCTCAAGAAATATGATTCCATTTCGGGCCCGACTGGGGGGAACCATCTTAGGGTTGTGGGTGTCTGTAATGGTTTGGTTTGCATAAGTCTATCTCGATTTGGATATCCCTTGTTTCTCTGCAATCCCTCTACCAGACAGTTTCGGGAAATTCCGGGTGCCGAATGGAATTGGGAAGAAGAGAATATGAAACATGTTGAGCAGGTTAGTTTCGGATTTGGCTTCCATTCCAGTGCTAATGATTACAAGTTGATCAGGATTGTGGTTTATACTAATACTATGTATGACGAAGATATCCGAGCTGATCTGTATGTGATGAGCACCGGTACTTGGACGAGAATTGATGTTAATAAGCTTTCGTTGTTCTTTGGGGAGATGAATGAATATGGGGAGTATGATAACATCGTGCGAATTGATGTTTGTTCTGCTTCAGCAGTCTTGAATGGAGTTTTCTATTGGCCGGCACTTGTACACCTGAGTACACGTGCAATCACTGATCAAGTGGTTGTTATGTCCTTCGACATGGGTAATGAGGTGTTTAGAAGAATAAGAACACCGGAGTGTTTGGATGGGACTTGGGATGAAATTTACTGGCAATTTACGGAGTTAGATAATAAACTTGCTCTCGTTGTTTCTCGTCTTGAAAGTGACTTTGATGTGTGGGTGTTGAATGAAAACGAGAGTTCTTGGACTAACCAAATCAAAAGTGTATCTGTTCCAAGGATTGCAAGTGATATGGCATATGGGGAAGATGGTGGAAGTACAGTGGTGGGAGGTAGGAATAATGGTGAATTGCTAATGGCTGAACATAAAGTTTCTGGCGATATAAAGCTCTTTTCATATGATACAAAGACCCGGCGGACTAAGGATCTTTGTTTTGGTCATGTTCGGTATGAATCTTGTCTTCATTTGTATGCGCAGACCCTACTTTCAGTCATGCAAGACAATGAAGTCGTGCCCAACTAAAACAACAAGAAAAGGGGGCATTGAGTTCGCAGAATCTACTCTGGAGTGATTAGCTGTTTCTTATGATTTTTTCTCTGGTCGCGTTTATTTTAGTTGCGGCAGCTTAACGATGCACGAAGTAGTCTCTCTTGAAAACTTACCTAAACTACCTTTTTGTTACTGCTGTGTCGTGTTCCATGTATGACTCCAAAAGTACTTTCTTTTGTATATGTAATTCTGAAATGACCGGAGACACCATAACACTATCCAAAACTCTATATCTTATAGGTGGAATGTGTAATCGACTTCAGCGCAATGGTGATAATTTTAATTTTTGCATGTGGTCCTTAATCCCTTTACTGGTGAGTGCTATATTTTGGAGCCTATGTTTCGACTTTGAAGTGATGTAACAATTGGTTGAGCTTAAAATCTATCGGTGTTGGTGCATTAAGATTTTTATGTTTTTTCTGGAGTACGAATGTGCAGGTCTTCTGTTCTCCGTTTTGTAATGAGAATGTCTTCGTATTTACTTATGGCTTCGCCATCTTTAAGGGCTACCGAAAGACCAAGGTTCTCTGAATTATTTACTACAGAAAAACACGGAATCTATGTGGAGCATCGAACATCTGTTGGAGAATTAGTAATCGGCGATTAGACGGCTCATAGCAATTAATCAGATCTAGTCGGATAGGCTCTGCCAGCAATTAATTGTCGATTAATTTTCATTTTTTTTAACACTGGGAAAATATTGGGCGGACCTTGTTAGAATCTTGATGGGGGAGCCTTGTGCCCGTGAGGATGTTAAAAAGCTTATGGTTGCATTACAGATTTTTTCGCAAATGATGCAGAGCACTGAATTGTGTAAATGTTGAGATAGACTTAATGAAACTTGGAGGAGAAGGAAATTTGGCGGATGCTGATCGTGCCCATTCACTAGTAGATTCAACTATTTAGATTTTCTCCGGCACTCTTACTTGTAAGAATTAACTCTTACCCGTCAAAGTTTAAAAGTACATCTAAACCATTAATTGCATTAGATGAACGTACGGTCACGACCAAAATTGTCTCCTCCGGCTCCGATCCAAAACGTGAATGGGAGAGGATCTTGATCCAGCTTTGACAATGCTCGGAAACATACATGTGAGCTTAAGAAGCAACTCGGGTAGAAGCAGTCCTTTTTTTTTTAGAACACAAAACAGGACATAAATCATTTTAACCATCCAAAATATTACACTAGCGGCTCCGAGCAATACCGTGGGCACTCCTCAGAGCTCGAGGGGCCTGGTCGGGTCTCCGACCCACATTTCATGCCCGATATATACTGTATAAGCGTTGAAGCTGCAACAAGGATTCTAAGCTCGTTTGGGCCATGGGACGAGTTAAGCTGCCGCAACCCACATTTCAAGCCAGAAAATACGTATTTAGGCCATCAGGCTGGGTTCGGTAGAAATTTTAAGCTCGTTTAGTTAATGGGATGAGTGTGAGAACATCTCTTGAAATCAAGCCCCACTAGTATAAAATAAAGAAATTTATATGCATTATATATTTGTACCATCAGAAAATAATACGGAGAAAAATCTACTACTATATAGTTATATCTACAAAGTACCTTTTTTTAATGGATACGTATAATTTTTGGTCTTCATATAAATGTAATAAATATGGTTGTAAACTCTAATTTATATAATATTGTACGGAAGATTAATTTATTTTGGGTACTATACTTTTAGAAAAATAATGGGCTAGTTAGGGGCGATAAACGAGCCAAGTTTGATTTGATAACTTAGCGAGCTTTAGAAATATATTCAAGCTTAGTTTGTTTATGAGACGAGTCAGTCTCAAACGAGCTTTAATCAAGCCAAACACGAGCCGATCTCAAGTAGCTTAAATTTTTTTACACAATAAGCCAAACGAGCCGAGAGTAGCTTGTTTAAGCTTGACTTGAAATCTTAATGAGCTTTCAAATAATGTTCAAGCTTAGTTTGATTATGTAACAAACCAATCTTAAACAAGTTTTTAACGAACGAACATGAGCTCAGACTCGAGTAGCTTGGTTCTTTTAGCAGCTTTAGGGCTAGTTGGACGGGTATGAGAAATGAAACTCGAGTATCGGGCATTGGAATATTAAATGAATCCCGATTATTAAGGGGGTGTTTGGTAACCTTTTTATTTTCAGTTTTTGCTTTTTGCTTTTTACTTTTTTGAAAACTATTGAATAAAACTTGTTTGGTAGTAACAAGTTTTTACTTTTTTTGTTTTTCATAAACCTTTTTAGAATTTTTGCAACGGGGCGGAGCGGGTTTTGCCTCACCCCGACCCCAACCCGAAAATTTAACCCCGCCCCGACCCCGAACCGGGTAATTTATGGGTACCCCCGCCCCACCCCTATCGGGTATCAGGATTACCCGCCCCGCCACACCCCCGCGCAATTTTTTTTTCATTGAGGAAATATGTTCTAGATTTTAAAATAAGTGAGCACAAACAATAAAAGTTTTTGAAATAACTATTATAATTTAAACAAAATCTATTATCTAAAAGCAAAATGGAAGAAATAGTTAATATTTTAAGTGGTATTTTAGTTGTAAGAGTAAAAATACAAGAATAAAAATAATTTTTTTATGCATAAAATAATTTCAGGGCGGGGTGGATATCCGAACGGGGTAACGCCAACCCGAACCCGACTCGTGTTCACCAATTCTTCCCCGACCTTGACTCGACCCCTGAAAAATACAACAAAACCCACCTCCGATCAGGGCGGGTTAGGGGAGGGGCGGGGCGGATTGAATAGCCATTTCTATTGGAAACTACGAAAAGGTGTTTTTCCTAGTTTTTTTTTTTTGAAAAACAGAAATATTACCAAACATTTTTTTCGTTTTTATTTTTATAAAAATATAAACCTATTTCTATTTCTAATTTCTTACAAAATAAAAAACTGAAAAGTTTCCGAAACCCACCTTGAAAAATCGGATTTGGACATACACAAGTCTCGTAATTATCTATCAGTAGATTCAGTACAATATAAGCCCGATACGAACCCGGCCCAGTCCCTATGCTTGTGCACCACTGCACCCCCAATCCCTACTTATTTAGAATATGGGCAGCGCCGCAGCAGTTTGTGAATCTTATAATCGCTCAGAACTAGGACTAGCAGTAAATTGCTTCATTGGTCGAATAACAAGAAGAAGAAGACGAAGAAGAAGAGGAGATATGGCGAGTGCCCAATCCACTATGGCAAGGGCGACCTTCCATCTGCCGATTAATATTACGCTTGAAATCCTATCGAGGTTGCCTGTCAAAACCCTCTTGCGATTCAAATCCGTATGCAAAAACTGGAACGCTCTCATCAAAACCCCTGATTTTATCTCCAAGCATCTCCGAACCCACCCCACTCTCGGTTCAAGCTTTCCCCTTGTAACCGCTCGCAATCGTGAAACCCAAAACTATGCAATTTCTTTGGTTAACGTTGGGTTTGGCAACGGCGCTATCGATCTTGATTTCTCATTTTTGAACAGCAGGTATCTTTCCATTGCGGGTATCTGTAATGGTCTGGTTTGCATTAATTTATCTTACTTTGGATATCGCTTAGTTATATGCAATCCCTTGACCAAACAGCTTCGGGAAATTCCGAATTCTGCATGGAATTGGTTGGATGAGAGTTACGATGGCAAATTCTATGTTATGCGGGAAAGTTTTGGGTTTGGCTTCCATCCCAGTGCTAATGATTACAAGTTGATTAGGATTTTGTTTTATTCTACTGTTGGTAGTAGGGGCAATATCCGAGCGGTGATGAAAAAACATAATAAACACAATATCCGAGCTGATCTGTATTCGATGAGCACTGATACTTGGACAGAAATTGATGTTAATAAGCTTTCTTTGTTCTTTGGGGAGATCAATGTTAATTGGGAGGTTGGTGGCTATGTTTTTGGGGAGTATGCTGACTTGGTGCAGATTGTTGGATCTTCTGCTTCAGCGGTCTTGAATGGAGTTTTCTATTGGCCGGCACGTGAAGTCCCAACTAATCGAGTGATGGTTATGTCCTTCGACATGGATGATGAGGTGTTCAGAAAAATAAGAGCACCAGCATGTTTCGATGGAAATTGGAATGAAAAGGAGACTAACTGGCGATTTACGGAATTGAAGGATAATCTTGCTTTTGTTTGTTTATCCTAATGACAATTGCCTTGACGTGTGGGTGTTAAATGAAGACCAGAGTTCTTGGACAAACCCATTTAAAGTTGAATCTTTTTCAAGGATTGCCAATAATGTGGGAAGTGGGCAGAGTGGTAAAATGACAGTGTTGGGATTTGCGAAAAATGGTGAATTGGTAGTGACTGACCATAAGGTATCTGGTGATTTAAAGCTGTTTTTGTATGATCCAAAGACAAGAGAAACTATGGATCTTTATTTTGGTCAGGTTCCGTATCCATCTTCTATTTTTCTGTTCGAGGGGACCTTCTTTCCAGTCACGCGACCCAATGAAATCTTGCTTAACTAGAACAGCTAGAAAAGGAAGCATTGAATTCATGGAAGTGACTCATGTGGTTGCTATTTAGAATGCCTTGTCTATTCGCACTTATTTTGTTGCGCTGGTAAGTAGTCTCTTTTAAATATGCAGTACATGTTTTGACCCTTGATTTCTCTCTAATGTTGACTGCTATATTTTGGATCATATATTCCAACTTTCAAGTTATGTGTCATTGTGGAACCATTCTTTGCTTTGGTTTTGCATCGTGTAACTTGTATGTTTACCACGTAACTTCTCTCTCTTGTTACTTCTGAACCGATGCTGGTGCGATGCTGGTGCAATGCTCGTGCCCAATATGAAGCAAAAAGCTATTTTAGTTGTTTTGAATTGGTATGCTAGTGCGATACTCGGACCAAGTGATGTCTCTTTTATGTTTACTCCTTAAGGTATCTCGGATCTCCCAGTGCAGTAATTGTGTTATGTTTGTATGAGCTATATATTGATGTTGAAAAATCAGTAATTTGGTCATCCCAGGGAGTATGACAATCGGCCTTTACACAATTTGCTTGGTGTGTAGGAAGATGACACTGAAACTCTACAGGCCTAGTAAGCAGCTTTCAGAATTCAATCAGTTGCTTTCTTCTCTCTTTTCTTCTTTCTTTCTTATTCTGCTAGAGTTGCCCTTTTGGTAATATATGCAGAGAGTTGAGCCCTTATTTTGAGAGAAGAAATAAACAAGAAGTTCAAAGTATTTTGGGTTGATGGGGATAGCTGCGAAGATGTATTAGGCTATTAGATAAAAGCTGGAAAGTAAATTTGGGGAATGACACAAACACTTAATTGATTAGGCTCGTTTGTTCATGATCATACAAGTAAACCTAAAGTGCAATTGGTGCAGAAGCAGACCAGAGGCAGGGGAGGACTATATCCGTCAAGCTAAGGAGTTTATCAATATGATAAACCAACTGTGGCTTTGAAAAGG